>OZ017774.1:12911755-14111755 GCA_963969385.1 Philonicus albiceps | reverse complement strand
GGTGTTCTGCTCCTACCGTCCCTGACAGATTTAAAAATCGAGGTCTAAACTCAAGCGAGTTTCCCATCCTCTTCGATGTGGTACCTCTATCAATTGATTGATGCTCCCTCCGTTCGGTGTTAGCTAAATTGAACTTTATTTTTTCGGGAACTGCTCTGCGATTTGAACCTTGATCCATTTGGCATGTCCGATGCGCATTAAAATCCCAATTTGCCGATTTTTTTGTCATTGAAGGAATAGCGTTATCGCAGTCACACTAACCGCTTTCTTAAAGCCAACAAGTCGGTGGTTGTGTCTGCTGATAGCGCATTAAATGCTTCAGATAACATTTGTCAGCATTAACTTTTTTTTCCAAAGAATTGGCTAATCATTTTAATAAAATGTTGTCCGTTAATTATGATATCATTAATGAAAATACTGAATTAATTCACATGTTCGAAAAAAGTACACGAAAGAAATTTTATCTTATATACCCTCCTCGTAAGCGATGTAGGTACATTGAACAAAATTTTTAATTATCACAACTGAAAAATTTTGAATTTGTCTAGTAAAATACGGCACCAAATAAATTTATTAAGTTGCTGTAACATAAAAACAAAAATTCTAATTAATTACTACGAACAATTTTAGTTAATTTAACTGCTTTCGTATGGTTACGCGAACCTAATAAAGTTTATTGTTATAGCCATTAAAAAATGTTTTACAAAACTACACAACTATTGGTTAACCATGTATAAATTGTGGGGAGGGCGCGATAGGCATGGGATTTGAAATAAGTGACCCGTAAACAATAAATTTTACTTAAATTTATTGAATTAAAAAAATGATGGTCACCCTATTAGATTCGCCATATTGAATTTCTATATTTTGATAGTAGCTTCGAAACTAGTGTTACTTATTCACTTTTACGCTAATTTACATTAACACTCTTCCAGTTTTCAAAAAGTCGGTCGCCAAATTTTGATAGTCGATTGAAAATTAGTATCTATAATTTTCAGTTTGTTTTATTGAAATTCGAAAAACTTTTGGCGGCCATATTGTGTCTGCCATCTTGAATTTTCAAATTTTGAAAATCACTTCATAATCAGAAACCCCCAAATATCAATTTTCATCATTGCAATCCCGGGAAATTTAAAATTGTTGACCACTATCTTGCATCCACCATAAGAAGACCGCCAATAATATTATATTAGGTATTCTACACTCTATTTTAGGATATAATCTACCTGTGCATAAACTTTTATTCAAATCTGTTTATAATAAGATTAAAATACTTTATGGCCTCGGTCAACATCTGCAATATAAATAAATCTTCTATTTATTCCTCTTGGTAGTTGAAACTTAGAGTATTACATCTATGTACATACTAACATCACGCATCACCACGTGATGACTACATGATGAATTTTGTTGCGATTTTAAAGTAAGAGACCCGGTCAATATTTGAAACAAGACTCATCTTGCTATTTTATTAATAACATAAGTGTCGTATTCCAAAAAAAACTTTAATAAAAATTATAATTATTAAAATCATTTGTGAAATTCACATCTGTTCCTATTGTGACTAAGCAAAAGAAGTCTTAAGCAAAATCTTTAATTTTAAAATCAAATTAGTCAACTTTCACGCATCGCTTAACAATTATACCGTGCGGTAAATGCTGCGATGGTATTTTCTGATACCAGAGGTATATCTTTGGTGGCCTGGAGAGGGATTTAATCGATATTAGGATGAGAAAACAAATTCCTAAAAGGAATTATTTTGATATTAAAACCATTATAACAATAAACTAAAAGAATATTGCTGTCACAGTAAAACGATCATCTCACATCAGTGCTATTTTTGTGTTATTTATACATGTTAAGTAATTTGCCATACCTAACTATAACAAATCGAGGCGAATGTAAACATTGAATTTATTAAGAACACTTTGTTAACTAATCAAACCCTTAAAATGGTTCAGGTTAATGATGAATAGGGTTATTATTATTATTGGAGTGGGCGAGACGTGTAGCTTCGAGCGCTCAGACATTTTGTCCATTGCACTCATTGACCCATTTTGTTCGTAGAGTAGAATACCATGGTTATCGTGGGAGTCGAACCCACAGCCTCTAGAACGATAGGCCAGCGCGTTAACAACTGATCTACCGTAGACCCCATGAATAAGGTTGGCTTGAAAAGAAAACACAAATTATATGGAGTTATCACTTTAAAAATACAAACAATGTCTACTTATCACTGAATTACAATTACACATCACGACAATTATTGTGAGCGTCTTTTCTTTGCCCCTCGGGGCATATTTTTGGTGAATTGAGAAGGAACCTGTCGTCTAAACTTTCAGGGTTGGCGGGTTTTGGCGTTCCATCCGGAGCAATGTAATCGGCGTCTGTCTTAAATATGTCTTTTGTTCGAACATCGATCATTGGTTCGTTGATGGAAGTGACAGTCTCAGGTTGATTCTGGTTTTCATCATTATCACTCTGGAACGGTTTGGCTAAAGATTTAATTCCACTCTTAAACGCTTCTTTAACCTCCCCACCAAGTGATCTGGCCTTTTCTCCTATACTTTCGACACCTTTTTCAATTTTACAGCCAACACGTCGAAACATGCCCATACCAAAACCTTGTGAATCGGGCTTTTCGATAATATTTCCGTTTTCATCTCTTTCACATGTAGCCTTGACCGAAGTTGTCATCAAGGTGAAGCAGCAAAACCACAAGAAAACTTTCTTTGGCAGCACAACCATTGTAACACTAAACTAGCAGACGATCGCGGACGCACTGAGAAGACCACTTCGCGTTTCTCATTCCGATCGAACTTGATCTTTGGCTTCTCAGTCTTCCTAGATATCATCCTGACAATATTTCACTTATCTGCCTGCAATTGAGCTAGCTATTCAAAAAAATTTTTTTTCTGTTTACATCGCTAACGAGCTTTTTACCAGCTGAACGTTTGCTGCGCACTAACATTTCGCTCCACTGGCCGTAATCTGTGAAGCGCGACTTCGTCAAACTGAATCTGAAAAAAATCCCCCAACGTGGATAATTTACATTTTGGATTAACCCGCCCACCTTTTTATAGACTGGCATCTTAATAGTCACGAAACCTGGTAGTTATCGAATTTTAGGCATTGTGTTTTGCTCACCTATAATAAATGTAATCACTTCAGCTGATATAACTGATCGCGTTTCGTTGTACCATATACTGGAACTGGACATATTCATCTTGGCTAGATGACCTATCCCAAGTGCAACAAAACAAGTCTTCAATAACAAATTAATGTGCTAGTTCCAAAGTATGTTAATATTCCAGAAGACGTCAGAATAGTATTATCAAGTTTTAAGATAGTCCATAGTTCAAAATAATTTTACTTTGGCATTCTCACTATTCGTCTGTCTTATAATATATTGAAAATTTATTCTGGGATACGAATTTGGAGCTTTATATTTTGTAATAAAATCTGAATAAATTACCTCTTTCATTACGCATAATAGTTGGGTATATAAAAACAGAGTCAAGTACCTTTTCTACCATTTATTATTATTATTATTGAAGTGGGCGAGACGTGTAGCCTCGAGCGCTCAGACATTTGTCCATTGCACGCATTGACCCATTGTGTTCGTAGAGTAGAATACCATGGTTACCTACCATACCTCTGGGATGCTAGGCCAGCGCGTTAACAACTGATCTATCGTAGGCCCCTTTTCTACCATACTTCTCATTAATAATTCACATAACTTCAACAAATTAATGGGATAATTAACGCCCCACTTAAGAAGGTGCGAAATACTGTTTTTATTTTATTTATATTGACTGTACCGTAAATAAAATAATTTAAATTGTATAATAACTTTTGTATCTAAAAATACACTTCTCTTTCCAAAGAAACATTTCCAACCCGAAATTTCGGATTTTGATAAAACTTGACAAGAATGCGTGAGACATTTAAAGATCTGCTTATAAAACCCTGCTAAAGTTCAGTCTTGGGGGAAATCTATAAATAATATACCTACTTTGGAAGTTATACCATAAATCCCTTGTGATGACTGATACTTGTATTATGTAATACAAACATCAATCGTTCCACATTCTCTAAATTAGGCGAGTCAATAATATTGAATTTCCCAACAACTTGGTTGAAATAAATAAAAATTAGCTTAAACCTCTGAATATTGAAATTGCTAAGCAATGCCAGATTAATTTCTGTAGAGACTCCTAGGTATTTGATATCACCACACCTCCCGAAAGTTATTTTTAATACGTTTATATTGCTCATGAGGATAACTTATCACTCGCTGATCAATGTGATAAATGTTAAATAAAACACGGTACATAAACTGGTTGAATTGCGATTGGTTGGGTTCCAAGACAATTCATTCTAGTGCTATTTCTAGTGCTGTTTCTTAATAAACTTTAAAAAAAGAGCGCTCTGAAAATATCAATCAAATTAATCGAATTATGCATGAAATTTCTCTATATTTGTTATTATTTACTCCTTTATGTCCCCAACATCTTTCATTCCATCCCCACAAATTATAAATAAAAATTTATACCCAAGAGTTGTTTCAAAATTACTTCTTGCCTCGTTATATTGAAGCTCGATGTAGTTACTTTTTGGGTTTATAACTTAACTTAATTTCTTGTCGTCGTATCTTCCAATTTTAATAAAATAAACTTTTCTTTGAGCCAACAACTTCCATTAACAGTGACACTATAACATTTGTGGTTTTTTTTCAAAAACTCACTATATTCGAACCCTTCAAAGTTGCGAGGTCCATAGGCTAGCTACCTTCCTGCCTAATGAGTAATGCTGTTAAAAATATTTCGTATCAATAAAGCCAAAAGGGAGATATGTTCAGAAAAAGAAAATAAGTATAGTGTCGATTTGTTTTACGCATTGAGCAGCTTTTTTTTTTCAGGAATGTTATTTGCACAATTTTAATCAATTTAATCGTAGACCATAGTAGTTTAATACATATGTTACGGTACAAATATGATTAGAGTTAATTTTTATGTGTAATGTTTATTAGTTTTTGTACGTTTTATTAATTAATTTGTTAATTTAAATTAATAAGTACAAATATCGATGTAACTGACAGCACAAAATGTTATAATAAATGATTTGTTTAATTTGAAGAAGTAGTAGACAGTGAAACATAAACTTTTCAATGGTAACGGCCGATTCAGAAAGAAAACGCAAGTTATATGATAAATCGTTTTAAAAAAATTAAATAATTTTCACTTATCAATTAATTACAATTATACAACACGACAGTTGTTGTGTCCATCTTTCTTTGATCCTCCGGGGCATATTTTCGGTGATTTTAAGAGAAATCTGTCGGTTACGCTCTCAGGATCTTCAGGAATTTCTGTTACTACCGAACCAATGTAGTCAGGTTTCGTCTTGAAAATGTCATTATTTCGGTCATCGATCAACGGATCGTCCAAGAAAATTATGGCTCCAGACTGGTTTTGCTGAGTTGGTTCAGGATGATATTTTATTTTCTTATTGTTACTCTGAATTGTCTTCGTTAGGGAGTTTATTCCACTTTTATATGCTTCTTTAACCTCTCCATCAAACGTTCTAGTATTATCTTTACTAACTTCGACTTCTTTTTCCATTTTATAGCCAACACGGCGTAATAGACCAATGCCCTCGATTGCCCCTGATTCGGTATTTTCGGGATTTTCAGAATATTTTCCAATTTCTTCCTTCTCAATTGTGATCTTGGCCGACGTTACTATCAAGGCCAAACAGCAAAGCCGCAAGAATTTTTTCACCAGACCAAACATTATAATATAACACTGAACTTGCGGACGATCGCGAAAGAACTGAGAAGATTACTTCGAAACTCTTCTTCTGATCGTACCTGATCTTTGGTTGCCAGGTTTTCCAAGATATCATCCTGAAAATTTCTTGCTTACTTGCCTGCAATTGAAGTATTCTTTTCTTCTTATTTGCATCGCTTTTGCTGCAGATTAAAATCTGAAAAGCGGCCAATCATAGTTCAACGTCAAGGTGCTTCGGGGCTCTGGACTGCAACGATCAGGTAACTAGTCTATTATACCTGCTATACTAACAACTCAGCTATGCTAAATGTATGATAGATGGCATTGCATTTTCATTTCCATTTTGTTTTATTATACAAAGAGTATAGTTGAATTATTAAATAAATAGTTAACATAATAGTGTACTACTATTCTAAATTATCTGTTCTACATTGAACAACGTAATGAATAGAAATTTTTCTGATTACTTATGCATACGATGCATGTTGATATATTTTATGCGTTCGTTTATTGATATAAATTAAGTTTTCATTGATTTGGCTCATTTCCTTGAGAGTTAATTAACGATATATTTATATTTAAACTGCCTAAATATGATATGAAGTCAATAATTACTTAGCTTGGAGCCTATAACTGTTTTTTGAGATCTTCACTTCTGGAAAACTTTTTAATCGTAGTTATCTTTATTTATTAATTTTATTAAAAAGCTTTATGATGAATAAAAGAAATATAGGAAAATGAGTTTTCCACTGTACTAGTTATTAAAGTAATCTTCTTATTTGCTTGTTTTGCCAGTTTCAGACCCGTCTTGCTCTTGCAATACCAAGACCCAATCTGTTCATTATAGAAAAGTGTTTTCTTTAAAGAGTCCAATTGAAAATATTACAGTTATGCTGAAATTAATCAATGATACAATTTTAGTTTGGGTACTGGCTGAGGCTTGCACTTTAAATACGTATGTACTTTTCCTGACCTGTCTTTAATTGAAAAAAACGACATATGGTACGTATTTCATGAAAGAGTGTTTCGTTTCTATATGATCAAATACCTTTCTCATTGTTTGAATTTATTTATACTGTTGTGTTAGGAATTGTAATTCAGAGGGTATAATAAAAAAAATTATAAAAAAGAATGTTCAACTATTTGTCTCAAGCGTCATTATTGAAGTAATGGCAACCATGGCAGTTAATACAAGAATTCCTAAGTAATATAGTGTCAATGGTATTTAAATGTATCGGAAGAAGTCTGCAAGTAACATAGAAATTTGAACTCAGAAGTAGCCCAGCAAAACCGAAGAAGCAGAAAACCGAAGAGGGAAAGGAGGTCAAACAGAGAGAGATCTTAAAAACCTGTATATATTAATAGCACTCACAGTCAAAAAGAAAAAAAATACGAGGAAAGACGGCGCTTATTTAAGAATATTATCGGCAAGAGAATCGACAAATTACAATCAAAACAACAAGAAATGGCTTACGGCGCACAGCGGCTTAGAAACTTAGATGTATTAGTATCATAAATTGATGGTATTTGTAGAAGTCATTATGATATGACTTGACGGATCTATACTTAGATCATGGATTAAAAGGAAAATTAAAAAAGACGATTTTAATTATGTATTTCGTTTCTATTTATAGACTTAGTATTAAGCTTTCCATAATATACTTAATGCCATTAATTGTGAGTTATTAAACCAAATATTTCGAACCTGCAGCTGGATTTTTTCAATTGACATTTTAGTGGATTTCATATATTAGATCTAAGAGTATAACCAAAACTGAAATTCTATACTATTTTAAATACCTGGAGAGAAAGTAGAGATAAGGTACCTCCACAACTTTCACTCTGAGGTGCCAAAATATAAATAAGTTCTTGAGCTAGTTTACGTTTAATATTAGGTCTTAGTTTCTCTGATCAGTTTATTGACTTATTATAAAAATAGCCGATATAAACTTGTTTTATTTTATTTTTATCTTTAACATTGCATTACATTATGGTAGTATACTATATGTCTTCCATATATTTCGTTGAAGCCAGAATTTAAGTCAAACATTTAAAATTGTTCGATATTATACTAATTAATTAATTTCAAGTTCGAAATATCAACAATTTTTATATTTAAATACAGTTTTTACATTTGAAAGTGTTATACTTATAATTTCGAAGATTATATTAATGCAAATCTTTTAAATTAAATTTAGGGTAATGGGTTTAAACAAGGCATATGCCAGGTGTACCGGAAAGTCTTTACCGGTTTTTTTAATGAAAAAATACATAATTTTTATGAAAATGGAAATAGTTATATGTAATTATATTCAAAGTATTGGTCATTCGATTCTACACACTTTGTCCATCTTTCTTGTAATTTATGAATGCCATTCCAAAAAACCGTTTATCTTTTGAGCCAAAACATTCATTGAGGCATTTTTCGACTTCTTCGAAATATGGAAAGTGGTGCTCAGCCAGCCCGTGCCCCATTGATGCGAAAAGGTGATAATCGTTCGGAGCCATGTCTGGAGAGTACAGCAGATACCCTAATAAGTTCCAAACAAGCGATTTTAATGCGTCTTTCACCAGTTTTGCTGTATATGACGGTGCATTGTCATGCAACAAAATTACTTTATCGTGTCTTCGGGCTCATTCTAGACGTTTTCCCTTAAAAACACATGATTTATTATTTGTTGTTTATAGGTATCAGTCTCAGTAACTGTTTCACCAGGTTTCAGAAATTTATAATACACCACACTACCCTGATCCCACCAAACACAGAGCATTGTCTTCTTTGCGAAATGATTGGGCCTTAGAGTAGATGGCCAGCGATGACCACGATTTTTTACGTTTTGGATCTTCGAAATAAATACATTTTTCCTCACCCGTCACAATTTGATGCAAAAATGTCTTCGTTTCGTACCGTTGAAGCAGCATTTCAAAAATGGTTTTTCGATTTTCTATTTGCCCGTCATGAACTGATCATGTGGCACTTATCTTTCCAGTTTTTGAATCTTTTCACTGCTCATAAGCGCTCGCTAATCGTTTCTTGTATCACATTTAACGTTTCTGCCAATTTTCTTTTTGAGTTTGTTTTTATGCTTGGAGCATGCTCTTCATAAGTTTCTACCAGCAAACGATGAATTTCGACGGTCTTTTTTTTTCGAGGAAATAAGAAAAACAATGTATGCCGCAAATAACAGTCATGAAATTTGATTATTCACAGATCTATAAAACTCTGAAGGTTTTATTTAGGCGGAATGAAACTTTTATTGTTTTTGAAGTTTCAAATCATGCTATCAGAAAATTATTTTGAACTGATTCAAATAAAAATAATCTAATTTTTTTAGTTATTTCTTTTATAAATAATTTAATAAAAGTAGCTCAGTGGTTAGCGTACAGAACTCCAGATCTGCAGAGATCTTGTCGTCAATTCTAAGACCTTTTCAAATAAAACCAGTTTCGACAAAATGAATTTCACGTCTATTAATTTTTAAGAAAATAAGGAAATAAGGGGATTACTTCAACAATTAGTTCAATCGAAAAACTTAATCATTTAGTTGATAATAAAGAGAAGATTTTCTTTATACATATATTAATTGTTAAATAGTTTGCATTTTAAAATTCAAAAATATTTAATGAATTAAATATTACTTTTACAAAAAGAAATATATAAAATTTAACATGGTTTTTTGTTTGGAAAAAAGATATACAAGAGCTATATACAAATTTATTTTTTAAATTTCGTCTTCTTGATTCTAAAATTGTGTAGTCGCCATAGTAATTTAGTTATAGGATCTATCAAATACAAATAAATAAGTTACTTAAAAATTTGAGTATGAAAATACAAAATTTATAAACGAGACAAAGACTTTACAGACGAGACCGAGGCTGAGTCCATTGATGCAAGACTAAGACCAAGACCAAGTGGGCAAAAACTACAATTAATACCAAGACTATCGTAGTCTTCATTCAATTATTTCATACAATAGAGAGGGATTGAAGATCAAACAGCGGCTCGTTCATGCCAAACTTATTTTTCAATCTTATATACTATAGAAAAATTGAGAATAAAAACGTTTGGCTCGTATGTTGTTAAAATAAGATTAGAGATATAATAATCTTTGGAAAAACTGTCAGCCAAAACCAATGAGTCTTTCTTGAAATATTATTTTATACTGAGGATTCATTATTGACGTCCTCAAGTGTTAGTTTTACCTCTGTATTTGAGTACGAAGAAGAGCTCTATGTGCAGAGCTTTATAGGTTACATTTAACAAAGATAAGAGTTGAGTGATTGAAAACCCAAAGTAACATATCAATCACAGTGTAAAAAGCTTTTTATTGCCAGTTTTTTTAACATTGGTTAAAACATGATAAGATTATGTCAATACTAGACGGCCTTTAAGACATTAAGTTCAACGTTGTTATCTTTCAGTATAATTGCAAATATGATGTAAAAAAAATAGATTTTCCAGCGAGCATAATAACATAAAACTTGAGAATATGTTCATAAATGAAAGAACAACTTTAGAGTTTGAATAGCTTGATGTACCCCTTCAACGCATTCTCTTAGTAAACGATTTATTTCTATTCTTGATTTGAGAAGCGTTGATTATTTTTATACATATAAGATAGTTTGCATTTAGGTTAAGCTAATCGCAGACCCCAATCTGTCGTCAGACAATCAAAATTCACCAGATTCCAAATGTGAATAAAAGGTCATCTTCTTAGCCAGCTATCGCCAGTGAATTCTATTTATTATGCGGACAACTTTGCCAAATCAGTAAACTTTTGATCATGAGTTCTAGGGCTTTTCCAATAATCTTCGCGATATTTGCGTTGTTCTGTGGTTCGCTAGCAAGTATTTCGGCATTCAAGAACTCAACCGCTCCAATTTACGTGCGTTATGTGCGCCGGCGACCTCCTTGGTTTCCCGGAGACCTTTACGTGGAAGAGGTAGTGGAGGAGTTCCGAACAAAAAGCAAACCGCCCATGTTTGGAAGTTCTGAAATTGAAATTCAACGATTTCTGGAAAGGGATCAGAAGCTTCAAGAAGCAAAAGCGGCCCTACGGGTAGAGGTGGAAACGAATTCGACGACATCTGTGAAAGGTGACAAACGTAAAATTGGAACACTGCGTCAAGTGAAAAAGCCAGCAATCGAAAAACTGAAGCCAACTATAACAGTGACTGTTTATAAGCCATCGGATTCCTTGGAAATGAGGGTCAGTGAATTCATTACACATCCAGAGCCCTGTACAACAACCATGAAAGTACCATACACACATGTTATAACAAATTCAGCGGAGATTGATTACTATGATGTCGATGAAGGTAGGAATCCTAATCAATTTTCTACAAGTACAGCGAAAACAACCACTAAAAAAACTGCCTGGAAAATGTTTGAAAGCTCTACACAATCACCGACTACTAAAACAACTGCCAAGTCCTTTTGGAGACCGTTTGCATCTCCAACAGCATCATCAACAACAGCAATCCCATCAACCACAACACCGCGAGCAAAAACTACAACAACAATGACTCCAAGGTCATTGTGGTTAAATTTTGGTCAGACGAAGCCCATTTCAAGAACAACCACAGAGAGGCCAACAACGACACAGCGATCATCTGGGATCTTCAATTTTTTCGGAAAATCAGTACCGTCTACTACTACGGAAACCCCAACCACAATTACTGAATTTTTTGAAGAGCCTACAACTACAGAGTTCTTAACTACTTTCCTTGATTCTGCTAGCGAGGATGAAACTACAACTTCTGAAATTAGCACTATGAATAATTTGGACGAATCTATAGAGACAGTAACGTTTGCACCAACAGAGGGTTCAATTGTAAATTTGGACGACGACTACGTCAACGGAGAAATAGTGGATTCAAATGAGGAAGATCACACCGCAACACCATCACTAAATACAGAGCCCACGAGCACAGAACAGTCAGAAACAGTAGTTACGACAACGAAAAAAGCGAAACTGTTCGGTTGGTTTGGCTAACAATTCTTATATAAATTTTTTTAATAAATTCAGATCAATATTGAAATAACACTTTATTTTGAAAAATTTTACAACTATACTACTAAATACATGTAGTATGATATAAAAGCGCGTACACACGTGCTGAGTAGTTTCATATCAGGTGCGAGCGTAAATCCGGCTCTGAAATAATCTTTTACAAATTTTCGTACCTGATAATAAAATAGTTCTTACCTCCCTACAATTTCCTCTGTGGTCGACGAAAGCGCATCTTTTCGGCGTTCGCAAGAGCATACTCAGCTCAACGTCAGTGGTGGGGGGTTCGGTTTCCGTCTTCATAAAAATCACATTGCCTTCAGCGGTCTGTTGTGCCCCAAGGAGGGCGCAAAGTAACAACAAAACAAAAATGTTGAGATATTTCTCCATTTCGCGACTGGGTGTCAAACAATAATTGCGATGTATGTGATTCTGAAAAAAGCAATCAGCCGTATCGTTATCAGTGCCAGCTGATAAGATGCCCGAATGTTTAGTTCACTTTCCCGAGTATCTGAGAGCTTAACCCGAAATTTAACCTTCGGTAAGTCCATTATGGGAGAGTATTGTGCTTAGAAGATTATGCTGAATTCTTAAAAATACTCTGTATATTTCTTAAAACGAAACAAAAGAGGCTAAGAAGTCTACCCTAGGACTACCAAGAGGGACAAATGACCGTTTTGCTGGTATCTAGAAAATTTGCTATAAATTATATAAAAGTTGTTTTCTTCCCATATTCCAGCTTTTTACGCGACTACCTCAGAACGAGGATAATGATTTTCGAATGTATGTATGTACCTATATGGTAAGAGTACGGTAAGTATGCTTGTTTTCGGGCGCGTTCTACAGCCTAAACAGCCTGATTAATTTTAAAGCATGTCCTATAACTTAAATCGATTTGCCTTAGTGTAGCGGGAGTGCTATAGGCTACTAATTGTTAAGAAAAATAAATATGACCGTAATTTTGCCTATGTTTATTTTCAAATTCACTAATATGGGTATTAAATGAGCGTTCTTGCTAAAACGAATTTAAATATAGTAAATATTTGCACATTTATTAAAAGTTATTGCAAGCGGCGAGAAACCAATAACCAAAATATTTTACTTTTCTTTATTCCGCCTGTAAGGTTGAGAATCACTAAAATTAATTAAAACCTAATCGAGTGGTTTTGGTATTTATATTGAAAATTGTTTAAATACGTTTATCTCGAAACGAGTTTCTTCAATAAAAAACTCAGCTCTTCAATTCTTAATCGATTTTGAAAGCTTTTTTCAAGAATTTATTTAAAGTTAAATTTTCTATCTCGGTTTTCGGAATAAATTTTTTGGAAGTATTATAAACTAAATAATAATTATATCGTACTTGCTCGTTACCGAAAATCCTAACATTAGATATTTTTTGAAGATTTTTGATCAGAGGACCATCTTAAATGAATCACTAGTAATATTTTCTTCTTAAATTAGCCTGGACTAACTCATTATGAAGAGGTTCGAAAAATTATTTTATTACTTTTCGAATTAAAATATTTTCCACATTTTTGGAGCAACCTTTTTTATTGGACTAAATTTTTAAAAAGTTGATAAATAAAATATTTATAATATTTTAAAATTAACTATGCTACTTTTAAGAAACAGAGTATCTATCAGGATCAGAATCAAATGCGAAAACTTGTCCAACAATATTTTTAATTGTTCAAGCCAAATTATCAATTAACTAAATGTTTGTGACTTTCTGTGGAAAAAAATATAATGATGAAATCTTTTCTTGTATCGATAGAAAATTTATAAATTACATGGCAAATATTATGTAGGATTGAAGTAATTTATTAAACATTTTCGGTCCTAGATAAGTTTCATGCAGTGGCAAAACTTTCTTACATTAAATTACAAATTCAAAATATGTGAGCTGCTTGCGGATAGCTCCAATTGAGTTATGGGGACAAAAGACAGCCCGGTTAGAGAAAACAAGTTTAAAAACATTAAAAGCATAAATCTGTCGTATTGACATAACTCTAAATTCACCAAATGCATAGACTCTGCTTTGAACAAACAAATTTTGATTATTTTGCTTTGGAGGTTTTGTAAAGTTTTAACAGTAGCACTATGCGCTGCACTCCACACAATTATTCCGTATTGCAATATTGATTTTACCAGAGCAAAATAAACCATTATCATAAGTAGAATATCAAGGCACTTTCCAAGTTTCCTTCAAATGGTAAATATGTATGTAGAATGTCTGTCGCATTTAAGTTTGTTATCTATGATAATTTAAAGATATATTATTTCTGATGAACAATGTTTATACAGGGTGTTTTTTAGTAGGTATGTCAAAATAAGTGGGATGAAAGACAAGGAAAAAATTGTATAGCATGGGAGTCATCTCAGCTGTTTAGTAGTTACAGGGTGATTCGTAAATTCCAATTTCTTATTGTATGCACGTCACTATTTTATTTTTAGCGTAGCGACAGCCAAATCATGCCAAAAATCTACTATACCAATGTGCTTTCCATAAATATCAAGAATGTTGACCTACCACCACCGTTTACTTGCAGTGTCTGTACACTATCTTCTGAAATTGGATAATATGTTTATTTTCTGGTAAATAACAAATAATCTAATCAAAAACTCCTCCACTTCGATGCATGCCAATAATTTCCTCCCATATTTTCTTCGCTACAGTACCTGTTTTGCTAATTAATTTTTTGTGTTTGTTTGGGATACCATCTTTACTGAATAACTATTTATCTATCCGCCCTGTCACTCTGTCGCATTCCATAAGTCAAATGCAAAACTTCAATTTTCTCTTGGAATCTTCTACCAGAAATCCTTGTACTGGCATATGAATCTCGATGCAGAACCTTCCAAACTGTATACCATAAGAAGACACTCCTCGGCTTGCGACTTGTCTCGTAGTCGTTTCGTCGGCCGCCGGCAGAATCTTGTGATAATTCGGGGATATGTACCATCCTATTTGAAGTTACACTTCCGGTTTCTCTTAACCTTTTTGGGGTACCCGTCGGTTTAGGAATCTCTTTTGGCATTCTTTTGACAGCCTCTCTTTTATAGCAAAATTTTCGTCAGGTATTAGTAACAGAGCATCGGGACTGTTTCGAGTATGTCTGGCTAAGACAAGCTAATTACGGCAATAAAATAAATGCCATTAAACTTTTTATGCCTTTACTGAAGCAATAATTAAAAATAGTTTCCCTTGTATGCTAAACAAACATTTCCGATAATTTGTGGAGGCATTTTATTTATTTTTTCGAATTTTTTAATTACAAGGCAACAAACAAGCAATTTGATATAAATAAAGTATTAATTACTTGAATTTCAGAGAAAATGTGGGGAAAAGCTGAATTTTAGCTAAATTAAAAACATTTTTTACATTTTTGGAAGTGAGTGTACCTGCAGTGGTCAACATTGTTGACATCTTGAAAAGGACATTGGTATAGTCGACTTTTGGCGTGAGTTGGTTGTCGCTACTTTGAGTGTATCAAAAGATAAAAATAAAATAGTGATGTGTGTACCTTGGCAAATTGAAATTTACGAATCACCCTGTAACTTCCAAGTAGTTGATATAGCCCCCCTGCCGTACAATTATCTGTTTGCCTAGGTCAGATCTTTCATCCCATTAATTTTGGCATTCCCACTAAAAAACGTCCTGTATATGTAGCTACTACTCTGCAATTGATTTCTACCAATATTAACTTTAATGTTTACACCTAATTACTTATATTCTTGAAGCGTAAGCGGCTTAGTGGATTTTAATAAATAAAATGTCGTTAGATTCGTTTTAGTCCTGCAAGTGCTATAGGCCATACGAATAAACCTGGTCGCCTTTTTTGTCGAATGGCTATTTTTTTATTGTTTCTAAACAACCGATCATATCAAATCAAAGGTCTTAATGAAACAAGAGTTTCTTTGTATATGTAATACAATTATTCAGTAAATTTTACATTTTAATACGAAATGCAGGATTAAGTAAAATGTAACAACTTTCATAGATACCAGCTATTGCTCGCAACTTCGTTTTCAGAAATGTAATATATAAAATAATTATTTTCGGGTTTTAAGCTACATCTGTACCAATTTGCATTCAAACAATTCGATAGTTAAGCCGTGGAATTTTCATAAAAATTAAATATAACTAGACCCACTCGTTGCCCTATAAAAACCTTATTCTGTTAACTTGAACTGATCGTATAGCATGTTTACTTATATTATTTACCTTAGAATACGTAAACTGAACAACTAATTTATTTAAAACAAAATTAAACAAAAAGGATTGAAATAAAAAGGTATATTAAGAAACAACAAAAACAAGCCCTAGAATCTAGAATTTAATTCAAGCAACACTTATTTTGTGGGATGCCTACTTAATTACCTAAATATACTACATATATCTAAATATAACATAATTGTAATGTAATAACTTTAACAAAGCTTCGAATAAAACAAAATTTCATCGTGCATTCATTTCAACATTTCTCAAACGGAATTCTAGATTCTACAATTTGTTTTGCTCTTCTCTGTTATTTGATAAGCTAGGGGTCTTTTTATAAACTTTAATTTTTTTTATTGCATGTTAAGCTTATATACGATGTTACATGCATCTGTTGCAATATCAATTTTTGTATGAAGCAATACATCGTTCTTATATCTTTCGAAAGCTTATCATCCTTCTTTCTAATACTGGATCCTGTATTCTGATGCTCCAAGAATTTACTCAAGGTATTTTCCTGTTTAATTTTTCTAGTAATTCCGACATATCTGCTTTAAGACCACACTTACGATCATTATCATATTTTCAGATTCTCTGTGAAGTGGTACCAATGTGTTGGGCCTGCTCAGGGCTAAAAGAAACCCTACATTACCTGGGCTCTCGTCCGTTACTTGTTTACAAAGTGGAGAAAGGTTGCCGTAAGAGGGAAGTTTAAAAAGTTTTTTAGGCCACCACAGGTGGACTTTGAAGATGACTGGCCCTAGTGCCAATAAAATGGAAAAAAAAAATTGGAAATGAGAAGGAGGTGGTGGTCGCCATGAACAAGGCATCACTCGGGTTCTAATTGGGGCAATGGGCGATTGAACAAATCAAATGCAATAGACCAGTGATGGTCTGGAGGATGGTGCAACGTGCTCTGTCAGTCAAATGGAGCGCGCCAATGGGGGTCTCTTCCGTGCATCACATCCCTGGGGAAGATAATGCTCTCGAGAAGACTTCATCCCGTTTGCTTTGTAGGTTGTCCGGCTTAATCCCATCTTTCCACCCGCTCAAGCCGTTATCTCGAACGTGAGACTAATTTTTATTGATCTCTGGGGGATTTTAATTCTCCTAACAAACAATGTAATCAAAGAGGTAGCCGAGAGACTTTTGCCCGGCGTTCGAACCGTCCGGATGACCGGACCCTGGATCGTCGAGGGGCCGCCCCCACCGGGACGGGCAGCATCTATGCTTGCGATGGCTATTAATAGCCGAGCGCCCATCAGTGAGGAATTGAGGATACAATGGGATTCTCGACCAGGTTGGACATTAAAGAGCACAAGTGCTCCCCTAACTATTCTTTTATGTGTTTTCCTTGCGAATAGGAGTTTTTGTTGCTGCCGCCGGAGCTATCCTGGGCGCGCCACATGCTCATGCCGCTGTGTCACTTAATCGACGGAGGAGATGCATGGGATTCATTTCCACCCACGGACAATGCGATTCATCTTCGGTGTCTCTTTAATTTCTAGCAGAGTTTTATGGATCTGGCCAAGAATTACGGTGCTGTTAGTTAACCCGAGACCTAGAACTCGTCCTAGACAGTTTTGCAATTGAGGAGCATTTAGAATTTTTTGTTCTACATGACCAACATAACGAGAAATCAAAATCTAAATCGGATTTGTGGTAATATAACCATGATCACGATCTATTGAATGATACACAACATAATCAGTTCTTAATGTTTAATAAACACTATGAATAATAATCTTATGAATTTAACTTTTCTTTAATATTTAAATATTTATTATGAGCAGCCTATGTCTCCAAGGTTAAGTGTATTTAGTATAAATGCCATATCTACAAAAGATTCGAATAAATAAATTATCCTTATGGGAATAAAAACGAGTTTTATGTGGAACTTTAAAAAACCTAAATTCCTTCTATATAACTAAAATATACCTAGTTCAGGCAAAGCATTCGCGTATTTAGGCGAAAAACAAAATTATTAAGAGATTATACTATATGATGGTTTGTGCTTACTTTTTCCTGTATGACGCCCTGAAAAGTTAGGCTGTATACGCGTCAATACCAGTGAGAGAAAGAAATGTACGGGGTCAAGACAATATTTCTGCTGTTAGTGAAAGTGTACGTGAGAGCACAAAATTGTCAGTTCTTCGCCCATATCAAGAATTAGGCATTTCTCAAGCCTTAACATGGTGTATTTTGCGTAATTTATATTAAAATTCAATTGACTGAAGTACTAACCCAACGATCATGCATTGCGTCGCAGAATCCCTGATTGACTTTGAGAGCAACTTAAAACTGATCCTCATTTTGGTAAAAAAGTCAAATTCAGTAACGAAACACATTTCTGGTTTAATGGTATTATTGCAGAATTTTGGGTGCAAACAACCCACAACAATTTCAACAATTAACAATGCAACCAGAAAAAGTGACTAGTGGCATCATTATCAATTTTTCTTAAAAAATTATGAAGGATTGCAGTTATTCTCAACTCAATTTCTTACAGAACTTTTTGCTCTCAAAAATTGATGATATCTATTCAAACGAAATGTAGTTTCAATAAGACGGTACCTCATGTCATACTAATGAAATAATCAATTTGCTAAAGGGCAAGTTTGGTGAATCCATTATTTCTCCAAGATGATGGATTTTTGTTTTTTGGATTATGTAAAGCCAATGTGTTATACCAATGAACCATAAACACTTATTACGAATACATCGCAAGAAAATAGTAAACGTATTATCGCTAAAACAGAGTCTGATTTATGTGAGGGAGTCATCGAAAAAGGGCTAAGTTATTCTGTGCAGTAATCACTATATAGAATGTATTTACAAAAATAAAATACAAAATAATAGAATAGGAAAGCTAGCCTTTTCCCCAGAAAGAATTCTAGTATCTATTTAGTAAAAAAAGAAGTAGTCAACTTTTCCTGGTGGGGAATGTGGAATTTATAAAAGAATTTATACCATGATATTTTCAAGTGTGCTATTTTAGAATTCGAAGTCAAAGGAATTGATTTTTTGGATTGACTTCATTATTAGTCCTATTTATAATATGATTTAATAATACTCATTGTAATATGTATTAAAAGAGTATAGTTTTCTCGAAAATCTTAGAAAATGCTGGTTTTGAAGCTCACCCAGATAAGGAGATTAATTTAAAATTTTCTTTTTCATGTACTTTACGTTGTTGTTTCTCGGAAAAAGAATAAATTACTATTCTACTCACGAACTTTGATGAAACGTTGTATCGAACATCACAAATTATTTGATTTATGGACAGCAACAAGCACGCATTTATCGAGTGGAATGCCAATTGAAGATATCAAAAGTTTTATTTGATTTTATTTTTAAAAAAAATTTAATGTTTTTTGTTTAAAATGAATTGAATACTTTTATCGCAGGATTTTCGGCAATTTGTATTTTTTGTCGAATACACAAAAAATTGCCATGTTTTAAGTTAAAAATTTTAAATAATATAAGGAAACGACAAAATTCACTTCCATCTGCTTTTGACTTTTGAATTGCGATAAATTACCTATAAATGAAAAATACACCACGAAACTCTACTTAATATATAAGTTAATCTTCTAAACCATGTTCATTTATTGGCCTCCTATCTACCGAAATATTTTTCAGCCCGAAGTTCGAATATCAGGACAGACATTGAAATCATTAAAGATCGAGTTAACAAAATTCTATAATATTTGCGAATGAAGACTAATTTTACATAGCTTAGATACAAGTACACGAGCATAAATATAAGCAGTAGTAAGTAGAGTGTAAAATTATTTTTGAGGTTTTAGTTTTTTAAACATAAGCCTCAACTATGTAGGATAAATAGAAATAAAATAAGAATATATGAAAAAAATTACTTTTAGGGGAAATAAAGTGTTGAATATTGTTACTTAACGCACAAATGGTAAGATAGGTAGTAGAGTAAAATACTTGTAAAATTTCATAAAGCACAAACAATACGAACTCGATAATAGTTATACATATTTAGGTATTACAAGTGACCATTCCGCCACTGCCAATGTTGTGAATTATGATTACTTAAAAAAAATCTATTTTTTGTGTGATTTAAATTGTTTCGAAATTTTACTTACCCCATCTTGCCCCCCCATATTGAAATGAAAATTTAATTCTGATTATATTTTATATGTGTACATACATCTTTTGGTTTTAGAAAGCTGGTTTGCAAAATTATAATACTAAAGCGCATATTACCCTATAGGTGTAATCTATCGTACCTTAGGTAGAGAAATATGAGGTGATGAGCCATTTTCAACGCTTTCTTTTTTTGTTCCCAAAACTACTTAAAATATGTTCCTATTATTATTAGTACGAAGAACAAACGAAACTTCCATTAATGATACAACTTTAAGTACCCTCTTTTTCCCTACCTACTGGTCCAAGTAAAACTTTAAACGCATTTTACGCGTTTTAAGGGTTAATAATCTGGTACTGTTTTCACAATACCGCTTTGACTTAATGGTATATAACAGCAAAAATAAAAGTTAATGGTATACCCATTTGAATGAACATTGCTATATTGTTTTATCCAAATTTACGAGACCTCAAGCTCATTTTATTATACTTTTTGCCTTTTTGAGGGTTAATTTTGTTTAACCAACTTACAACTATGTTGCAATTTTAATTGCTGGATTGCTTAAAATCAGCAATCCATTCCATTCCAAAGCTCAACTGTCGTTCCCTGCAGGTGGGGAACGAGATCCAACCTTACATTACCGTAAATCTTGCTAATATGGAGTGCGAAAGTAAAGCAAGTTGGCGTTTTTGCCATCGTACATCAATTCGGCTATTTCCTTGGTCCTAGGGCACATCACTCCGGATTGTTTTAATTTCCTGTCGGAGCCCGACATCCCCAAACATAGGTGTCCTTGTGCAGTTTCCGTTAGGTGCAAATATTCATCTGCCGCAGTGTAAGCTCTTGATAGTAAATCTCATGATTTATGTCCCGTGGTCGAGCGCTCACAAAAGGGGATTTGAAGCCCTGTTTTATGTACTTTGACCACGGCAATGACGGTGCTATGATAAACGTTCGACAACTTCGAATATTAATTTCGGGCCTGGATGGGGAGGACCGGAAATTATTTCGGTGAGCATTACATTTTCGCAGATTTTCTTGGTCGTTTTCAATCGGTCAGTCGACGGATTGGCGAACAGGCCGTATTCAATGTGAAACTGCCGCAAAGGCTCTTAGTGGAATTAATTCGATCTGTGAGCGAAATGTACGTGTGATTAGAGGCTATCCTCCTCCCACGAACCTGCACACTTCGGTAGTGTAGTTCCCAGTTTATTTGAAGGTTCCTCGCTCTGGTAGTCGAGCACCCCCAGGGGATCTAATTTCCACCTGCGTTGTTTTTACTTCTCACTTTCCGACCCACTTGAACTTGGTAGTGCCTACATGCGAAACCAATTCCATCTTGAGCGAGGGCGGACCACCCTAGTCATCGACCTCACTGAAACGACTGTTGACACTAAAAATTAATTGAGAGTGACAGAAGGGAAATGACGGAGAAAAATTTGCCGAAGCCCCGGCTGCGTCCCGGACCCATGGGGATCTGTCGGGCTCCATCCTACGGCATCTAGGCGTAAGGCGGTGAGCGGTTCGGATCGGGTCGGGGGAGAACACTCGAAACGTTCGCAAAAGGCGTGCAAACACCCAGCACCTGCCGGGGCCAAATGTCTTCTTCTAACGCCGTGTAACAGAAGATAATCCGGCGGACTCGGCGGCACTCAGCTGAAGCAAATCGGAAGTTGCCACATAAGCTTTTATCTACGGTCATTTGGGTGAGTTGTTGGCTCATTAAGTGCTATGTGGGTTAAAATTTGGCCCTCGGTGGTTAAATTGCTGCGACAAAGCTGCCCGGGTTCAGTGGTGCGAGGAAACTCATAACTCTGGAGGTCATTGGGACCTCCTGGAAATTTTTCAAAAGAACACCTCGAATTCTCGAAAGATTTCCATTGGCATTGGCAACGTGTCGGACCAAAGAGCAAATTTACCCCGGCGGAAAGGGTAATCAGCTCCCGGATATCCGGCAAACAACGAAAGAACTGTTTGGCCTCGCTGAAACTTGCATTGCACCTGCCAGCTGAACTGGTTTTCATGCACAGCAACTCTTCCCAAAATCAGTGCAACTTGCTTTGGAGTTTTCCTAATTCGATCGAGTTCACTCGACTGAGTTGCGGCTGGGGCAATAGGAACACCTCGCGAATAATCGTGGCACTTACATCTCTCTAGCAAACAGGAGCTCAGGACTATTGATGTAACTTCACAGTGGACACGATGTCTCCCCGAAAAGAATGTAGATTTCTTTTTCGAAAGATTATTATTTCTTACTTCGTTGAATCTGTTAAGAAATAAATAATGTATGATGCGAAATACAGACAAATTAAATAGTCTTTTATATTGAAATCTTGTACAGAAAAAAATTTGTGGTGAACAGAGTACAACAAATGTTGCACTGCCATTATACGAACCAACCATATACAGTGAGGAGAAGAATTGTAATAAAATTTGAATCCAGAGAAAAACTGCTGTAAAATTATCTAAATATGTTAGGCTTGGGTAAAATATTTTATATATTGAAGTTTATCTTCGTACTTAGTCATAAATGGCCCTGGTAGACGGAGAAAACAAGCTTAGAAAAGCTATCTGTTGTGGTTTAGAAAGAAATGCACAAAAGTAAATGAATTATCTAATATCATTCAGCAAATTTACCATTGCCTTTAAGCAAACCATATCCCGCTTAGATAAACTAAACAAATACTTTCTTTTCCCCTAAAAATAATTTATTTGCTAAATTGTTTATTTTAATAACGATTTCGCCTAAACGATTTGAATTATGGCTTATACGAGACATTTGAAATATAGCTGTTCTCACTATGCGAGTAGGTGACTTTCTTGAACTTTAAAAGTCGTTTACAATGGATTCTGTGCCCTGATATCGTATTCGTATAATGCTTGATTATAAAACTGGCCATTATATGAGAGTTACTTTCATACAAACTCATAAAAGACCGTGTTTTATAATTACATTGGCATCATAATTATATCGTTTATAATTAATAAAAATTATAAACTTATTAAATGGTTTATTGCCAAACAATACAGTTGCCCCATTAACTCTTATTACAGACCAGCACGGATACGACCTTAGAGGCGTTCAGGCATAATCCAGCAGACGTAGCATCATACCACTGTTCGCTCGAACAAGTATTGTGCCAGGAATGCTGTCGCAATAAAATTGTCATCAGTAGGGTAAAACTAACCTGTCTCACAACGGTCTCTACTAACGTAGATTTGTTTGTCTATTTCTTTATAAAATATGTTGAAAATATTGCCTAACACAGGAGTTAGCTTTTGTTAAAGTACATCAAGTGTGCCAAGGATCCTTTTCCTTACCGGTACCGCCCGAATTATGCATTTAAGTCGTAGCACTGGAAGTACTTTTGTTTTTTGTGTGTTTTTTTTGGTAGTAAAAATAAACTTTGGTTTGGAAGGGCTACGACGCTAATATTAATTCATGTCAGTATCGCTAGAAACATCACAGTGCGCGCAACTTAACGATCTCAAATATCGGAGTCAACTGTGCAAGATTTGGAAAGCAGAAATAACAAATAAACGTTGGACTGGCCATCCCAATGAAGGCATAATGAAGAGTTAAGTCGCTATAGCGCCTCTGTACAATCTCAAACAACACGGACTCGGAAGATATTGCGCTCGCTGTCGATTGAATATACAGAAAAACTCGTCAAAAGCATGCCCAGAAGATGCCAGGCCATTCTCGATAGTGACGGGAATACACAATTTATTAACTGGTTACGGCGTAGTAATTTAAATATACTTGTATGTAAAAAAATTAAAAATAAATATTTCATCAATCAGTAAACAAAAAAGCGGTTCCTTTCTTGTTGAACAGACTGTATAGTAGTTTTTAGGAAAAGGCGTACGAGTATACTGGAAGTTATTATAAACATCTCTATTTAAATAAGGTTGTGCCGGAAAATGTAAAACTGCAACCTCCTGCAAACGGTAAGTCTGTCGATAAATTTACTTATGGAATAAAAGTTCTGTTTTTAGTTAAAATTAAGCTATTCATGTGCTCACTTATGTATAACTCTAAGATTATGTACATATTACAAAAAACAAATTGAGAAACAAACTTATTCTCTTATTTCCATATCCAATTTTTTTATTTTTATTTAACAGGAAAACTCAAAAGCTATTCTTTCAACTGAGATTTTTCTCTGCTTATTGGATAAAAAATTATAATAAATATAATTTATTCTGTATAATATATGTTGGCAAATTTCCCTCAATTTAAATAAATATATCTAGCTTGAGGTTTTTAGAAAATGATAAAAAATTTCTTCAATATAGAATAGTCTCCTATAAGAAGTTGAAAGTACACCTACTTGTTCCACAAAACCTATTTGCATTCTAAGCTAATTTGGCCATGACATTTTGCTATAGATTGTGGAAATTCACCTAAACTTTGTATAACATATGGCTACACCGACAAATCATTGGTAAATTACCTATAAATTGTAGAATATTTACCTATTTTCTATAGAAAATTTACTTAAATTCCATGAAAAATGTTCAGTTAAAATCACCTAATTCTAAGTGGACAAATCAACCAAATAATTTAGCAGGCTAAAAATCATCTACGGAAAATAGATGATTTTCCTATTTTTACTCCTCAAAAACTTGGAATAATTGTTTCGATTTTTTTGCGGAATAATTCTTCGGTGGTGTTGGCTCAACGAGAATTTAAGGGCAGATTTCCCGGTCGGCCGACACCAACTAGGCAAACACTGCGGCGTATAGCCGTTCGCCTGGAAGAGTTTTGGACAATACGAGATGCTGTCAGGTCTGACCGGGCCCGGAGCAGCTGTTCTGCTGAGAATATCTTGACTGTGGCTGAAGATGTCGCAGAGGACCCCGAAGTGTCCAATAGACGACGTGACACGCAATTGGGCATCAATCGGCGGTCTTTATAGAGATTTTCTCCTTAATCAATTGGATGAATTGGGACTGGAAAACATGTGGTTCTAACAGAATGGAGCAAAGGCGCATACTGCACAAGCCACAAACGAAATTCTGAGGGCTGCATTTTCGGGTCGTCTAATCTCTCGTTTTGGTAATTTGTACTGGTCGGCAAGATCGCCCGATTTAACCGTGTCTTTTTGCGGGGTTTCTTGAAGTCTATGTCAATAAACCTCAGACTCTTGAAACCCTCAAAGAGAATATCCGACAAGAATGCAAGACCCTATTACCGGAATTTCTGGTAATAGTGATGGAAATGCTATAAATCGGACTCGCATGGTCATCATGGCAAGGCAATCGTGCCCACATCTTACACAGAACGAGTTTCGACAAAAATCGCCTTATCACGTCCAACGTGATATAATTCACATGTAGGCAAGAATCAGTTTATAAGTAATTAACATATATAAACCAATTCCTGGGGTGTACGCAAGTGGGAATGAGCAGCGAGCAGCTGATTCCTCAGAACATGTACTCGTACACAAAAGGGCAATGAGCAGTTGACTCCTCCCACTCTCTTCGCAAGGAATAATGCTATACTATATATCCTGCGGTCTTTCCTATAACTCATTCATCTCTTTTGGCGGTTAATTATAATTTGCCGGTTTTGATGGCCTGTACAAACCCACACAATTTTTATCAAATATATACCCGAACTTCGAGCTGAGCTTTTCCATTCTCAATTTTTACCAACGGACCGATTGCACTCCTTGCAACACATCTCCACGCTACGATGTTACCGCCAACATGCGTTAGACTTCCTTTGATTTTATTTAGGTAATGTTCTTCTAGATTTCTAGCCCAATACCTACTAGGTCTTTCGATTGGACTCAAATCTATTAAATTTATTCTTTTCAGACTGATAAGCATAGAAGTAACTAAAAGTATTGCTAATTATTTTTAAAGCTGCCCGTATTGTACTTAGTGTAACAATTGATTCAATGCTTTGGGTTTTTAAATTTGGGGTATTTTGGGATCTTGAAGCTAAAAATCGAGCAGTTGAAGACGTTTCTTCATCCAAGAGTCTTCCTCCGGATGTATTCCTGCATATGATCACATAAGAATCTTCAATGATCTCGACAGTTTTGTGACTAATTTGAAGCTTATTTACAAATTTTCGTAATAATTTATCATTTATTATTTAGATCACTGATAACTATTATGTTATTCATTTTATAGTTTTTAAATACCCAAGCACATGTATCTATTTCAGAAAATATTGAACAAGCGATTAGAAAATGAAAATAGGTGTTCAAGTGGCAAGTCCAAGTTGCCACGATATTTTTTTTTTAGAATAACAGGGATTTTCTCTACAGTACAAAAGTGTAACAATGCATTCTCTAGAAAATTATTAATGTTTTTTGTTTTGTTTTAATTTAAAGGTAGCAAATTCAAGTTAAATTATTTCTTTTGTTTGTAGTATAATAAAGCGAATGAGTGAAAAAATAACAAATTGTATTTAGTTTAAAATAACTATACTCGTATAAGCAACTTTTTCAAGTATATTTTGTAGGAGTCGAAACCATAATTATTATGGAAAAGTGTGTATCGTTACATATGAAGAAATATATGTATATAGCAAATTTTTCTATACAAAATAGCACGGATGAAGAAATGTTTTTAATAGAAATTTTTTGAATATATAGTTAGGATTTTTTGATGTGAATATGTGAACGTGATACTGTAGGATTTTAAAAAATTTAGTTAGAAATCTTTATGTGGCAGTAGTCTGTTAATGTATTGTTTTTACAATTAATAAATAATTTCAGTATGCGTTTTCAAATAATTAAAATAGTCTAAAAATATTCAAAGAAACCTAAAAACATTTTTAATTAAAAACAAAGCTGCTTTCCAAACATAATATCTAAAGAATTTATCGTGGCTAGAACTGTTGGCTTGACCAATGTTAAAAATATTTATTTTGACCGCTTTTGTTTATTTATAAGCCACAAAATTAATTCTTATACCTTTCCCTCCTTTTTGCAATTGCCTGTTTTTTTTACCACTATATGGGAACTAAGTCCGCAATCTCCGATTGGTATGCACTCACAGCATTTAGCCATCCACGTCCCAATTTTCAAATACAATAACCTTTGACCACCTTTTAAAATGAAAGTTAAGGCACAAGCTAACATTTTACTGAAATATTTTGAATTTATTATACGGTAATTAAAACATAGTTACTGCGTACAAGAAGAGAAAGTAGGGACCGTCATCCCTTGGACCAATTGTTTGCATTGCCAAATCTAACGCATAAATAAAGTTTTGATATACAGGGATAGTATATCCATTTTCTAGTTTTTTTTTCTGTTTTTGAATCACCAAATTAAAATCGACAATTTTTCTTTTGCTTACCGTAGGTAATTTTTATATCAGATTAGTTAGTCTCTCAAAAAAGTGGTAACCGAATTAATTTTGTAGAGTCCACTTGTGCGTTATCTATAAAAAAAAAAGAAAAACAAAATAAGAAATATACTTTTCTTTTTGTCTTTGAATTGAGAAAGTGCTCCTAAAGTTTTAAAAGTATTTCTATAATCTGGTTAAAATCCCACCAAGCTCACTGCGGCGTTATACTTCAAAGGATTATAGAATGTTTTGAGTCTATAAATAAAAAATTGATATTTTGAAGGCTTTAAAGCAAGTAAAGCAGTTAAATGCACTTAGTGTGAGAGCGACATATCCTGTTAATATAAAGATGCAGATGCTCGCCGCGACGGACATGCTGCCAAAGGTGATAACTCACGGGGCCGATCGAATCGGGCCGACCCGCCCGGCAATCCAGCAGAGAGCCAAACTGGAGTGGAGGCCCGTGTAATGTCTGTCCTGGGACGGTTTACCCCTTCGTCGCAATATTCGGAATGTTGTCGACAAAATACTGGCTCCCGGCCGCCTAGTCCCAAATCCACTCTGTATCAGCACTCCATATCTATTTGAAAAGGGTACCGACCCTGATAGTGTACAGCTTAGTTGGGCGCTTTTTCTCGGCATTTACTTATTTAACGTTCAAACGTACGTGTTCCGCCTTGTTATGGACGTTAAGCAGAACAGTCCTCCGATCGAATTGCACCGGGCCCTACACATGTGTAGTGTTGTTAAGTACATTGTAATCTCGATGTAGCAGCTCCCGGGGGAGTCAACTTCTTTTGGGGCGAAAAATACAACTGTTGTAGGCGTTGGGCCGGGCGAGTTGAAGGCACCTACGGGGTTCCAAGGGACGGAGGAAGCGTCACGTCACGGCTTCTTAAAAAGTCTCGTTTTCTAGTTAACTCACGACCCCCTCCAGCTCACCTTGATAGGTACGATTCTAGCTACACTGCTACAACCATTTGACCTTTCTTCGACTTGTAATAAATATGAGATGAGAACTGAATTCTAATTGGTCCTCATTTCTGTGCACGACGACCCCCCGGGCCCGTGCGAGGAGTCGCTTTTTATTAGGTTCGCCACAGCCGGCAACGGACCCGTGGAGCGGGGCCGTTCGGCAGCGGCGGGAGTTTTGCATTAATCGAAGCCAAAGTACGTTACGTTGATGGAGCGTTAGGAAATGTAATCAATTCGCAGGGATCGGGACATACATTAGGAGGAAAGCTGAAAGGGTTTACCTCGGGAACGTGTTGCATTCATGTTGAATTTAAGATGAGCTGGGACGCACTAGACGAACTCCACCCCAAGAATTCGGTCATTACACGCCGCAATCGTAGATTATTATATCGAACCGAAGGTAGATTATGAGCCACCTCTCCGTAAAGGTGCCCATTTCATAGCCTAGTTGTCCTCGACCTGCAATGAACAGATCATGCTGATGTTGTGGCAATGCAAATACGGGACGGCCGCTCACTTTTCGAAATAGGGTTCAAACAGGGTGGTATCGTTATTTTCACTGGAGTAAGACAGCCACAGAATTACTAAGATAACACAAAGTATCAAAAAGATGCCACAAACATCTGACGACATTTGTTGTTCACATTATAGAAAGTTCTATAGGTTAATTTTACTATACATACATACTACGAATTTGTTTCTTCTTTTCAACCGAGAATTTGCCAAGCAATTATGGACAAATAGAGATTTCAAGTAAATTCTTTTATGGTGACTATTATTATATAATAACATAATAGTTCATGATATAATCATAAATATCTTAAATATATATATCAAATCGGACAATTTTAACTTTTTCAAAAAACGTACGAGTACATTATTTATTAGTACCTTCTTTTCCTTTAAAACTAACTCTGTAAAGTAATTTTGTAAAGTTGTATTCTGCTAATGAAGCATACAAAATAGAAATTGCTTCGGAATTTAAATGCAATGCTGTTGCGTTTAATTTTAAATTAAACCTTACTATTTAAAGAAATTATGACATGCAAATTCTGTTTCTCATCGAAAATAAAAATTAAACATGTATTTTTTATCAGTTAAAATGTCATCATTGTTCGTATCGAAATAACATATAGTTTCAACGCAAATTTTTAAATTAACATTATTAACAATTTTTAATATTATTATAGATTTTTATTTGAAAAAAATATAAAGTTTACAAAATAATAATATAATTATGACAGGGAGAACAGTCAATAGTATGTTAAATAAAGTTTTACCATTTTGAGTTCTATTGGACCTGTAGTGCTAGTTTTTAACCATTCCACAACCTCAAAACGATTTCGGGAAAATCGGATTTATGTAAAGTTTTGAGAATTATTTATTATTTTGTTATAATGGTTATAACTACCAAAATAAAAGAAATTTTGTCTTCAAAAACATATAAAAAAGGGAAAAGGATTGATTTGATTGTTTAACATAATACAACGTTAAAACAACATTATTCTAGATATCTACAATCGCTAAAATTTACCGCCCTAAGACTGGGCTTGCTTGGCCTATTGATAAGTCCGCCATTGGGTATCCTGTAGTATTCATAAAAACAAGAACTCGAATTTTCTCGATCATTTCATTTGAAATATGTACATTCACAGAAAATAACACATTCACACAAATAATAAGAAGTTATAATAGTATTCGAAATATTGTTAGCAAATCACATAATCGATAAATCAATTGAGAGTATTGAATCAAATCGTATCACTTTATTATTCAATTTTTGAATTGAAAAATGTTGAATTTGAAAATTGAAATAAAATGCAATTATTCTAAAGTATTGTAGTATGGGAAATTTGGTCTATCACAGCAGCACCACAACATCAAAATATTGGTACCTTTTGTAACTTTAAAGGTCTTTTATACATGCATGATATTTTATGAATTCTAAAAAAATTTATGACTTTCTAATATTATGAAAAATAAGCACCGGTTTAGAGGGCAAAATAAACATATTTCCAAATTTTTTTTTTGAGCAGTGGACTTATTATTTCACAATAGGCAAAATGTACGTTAATTTTTAATTCAGAGCATTAAACTCAATGACGAAAGTATGTTTTATTTTTGGAAAATAACAGGTCTGCAAACTTGCTAGTAACCCCATTAAAATATAGCAGACTCAAGCGAATCGACCCGATCGACTTAATACAAATAGAGCGCTCGGCTGCACCTCCCGGCAGTCAGAATGGGGCATAAACAAACGAAGCAAGTGGCCAACACGGGGGAGGTCATCAATTCCATCATCGTCAAGCCTGTAGACGTAAACCCGGGGAACATCGAAATGCTACTCCTCATCTTAACGTCCCTAGTAGCAGTCAACCTAGCAGTCCAGCTCTACAAGGACTACCGGCGCTCCATAAAAAAGAAATATCTTAACAACGCCATTAGCACCATCAGTTCCATCAGCACCAGCGATTCAATCATAACACCGTAGCTCGGGCAAGGGTGTTAGCGTCTGTTTAGTTTGTAAGAATTTATGTAACTTATGCTAGAGACCTATGGTCTAATTCATAAATAAAATATACAAGTTTAAATAAAAAAAAAAAAAAAAAAATTTTGGAAAATATTGGATTATTGTATGGAAAATAGGAGATATTTCTCCGGTCCACTTTCCCTTATAAATATATACCAGATACATGAAGAACCTACGAAGTTCATATTCGAAGTCAGTGCCTCAAAAAATCTAAAAAGCTCTTCAAATTTGTATACCGCTGTTTATGATTAAAAGATGGCTGATTCGGGAAAAGTTTACATAATAAATATTAGGATTATGGTAATCATGCCAGTTAAAATGTTCTGATTGTTCGGTGTTAACATCTACCTATTCAAACACCACAAACTGTTGTTAAAAGTAAAACAGATATTTGATAGTGACTCAAATTTTGCAGGCCTATGTAATTAATAAAAGAAAATTTGGAACTTAATACAGTTGCATATACTAAGAAATATATGTACCTTCGATTTTTTCCACAAAAGAAGTATATCAGTAACACTAAGATTCGCGCCTCTCTAATTTTATATTTAAAAATCAAACATTTAATCTATGGCAATCAATAAAACATACATTTGTATAACTCTCTATAAAGTCATCAGAAATAGGTAAGGTGAACAATTTCGTTATTAAGAATTATTCAGCTGAATTGATTCGTGCGTATTTCGTATTTGAAATAGAGAAACTTGTTACTATGTGACAACGCGACATTTGCACTCGAATAAGCAATTAGTCATTGGTGTACGCAACGCAACTTCTCAGCGTAATGCCAATAATAAAAAGTGCACTTCTTATTTAAATGTTGAGCAACTTTTAAATATCTACAAAATTTTATCTATACCACCTGCTATTGTTATTTTTTAGTTTATCATTCAAAATTGGTAGGACTTATAGAATTTCTCCGTTTTAAGACAAAGCGGTTAAAAATTAAAGAAAATAATAATAAAGTAATAAAATAAGAAAATAATATTTATTTATAATTATTTTAATATTATTATATTACCTATTAATCTTATAATTCAGAAGCAAAACCTTAAATTAATTTTTACACAAGTTTGTACATATGTACTTCATACTCACCTGCTTTTGCTGGAACCTTCTTGGAGAAGTTTAACCATCAATGCATGGTAGCAACGGTTAAATTTTGTAGTATACAAATTAGTAATACTATAAAAGTAGTCTTATTAGTGATATGTGTTATATATTTTTACCCGAAATAGCTTAATACTAATTGGAGCCCATATAAGAGAAATGAAAGAAAGAAATTGTTACGTTAAGCCTCTTGTATTGATTTTTGTAAAGAAAGTTATGGATCCGTGGTAAATTAAAATTACCTTACATTCTTATTCTAGCCCGCCTAGTACACAAAAAGGATAATTTTATAAAAAAATAGTTAAACTTAATTAGCCGTTGACAAAGCTAGAAAAGGAAATAATTTGAACTAGACAAGGACTAAGAAGACCATTTTGACTCCAAGAAATGCATATTTTATATGTTGCATAACTGAAAACTTATCATAGATGCTCATAGTGTAATCTCAATGTCCACACCCACCGCACTATAAAATGTTATCAAAATTACTAGCACTCCATTCTACAGTGGTGTACATCAAGTTAAAATTAGGAGTGCCGTAAAGTTGAAGAGATGACAAAGCAATTTCATGATAAAGGGTCTATGCGGCTGTAAGTGATGTCAGGGCACTCCTCTAAAGCGTAAATTCCTTAAATATTTGAAGAATTAGGTAGTTGTGACGCGGATGCAGTTAGCCGGCAAATGTATCCAAAGTCCACTAACGTAACTTATGACGAAATATTAGTCCACTTCTGACGTCAATCGCTGAATGAGTAAACGTAGAAAAATCTAAGACATTTTCTAGTTTATCTTCAATTAAGACAGCGCAAACCCTGTGAGTCGATAATTCGTCGGAAAGTAAAAGTTCTAAGAGATTGCTGGCCGGCCATAGACGGCGATAAGGCAGTTATATCGCATCGCGATTGAGTCTTATCAAGCCCAATGATAAAGATATAAAAGGTAAATACGATTCCCGTGAGTGCCACAGAAGCAGTTTGTTGAGAGAAGTACGCCGGATTTGTTCAAATTATTCCAAACTATCAAAATGAAAAGATTTGCGATATTAGTCCTTTTAGTCGCGATAGTCCTCGATAGTTTCGTTGAATGCAGACCCAGCAACGTAAGGGTTATCTTCTTTCGGGATAAGTCTGAAGAAGTTATAATACAAACTGGCCAGCTCCTCAAACTCAACGCCGTGTCCCACAGCTGCGCGAAATGTTTCGCCAGGGACCATAGGGGCAATTGTCGACGAGTCGTGTCCTTTGTCGAAAGTAAGTTGCTTTTGTTCGCTAATAAGTTTAAAAGTGAATCTTAGTGCAATGGTCGTTTGTTTCAGATTCCGATGGATGCTAGTTGCAGTGACGGCGCCACAACCACAGCGAGGGCGAACACTCGTCAAGGCAGCGCCAAAATTCAGACGGCACCACCTCCAAGCCGGAGGCATAGCCCATCCCGACCACTCGGGATCAGGACCCATTGTCTCCGGATTCAGCTGCACAAATCATAAATCTACAAAACGAACCATTTGGCTGTCAGTCAGGACTTCTGTGACATTTCTAGTGCTTGAGGAGATAAAAGTTTGCCAAAGTTTGCGGAGCAATTCACGTGGTTTTATTTCCTGGCGGCGATCCCCAGATCCCTTGATATTGTCATCAGGGCGAGTCTCGAATTTAACTTCTTGATGGAGCGGAAGAAGTGCACCCGCTCTGCAACTGACACTTCCATTGTATGCACACTCGAGTGCAACTAGTGGGACCCAGCACACCGAACCCCATTGTCGGAAACTTTTATTGTCTTTTGTTCCACGACGACCGGAGACGCTGCTTTTGCTGCTGCTGCTGCTCTGGTACTCTGGCTGAAGCTCCTCCGGCTGTCGAAGAACTTTCTCGAGATTTTCGCTGAGATTGCCAAGGTGGTACTTTGCGGACAAGTGAAATTAAGGCTAAGAAGTTTCAATTCATGTGGCGGCGGCGGCGGCGGCAGCGATGCCGTGCAGGCCATTAAATGCGGGTGTCATACTCCCTCTTTGGCCAAAACTTCCGGCACGAATTTCGCTGGCTCTCTGTGTCGTCCTCGGCCCAAGTTTTTAGATAAAATTCACAAAACTTGGGACCACCATCACCAGCTGGCTGAGTAGCTGGCTTCAGTGCCCGCAATTTTATTAATCATTGGGATGTGAGTGGGTGCGTCGCCTTGTTCTTAAAGTCGTAACGCTCACGCCAGACGAGCTACAATAATATCTTCGTTTGAAATCTGCTGCATATTCCCATTTAAGTTCACCTTGGGATCTCTTCAAGGTTTTAGCAGCTTCTTTCTACTTAGAATCTATTACGAATTCAATATTCAAAAACTTCCAAGGAAGAAAACTACAATTTGAAATTTCAAAAGTGAAGACTAAGGTCATCGTTTCGATTTAACCTTTTCTCAAATTATCTTCAAACTTCTAATATCAATTTTGACTGCAGTCGCTAAAAAAATAATTCAAAATTATCTTACTACTTATGTATTGCTTAAACGGGTTGTGTATAATTGAAAATTTAAAAAACGGGTCCTATTTTTTTAGATGTATTAAATATTTAAAAGGAGCTTATTTCATACAGTACAGTACAGGCTTAATACTAGATAAATACATTTTTTAAATTAAAATCAATATAAGATGTACTGATTAGCAGGATCTTTATTTATAGAATTAAATATTTTTCTATACTTGTTATGGTAACCGAACATTAAAGCACTAATGGCCGATATACATTACGAGTGAAATTATATCTTTATTTTTAAGTTTATCATTAAGTTAATAAAGTTGTTCTTTTAAAAAGTCAATTATTATTATGTATTATTTAACGAACCACAATTACAGGTATTATATTTCAAGTTATTTTTGCTCGAATTTTTAGAAGCCTTTTAAATTGTAATCAATTTGATGTGGTTTTGAATCTTGAGCGAAAAACTATCTAAGAACTCGAGTGAGAAATTATTTGAGTACTGGAGTAAGCAGTATTCGAGTATTCAAGTATGTACTTGAGTATTTGAGTCCTGCAGAATTAATGCATTAAGAGGTAAGAATTAGGTTTATTACTATTCGATTATTTCTGAAATCAATGCTTGACTATTGGAGTACTCGAGTTCAGGTATCCGAGTACTATTAAAGGAGTTTTGAATATCCCTCGAGTAATTTAGAAAACAAAAAAATACTCATTTATGGAGTATTTGAATATTACGATTTGAGAGTAATCTACTAAAAAGTAAGAATGCTAATTAATTAATTAAAGGTTTCAATAATTATAAAAAAGATCTTACAGCAATTTCGTGTATTCCGAATTTCTTAAAGATTATGTGCGTCATGGAGTGCACCAGGAGCACTTTTTAGAAAGCCCTTAAGGAACCCTTATAGGTTTATAAATCCTCTAAGAAGTCGAGAAATTAGAAATAAACAATGAATGCCATAGGACTCAAATACTAATGTAATGATGAGAAGATTCAACAATAATTCTCGAATATTCCTTGATTATTATTGTTAGAACTCCAGTAAATATATAAATTTCAATAAATAAAGATCTTACAAGAATTAAGTAGATTTTATTGCAAAGCAGATTACCAAATTGGATTTTAAAGTTATTTTATACTTGTTTTCGAAAATGTATATTGGAATAATTTAAATAATATTTATTTATTTTTCTCATACAATATTTAATTTTACTTACTTACAGCGTGTTTCGATGCTCCTATATTATATAATGTTTTGTATTTTAAGACAAAGAAATTTGTTCCTGAAACTGAATTAAAATTAGCTCACAAATCTAAGCAAATACAACAACAACAAATACCGATTATCTTAAAACAAAATATTGTCGAATATTTCGACACGAATCGCAAAATGAACATACTACCTTAACACGCTAATTTAAGTTTATTATTGGTTGGTTAGGCAGTGTATGAATATCGTTGTAGACATTTAAATTATTTAAGTTGCAATAAACTATACTCAACTCAAATTAAATTTATAGTAGCAGGAATTGAAATAGTTCTGGCATTTGGATTGTTTCTCGAATTTAGCAAGCGGAAAAGCTTTAGGCGTGGTAGTATTTGCCGACTGCATTAGAAAATTAAGTTGGGAGTTGCTGTCCCTACCTACCAATCTCTCGTGATTTGGATCCTAGACACTTTGTTTTCCAAGTTGAAAATTTTGTTTATGTTATCAAATTTTCTTTTCTTTGAATTCATCTCAAGGAGACAACTTTAAGCTATAGCCATGTATGAAAGTGATTCTCAATGTGGTCCAACTAACCAACCATAACCATGAATATGAGAGTAATTCTCAATGTGATCACGTATTAATATTTCTTAAAAAGCAATTGTAGTTTAAACTCCAGACTCATATTTCATATTCTAACATTTGCGTCCAAGTTTCTGAAAATTCCCATTTAAACATACGATTGTTTTTTCATGCATATTCTTTTATCCGGTTGTCGGTTTGGATTTTAATTAAAACCTTATCCAGGATATTGATCGGGTTGCTGATTTGGGGTATAACCTGATAATCCTGTTTATATTATCTAATAAGATTAACGTTTAGACAAATAATTTTGTTGTTATGATACATTTACCAAAATTACGTGTATTATGAAATTTCGCAATAAATTTACTTATATTGCAAGTTTAAATTCCCTTTTATTTAAACTAATTAAATTTTTGTTCAGAAATAAAATAGTACTGAAGCCCTTTCTTTTAAAAATCACTTAGCGGTAACCACGATATTTCAAAAGCTGATCGCTAAAAAATATTTTGGGAAATTTGGTACACTCGTACCATTTATTGAAAAGTTAATTTGAAAAACCTGTGAGTTAAAATTTTATATTCCAACACGACAACGCAACTGTTCATGCTTCCAAAGTTGCAAAAGAATATTTGCAAGCCGTAAATGTTGAGGTTTTCGAATGGCTTTCCACCAGTCGTGAGTTAAACCAAATCGAGAACTTATGGGGTATATTAGTTCAAAAAAGATATGCAATATACGAGTATAAATGTTTAAGAACTTAAAACTGGCGTTCTAAAAGCTTGGAGTGAAATTCCATTAGATATTTTTATAAAAACTTAGATAGATTCAATGCCAAGTAGCGTTTTTGAAGTCATAGAAATTCAGGGAGAAAATACAAAATATAAAAGAGTAAAAATAAGATTTATATGCGAACTATGAAGATCGTTTAAATTAATTTTGTAATTATGTACATTCAGGAGTGTTATTAAAGTAATATAATTGAAATACATACTAAATAAATATGACCATATGTTTTACTTAGAATGGTAAATTAATTTAAATATATTAAAACATTGTTTACATACTGTTTTAGGAGTATAATTTTTAAATGTGTTTAAGCTGATCTAAGCCCTTAAGAAGGTAGCCCCTTCCGGTAAGATTTAATTATGAATATTGTAAGATTTTATCAATCAACTAAAAATTTTAAACCAAATTAATTATTGTAACATTAACACTAGGTTTACCATGAGTTGACATATACCTATTTCTACCAAAGGGGTCAAAATGATCTTTTTGGGTATTTAATTGGAAAAAATATAAATTGACTTATGGTTCAATTAATTTCATCACCACGTATTCACCAAGAGGTATCGATGATGGCCTTACTTCATCCTTGCCTAGGTAAGGAAACCCGTTTATGATGTATTTTGTAGCTACATCCGATGCCAGCCAAAATTGTATGCCAAATTTGTTTGGTTTATTAGGCATATATTGTGTAAATCTACAATGAGCTTTTGTCGGGAATACCATAATTGTTCATCGATAGTTATATCTTTTCCTGGTATGAAGCCCTTTTGGCTGTTTTCAAAAAAAATCGCGCCAAACTCTTGATATTAGAGCAAATTTATCATTTTGAAGTCGTTGACTCTGTTCAGATTTTTTATCAAAGCGGATGAAGCGTAAAATTTTTGTAAATTTGTTTCTACTCAGGGTTTGTCTAAAAAAAGGTCCCCATTTTTTAGACCAAAGATATGATATCTTCAAATTTTTGGCTTCGTATGCACCCCGTGCATATAGAATTGCTAAAAATGCACAAAATTCTTCTTTCGTAAGCTTCCATTCCGTTCCTAAAACTCGCGAAGCCTCTACTTCTGTACATAATCTGATGTGCACAATAATTTGCTGAGTGATTATCAAAAAAATGAGCTACTTACTTCACCTTTCATTATTTTTTTCTTTGCATAGCCTGCTGAATAAAAGAAAGTAACCAAATAAATTGAGTTGCCAGATATAATAAAATTAACTCGAAGGGTCAAAATGACCCCTTTGGTAAAAATAGGTATACTATGTACATATCTCTGGAAGTAGAAGACAGGAAAGATTAGATTTGCGCATATATGTATTATTAATATAAATAAGAATTAATTAAAATATTTTCAAAACATACGGCAACAATTTTCTTGAAGAAAATTAATGAAAAGTTTTCTTAGAGGGGTCAAAATGACACCTTGGTAAACCTAGTGTTAAAGAGTCACTTAAGTCACATGATGAGTGTAGCTCGTCATTGTGCAGTACGGCATAAAAACCCATTAACAGGGTATGCCTGTCTTTTTACCAGAAGGGGTTAAGTACATTCTGTTAAAACCTTAAGTGATTTCAACTGTTCCATCTTAATTAAAATTGATGTAATAAAAAATTTACATATCACTTACCTGAATTTAGCTATAAAAAGTGTCTTTGCGGCAATTTCGGAGTTGAGTTGTATGCGTCAACATCCTCGACTTAAACTTGCAATCTTGGCCGTAATGCCCTCTGCTGCGGACGCTATGATCTTCCCGCGTAGTCAGCATTCTCGACCGCATCATTTGTTTCCGCTATTAAAAATATATTTCCCCAAAATGCCCTTTAACACCATCCGCTACAATGGACACTGACCACACAGCGTGTTTCCAAGGGATCCGGTCCCCGTCAGCGATTCCCTCCTCCGCCTACTGGACAATTGTCCAGAGCATGCAAGGAAGGAGCAGCGCGCTCTGGCAACAATGGCGACGTTACTTGCCGCCGCGACACATGTGTGTGTCAATTGAAGGCGGCGAGATTTTTCGGGGATATTTGCGCTCGCACTAATTCCCAATGTGATAAAATTAATTGAAATCTGTCAACATGATTGTGATTTATGTCCGGCCATTAATATCAATACAGGCTGGTCCATTTCGTGCCTTTTCAGCTGGTGAGGAGCGCGGGACGCTGTGGTGCGCAGCTGGACACTGGACCGGACCAGGTTGGGGGCCCACAATGGCGCAAAAACCGAAGTATGCGGCTTACAATGTCCAGATATCTTGGAAAAGTAAACGTATGACTGAGTAATCCGGGGCTAACAGACGGATTTTGTCCGAAAGAAATCACAGGACATGGGACAGCGCTGACAAAAACAGAAACAAGAAAATCTCATTTTATCACACTTAAGGCGAGCGGATGAAAAGATTTATCCCTGCCGCCTGCAGGTGTACGCGCCATAACACCTCCGCAGAGCGGCGGGCTCAGCCGGGGGACGGGCAAATAGGTCTTGTTAGACGACGGTGGACTTATCCTTATATTTTTATGTTTATTATACGAAAGGTCTTAATTGAAAGCGGACATTGGGCACCGCTCCAGGTACAAGAAAGTAAGATCCCCACGCCGTCTGTCTCCGGATCGGCAGAACGGCGGTGAAGAATCGAGCGCCCAATCCTCCCTTTGGAGGCCTTCTTTTCGCTCGCTCCATTCACCCACGCAGCCCCAGCCCGAGATTTTCTGCCGATGTAGTCTCACTGGGAATCTCTGGAGGAACATCTGGATCAACAATTCCCCCTCAGCTGTTTGACGTTTGAGAGATTTCTTGTGTTCATTTTTTGCTGAAATATCTTAAACGTGCCTGCAAGGTGGATGGATCCGGCCGTGGATGAGACGGCTGGCAGGGAGCGTGGCAGAATGTTTAATAGGAGTCCTCCGCTCAATGATTGCACGACAAACGTCTGTACACGGCGGTGTAATTGGATGATATAAATGCAGAGATTAAGGTATCACGGAAAACGCTTACTCCGACGGCGGAGGGCCGAGGTGGAGCGCAGGTTCATTTTGATTGGGCTTACGCTCGCTTTGATTAAAGTTAAGAACATTGCCGTAAATGAACTCCGCCGTTGTTCATCTGGGCTCCGTGCGCCCAAGATAAAACGACTGGGACGCGACAGGACAGGACTAATGGGCTATAGTCGTCTGTCGTCCCCCGGCTCCTGAGTCCTCGCTGAATAGAACGAAACACTAGATTAATAAGAATTTAACTTAATTCATATTTCCTTATTCAGCATAGTTAAGCTGTTCATATGATGCACTACTGCAAATTGCATACACCCTGCGAAGTAATAATCAGAATAAAACTAACCCTTATAATAACATACACGGGAATACACGGGATAATAAACAAATTTTTATTTTCGTACAGATCCTCCTTACATGAGTGATTTAGATTCGTGTGGTTACTTTTTGTTATCAAGTCAGCCAAAAAGTTCGAGTTTTAATGATTTTTAGTCAGATTCCCGACTTTTCGATCGGGCAATTCTTGTTTGATTTTTAAAGCTGGCACTCCCAACAAAAGATCATGAATTACTAGATGGGACACTCTCTATACAAGCTTAAAGCCCTAACCCATATGCAACTTCTAAAACTGCCTGGGGAAAATTTTTCCATTAGAGAAAGTAGCAAAGAACTACTGCTTCCTATGTATTATCTAAATTCCAATAAAAACGAAAGAGATAAGAATAAGCAGCCAAAAATTCTACAGCACTTACAGTGTAGGCAATAAAATGCAGCGTTTTTTTACCATGCATTTTTAAAGGCGGGCCAATCTGTCGGGCTCGCTGTGTGCCTCTGCATGCATGGTATTAGTGCCGTCCCCAGGCAATGTTCCAGCATAGGGAAATCCTGAATTGAGAATGTGGAACAGGCAGGTAGCACACTCAGAGCATGTATACCGATGCGGGCTGCTTACATTTTTTCACTGTGCATTTTTAAAGGCGAACCAAACGTATTCGAACGTGTGCGCTGCTTTGGGTGGTGAAACGTGATTTTAATTTTCGTTCCGCCTCCCCCTAAATTTTAGTCTTTCTCTCACGCGTGAGCCCTTTATTACTATCCACTTTTAGCAAAATCTGCAAGGTTTGTGGATTAAGGGGACCAAAGTCGAAAAAAGATAAGGGAATACGTCACGAGTGTCCCATCTAGTAATTCATGATCTTTGCTCCCAATAGGACTTTCTAAGGAACAAAAATTACATTCTCAGCATATTTTGCTATTTTACTTCCGAAAATTAAAGAAAACATTGAAGGCCCACAAAGTAATATGCGAAGTGTACAACGAGGCTGTCTTAATGCCTGCCTAATGTGTCTACCAAAATTGGTTCAAAATGTTCTTGCACCATCAGATAATCATCTGGTCTCTGCAAAACTCTATCATTCGCCAGGTTGGGTGCTCTAAAACAACATTTAGCTCAGTTTTTACAGGAAAACTCTACGGAGTTTTACGAGACCGGAATTTTGTTTAAAATAACAAAATTTTTGTGTTTTATTTCATATAGAATAAACGAACGAACACTTTTTGGCTGGCCTAATATCTTGCAGGAAAAAAATTATTTATAAGACATCCAGGATTTTCGTATTGTGTCATCTAATTCTCATTAAAGCAAGCGCTGAAGAAATGAAAATTCAAAAAATAACTAAGTAGAAGACGAAGAATAAAATTTCAGTATGGCTAATTTTTTCGAAGTGGTAACATCTCGAAATCAAGATAAAATAAAATTTCTTCAAGATCAAAATTTTTACAATTTATTTAGCATCTTCTGCTATTTAACCTGTAAAATCAAAATAACTCAAAACCAATATATTAGATATATAAAAAATTGTCGCAGGTGAAAAATCAATATCTTCACAGGCTGTTTTAAAATCAGCCTTCCCTGTGGATGAGCCGGCGGAAACTTTGAAATTTCAAATGGGAACTTTCATTTTAATTGCAAGTTCGGATTCTCGCATACGTTTTATCTGCAAAAAATTGTTTTGATTCGGGATAGTAATCGTACAAAATACGATATTTTGTAATTTTGGAGAAATAGTACAGAGTAAAAAAAATGATAACAATGAATTCCCTCCCTTACCATGGGGGTGGGTCGAATGATAACTTTTAAATCGCAAATGGGAATCCGCAATTTTTCATTACAGAGTTAGATTTTACGTGCACACTCAACGAAATAACTATGAAATATGTTTTCATCTGTAATGAAAACGAATAACGTAATTTTTCAGATAACACTGATTTTACATAAGGAGTTATAGAGTGCCTCTATAAATCGAAATCAATTTGTAGATATACATGAGACAGTAACTACAATAAAATGAAAAAAAAGTTAAGGGGATTTATAAAACAAAAATTATTAATTTTAATGAAAAGAAACTTTGAATAATTTTTCAATTGTTCCCAAAAGGAAATGCCTCGTAAGATTAGAACATTTAAAAATTTAAATAATCAGCCAAATTCCTTGATAGTGAATTTTAGATACTGATAAAACATCTCCAAGAAGGAACAAAAAAAAATCGTCTTCTCCAAGTTGAAAATAGAACCAGGAAGAAAAGCATTAAAACGGCTGCATCAGTAGTAATTAATGCTAAATTTTGAACGAAAAGGTAAACTAGTTTTCAGAAGGGAGTTGAGGATGAACTTCAAAATCTTCACACTTGTTGATTTTACCCTCAATTTAAAAAGATTTTTACTTCATGGTGCTTATTAGCCTTTTCAATCAAGTTAGGGTTACCAATTTATAGTGTAACTTTATAACTTTACTATAAAATAAAGATTTGTTAAACCAAAATCAAATTTTAATTTACACTTCAATGCTGATGGTGATCTCGTCAGGATGAATCTAACTCAAAATACATATAACACCAAAAACCATATAATTTCATTTATTTTTATGTTCTGAACATGATCAATTCAATGAGACAAACTAGTGTTGAAAGTTGAAGTTAAAAGTATTCATGTGGAAGCAATAAAAGAATGTTACGCCTAAAGTGGCCACGGTATCTTTTCTTGGCAAAATTAATATAAAATGTAAAGTAAGTACAAAATAAAAACGCTGACTACCAAATTAATAAATTTTGCTAAAAGTATTTTCATCCAAAAAGGAATCGCTTAACAATGTTCACTATGTTCAAAATGAATTCTTGAAAGAAATATTTATAGAATCGACAATTTTCTTGTTTCTGTAGTAAGAAATTACTATGTAGAAATATAAAGGGTTTTCCAAAAGGTATATAACAATTTTGTATTTCAAGTGTCAAACAAGCTTAACATATTTATCATAGTGAAATTTGGGAGCGAGCAACGTTTGGAAATTATTAAAAATTACTATCGTAATTCTGAGTCGGAGTTGCAATTTTAATTGTCTCACCAGATAGGCTGTGCATGCTATAAAAGATAAATTCAAATCGAAATATTCACTATTGGATGATCTTGTGCCAGTGAAGCAACGCACCGGTCGAAGTACAAAAATATTGCAGCCGAAAGTGGTTCAGTTCGAAATAAGCCAAATCAGTCGATTCCACACCATTCACAGAAATTGGGAATCTCTCAATCCACATTGTGGCAAATTTTGCGTAAAGAACTTGGCTTACACCCTTACAAGATCAAATTAATTCCAGAACTGAAACCTCTTGATCATTTGAAGCGCCGAAACTTTTCTAATTGGGTTCTGCTACAGTTTGAAGAAAATCCTAAAATTCTTCGAAGAATCATCTTCAGCGATGAAGCTCATTTTTGGCTTAATAGTTTTGTCAATAAGCAAAATATGTATTGTACAGTAACAAACTCACATGTGCTTCCATCGACTCCATTACAACCACAAAAAGTGACCGTGTGGTTGATTCATGATGATTTCATGCCGAAGGTGTGATTGGAGCATATTTCTTCGTCCATGGAAATGATATTCATGTTACGACCAATAGAGTTCGGTATTATGTCATATTGAAAGACTACTTTTGGCCATCCAACAAGATGGTATTACATGCCACATATCTGGTCAAAAAATTGATCTATTAAAGGGGAAGTTCAGTAACCGTGTAATCTTGAGAAATGGACCGGTCGGCCATCTCACTCTGTGATTTAACGCCGTTGGATTTCTTGTTATGGAGTTACGTTAAGTCGTCGGTTTATGCCAACAAGCCAACAACGTTAGAGGAGCTCAGGGATAATATCGAATGCAAAATTGCCAACGTTGTGGCTGATATGTGTGAAAGAGTGGTGAAAAATTGACTCCAAACAATCGATCCCTACAAGCGTGCTCGCGATGGTCATATGAACGAGATCGAATTCCATAGTTAAATGTAACATGTGTACTGCACCTGGAAATTTCAGTCCAATATCTCAGTTATACCTTAGACACACTATCCGTAATTATAACGTAGGCATCATCATAGCAAAATTCAAAATAACAAGGTAACACGCTAGCTAAGAATAATTTTGGATGATAATTCTTCCTATGTTGTCAGACATAGAAGTTTTCAATAAGCATTTTTTGGTGTTTACGTTTTTTTCCTAATACTTTTCAACATCCTTTTACGTTCAGAGTTTAACCATAAACACAAAATTATGTCATAGATTTTTCTACTAGCAATATTTTCTATAAGCTCACGGAAACGTCTGTGAAAAATTTTGAAAGAGCTATTCGAGCGTAGACGGCGCTAATACGTAATTTGCGAAATGATGGTTCTTTGCCGTAATTTTGGACTATCATTAAGATAATTTTTTGCTGTAAGTATATTGATTGCCGTTATAATGACGAGTAGTAGGTCCAAGGTATTATTCTGAGTCTTATTTAAATACAAAGTGCTATGTCCTTATTGAACAACTTTTTACTACTATTTTTTTAAAAATATATATTTTTTTCTTTTTAACTCAAATATTGTATTTTGAACAAGGGTATAGGTATATATTATTAAAATTTTTTTTAGTTTAAATCAGGGGTATACAATTAAAGTTGGTAAAGTCCACAGTGCCAAAATGTTCAGTAAACGATAAAAACGATTATTTTAATAATTACAGGTAACTATTCTAATGTTAAACATTATTTATATGCAGAATGTAATACATTATGGAAATACAAGTGTTCATCACGCTCAGTTCAATACTTTTGAGTAAAACCTTAATTATAAGATGGACTTTCCCAGTTTTGTTACCAAGTTTTGGACTTTACTAAGTTTGTAACTGAATGTTTAGGACTTTTCTATATTTGTTACCAATTTTCTGGACAGGGTTGGATTCAGGCGTCAGTGAACTGGAGGCAATGGAGCCTTCCTATTGGTCGAAAAGGACTTTACGCAAATTGAAACTCAACTCACTTGGACTTTGCTAGGTTTGTTTGTAAAGTCAATTTTCAATTTGAAATAACAGTCGAGATTACTAGAATTTGTATAAAATTATTCTACGGGGTAAATATAGATACGGAAAAAAAATGTGTTGCAATTTAAATCTCACTTTTAAAATTTTGTGGACTTTACCAACTTTGATTGTATACCCCTGAAATATTTTAAAGTTTATCGAATAACTTCGAGGTTAGTTCCCACGAAAAATAAGTACATATATAAAAGGGTTTTCCCATTTTTTCCTAAATGAAGTTAATGTGGAAAGTATATTAAAATTTGGGGCCTACGGTAGATCAGTTATTAACGCGCTGGCCTAGCGTCCCAGAGGCTGTGGGTTCGAATCCCACGATAACCATGGTATTCTACTCTACGAACACAATGGGTCAATTAGTGCAATGGACAAAATGTCTGAGCGCTTGAGGCTACACGTCTAGCCCACTCCAATAATAAATAATATTAAAATTTGACGTTATCGTTGCTATTTTCATCATCTATTTGAATAGCATAATAAACAATGTAACTAGAAGCATAACAAGTATATATTTTAACTCATTGTGTATTTAAATCAACAAACAAGAACCAGTCTACCGCATGTAAATCATACAGATATGCATGAGGTACAGTTATTGATAGTCTGGCATTTGTGCTTATATTGATTCTTTATTACTTTTGCGAAATAAATTTTTATTACAACTGTAGGTAACCTCTTAAAAAAATTTAATAATTATTCACTAATTTTGTGCATATTGTACTAACAAATTTAGGGTGTAATCTCACCATATACTAAATACTTACTAATGAGAAACACGATGATATTTTCATGTAATACCATTAAAATATGCTACTAAGTATTTCGCATACTTGATCAAAAATGCTATCAATCAAATCAACGAGAAAATTGCTCCTATATGCAAGAAAGGTGGGTATTTATCAGTCTTACAATCCTTCAATCAACACAACAAAATCCTATGTCAGAAATTATGTTTGACATAATAATTATGTAAGTTGGTTAAAGTAAATAATCTATTTGCAAAATATAATCTTTTCGTTTGTCTCAGCAGGCGCGGATCCAGGGGGGGGGGGGGGTGGGGGTCACGGGGGTCATGACCCCGCATTTCAAAAAATAGAGCTGAAACAATATTTTGCAAACCTTTGTTTATTTGGTTATTCTTGTTATTTTTGTTATTTTTGATTTTTTTCTATCCTGTGACCCCCTCCGGAAAAAAATTCTAGATCCGCGCCTGTGTCTCAGAAACGAATAGTTGGTAGACCGGAAAGTTCTGTCCGTTTTTAGAATAAAGAAAAAGAATAAATTTTTCATACCTTGAATAAACTTTACTGAATAATATAATTGCCATCATTATTTATGACTTCTTGCCAGCGTGATGGCAATTTGTATATGCCATTTTTAAAAAATGTCTTATCTTTAGAGGACAAAAATTGAACCAGTGTTTGTCTGATATCTTTTTCATTATTGAATTGATAATCCGTTATTGAAGTGATAATCCGATGGTGCTAGGTCCGGGGAGTATGCTAGATGTGATGTAGACAGTATTTCCCAGCCTAGCTCTGCGACTTTCTGACGAGTCCCCAAAGCAGTATGTGGCCTGGCATTGTCATGAAGCAGTATGATGTTCTTCCTATTGAACATCGCCGGCCTCTTTTCTTGGAGTGCTGTTTTTAATTTATTCAATTGCTGACAGTATCTCTCCGAATTCAGCCTTTCGTTTGGTTTCAACAGCTCAAAATGTATTGGGCCTCGAATGTCCCACCAGGGTTCGATTTTGTTGCGTGCAAGCAGAGATGTGCATACGATGACTCTATCATTCAAATTCTTTTCACTTAACTCATGTGACACCCATCTCGAATACTTCCACACAAACCCTAGTTTCCGAATATGGTCCGAAATGGTTTGTTGAGCAGAGTCAAGCCTTTCCGCAATCTCTGATGTTGTCAATAAAGGATTTTGCTCTAACATGACCTTGATAGTATCATCGTCGATCAAAGATGGTCGCCCAGAGCGTGGCTTATCAGAAAGATCGAAATCACCTACTTCAAATATTTCGAACCATCTTCTGCATGTTCTACTAGAAACTGCACCTTCTCCAAACACTTTCAATAAATTTCTAAAAGCTTCTGTAGCATTTCTTCCTTGTTGAAATTCATACAAAATACAGTGGCGTAAATGAACGCGTTTCACTTAATACTGACAAGAATGATCTTTGTTTTAGTTCATCTAGGACGTCAGTATGTATACATTGTTAGCGATAGAGAGAGCCATATATGCATCATATGAATATGCACATACTTGTTGAAACTGATTGTAACCGGAACGGACAGAACTTTCCGGTAGACCTAATATTATCATAATAATAAAATATTTTTCGATGCAACAGGGTTATTTCAAAATATAGATATAAACCAATAATGTGGGCATGTGGATAAATTTTTCACAAAGCTAAACATACATATAGGGAAACAAAGAATCTCCATTTTTTAAAACCGGCTAATAGGTTTAAAAGCAGTACCATTCTCAATTTCTTAAAAAAATAACTTTCTTACTGTGATTAGATACAGACCCTCTTCTCTTTGAACAGTTGTTTTTATTTACTAAGTTCATTGACTTTAAATGCATAAATAAAATTTGATCCAAATCTCCTATCCTTCTAAGAGGATAGGTTTCTTCGTTTTTTAAACACCAAATTGAAATCTACCTCTTTCTTTTAACTGTTGCCAAAAAGTCTTTTTTTATATACGAGTATTGTAACTGACCTGATATAGGTTAGGTTAGGTTGCTGTGGCTGCCTAGAAAGGCACACTTGGGCCAATTTTGCCCCATTGTGTTACCACGTAGCGCAGGGGACCATGGTTATTCGTGGGATTCGAACCCACAGCCTCTCGGATGGTAGGATAGCGCGCTAATAACTAAACTATCATGGGCCCCGACCTGATATAACTCATACTGAATTGATTGAACTATTGACTTATACCTATTTCAATTAAAGTTATTATTAAAGCACAATTCTAATTTAACTTGAAACTCGTGCATCGGTATTTATTTGAGGGACTTAGAGAAATAATTTTAATTTAAAACAAATTCATGTATTTTCAGTTCTAGTTAATACATTTCTTAGAATCCGTAATGAGAATATTCAGTCAATACGTGCCATGTTATAAATGATTCAGCAATTAAATTATTTAATTGTTGTTTTTAATGAGAAGAAGGGTCGATCGCAATTTATAATTTTAGAAAAAATTATTAGGACTAAACAATTTTATCAGCTTAGCAAAAACTAAATGTGAACTAAATTCCTTCTTGATCCAAATTTTCAAATTGTGTCGTAAAAAGTGGTTAAACAAGGCTTCATCCCAGTATTAAAAAAAAAAACGCTGTCTTAATAATAATTTGTCTTTATTCATGTTTACTTACTTATAATGACATAGTTTGCTCTGTTCATATGATACAAATGGCCTACTTAAGCAACATATACAATAATATGTTCCAATCTGCGGATCATCCACTCCACAGCAGCTTAATTCGACTAATTACTACGTGTAGCGCGTTACTGCAACACCCGGCTTCGCTCCATGCATTTTTACTATATATATTTTTTTTTTATTTTTATTTTTATTTTTTTATAAATATTCGCAATCAAATGAGTTCAGTTAGAATCGATTAATTGTAAATATGCTGTATGCGGCGTGTTAATTGCAGCGGTGGCCTGCTTATCAAAAGCTGACACATTTACTAGAGATTGATGGATGTATGATGGGTCGCTGCGAAACGCACTCTGGAGTGCAGTTGACACACTCTCATAATCGATTACGCAAAAGTAGTTGGCTTCATTAGAGCGACTAGCCGGGCCCTCCCCATGCTCGTTTGCTTTTCTTTTTGTTTTTAATAAAAGTTATCACTAACCTACAAATGCGATATGTACAGTGTTGCTGCGTGTTGTAATGCTTAGGGTGCGCGGAAACACAGATGAACAATGCCAAGGTTCCGAGTATGTGGTAAGAAAAAAACCGAAACCCATTAGGGTTATTTTTATACGTATGCGAGTATTTTTTATATTGAATGCTCTAGAGAATTGTTCGGCAAGGCTAGTCTTAAGGGGAGGCAAATAAGTAATTTTTGAAATTTCTTAAGTTTACAAAAATTATTTATTTGTTTAAACAAAAATGTTTTTATTTTTAACTTTTATATGGTATGAATCGTTTTAATTTAATTATTTTGCTTTCTATTTATCTAAATAATTTAGTCAAATATTATCTCATACTTTTTAAATTACTCTAAAGTTTCATAATAATTTGTGATTTGAAGTTGTTAATCTCTTTTAAGTAATTTTGATATAATGTAATAAGATAAAATGTTACGGCAAAGTATTCTTTAACTACTAAAGCTATTTTATCCAAATACCCCTAATGCGCATATACTCATACATAAGTAGAGGATGCCAAAACTAAATAGGCTCGGCCTTTTATTTTTTATTTTCTAGAAATAAAAAGGTATATTTTAAAAAATGTGCTTTTTTCGTAGCGAACTAATTGTATATATTTACAAACACATATTTTGCAAGGAAAAAGGACTTTACCTAGCGTATCTTTGTTCAAGTTTATGGGATAGAAGTCAAATTAAAAAAGCTCCTTATATTTTTAATAATCGCTTATAAACGAAAGAACCAATTTGAACTTATCACATTTTTGTAGTTGTTAATAATGTTTAGAACCTAATCATTAATTGTATTTATGGCACATATATCACTCCTTACAACAATACTAACAAAAATGGGGCATGTTTAGTTTGCGGTTTTAAGATTTTATTGAAACGCTTTTACAAAGGTTCATCTTTGGTAAAAACAACAACGAAAAAAATTAATTATTAAATTTACATTAAAACCAAGTCCCTGTCTTCTTAATATGTCAATTTCGGCAAAATTTTTGGAAAAAAATGTAAAATTAAATATCTTATTCGTTTATTTACTGCGACAAGCACGCATGTTTCGGAAAAAAATCATAAAAAAATTGTCCAAAATGCTATCAACAAACTTCTAGGTATATAGACAGGGCCGCCGAGTTTTGAAATGTCATAGAAACATATATATAGTATATATACGAGTATACCAGGTGTAGAGCTTAATTCCTGTGGGTTTTATTAACAGATGGTGTCACTGAAGTATATGTAAATACATTGTCAATTCGACGTATGTGCTATTTCGTAGAGCTGATAACCTATTATCGCACGGCGTATGTTTTTTTTCCTAGAAGTGAACTCTTCATTCTGTGTGTCAAGCGAAATATGTCTAATTTTGAGCCGACCATAGAGCATTTGCGGCACGCATTGCTTTTATTCTATAATCAGAAAAAAACTGCAGCTGAGAGCCGCGTTTGCTCGTCGAAAACATATTGGGACTTTGATCCACACATTAACACCTGTGAGATGTGGTTTAAACGTTTTAAAAGTGGTAAATTTGATGTGAAAGACAAAAGGCAGAAGATAGAGCGCAAACTCAACAGCAGATGGCAGAGCAGTTTAATGTTACACAGAGAGCCATCAGCAAACGTTTGAAGGCTATAGGGAAGACATTGAAGGCCGGAAAGTGGATTCCTCACTAACTCATTGATAGGCAAATGGAAAACAGCAAAACAATTTGTGAAATTTTGCTTCAGCGCTTCGAGAGAACGTCTTTCTTGCACCGCATAGTAACCAGCAACAAGAAGTGGATCTATTTTGAGAACCAAAAACGCAAAGCATCGTAGGTTAGTCCAGGACAGCTATCAACTTCAACGTCAAAGCCAAATCGTTTCGGGAGGAAAGTTTTGTATCTGATGGGACTAGAGAGGTGTGGTGGGTGTATCGAGAGCTCTTAAAACCTGGTGAGACTGTTAATACGACTCGGTACCAACAACAACTCATCAATTTAAAAAAAAAAAAGCATTGCTCAAAAATCGGTTTGAATGGGCGAAAGACACGGAAAAGCAATTGTCCTCCACGACAACGCTCCGTCTCATACAACAAATGCGGTGAAACATACGCTGAAAACACTAAATTGGGAAATTCTAGCTCACCCGCCGTATTCACCCGATCTGGCCTTGTCTGACTACTACCTCTTTTCATCGATACCACATGCAGCACTTCAAAACTTATGAAGAACTCAAAAATTGGGTTGATGACTGGTTGGCTTCGAAACCGAAACAGTTCTATTGGAAGGGAATTTATAAGTTACCCGAAAGATGGTAAAAATGTATATCTAATAATGGTGCATACTTTGTGAAAAAATTGTTAAATATTCTTTCTTCAAGTATAAAACCCACAGAAATTAAGTTTTACACCTGGTATATATAGATATGTCCTTTAAATATTGAAATAATTGTACATATTAAATATTAATTGTTTATTTCTAATTTTTTTTTCAATTTCGGCGAATTCCGGACTATTGAATGGGTTTGTCCGTAATATTATGCTTCTAAACTATAGATAAATAATAACGATCGGCTTCTCAAACGTTTGAGTGTCGAAGTTGAATAAAATTGTATAATCTTAAATTCAAATTATTTCTTCATTGAGGTCGATGGTGATACTGAAGATGTTAATGGATGCTAATATACCCGGCGTACCTGGATAAAAAGAATTGCGTTGGAAAATTTATAATTAAATATTTCGAGGATTATAAACAACTAAAAATAACGTTTTGTACATATTTTGTCTTCAAATAAGTGTTCCAATAAAGTTCCATCAAAATCTCAGAAAAGATCTTATATGAATTTACAATATTTTAGGACCAATCCTTGAGTATTCTTGAGTCAGTACAAAAGAGATTTCTTCGTTACGCGTTGAGGCATTTACCCTGGCGGAATAGCTTGGACTTACCGTGTTATGAGAGCCGATTAAAACTAATAAATTTACAAACATTGGACGTGAGGTATCTAAGGTTATTTTTGTTCATTTGTTGTTGATCGTGGAAATAGATTGCCCCGAGCTTTTATCGTCACTGAAAATTAATGTACCAACAATGAATCTGAGAAATTTTCATTTTTTGCATGTTGATGCGCACCGGACCTGTTATGGACCCATTAATTCTTTACTAAGATCCTATAATGATCATTTTTACACCTTAGACTTTAACTTAAGTATTAATCAAATTAAAAATATTTTAAAATAGATAGTAGATAAGTCATTATAATAAATAATATTGTTATATATTTTTAGTTGTGTACAGTCAGGGCAGTTGTCTGTTGATTTGTATAAATAAATAAATAGGTGTACTGAGTTTCCAAAAAAATAAGTTACTCTGTAATTGAGTCTGTCTAACATGTCGAACATTCCTCTAGTCTAGAGCTTTAAGAATTACGAAAATCACCCAAAAATACTCGTTTTAAAAAGTAAAAATGTTTACAAAATTTTTAGTGACGAATTGTTCTTCCTTGGCAATAATCTTATTCTGGAGATTTGGCATTCAGCCACTCCTTCCCCGAATTTTATGCGTCGGGCATCGTTCACCTGTGCGTTAATTGGCTTCTCTGCGAAATTGCGTTTCACTTGAACCAAAAACTTAACAACGAAACGATAATGCTACCTTTTTTTTTGTGGTGCAAGAGCCTTGCGGAATCTTTTTTGTTTTCGCGAATGACTTAAATATGCAAAATCTTCAAGTCGCGATCGAACCCCAAAAAAAAAAAAAGGGGGCGGGAGGCACCTCGCCACGGCTCTCGCATTACATTTCATTAAATTTTCTTTTAACTCGGGTGGGCTCACGTTGTTCCTCCTTAAAAAATAAAACGATTCTTCTTCTATCTTAGTCTAAGTATGGAAGCTCCCCTTGCGTAGTGTTCAGTGTTGTTTCCAGCTGTTGGCTGCAATTGCACAAGATGAGACCAGGGAATTGTGGGGTCCAGGTGGGGCCACTTACCTTTGTAGTGTACGTCTCTGTACATTGTGGGGCACACCTTGCCGTTCTGCTTCGTACGGAAGTCGATATTCGTTCTGACCGGTCGGTGTAGGAGTGGTTGCGGTGGCCTAAAGTTGTTCCCTAGCGGAGCCTTCGGATGGTCTGGGCCTCCCTGCATTAGGCGTCTTAAGGCATGCAGCTAAAATGGAACAAAATAAAGATTTATTAGCAGCTTGATCGCGACCATTGAACCATTGGACCATTGGATGATAGGCATTCGGCCGGCAATAATCATGTTATCTAGGGACACGTTCGATGTCATTTCGTAGCAACATAAATTGTCCATTATGATGCGCCCCCCGGGTCGAACTAATCGCGCAAACTTTGTGTATCTAAAACAGCTTAAATAAATTGCGGCCGTAGTTGGAAAGTGCTCTTTATGCTCGCGTACGATCCCCCATGACATCGACCAGTTTGGTTCAGTTTGATGGTGCTAGAAAAGTTTAATCAATCTCCGAATTAATTTTAATTTTACACAAAAGAGATTTACAAGCGTGATTGTGGGGTCTACTTTAAAACCGGTGTCCAGGGCCCGGGGGTATTCTGGGGCAGCACCATCTGGGCCCCTTACTCAGGCAAAAGGTGAGCTTCAGTTATTGAAAGTTGAATTTTTAATAAATTATAACTTTAACAGTGTCCCACGGGACCCGGGAAAGCCGGGACATGATGAAAAGACTCTGCTTTAGCCCCATCGCCGGCAAAAATGTCGGCTCGCCTCCTCTACAAAACAGCGAGTCAGTCATGCATTTTGGCGCTCCGAGGCGGTGAGGAGGAGTGCATCAGTGACGAGCAGTGCATCTCCCCAATGGACCAAATGTCAGACAACTTAATTAACATCTCATTAATTATGTATACAGCGCGTAAACCAGCAACAACAACAAAAAGAATAAAATAAAATGAATTGTGCGAAAATTGAATGGCAAAAAATCAATTTTGCCGTTTTGCACGGAAGAATGGCCCCAATCGTACCACCAAAATGACATTACTGCAGCACCCTTCTCGGCGACACGTTGTAAATAGTTTCGGCCCTTTACCTGCATCAGTGACTTGTAAAGGTCCCGAGTCAGCCAAGCGTTTGCCGCGTAATATGTACGTTAATTGTAATTTAGGCCTCTTCTCGGCCGTGTTAAATTTATACCGAGCGCCAAACAGTACACACCTCCTCTTCCCAGCCGCTATTTCTAGCCCTAGCAGGAGTATGAAAGCTATCCCTCAGTTTGCCAATATTACGTAATTAGTAACTCTGCAGTTGGTGAAAGTAGGGAGATAAAGCATAGCTCGTTTTTTTAAAAAGTGGTAGTTCAATAATGTTGTTCTCTAAATGTTAATATAGGGTGTTTTTTTAAGAGATGGATGATTAATTTTATTTAAAAGCTTAGTCTATGACCTCCGTTGATCCGGATGTACTGCAAAATTTTCACATCTTTTTCATCCGAATCCGGTGTTATCTTTGTTCAATGTTGGTTTCTAGATTTCCAGATGTTAATGGTTTGTTAGGGTAAACCAAACATATTCGTGACCACTGTCCATAATCGCGTCCTATTCTATTTTTTGTATATTCTCTTACATTTTCTTCAAAATGTCTGCTGCTTAGGAAACTTTATGTAATTTATGAACAATTTTCCAATAAAATGGGCATTTAACTATGTTTTTTTAAATTTAGTTTTTCCTCTTTATCCCTAACGATACAAGTTTGCGACATTCAGTTTCAGAATTTGATTATTTTTGCCGGTACTCAGTATTAGAAACGTGAAAAATCTGCCAGTCCCGAATGTGTTAACATACCCCTACAATAAATAATTATGCCATATTAAATGACATGATCTTGGAGTCCAATTAACAGATCAAAATCGTGAAATAGTTTTCATTAAACTTTGTTTTCACAAAAATCATTGGATTTACGACAGAGTTGAGCGTAGTTAACCAAATATTTAGTTAAATAACAACCAGTAGTTGTTAGTTGGCCATGACAAAAATTTTTAAATAAATTAGTTTATAGTTGAAATTACAATTAAATAGAGAAAGCCAACTGATAACTTTAGTTGAAAAAAATTTGGTTGCACCCACAACTAACAACTACTAGTTTAGTTGTAATTTATCGAATAACAATTAACAACTAAATTAATAGATAAAAGCAGATTTGTGTTTAAAATAACGAGTGTCGGACATTAGCCCCTTTTTAAAAAATAGTTTTGCTTGCGGTTCGCATAATTCTTTGTAAGATTTTTCAGACAAAAAATTTGAAAATGACTTGTTTGTTCCAAAATTTTCTCAGTATTAAAAATATGTACATATACTGAATCTTTTACAGATTATGTTAGTTGAACTAACTAGCTAGTGTCTTGTCAAATGTATGCGTTAGAGTTACAAAATTATTGTCCACTTGTGTTTTTATTGGATCCATAAAAATATCATTTCGATAAAAACGCATCCAAAATTTCAGAAATATGTTTGAAGTCGCTTCGACGCTTCCTGTGAAAGTGATAGTAAACTTTCTGTAACATACATATGTTAAAAAGCATATACTTTCAGAAAATCAAAAATAATATTTTTAAAAACTTTTTATAAGAAATACCCTTCAATGTTTATAATTAATTTCATTTTTTACGAAAATAAAAAGTATAATTCCAAAACAGTATGAGACAGACTAAACTAAGATGATGAGGTGATTTAGTTGTTAGTTATTAGTTGGCAACTCCAACTAAAAAATAAGTTGTTAGTTGAATTCACAAATAATTTTTTTGAATTAAAAGTTGTAGTTGTCCATACAACGAATTAAATTGAAAAAAGTTAATTTCCAATAAAACCAACAACTAAGTAGTTTGTGGGAGGCACGTCCAACTAACTAATTTAGTTTTAATTGTTAATTGTTAACTGTAATTGATTTTTGCCCAAATCTGATTCATGAGATGAATGCACAGTAGGGGCCATCCTATTGGATCCAAATTTCGTATGGATCGATGTTTTCCATGTTTTCAAACAAAACCTCGTAATTAATGGTTCGATAACGTAATCTATTAACTTTAACATTGGCTCTAGAAGCCTTTCCTGAAGAAGTAAGGCCCGTCAAAATGTAAATCACACCAAAAAATTACTTTTTCTGGATGAAATTGGTGTCTCCAATACCTGTACTGGATTAGGGTCGCTTCAAATCCTAGCTTGGACCTAGACGGACCATAAAATTAAAATCGTTTTCTAAGCTTTTCACGAATTGAAGTAAATTTTAATAATTTGAAAGCGTTGTTAAGTTCTGCTAAAAAAAGCACTAATTTATAGGATATAAATTTTGAAAATATCCATTTTATGTTTTGTTTCTATACGAATTTCACATGTCCTATATCACATATGTATTGCATAAAATGATATGAGATACCTGACAGAGCACATATGATATGTTACATATGCCATATTTACAATAATACTGTGTACCTATGTTACGATAGCTCATGTAGTCATAATAACGATATGTAATATGTGCTTTGTAACATGTCTCATATAATTTTAAGTAACATGTGATACGCAACATATAATATTTATATATAAACAACATATTTGGCCTATGAGTTACCCAATGCTTTAGTAGTAAAAAATATTATCACTGAGAATTACGAATTAGGTGAGTATTTTAAAATGTTTAACCCCATGATTCATTTTTTGAATAACATAGGTCTTATAGGATATATATATATAGGACGACAAAACTAGGGTTCACATCGTATGCAACACTGACAGAGTTTTTTAGTTCGGGTGATGTTCGTAACTCTTCTGGCTTTCTAAGGGTAGCAGATCGTCTTCCTTACTAAATGGTAGAAAAGATACAGTACCCCTACAATAATGATAATCTGTTAAAAATGTAAATATAAAATGTTTAAATATCACTTATCGAAATTTTTTATTTTCGCTTAATTACAGAAGAACTAATAGATAATTTCAGTAAGATTTCTTCTATATATTGGGAATGAGACAGGTTCTGCCGAAAAATAGAGTTAAAAAAACGTCTGTTATAAATAATTTTGAATTTGTTTGAAAATTATGATTTAAATCGTCAGAAATAATAATGCAGCTGAAATTAAACAAATTAACCGAACACCTTCAAAATTTTCCATAAGATACTCAAATGCATTTCTGATTCTAAATTGCTGTATAGAATGAAAATTGCAAATTAAATTTTACGGATAGTTTTTCCTTTGGTTTTATATCTACAGTCGAAGCAATACATTTTTATGACGTTTCGGTAACTATTAGTGAATTTAAAAAGTCCACCAAAAAGGGAACTTTGAACTTTTCGAACATATTTTTTCTCAAAAATCATATGTATTAGAAAATTTTTGTTTCTGGATTGGTAATGTACGCAATAACATTTTTAAAATTTTAGTTTATAACTTTGAAAGTAGTAAAATATGTTAAACTGAAATTCTAGATAGAAATAATCGGTGCGGCGATAGTCCCACACTCCGAATTTTTTGTCCAACTTAAATCAATTGGATTTTTACTGCTTATTGAATCTATTGGTTTTTGAATTTAAAAACAGGAAAATATTTATCCACGATTTGATTTTTATTCCAGTTTGAAAAAATTGTTTTTGTTACCAAGTCTATAAAATAAAGAACTTATAAAATTCTTGTAAAGTATTTCATAATTCTTTTTAGATTGTAATCATTAATTACAAGAATCGGAAATAAAAATTAAAAATATGGTTATATGTATGTAAATATGTTAAACAAATAAAACTGTTTTATACCTTTGAAAAAGTAGTACGCAATTACTTCTGTTCTAAATTAAAACAATTTTTGTCAAAACATTACGATCGGAAGAATAATATCTTTATACGAATTTGGTAGTGGTGCTAATTTATATATACTATATAGACTATTTTTGTCAAGGTACCCTAACAGAAAATCGCATAAACCAATGGCCCGTTCAGCGGTGTTAAGACGGTTTGGTTGTATACTCGTACATATAGTACCTACATACCTAAACAATAAATTGAAATTTACTTCAATCGATGTAAGATATTTCTTACCACTTAAATTTCATCTGTTGGATTTTACTTCAGTTAATGTATTAGATGGCTCTTTTAAAGCAAATTATCAACATTTTATTAAAATTTAACAATATTTTGTTGAGAATTATTTAATTTTTAACAGGAAAATATTTTCTGTAGAATTATTTAAAATTGTTAAAAGTCAATTCTATTGAAATTCGTACATATGGTATATTTCGTGTTATTCGTAACCCATATTGATGTGCCTACAGATTATAACAGAAAATCAAACAAATGCCCGGCATTAAAACAAAATTCCTGCAAATGATGACCCAAAATGTTCTCAATGAGGCAAATAGTGACGCTTTTCTATCGTTGCAGCTAAGAACACACTCTTTCTATAAGATTCTCAAATTCTGTGCATTTCATTTGAAATTTGGTAGTAATCTACATTGGAATCAATTATATTTAATTATTATAAATGCTTAGGTATTTCCTGTTGCGCAGTACTCTGCATATAGGTATAAGTTAAATTTTGAAAAGTAATAAAGTTCATTGTAATCTTAAAAGCATTATAAAAAATTGCTAATATAGTTCTTTCCATTTTTCGGCAATAGACTACCAAAAATGACCTTTTTTTTTACCGCCTAACCCAGACATCGCCCTTAAGCGTTAAAGTTTTACAATTCTCTTTAAATTTGTATTTTTCTATTTCTTTGCAATACCTTCTGGATTAAAAAACCTCAAATCTAAAAAAGTAGCTTAGTTACCTGAAAGGGAATTTTTTCAAAAAATTAACGTGATTTCACCCAACGTTTTAGAAAATGTCATGCAAAATGCATAATATCAATTTTAGGGGATCTATACATAGCACAAATGTTTTTAGTCTGCAGAGACTGACCCCCGCTGCTGAGCGATGTCGACAGTCCAAAGCCAAGTGGCCAAGTATAGCAAATCGTGTTATTATCTCCCCTTTCGGTTACAACCCGCTTTTGAGTTGAGCGTTGCCGGGGGGGCTAGGTTTGCTAATGAAGCTGGTACGCCCTGCTTTTCTCGCTGGAAGCAAAAAGGCGGTCAATTTTTGCGGTCCGCTTTTATCCTAGTGGTATATAAGGGTAAAAAAAAAAAAAGCCAGGGAATTGAGGGAGGCAGAACGAGATTGCATTCCTGGACAATGAATTTCGTTCTACTTCTTCGGATAATCGTCATAGTCGTCCTTTGAGAGCACCCCCAGCCGGGTGGTATTGACTCGTCCCGCAGGGAGCGTGCAGCGGCAAACATGCATGCAAATCCCCGGCATCTACAGTAATTTTTCGTTTAAAAAAAGAAAATATTAATTTAGATTGAATCCTCCGGATCCCGATTCGCTTTTGTGCGGATCCATCATGCCGGGCCCGGCAACAGCATAAAGTCTTCCCGGACTATACACATGCACTGAGCCATGTAACTCGGGCTTTTTTTTTTTCTTTTTTTTTTTTATTATCTACTATCCTCGTACTCTGTCTACTTTGCCGCTTGCAGTCCTCGTCGCTGCGCTGCGTCGTCCCGACATTCCAGAATCCCTGGCAGTGCTTGCAGTCCGGGCCTGCGGCATCATTTTAAGCCTCTTTCCAGGATTTCATGTTAGCTATGCAGCTGCACGGGTACATGAATAGATAATACTGCGAAATTGTGGGGCGCTCCTCTTGCGGGCCGCATATCTTTGCGAGTGAGCGCCGTATTTACAGTGTCAGTGGAATTATTTTAATTAAAATGACGTCGTTTTTAATTTTCCATGTCGCCAATAAAGTATGGGACCGACCGCAGCCCCCGGCCGCAAAAGACTCCCATCCCCCGCGGGGGTGTGGCGCAAAAGACCCTTACCTCCCTGGGGAACCACCCACCACCATATGACAAGATAAACGCTTACAAATCTGAAGGAAGAGCGGTCGGGAACCATCCGAACTTAGAGGAAGCCCGCTAGTTGCGGGCGGTGAATTTACAGATTTCTGGTTTAATGTGGTACCACCCCCCGCCCCCCTCCCTCCCATAATAAGAATCGTAAGCTCCAACAATAAACAGCATAACCTCGCTCTAGCAGCTAGTGAGTTCGTAATGCGCTCTGATAGCGCCCAACTCCAGTCTCGGTGTGCCTAACCCGCCCGCTTCGGGTTTCCACTTGTGGCTTAGCCCGGTACTGCTGCGAGTGAAGAGGCTACGCTCTTCAGGGGCCCGGAGCCGCTTTGGTTTTTAATAATTAATCGGTAACCCTCGAGATGTATGTATAGCTTAAGTTAATTAAAATGCCTTCGTATTAATTAGGAACTTTTAATGGCGTGCCGGGTCGGTGGTACCTACGCGACGGCGGGCAAACGTCAGCCTGCGTGGGTAATTGCATTTAATCTGTGGTAAAGTACCGGATTAGTTCCAAATGTGGACGGAACCCTTTTACTTGGTGGCCGGGCACCGCGGCCGCAGTTTTAAGCAGCTGTACTCTGGTCTTAAGTGTTTTTGGTAACTTAATTAGGATCCAGAAGTGCAACAGACGTCGCATGATTCTTAATTTCTCAGCTAACCTAAATATCGTCAAATCTTATGAAGATTAAGTATAAAAGTCTTTGGAAACTCTATTTTCCTCATATGCAACTAGTCTTCTTTAAAGGGTAACTTACAATTGAGTGCGTTTTTGCAAAACCATTCTCACTACACTGTACATAATTTCATAAACCTTGATTTTTCATTAAATTGAGTAAATTTTCTTTACTTCAATAAATTTATTAAAAAAGCATAACTTTCTTAAAATGTATAGCAACAAAATGAGTAAAATTAATAAAAAATATAATTATTAGAAGAAACATATGTATTAAATGAATGGTGATCGTTAAAGCAAACAACATTATCTTTATAATAACCACGTATCGTTTTCATAAGTCATTGATAATTTATAATTGATAAAGGGTGGTCCATCTAGTAATTTGAAGTTTAGTTGATTATATGTCATTCTTGGCTTGACAGAAATTTAGTTTAAGGTTTGAAATTTACGAAATGGGACGGTATTCGCTTGAAGAAAGTTGGGAAATATTAAAAACTGTAACCGTCAATGACGAGCGCTATCGCGCAATGTTGGCCGATTGGTTTTTCGGGGAAATTGAAGCCGAAGACTTGGACGATATTTGGTTTCAACAGGACGGCGCTACGTGCCATACAGCGAACGCAACAATCGATCTTTTGCGCTCTATCTTCGGAAATTGTATAATCAGCAAAAATGGTGATGTGATTTGGCCGGCAAGAAGTTGCGATTTTACGCCGTTGGAGTATTATCTTTGGGAAGCGGTGAAAGATAAAAGTTACGCCAACAAAAACAAGAAACAATTCAAGACCTCAAGTACGAGATTCAAGCTGTTATTGCTGACATAAGGCCCGAAACAATCAAAAATGTACTCAAAAATTGGGTGGACCGAATGAGCTACTGCCAAGTCAGCCATTGTGGTCATTTGACCGAAATTGTTTTTCGTAAATAAATGACATAAAAAAACCTTTCAAATAAATGTTCAACCATTTAAAAATATTGAACCGTTTTTCTTAATAACAAAAATAAATTCCAATTTTTAAATGGGCCACCCTGTATTAGGAGATGTATTTTTCCATTATCCTTTTCACAGCGGCGCAGTCTCGTAGAAATCCATCAGCAGGAACTACGTGTTATGCGCACCAGCGACTAACGGCGCAACTGGAGTATCAATTGATTGATAAAGCAGGGGGAGTATTATACTGCAAAAATGCATAGACTGCACATTTACGCCGTTATTATACAGTGGCAAAAAGACAAATAATACAAATTTCGATGGGATTTCCACAAGAATTTGTGAAGAAGTAAACGACTTGTGAGAGCGTATATAGAGCGCCTTTCATATATAGTAAAAAACTAGTGAGAATGTTTATGTACCCATTCATTTTGGCATACCTACTGAAAAACATCTTGTATATGAACATAGTGATAGTTAAAAATGCATCGTAATATGCAACATAATTGGAAAAGGGACTATTTTGGACCTTTAACCTCACTTTTGAAGATACGAGTATTCCACAATAACTGAACAGATTCATTACTATTCCTCGTAATCCTGATTCTACAGTATATCGATTTTCATTAAAAAATTGCTTCTCTATATAAAAAAAATTATTTTCAGAAGACTAATAATGCAAATAAAGTTCGTTTTGCTCGTAGTTACGTACGGCCGCAGGGTGGTTATATATTATAGAACACCGACGCACGGTCTGAGTCTGATTGACTACTCTAGCCGAAACGACGGATAGATTAAAATATAGGGCGCGAAGCCTCCTTGAAGGATTCCATCTTACCTGTAGGAGTCCACGTGATGGTGTGCCAAGGTAAGTGCGGGTTATTAACGAGCCACAGCAGGCCCAAGGTGCGGAAGGGGCGCATACAGTCGTATATCGACCACTTATGAAGTATCGGGGCGAGCCCAGCGGGTGTATGGCGTCTGATGGGGCCTACTTGCCGCACAGCACTGGCTTTAGTTCGGACGAAATTAATAATAAATCGGAGAGGATAATTGCATTCGTGAATTTAACTTTAAATTAGAACTCATTATCATTAATATTGCACGAGGAGCTGTTTTCATTTTAATTAATAGTCCCACCCTGCGCTCCGCCTGAAGGCTCCAGATTCACCCGAAAGCGGGTCATAGTCGAACGGAAATTATCACGAAACACGAAAGACCCAGCCCGCTCCGAGGAGGCTTTCATAACGCTTCTAGAGATACAGGCGAAATCTTAACTTGATGATATCACCACTTACCTGTTGCTTAGTGATATAAATGGGCTTATTCAGCACAATCCATGTCACGGTCTCGTGGCACGCGGGCGCCGTTGTCGAGCCCTCGTAGGTCATGTAATGGTCCGTGTCCGGCAGCAGTCCCCTGACAGATAGCCTGCTGATGTGGGCCTCATCTCCGCCGAACCGTATCTTGTCCAGCTTTTCCGTGAGCATCCTCAGCTCTGCGTTAGACAGGTCGCCCAGCTGGGGGAGGAAACAGGAAACGTACCTCTTAGCATAGAATCTAAGATTTTCCCCAAGGGGCGAAGGCTAACTCACCTGTAGAAGTATCGCAACGCCCACTATCCCTTGGGCGCGATTTAGTGCATCTGAGAAGTTCGCGTATAGCTGCGAGTTGTATCCGAAAATTTGAATCTAAAAAAGAGAGATACAAGGGTGACCATTAAGTTGAGTATTTGGAAAAATCACGGCACCGCTTTCATGTTTAACGATCCGTGGCTGACGAAGGTGGATTTTAAATCAAATTAGGACCGGCTTGATTGGCCCAGGTTCCCAGGGAGTACACCGTGCGCCCCGTTCAGGATAGGTTGACTCCGACCCAAAATCGATAAAATTAAAAACCCTCCGAATTTAGATTGAGTTTTTAGTTCCGATGGTTGCGGGGGATGCGGCTGATTCAGTGGAATTCAATTGTCGTCCACCGACCACCGGTCTAATTATGATTCAACTAAAAAGCCAAGCTATAGAGGAAATAACTTAAGGCAGACCTCAAATTAGGACTCCTATCGGATTTCATCATTGTATAGATATCTATTTGCTTTGGGCGACCGAAGCGGAAATTTCTCTACTGGGAACTATTTGTCTAATTTTATGATAAATGAATCACAGTAGCACTAAATATTTAAAAAAATACATTAGTGAAGGGAAATTAGGTGAACAAAATGATAATTAAAAACAATTAGACAACAGTACGATTGCACGCACATTGTATTGCACAAATCTATAATTAAAAATTAGAATATCATTTTCAGACTAGCTGAGTTGCCCTTTCATTTGTTGTATCGTTAATAGTATTTAATTAAACATTATCTTTACACTTATTTTCATTAATTTCAAAAACCGAGGTCACCATATTTAATTAAATATAATACTAAAATTAAATATTAATAGCATATTCAAAATCTAAGATCTTAAAATAACTTTAACACTAATTTTCACTTAAATTCGTTAAGTTTCGAAAAACCAAATACCAATTGCCACGGCAGTCCCCTAAGAAGAATTGGCGGCAGCATTAAATGTTGAACGATCAACTATTGAAAAACGGTTGTTCTTCAAAAACAAGGAAATTAGGTCCTACATGAACTAACAGAAAGGCAACAAGTGAAAGACCATTTGTGAAATGCTGCTGCAAAGACGACAAAGAAAGTTTTTGTTTTACATAGAATTGTCACAGGAGAGGAAAGATTCACTATGAGGATCCTAAACGTAAAAGAGCTTGGGTAAAGCTTCATGAACTGAACCTGGTCTATCACAGCCAATTTTGTGACAAGGCTATGCTATGTGTCTGATAGAATATGAAAGGTGTTTTACATCATGACCTGCTTAAACCCTCTGAAACCATTATTGGCGATGTCTACAGACGACCACTTATCCGTTTAAAGAGAGCTATTGCAGAAAAGCGATCTAAATGAACGAATCGATATGAAAAAATAATTCTGCAACACGACATGCTAGTGATCTAGCTGAATCGGTTAAAAACGACTTAGAGAAGCAGAACTGGGAAGCATTACAGCACCCTCCGAATTCACCAGTCATTACTCATGTACACAGATGATATAGTTGCTAAATAAAGGTTTGTTTTTACCAAAAAAAGGGAACTTTCTTTTTCTGATACCCAATAATATGTTTCGTCACCTTCTTCATGTTTGTTCCCGAAATCCATATCAATCTAAAGTCTTTTCGGAAGCAGGTTTCACTAGGCGTTAAAATTTAAAATTTACCATTTAATTTACTAATCGAAAACGTTTTAGTACATTATTTGAGATCTGTAATTGCAAGACATTCGGCCATAGTACTAGTACTGAATAAAAAAAACGAATTCATATTGTCTTAAAATGGAAAGTAGAAAAACTCGTCTCTATTTCAAAGTACCTAAACTTCTGGCTCAGCGACAAACTGACGAAGTTCCGCCGCTTCCCGCAGGAGCCTCATCTTCTCCCAACTTCCACAAGTTCAGTTAATTAAGACGTGCTCTTTGCCCCGGGGTTCCCATTGAGTGCACCGCAATTGCCGCACTGCTTTCGAGTCCCGCGCCTTGTTTCAAAAGTGTAATCACCCGAAGTGAGCCCACTGTTTGCGGAGCGTCAGGTGAAAGCCCATTGAGTGCACTGTAAGTTTAATCAGTTCAATTACTCTCGAAGCAAGTGAACAATTCACACGCACTCGACACCCGCCCACACCGGCTGCATTGTGCCAGTCGAGCAAGATCCACAAAGCCGCAGACAAAGGAGGAGTTCGCCTAATAAAATCCACTGAAAGGAGCTCTGGCTTTGCGCGAAATGAAGGATAAATCGTCGCACACTGGAGCCCCAGCAGCCTCCGGCACGGGCGAAGGCGCCGCCGTGATTCATATCTCGCTGCCGCGCGATTCAAAGGCAAACAAATAATTTTGTCGGTAGTGTGTGCAGTTGGTATGATCATTTTTACGATGCTTTATAAAGGGCTCAGCCGGAGCCACCTTGGTGTTCCTTTATCCCCCGCACTCCCATGCGACAGGGCATTCGAGTGCATTCTTATAAGCTGCTAAATCCTGTGCTCCTGTGTGGCTTACACCCCGAGATATGACTTGTTTGTCACGGCATTTAGAGAACGCCATTTATTAAGCTTACAGGACACACAGGAAACACAGCCAGGAGCGGGACCGGTCCAAAAGGATTTGCACCGGCAAATTTCGTATTTTACTGCACTCAGAATTTCACCCAAAATGCTTTAATTTAACACGTTCCCGCGACCTAGTAGACTTTGTCTCTTCTAAGGGCGACAATTTGCACACATGAAATCGCGCATTGTCTTTTTGTGACGACTGCATATTTTTTTCCCTAGCGCATTATTCTATGCTTTTCCTATTCACTCAGCGGCGGTTTTGTCCCCTGCACTCTGCCACCTCTAGGGACCCCCACCTGTGTCTATCTACGGCCACTGCCCTGTAAACCGAGATTTAATTTTTTTCAGAAGGAGTTATAAAAGTTTTCGTGGAATTTAAACTCGGAGAAGAAAGTTCCTTCAAGGAAATTAAAGCATTTTGCAAATAGGAAAACATAGAGAAACGCGCGAAAAGTGAAAAAAGGAATTATGTGATTGATGTAACTAAATTACAAAACTATAAAACATTTAGAAAACTCTATGAATTCTCATAGAAGAGTTTTCCAAATAACAAGCAGTCGGGTTTCTCGGACTTGATCATATTAAGTAAAGATAGATTTAACCCTTAAGAGATAACTTTACTATCAAGTTTGAAGGTGCTACGTAAAATTCCTCACTATCACTATCACTTCAGGAAAAATATACGAATTCAAATTCTTTATATATATGTATTTTATATTTCTCCAAGTTCAAGAGAATTAAGATATTGCCTTCACTCCTTTCTAAAATTACCTTTTTTGTTCATGATAAATATAATTGTTGTTAATAACAGTACAAATGCGAAAGTGAGTTTATTTATTTTTTTGTTCTATCATCAAGCTTCAACCAGGTTCCAGCCCTAAGTTTTCATTGAATTTTCTATATTAAAATTTTTACCAGTATTTACTGCGATAAATATACATCTTGCCAATTTTGGTCAAAAGCGGTTGAAACATACTGAAAAATATTTGATCCGAACGATTTTTATACCCCACCTCCTTAATCGAACTTATGAAACCGATATATAGACATAATAAATGTGTAGGCAAAGTTTGATTAAAATCTATTATGGCAGATAGAGGCCACAAGATTCGGTATATTCCATTTACAAGTAACCCGACTAAAACACGCTAAATAGGTTTCTAGAAAATGTCGTGTTAATTTAGAATTTTGCTCATCGAGTTATATTACATTTCTGCTACTGCATGTACCGCTTAATTAACAACCTCCCATTTTCAATAAGCCAAAGGTTGTATTTTAAGTCTTACTTACAAGAGAATATCAATTTGAGGTAGTGCTGGCATTCTCTAAATTTTGTTTTATATTTACCTAAATCCATTCATTTATCCATTGTGGATGCATGGATAGTGTGTAATTTAATTTTATAACAGTTATAGGACTGCAATTTTAGTATCGTATACTTTCAAAAAATAGTTTTTTTCTGGTTTACCACTTCCATGCATATATCAGTTACGTTTCAATATTATTAATTTTCAACATTTTTAAAGTTAAATACATGTCTCAGTTGACTGAAACATTTGTTTTACTTATTCGTCACCTTTGACAACAAATTAACTTTTCTACGAAATTTCATTACAATCCATGACGAGGCTTCAAACTCAATCTTTTAAGATGTTCTTCATTAAATCTTTCAATAAGATATTTTCATACCAGCAGATGGTTCTTTTACACTCACGAAAATTCAGAGCAATTTTACGTTTTGTTTCTATGAAATATTTTATCATGTTTCAAAAAGTACATATTAGGTCTACCGGAAAATTTTGTCAGATAATTTCGTTTCAAGTTTGAATATATTTGGATATGTTCGTTTGAGTTATATGTGGCTGTATATCTCTATAATTGCATTTATTATGTGCCCTTCGAAATTAACTACAACAAAGATAACTCATGTCATTGTCAGCGTATCGAAATTTGTTAAAAGTTTTTGGTGAAAATGTTGTTTCGGACAGAACGTGAAGGAGATGGTTCGAAAAATTTAAAGCAGGTGATTTCGGCCTTAGTGATAAGCCACGCTCTGGGCGGCGATTTGTGGTTGGTGACGATATTTTTAAAACCATGATAGATCAAACGAAATGGATTACATATGAAAACAGCGTGAACCCGGAAAACATGCCTCCTTCACCTCTACACCGAGCTTGAGCCTTAAAAAGAGAATGCTGTGTATATGGTGGGACATGCAAGATCCAATCCATTATGAGCTTTTGGAACCCAAGAAAAAGCTAAATCGGAGAAATACAACCAATAAATGGACGACAAAGTACTCCAAGAAAAAAGGCTGCCAATATTCAATAGAAAGGAAATCATACTGCATCACGGTAATGCTAGACCACATGCTGCTTTGACGACTCGCCAGAAAATCTCAGAGCTAGGATAGGAAATTCTTTCGCATCGATCATACTCCCCAGACCTTAACCATCAGATTTTCACCTATTCCTTTCTTTACAAAATTATTTAATGAGAAAAAATTAAAAAATGAAGAAAACGGTTACGTTTACAGTAGTGCTGCTGTAGTTTTTCGCATCCAAAGATTTTCTTCAAAAATAGGTTTTATAAATTGCCATCCTGCTGGGAAGAAGTCATAAGGAACGATGGAAATTATATCGTACAATAAATCTAGTTAAATATGGTAAAAATTGTATCATTTTATTCCTCTTCAAAAACAGACAGAACATTCCGGTAGACATAATATTTCTTGTTTAATTTAGCAAATTTTATTACATTATTTTTAAGCTTCTGGTGTGAAACTCAATCAAATTTGTAAATTTTATGTGAACTAACTCCAAATGAAAATGTACTGATATCTACGCCCTTAAATGTTTCTTTAAATTCGAAACTCAGCGTAATTATTTTGTGAGGTTTGTAGTTAAAAAAGACGTCCTGTCGAAAATATTTTGTTTCTAACGAATTACTCATCATTTTCGAAAAGGAAAGCTTAATTCAGGTGGGACAAAATGTATATCGTGCACATAGTCAGTTCGATTTTTTTCTTAAAATCTATTAAAAGTATATATATAACCTTATTGATAAATAAATAATGAATACAATCGTATGAACGTTCTCACATATATGGTCACTATCCCCTTAAATACCTAGACTACTTTAAAGAGGTAAATCAGACACATTTATTATGTAAACTTTGCATCTTTTTGTTTAATTTTCCACCAGCTGTGTAATATTTATGCACAATAAAAACGAATTTTTACACAGAAATGTGTATAATTATTTTTATTGTAATTGTACTACCATTCCACCCTTCCACAGAAGGCATTCAATAGTAGTTTATAGTTATGGCAAATTGAATAAGCTAGGAAATGAGTGTGGATAGGTATGTGACTTTTTATTGAGATCAGATATCTTCAATTTTCAGAAATCTCCAACTTACCTCTCAAAAACTGCGAACAGTGCCTATGTGCATGCATTTAAGAGGTGCATTATAAACTATGCAATTGTTATAGAGATAAATACTTTTCTTTGCGTAGGGAAATATGGTATATCTCTGGTTTTGTTTGTACAATGCTTTAAAATAGTGTACTATACACTGAAATTTTTATGTTTGGGGTTACTGTAAGCTTTTTTTTTGCTACACTGGGGCAAAAGTTTCTTTCCTAGAAGACGTCAAATGGAAGTTTTGCAATGATCCGGATTTAGATGTGACCCCGTGCATCAAAGAGTTCCCGCTCGGCAGGTGCCAGTCATTAAACTCAGAAACATTCGCACAGTGTCTATAAAAAAGAAAAAAGTTTTCTAACTCCTAGACAGGAGAAGTAACCGAATTCGGACTTGGGAAGATCCACTTGCACCGGGGCTCCGTTACGAAGAGTCCTGTAGTTGTAAGCCCCCAAGGATTGGGAGCAACAGGAGTTCGCAACAAAATTAATTCGCCCGGACAAGTTTTGTGGTATACCCTCGCAGAATCCTATTAACGCTTGCCGGCGAGCAGGCAGCGTAGTCGGGCGATGATGAGCTCAAGCGGCTTACGCGGAGCCCCATGCAGCTCGTGCGGAGCATGGCCCAGTTTTGGAGCATCTCAGGGCGCCCCACATTATCTCTTGCGATTGTTTTGCACAATTACAATGGGGCTAATTTGCCAGAAGGTTCCCGGGCAACGGTGTCGTCAACTGCACCAACGTTGCGAGGGTGCACGCCACCAACTCTGCGTATTTGCGCTTAAATTTGCTTCTGTCGAATTATTGCCCTGCTGTAAAAGGGGGGCGCGTGGGAAGAGCACCCCCGATCGTATAGTAGGAGTAGCGTCTTTTGGCGCCCCGGGAGGTAGGGAAAAGAAATTTTGTCGGCAAACATTTGTCAAATTGTTTGAACAAGACGTCGCTCCCTGCGCCAACCCGCTCCCGTTTCCGCGTCGTTGGGCTATGTTTGCATCTGCACGGGGAGTGTTTTGCTTTTTGTGCCTCCTCTGCAAATGTTTGGTCTCATCCGACGACGACGACGACGACGACGACGAAGGCAGAAAAACTTTTCCACCTCATGTGGTCGCCGAGAGACAATGTCCGGAGGAAATTCTTATTTTTTTTTCTTCTCCCGCTTTTATGCGGTGCTTGTTCTCTGATTGTTTCTCTGGTCGGGAACGGAATGTTTCTGGAAGGTGACATATGGCTGTGCGAGGACATGAATAATAGCGAGGCAGCCCGGGGCTTTTTGCGCGGATATGGGTCATATTGCGGGCTCCGCCTCCCGGGGAGTTGTCGGCCAGCTGCAGTGATCCTTGTGTCGACAGCCGTCGCAAAGTAAACAAATCTAGAAAGTCAGTGACCAACAAACCCATCCCCACTCCGTACTTACTTCGGCTGGAAACGTGTAGCCCTCAACGCTGTGCTCCGATCCGAACTGGTCGTGCAACCCGTAGTGGATATGTATCTCCTTAAATCGATATCTGTAGGACAGTGGTCCTCCTGTGATATTAACTGGAATTTGCGGGTCGTCGAAATTTGTGATTGTTTCGTTACCTGCCGTAAAAATAACACTATGGCCAGTGTTCGATATGGTGCCAGTTATCTGAAACGAGAGAGACTCGTTAGTGGGGCCCCATGACCAATTAAGGAGCCGCCAGCTACTTACTCTATGCTTATCGATATGTAAAGGCCTTAAATTAGGATCGAACAGCAACCGCTGCGGCTCTAAATTTACAGGTGATTGTCTACGTCCTTTATTACAGAGCGACCACTCCGGGTTTATGAGCCCCCAGAAGGCAGGACCTGCAAGAGAAAGTGTTTATCGAGTGCACGACATGATAAATGGGGGGAGCGCATGCATGCAAGGAATGTCTGCTTTCGAAATTAACCCTTTGCATGGTGAAAGGAGTCCTTTATCAGTGGCATTTTACTTTGCTAGTAAATTATGTATGCAGGAAATTGCTTTTATGAACCTCCTTCAACAAATTTTCGTATAACCCAAAAAACCGAAACTTAAAACAAATATGAAACAGAATGGGAATTTGCAAAAATTCACGCCTCAGACAATAACAAAAAATTAGCCGTATTGGCAAAAACTTAAAGTATTATAGTATAACAGATTTGGTATAAGATCTTCTCTCTGAATTTGATCAAAAGTTGCAAAAAAATTTATCTGAGTTCTCAAACTCATAAGGAAGAAATAGGTGTGTTAAAACATTTTGTCGGCCTCTTGTACTATCCAAGATATTTTCATATGTTGAATTAATGCAAAAGTAACTCCGGTTTTTGATTAAAATTATATATTAATTGGCAAGTAGTATATCATTCAAATTATGCTCCATGAGAAGCCATAGCCTTTGTCCATTTTTCAGGCAATTTACGGTTTTCGTGTCTGAAGAAGTCGTCGTCTTCTTAAGCGATCCATTTGTCAAGCCAATTTTTGATACTGTCATAAGATATGAATCGTACGTCTTGAAGGGCTGACCGTATCGATTAGAATAAATATTATAATAATCCGAAGCAGCATTGTCTGGCGAATATGGCGGGTGGGGTAGAACTTCCTACTCTTGCCCTTCTAAGTAGGTTTTAACAATGCTTGCAGTATGTGGTTTTACGTTGTTATACTTCAAAATCAGTTTATTGTGTGTATTCTTCCATTCGAATTTCCTAAACAGCTCGCTTCAAACGTATTAGTTGTCGTTAGTAGACTTCGTCAGTAACAGTTTCATAAGGTATTAGTAATTCATACTATACAACGCATTTCATATCCCACAAAATACAGAGAATAAACTTAGGAGAATGAATATTTTGCTTTGACTGTGATGGATCAGCTTCGCCAGGCTGTACCCAAGCTTTAATACATTTAGAATTCTCATAGTAAATCCATTTTCATCTCCAGTTACAAGTCGATGCAGAAAACCCTTTCTTTGTTGTCTTTGAAGAAGTATTTCACAAAATATTTCTCGATATTCCATCTGTTTTTGTGTTAATTAATGTGGTATCAATTTTCCCAATTTTTGAATCATTTCCATTCCATGTAGTTGGTCTACTGACAACGGATTTATTAACATTCAAAGCTTCTACCAATTCTTGTTATGTTTGTATGGATGCTTGCAAATTTTCATCTTCAAATTTTGTCGGTCTACCTTCACGTTTCTTTAAAATACCTAAACCACATACTATTAGAAAAAGCATTTTAATTATAAGCTTCTACAAGTAAACGATAACTTTCAACAGCGATTTAATTTAAATTATAAAATTATAAAATTTCTCGCAATTGGCCACAAAATTATCTTTTTTAAATCGAATAAAAAACTTTGTTGTTTATACCACGGTTTGAAGATTATGAAGAGACTTTACAAAAGCATGTATTACACTTACGCCATCTCTTAAAAAAATGGAACTTACTCTTGCATATACCCAATAATATAATTAAAATATTATCTACGAAGTAGCATAGGATTTTTTTGAATCAATGCAGCGTTCATTTGTTTAGCATCAAATTTATTTAATATAAAAACATTAAGATAAGAGTAAGATACGATTAAGAGTAATAGTATAATATTATCATTGTTCACAAAGTAGATGAAATGTTTCGATTTTTAAAAATGTTAATTTTAGGCCGGCGTCGTCCGTCACATTCGAGTTTCGGTTAGAAAATGTATGCGGGCGAGAAGAGTTTTCTTTTTCATTTAAGAGGTTAATATCTTTTAAGCTTTGAAAAATAATATTGTTGCTATCCGCATATTGAAAAAAATATATAGGTAGTTGGTAATTATATGTATTAAAATCATAAGGCCTTTCCACGTTTTCGTTAATAAAGTTTCGTAAAATATTTTTAAATGAACAAATTAAAGACAAATAACCTATTCTGTTTACCGACAGATATAAGCGCGCAACAATAATTTTACACAGTTTTAAGCTTAAATAAATATTCTTCCAAAGCTTTGGCAAAATCCGTGAAACGACTTCGAACTCAATTTATATCAAAATAATTACCTCCAGTAATTGAGAGGACAAAATTCTATAGTTAAATAATAAACAAAAAAATACATGTACTTTTTTATTTCGATAGGTTATCTTAAAAATATATATACTATATAATAGCTTAGTTTTTATTTTGAGAAGTATAATTTCTGATCTACGAGCTGCTTTGCTTTTTTCGCTTGTCGCCTGGATGTTTCAAACTCTTCTGCAAGTTTTTCACTCCAGGATTTAGGTGCTATGGTCAGGATCATAGTTTTCATAGAAGCAGAAGTAGATGGATCATTAAATTTCTCCTTTAACTGCTTCAAAATTTCTTGGTTATCTATTGCTGTGTCAGTTTGAGTTGAATTATGTTTGAATTTGTCTTTGGGAATGAATAGTTCGTCTTGAATGTTTTGTGAAAGTTCACTCGATGATTGACTACATTGCACTTCTTCATTAAGGTTACTTACTGGAGGTTTTCCATTTAACAGTCGTTTCCTGCAAGATGCGCACACATAAGCATTTGCAGGAAATCCCCACCTTTGCACTAAACTTGTAGGAATTACTCTTAAAGTTTTATGCATACGATGATTTGGTAAATGAAATGGATTAAAACATCGATCGCCGTAGGGAGCCATTACATTTTTTTTGTAAATTGTTGTGTGGAGCACCAGTTACTAAGAGGTCAGAGCAACAATAAAACAATAACGGAAATACAAAATGACTTGACGCCATACTTCTGTCTCTCTAAACATGCGCCTAACATTATACTGACTGCTACATGTGCATACATTAATTTACCTATCTCCTTAACTAATGCCGATCCCATTTCAAAACTTCTGGTGTATTATTTAGATACTCCAAGCTATATTTTGAAATAAGAAAATTAAAAACAAAAATGGTCGAAGTTTCCAAAATGTTGTTTTGAAATGTTTACTTCCGGTTTAGGAGACTAAAAGAAAATGTTTTTTCAAATTTGATTGTTTTTTTAAAAAGATCAGGAAATATTCTATACAAATCGTGTAATTTGAAAATTTATTGTAATTGTTTTCAATACGAACAAATTCTTCAAAAAAATCCTAATTTCGATTTAGACGATTCTTTAGGAGCCCATAACTAGACAAATACACATCATATGGAAAAAAAAAATTGTGTTCGTATTTATATCTACTAGAAGTATAACTAGACCTAATATGATATAATATGAACAAATTTCAGAACCTCACTTTTTTTCCCTGTCCGCTTGACGTGAAATGCCCCACCTACTAAATTTTAAAGGATTAACTGTAGAATATGTCCTTAAATATATCAATTTCAAAAGCCATGTAATTTGACATATTTGAAATTTAAGGTTTTAAAAATTCGTTAGCTTAACTATGAGAAAAACTTGTAAAAGATGGGGTAAAGGTCCCATTAAGATATTACCGTACACACCAATGCTTAAGCCGAGCTTAATAGCAACGCAACAACCAATTTTGATGATTCCCTCTTTATTAAAAAACTAAAATTAGACAGAATGCACCAGAGAAAAAGTGCAAAATGAATGTAAAATTATAAATTATTTACGGTTTCTATACAAATCGGCTATGTAGGGATTTAGGGTCATAGATTTCAAATCCTATACCGAATTCGGAAAATTAAAAATTGCGGATTCAAAATGGTAGTTTCTTAGTATAAAATTTCATTAGAATAAATATAATGGGGCTTTTAAAACCAATGATTTTAAATTTAGTGCACAAGTTAAAACTTATAATATGTAGTGGCTTCTTAAATTCATAATATTAAATAATACCTCTTTTTCAACCTTATTTTTACAGCTTATTCCTTAAAGGGTAAAGGTCCAACAAATCGAAATTAAATATTTTTTTTATCCATAGATAGATATATATAACTATAATTCTTAACTTTAACTAATTACTTATTTTTCATTTGGAGATTTGAAAAGTTCCCTAATAAGCGTTGAGACATTGAGCATTTAGAAATGATCGTCCTAAAATACATACTGAATATATGTAGCAAAAAAAAGAAAATTCCCGAGTAAAAATAATTTGTCTGGTATCTTTACGCCCAAACTAAGTACAAACATTTAAATTTTTTAAATTATACATGCGCCCGAAACTAGCAGGCATAGCGAACAAATGAGCCCAGTACTATCATGATACTCTCCCGCTACAGGTACGAAAATAAAAAAATCCACCCGCTACAGAGTTATACTCGCTTCCGCTACAGGCCCAAAAATTTAAAAATATGCCAGCCACACGGGTATGCACGCTCCCGCTACAGGCACAAAAATCTACAAATTTGTTTAGTTTCTACAAATTGAATTAGACGACAGATAAAAACAACAATAATATATTACACATATATTATATATTACACATATATGAGTAGAATACATTATTTATTTTATGAGACGTCACAGACCTTAATCTACGAAAATAATTTTATTGCATTTATTTTCAATTTTTAACCTGGAAAAAGGTAAGCGTACCATGCTACGTTTGTACTATTTCGTGCGTCTTTTAACAATACGTGCCTGCAGCGGGCCGCATTTGAAAAAATAAGGTTTTCGATCAGACGTACGGTGCCGCGTTTGGGAGCCATACAGGCGTTTTGATGCCGTGCGTGCCTGTTTCGGGCTAAAAATGGGCGAGCCTTAGTTTTTACTCGGGTTTGTTTTTGCAAGATAATATTAATCAGTCATTCTGAGGAACTGTTTGAACGAATTTTTGAAAAACTTTAAACTTGCTTTCCCAACTGGTGTAAGATAACTGCAGAATTTATTCCATAAATTTAATAAAAGAGAGCACATATTATTCAGAAATATATTACACATAGTCGGAACTACTACAAAAATTAAAATTCATTCATAACTTCAATTTTTTCACATTGACTGAAGTAAAAGATAAATTATGGAAGAAACAATCTCTCTTTACAAAGTTGCCATTTTTTAGTTATTGTAAAAACATCTTAACAGATCAATAAGCTGCTTTTATTGTTTTAATAATTACACATTAAGATAACATCTATAAACAAACGTTCATACCTTTATACATTTTGTAATAAAAATTATGAAAAATATTTTAAAACCCTAATGAACAATTATAACATTAAAATCAGCAAAATTATTGTAATTGAGAATGATTTTAAATAGCCATCTTTTTGGAATTTGGTCTATTTCAAACAATAAAATCTCACAATATGAGTCCCGTTTTTTATAATATAAAATGATTTATTATTAAAAGAACAATAGCGTTAGACTAGTTCATTCAATTCCCTACTTTACCTATCACAACGCTGAATTCACATATTTTCATATAATAGAATAGAAAGTTATGCTGAATAACATATAACATATTAAAATACAAATGAGATATCCTACATTGGACGAATTAATGATCTGAAATTTTATTGATTTGACCTTTTTATGAAAGTCGAAAAGGGAGATGACTTATGCCTCTGATTCTCTTAAAAACTTCCTTGCTATTTGCAATTAATAATTCCAATTCTAATAGAGGTCTGTGTCGATGAACTTCTCTGAGCACTTGAACCCAGAATGTTGCAATAAAACGGTAGGAACAATCCGTCAATGAGGCGGCGACTTGGGGGCATTTGGGGAACAATTTTAATTTCCTAGTCTCAATCAGAACGAATGAGGGGCTCTGTACAATCTCGAGGTACTGTGTCTGCTGGCCACATAAACCGGATTACTCCGGAAATAAATTGCAACGAAATAAGGAAAATAAGTCTCCCGAGATAAAGTCCGTATAAAAGTCCCCAACAGTTTATGATCTATTCCCGCAAGCACGAAAAAGAGTTGTGGGTTTACAGGGACCAGAGTATCCAAGGGGCATGGGCGGCAAGAGGGACAAGCACAATTCTCCAAAGTAAAAGAGTTACGAGCAGAGCAAAACTATAAACCCGAATATCTGCGAGGTTTGGTCTATCCTGGGCCGTGTCGACGGATTGCAAGGACCATCATACCATGTCCACTTTCATTTCACTAAAATGCCACACGAACCAGAAGCCGAGCAACAAAAAAGCTGTTCGAGGCCAATATCTGGAGAACTCTGCACAATAGCGCACTTTATCATCGAGAGGACAATATTAGCTTGAAGATTTATAGAACAAGTTTAAATTTATGGGCACTCGTCTCGTACACTAAGACCACAATAAAAAGGACTCCAAGGAGCCTGGGGCACCTCGTCGACCATAAATAACTCGACTCGCAGCCGATGACAATTTTCAATGATACACAAAATGCAAGTCCAGTCCGGTGGCGGGTACCAGTGGATCTGTCCGCCGTCCAGGATATTCACGAATAGTTCCTGGAATACTCCGCTCGGGACTAAACAAAACTGTCTAAGCAAATGAAATAGGTCCCACCCAGCTGTCGATGCGAACTGGGCTGGCCCGAGTGCGAGAATTGGCAAACTTACAGGCTGAAAAAGTTATGACTAGTTGGGTTATAGAATTAAAGGCCCAAAAGGCTATCTGTAAAATTTTTGGTGACATATTAAGGGGATCCACCAAGGTGACTCTTTTTTTTTTTGTTTTAGCATTTTCTCAAACTATGATTATTAAAGAATATGTGCCCGAAATGTCACGAGAAAATTCCGAAAAAGGATGAAGTTATGACTTTTGGAATAGATATAGGTAAACCGATTAGTTGCGATAATGCGTTTGATCGGCCCCGTCTCTTTCGCATTAAGTACCATACAGTTTTTAAAGCAAACCAGCACATCACCAGTATAGCAATTAGTTCTAAATGTACATATCAAAAGTATAGACCCATGATTCGCGCTGTAATACCCCACAGTGATTACTATATGAAACTAGAATTTTACTTTTTTTTTAATGTTCTATCTCCTATAATTTATAGTAAAATATAAACCAAAAATAATATCGTCGATTTTACAAATTTGGTTTCGAAATTTTAAAAATTTACTTTGTCAATTTAAAGAATTTACTTTTTTCTAAAACTACGTAACTAAATCATTGATTTAGATCAAAATATTTCTTATTTAAATAAGAGAATTTATACAACCAATAAAAATATCTGGCTTATTTTAAGCAAAACATTTCCTTAAGCTAACTATATACAGTGAACCCATGAAATGTTCTTACTAAAGTTTTCAAAATTTATCACTATTCACCACATTTCACACTGATGAAGTGTTGTGAATACTTCACTGAGGTTCGAAATAATAATTTATTAGATTTCTTTTGCCTCAGCTCAGAACTCCCAAGCTCACATTTTCTTTCATTTGCGCTACTATTCAATAATATATACAAATAATCAAAACAAGGAATATTTCATATCAGGATCCCCAGTCAATCGAAAATCAACCGCTTTTATTCTTATTACAATTCAATATAAAGAGAAATTGGTGAACAAATTTTTTTGTACAACTCTATTGAAATCATTTCGGAATCAAATTTTATTCTTAATTCAATATTTATGAATTTTAAACTAAACTTATTGCGTACTTTAATCAATAATAGTTATTATAATAAAAAAATTGAATTATACACAATATTTGAATTGTGCTATAATTGAATTGTTATTCGTTAAAATTGAATTATTTATAAAATTATAGTATAAACCGTTCATGTGAAAACGAAACGACGAATACTATATTTGTATGCGTAGGCGTCGTCAGACCTGCCTGAATACAAATTTCTGTTGTAAATCACACATTTGTATCTGCACAACACAGCAACATAAAATCTTTTTTGTATACCATTTGGCAACAATACCAAAATAAAAGAAAGGTTTAACGTTCATATGTTGCGTCTAAAAAGCAGGTAAAAAGGGATTTCAAAATAGCATGTGCCGTATTTATATATAGATTTCGAAACTCGCAAATTCTTATTCGACATATTGCATTAAATTTTCATTGTTGTACAAGCCAACTGCATTCGTCTTTCTCAATCTTACACAACATTATTTTTAAATTTAAACGAAATATTTGTTGAATTCTGTCATTTTGTATAAAGTAAAAAGAAATGTTTATTTGATCAAAAATCTATTTGTCGGTATTTCAAAAAATTTTTTTTCGTTGAAAGAAGAAATGTATTCCCAACAAACAATATTTTTCTTATAAAGCCTTTCAAAAGTTACACGAGTATGAGAATTAAAAAAAACTTTAGGCTAACCTAATATCTTGAAACATTACTCCTTAAAACTTCTTAAAGACATCACTAGCCAAGAAGTGGCTTATGAAATGAGTCTGTTAAAGAGTTAGGAAATTTCCTAAAGAGTTCCTCACTTCACTCTTTCACTTACAAGAATTTGGTAAAAGCAGGCTTAAGTTTAAATACCTATAAAAGACTTTTGGAAGTGTGTTCTACTATATCAATTTCCTATAATAAGTTTTAACAAGCATATTAGAAACCTTTAAAATTAATCTTGATTAAAGCATGCAAAATTATTTAAAGAATATTTATTTACAAAGCTCTTCGATAAGATAAATTTCCCCGATATGCTGTATTTTCGCATAATGAATAAAATCATAATTTCAAATAAGGATTTTAACCAAATAACATGAAATGATAAACTAAAGATTTATAGTTTTAACTTACATGGTTTCAAAATATTACAGTATGTCTAAAATACTGTGCTATATAATATTTCAGTAAAGTATAAAATAGTTTGAAGTTTCAAACTAAAATATTTATTTTAAAATTTAATTTATTACGAGTTTAGGACATATATTTCAATGAAAATCAAATATGGCTGGTTGTTGTTCTCTTTCAAATATTTTGAAGCATACTGAAGATTTTCATACAAAATGGTCTTATAAGTGAGATAAATCATCTTTTACTATTGTAGAAGTTTTTTCTTCTATTACCTTTATTTTACTCTTATAACAACTTGCTCTTTATCAAAACTTGTTCTTTATAAAAAAAAAATGTTAACCTCCTAAGGTTATAAAAAGCGTCTAATTGAAAATATATTCTGGACTAAAGATATTAAAGGACTATCATTAGGAAAAGTTGTTACAGAAATCCTATTCGGAATAGGAAACATAAAAAGGGTATTAGGAAAATGTATTCCCGTTATTCTTCTTTAAGGATGAAGCTACCTAAAAAGGTCCTAAATAATTTATTTTTTGAATAGAACTTCAAATGTTTATGATATGTTATAACAATTTAAATTGCATAGGAAATATCACTATATTTTATTATAGTATGAAGTACTAAATCTCAAAATCCGCGAAAAAAATTAATATGCTTGAAAATCCTAAATATGTTTCAAAAATATTATATGTTTGCGTGAGCGTTTTTTACTATATACCATACTACTATATAACATCTTCAAGAAACTTTTCTTCCTTTCAATTGCAATTCCAAATATACTCAATTACAATGAACGGAAATTACACTAATTTAGGTTTACTGCCAAATTATATTGAATAGGATTATTGTAAAATTATAATCAACGAAAAAGTGTGTAATTATATTGCACAAATGCACCGTATAATTTCAGAACAAGTCGGTATAAAATATTTTATACTAGAAGCTGAAATTGTCTATATTAGTCGGGTCCGCTAGGGTTCTTTCTTTTAGAGAAAAATAAAACCCGGCCAAAGAGATATCTGAAGAGGTAGAGCATTGCATTCATTTTTAAAAAATTATTTATTATATATTATAAAAAATAAATTCAACTAAAATTACGTTTCTCTAACTGTTGTGAAGTTTGCAACATAAAAATGGGAAATTTCTAAAACTTCCCCGTAACCTGTATAGAAATCGATATTAGACCTAAGTTTTCAAATTTCTATGGACAAGATCTCAAAAGTTCATTAAAATAAGGCAAGCTACCTAAGCAAATATTAAAAGCTTCCAGGTTTTCAATACAAATAACCCTTTACTAGCTGAACTGGTTATCCAGTTTATTAACATTAGGTTTACTTTTATACCTGCCATTACGGACACGCGTCACTTTGACGGTCACACAAAACACACATATTTTATTAAACAAAGGAAAAAACATATATGGCAACGAAAATATTTTTATAGACATGTATTGATATCTAAAATGTCTATGGATATAAAAAAGTATGATATTTTATAGGTCCTTTGGTGACTAATCGTAGAAGAAAAATGTAGTGTTAAAAAACTAAGGTAATTTTTCTACTGAGCCTACTTGGAAAAACGTCGACTTCAAGTCTATCTTCAGGGCTTAGAAGTGTCAAGCAGAGACAATAAATATTCATTAAAAGGTAATGCGAAATGTTACGTCGCCAAGGTAAATTAACTTTTGCAGGTAAATGTATTTGGAAACGATTCATAATTCAGTAGCTATAATGAATAACTTAGAAGTAATTGAAATATTCCTATAACAAAGCCTGAATAAGCTAAAACCTAGAAGTTCTCAAGGAAACAAGTCTTCTTTTCATTGTTTCCATAAAATATCAAATCCGGCCAAAGAGAAAAACCGGATAGATAGAGTATTCTATTCATTTTTAGTCTCTTGCACCGGAACGCCGGAATATGCACCTTGCTTGTTTTTCATCACTTAAACAGAATGGACGTACTATACAAATCGACGGAAAGTTTTTAAATAAATTCTCAATGAGAGAAGCTTTGGACGAGTTAATCACGAGCTACTTCAAATTAATTTCCACCGCAAGAAGCTAACAATGCTAATTTCTTTTGGTGCCCTGAATTTTAACAAATTCTAAAATGTAGGAATTTTTGAAAATTTTCATATAACCTGAGTTTTTAGATTTGTGTGGTATTTGTAGATAAAAATAAACATCACAAAACTCTCATTCACTTCACTCACATTGTAAGCTATAATGTGAGCATTTCTTTAACATGCATTTTTAAATACGAGTGCATGGTGTTAGAACGGTACGGTTAAATTATTAGTGCCCTCCCTCTACAATGTTCAGATATAGGGAGGATTCGGAAACGAAGAAGGAAGAAGAGACAGATAGCACACATAGATTCGCTCATTTACATATTTTGTCTGTGCATTTTTAAAGGCTCAGGATGAGCTTTAAACCTTTTGTGAAACGTAAAGGGTAGTCACGAGAGTTTTAGAAAGAGTTTAAAGTGTTTTATAAAAGTTGGACAAACAACGAAATGGGATGCATTTCGAAAAAGTTGTATAATATAAAGGCACACCCTGTAGAAGTGTTTTAATTCTCGTCTCGTCTCCTTCCAAATTTTAATCACCCTCTTCCACATGATCTTATTATTATTATCTACTTTTAGCAAAATTCGCAAGGTCAGTTTGCCAATAGGACTAAGGTCGAAAAAAGAAAAGGAAAAACGTCACGCGTATCACATTTTGCTATATATAATCTTTAGTTGCGCCCGTAAAAAGGAAAGTAGAGGGCCAATCTGTCAACTCTTTGAATGGATTTGTATAGTGGACAATAACATGGAAAGTAAATAACGGAGTAGGCAATGGACCATCTAATTCCTTACTTTAATCAAATAATACTGTTGATATTCATAAATGATTTTGTTTAAAAAGGTTTTAAATATGTCAAACGGCATTGTCATCTAAGGCATCACATGTTTATAGATCGTTTACTGTAGTAGAAGTAGTAGTAGTAGTGCAGTACGTGGATTACAAGGAGATTATGGTCGACATAAGCGTCCATCTGAGCGCACTATAAGCAAGAGAAGAAGAGAAGAAATTTGAAAAAATTGGATCTATAACAGAAGTTAAAGTTAAATTTAAAGCGTCTTGCGGCAGGATATCTTATAACATGGTTTCTCTCTTATGGTATATGATAAGAAATAGAGAAAATCCTCATATAAGACAACAACCTTTAGACGGTTTCGTTCTAACGCGGTATTGAAAATCCACAAACCATTTTATAACACTGCTATAAAATTATTAATTGCTCACCGTATTATAGAAGAGTTACTTGTACATTACTTGTACAAACGCGTTAGTGAACTTTCGAAGAAGATTCAAATTTATCCATTACAAAGCGCGCACAGCATTTGAACCTGTCTTACAGTACATTATGGCGTATATTGCATTTGGATTTACATCTCCATCCTTATAAAATTCAACTAACGCAAGAACTGACACCGGCTGACCATGGAATACGTAGAATATACTCTGATTAGATGCTTGAATAACAACATTTGAATGACGATTTTTCGCATCGCATTTTCTTCAATGATGAGACTCACTTTTCCCTTAGTGCATATGTTAACAAGCAAGTCGTATCTGGGGCAATTTAAATTCAAAAGTAACTGTTGAAAGACCATTGTATCCACAAAAATTCACTGTATGGTGTGTCATTTGGTCTGGAGGTGTGATTGGCCCGTATTTTATTGAAAATGATGAAGATGTGATACAAACCATCAATTCTGAGCGCTATAGCCACATGATTACCGATTTTATTTAGTGTGAAATTGAAGATATGAATGTGGAAGATATTTGGTTTCAACAGAACGGTGCCACAAGCCACACAACACTTTCCGTTTTTGTTGCGCGAGAAATTTCCCGGACATGCAATATCACGTTTTGGTAATATGAATTTGTTACCAAGATCATGCGATTTGTCACCGCTGTATTTTTTTTTTTTTTTTTTGTTATGTGATGGGTTATGCAAAGGATCGTGTAGATGCGGATAATCCTCAAACTCTTGGCGCTTTGAAAACGACCTTCTCTTATTGCCGATGAGTCATCGAAAATTACCTGAAAAGGATCCAGTCCCAGCCCAGCTCCCAACAATATATTGAAATTGATTGAATTTGATCCACTTGCCACATATTTTAAGAATGAAAAACAGTTATGATAACACATTAAAAAAATATCATGCTAAATTGGAACTGTTTTGTGCAGCGATAGTTGATGAAAGTATGCGATTTTGCCGCGATTTCAATGTGAAAAAAATTAATAATACCAGTATGGGCTCCGTATACCGGACTTGATGCTCAATTGTTAGAGTCAGTTCAATCAAAGTTTCTGCGTAAACTAGCGTATTTGAATAAAACACCTCTTAGTTTTGGCAATCATGACTACACCGAGATAAAACAATTGTTTAATGTTAGATCTCTTGGAAACAGGAGGATAATTTTTGATTTGATTTATCTATTCAAAATTTTAAATAACTCGATTGATTGTCCATTCATTCTGTCAAATATTGGCTTACATGTACCTGCAAGGGCTTTGCGCGGAAACAGATTTTTTGATGTACCTAATTGTCGTACCGCGATCGCAGAAAACAGTTTGTTCAATAGAATTACCCGATACGGAAACGATATATGTGCAAATGTTGATTTCTTCGATGTGACTTATACGCAATTTTTGCAATTTTTATACACGCGTTACTGAATAATTTGCTGCAGTTTGTCTTAGTTAGTTTGTTTATTTTTATCTAGTTTACCATAAGTCCTGATTTGTTTGTGATATCTTTTTTGAACTGTGATATATAGTACCAATGTTAAGAAATTATGTTTCAATTATGTAAACAAAGGAGCATTCCCGTAAATTAATAATAAATAAATAAATAAATAAATAAATAAATAAATAAGAATAAAAACAAGATTTCAAATTTGCCTATTTTTTTTAAATAGACGCCGCAATACAAAACTAAATTTAGAATCTGGTTAGTTTTTATTTGAAAATTAATTAATTTTACAAACAATTTGTAAAATTTTTAAAACCTTTCTAGGATAGTACACTGCTCAATAACCAACACACGAAAAGGCTAAAAATTGTAGAAAGAAGTGTTGATTCCCTTTCAATTGAGGGTTTTTGAAAAGTCAATTCAAGATATTGGATATTTTTTAAAACGTTCTTAATTTCAACCGCCGCTAATTTCAATTTCGTTTAAAATAATAATATTACTATAAAAATATCGATGGTTGAAGCATTCATATGAATTACCTAATCTTTTTAGAATAGTTTTGGAAGATGCTACATTGCAGAGTACGCCTTAAAGGCTTCTAGAGATCCTAAAACGACCCTGGTCGTGGTCGTTCAGAGAAGTGCTACTCCAATCCGAGATCGTGGACACCGTCAAGAAGGAGTCCCGTGTGATAAAGCACAGGCCATCGGGTTGCGAGTCATCGATGCAAAATTCTTGTGCTCGAAGTACCCTCTCCTGAGGACTGATTTCCTGCGCAACACCCTCCGGCCTTTCCGCGTTGCAGCGACACTCCTAGGGCAGGCGTGTTACATCGGATGCAGCGCATCGCCAGCATCTCAGGATCAGGGGCTGTGAGTTTTCGAGCAGTGTGTGCACGAGATAAGTCTCAAGAAGACACAGATTCAGTTCCGTTATCATTTACCCATTATCTATCATTATAATCACCCGGCGCTGCTGGGAGGGGACTGTATCTGTTAACTACATTCCCATCTTGACATTTTCCTAGAGTCATCTGGCGCTCCTTGTGCTAGGAACGATGCTGTTGCTTTATCCTGTTATTCGCGTTAATCATGGAATCGCTGAAATCGTGCTCAAGAGGATGAAAGCTTCCCAGACGGATCTCAAGATTGTTGTTCTTAGTGCCTCTAAATACTTCCTCATTTGCGCGAGAATAATGTCAGAGGGCGAACGCTGACTGCTTCAGCAGCGCGCTCCCTTTAAGCTCCGCCGAAGGAACTAATTACCACAAAATCACCCTCGGAACTGCGGTATGCTTTAGTTTTAATTTCCTTCGTCATTCTGAGCCGCAAAATGCAAGGAGCCCTGCACGAAAACCACTCTGGGGCTTGTCTGGATGCTTGACCCGTGGACAACGGACGTGTTCCCCAGACCTTCCCCTTTGTGGCTGGTGCCAAAAATGTTTTCTTTTAATCCCCGGGAGGAGCTCTGCTCGGGCAAACTGAACGAATTGGTGGCGTTCCTCTGAGCCCGTGAGAGACCCGAAAAACTTAATAACGCTAGCCCACCCGACGGAATTAAATCGAGACAATAACTTCAGCCCAATCAAGTTGGCTGCTCTTGATTAAAGCGTGCAAGGAATAACTTACCTGAGATACCATCGTACGTCCACCATTCCTCCCAACTCACAGCCAGCGAAACTGAAAAGAAACGGAAGAGGAAATCTTTAGCAAATCTCCGGTACTCTGGGCAAAAGAAAAAGCGAATTTGTTGCGTGAGATTAAATTAAATTAGAGCGATTGCGACGCGGCCTGTCGAGGGAAGCGGCTAAGGGAAACGGGAAATTGTACAGCAAGTGTGGAGGAGGGTGCGCTTAATTTAGTACTTTTCGGTCCATCGGGGTCGGAAGAGAAGAGCACCATTTTCCGGACAAAGCCCCGAAATCGCAAATGTGATACCTTTTCGGTTTGATTTCATTTGGTGCCAGCCATTTAACTTTAAAGACATCATTTTCGAAAACTAGGCCAGGTCTTATAGTCCATCAGTATAGTGAATTTTTCACTCAAGGGAAGCGGATTTTTTTCGTTTTAGCAATTACCTTAGCCAAAACATTTGAAAAATGGTTAAAATATTAAAGGAGGACGTAAGTACCAATAACTACTGCTATTCTGCCTATAGTCGCCGATTCTAAATTCATACCCTTGTCTATTTCCAAAAATAATGAATGTTTGACTTATTTCGATAGTTTTAATAATTTGAAAGTGAGTTTTTACAAAAAATAACCTTTAACACTAGATTTACTAAAATTGTTTATACATATCTCTGCGGACACGCGTCAATTTGACGCACGTACAAAAACACACATTTTATTAAACAAAAAACTTGTATGAAATATTTTTATAGACATGTATTGATATCTAAAATGTTAACTTATGTTTTTGTTTCATTGTTTTTGGATTAACCATTAAAAAATAATGACGATCATCGTGAATCACTACCTAGTCTTGCCATAAATTCTGTCACACAATTTCTAATGAGCGCTTTCTCAGAAATTAGCCTGGAATTGTACCGTTATGTTGCACTTTGTAACAAATGAACTGTATGGCGTAATATTCCGATCAGTTTGGTGACAGTCTTTGACTCGTAATCATAGAGTGGGGAGTAAAAGAAAATCGTATCGCTGTAATAGCACTCCATAAGTATGGAAAAAATGCTTCTGAAATTTTGAATTTGTTGAAACCGCTAAAAATAACAAAGAGATTCATTTATCATGCCATAGAACGATTTAATGAAACCTTAGGCATAGATGATAGAGCAAGGACCGGTCGTCCACGTACCGTTAGAACAGTCAGTGCCATCAAAACTGTCCGAGAGCGCATCCGTAGAAATCCACTGCGCAAACGAAAAATTTTGTCGAGGGAATTGGAAATCTCCACAAGATCGATGAGTAGACTCATTCGAGATGATCTTCATATGAAGGCTTATCGTCGGTCAACAGCCCACATGTTGACTCCACGGTTAAAGGAAATAAGATTGGAAAGATGCAAGAGTCTCTTGCTTTGGCACGCAACCAATGGTCATGAGAACATCCTCTTTATCGACGAAAAAATTTTTACTGTGGAGCAAGTTTTTAATAAACAAAATGATGAGGTTTATGCATCATCATCAGAAGAAGCTAAAAAAACGGTTCCCAGGGTGCAACGAGGCCATTATCCAGCTTCTGTAATGGTTTGGTGGGGTGTATCCCATAAAGGTGTTACAACACTCCATTTTTGCGGAAAAGGTGTCAAAACCAGTGCGGCGGTTTATCAAACCAACGTGCTGGAAGGTGTTGTGAAACCTTTATCGCCAACTCTCTTCGGTGGACAACATTGGGTCTTCCAGCAAGACTCTGCTCCTGCTCACAAAGCAAAAAGCACACAGGAGTGGCTTCGCAACAACATTCCTGATTTTATTGCACAAGAAGATTGGCCATCCGGGAGCCCAGATTTAAATCCGCTGAATTATGCATTATGGACAGAGTTAGAGAACAAGGCCTGTAGAACTCCCCACCGTAATTTGGACAGTCTGAAAAAATCGTTGGTGAAAGCAGCAAATGAAATGTCGTTGAATACCGTGCGTGCCGCTATAGACCAGTGGCCACAACGTTTAAAAGCTTGTATAAAAGCTAAAGGAGGTCATTTCGAGTAAAGCTTTTACTAATTAATTAACAATATCTTATTAAAATAAATTTCGTTGGAATAAACATATTATCTTTTATTGTTTAGATTTTATGCTTCTTTAAAGTTGTGACCGAATTTATGGCACGACTAGGTACTTGCAAGATAAGGGTTATCAATCGAGCTGATAACTTGGTCCAGAATTTATACTTTTATTTGAAATTTTCGTAGAAATTATTTAAAATATAGTGTAAAAACTTGATATTATGCATTAAATAAAAAAGATTTTAAGTTGGAAATAATTCTTGAAAGCATGTATTTTTCCACCCCTTCACGAAATATGAAAATATGAAAAACAAACTGAACTAATTATTATGAAGGTATAAATCATAACTAAACTCATGTTTATGTTTGGTAACAATTTCGAATAAATGTATAAAGAATTAAAAATAATACGTTTTTATTTTTGTTATACCTGTCTCTAAAAATATAGAAAATATTAATCTAGTATTTTAGAAAAGGAGACTGGACGAGCATGTTTTAATTGCAATTTGTTAACAATACTAATTATGACATAATCACACGTCGAATTTAAATTTAAATTACACATAGAAAAAAGAAACATGTTAACATACAATTTAATTTATTGATCAATTTGTTTAGTTTGGTATTTGTCAAGTTGCAACGTTATTTTTTAAAAAAAGCGTAATTTATCTTCAATGTGATTTTACACATTCAAATTTAAAATCTAAATTAACTACATTCAGTACTTTTCAGTAATAATTTCATTAGAACTTTAATTTCAAACAACATTCACAATGCACGACATCAAAAGTGGCTTATAAGATCCAATTGTTTTTACGTCTTATTAGTAATATTTTTGTAATTTAAAAATATTATAAATAAAAAACATTAGGAAACCTTAAAAAGGAAACGTAATAAGATAATTTAAAAACTATTCATTTAACATTTAGCGAAATATTAAAAACTATTTTACGGAGTAAATTTTTAGTTTTCATCAAAACTACAAACGTTTTATATTTTTATATTTCGCATAAAATTTTAAAAAAGAAAATTTAAACACTTTTAGTTTTATTGCACAAGCAGAACATAAAAGCCATTTTTTGATTTTATTAGGTACATTCATTACATATATTAAATTCAATCAAAACATGACCGATCTCTTCGATATCCACCAAAAATATAACAAAACGTTCCTATTTTATAGTTATGAACATTTTAAATTGATAAAGTGAAAAATCCCTTTTAAAAGTAATTTTCACTGATAGTGTTGTAAAATTTATTCGACAAATTGTGTAGTTACATTTCTCTGTATGCAATTTTAATGCCTATTGCGAATTTTTGATTATAAATGTTTTATGCATTAATAAAGTTAGTGTTATGTGTTATTGCTCACAAAATTCGATGTAAATGGTTTTTCCTATCCTTTTTAGGTAACTATGTATTTTAATACTAAAGAATTTAATATTTAATCATATCATAAGTTATATACCTAAAAAGTTTTTTTTGTTATATGTATTTCATATTTATTTTTGTACATTTTACTACTAAAATAGCAAGAAAATGTGTTACCTCTTATTGATATTTGTGTATTAAATTTACATGACAAAATTATGAAGAGAAATTCGATGTAGTTTTAGACATAGTGAAATATTTAAAAAATCCATAATTCAAAATAAAATTAAGCTTTGAGGAGAATTAAATCAAAATTATACCAAAATATACTTTTACATAGTACGCTACCAAACGATTGCTTTCGTACAATTTTAAAAACTACTCAATATTTGAAATACTTTATTTCGTGGCATGTTTGTAGTGGTATTGTCTATTTTTAATAACTATTTTGAAAAACTGAAAAGTTGTAAGAAATTTTAGGTTTTAATCCTTTAGTATTAATATCTGTATACTTATCTTCTGTTCAAAAGAAAAAAATTGATTTTTCGCAGGAAAAATATGTTAGTTTTTCTCGTAAAAATCGAGTTCTATAATTTATTTCACTATTTCATTATAAACGTTCAAAGTAGGCTCATCCGTGTGTACATTGTCCACGTAATTGTGGCTATTGTAATCGTATAAACAAAAAAAAAAAAAACAAAAGCCAATGTTTACTCAGGAAGGATGTGAACTGTAATTGGAAACAAAATCAAAAAAAATATTTATTATAAAATAAATGGTTCTTGAACATAAAATCGATTTTTTCCAAATTTTTCTGGGCTTTAGAGGGGTGAACCAGGTGTACCGAAAAGTCTTTACCGCTTATTTTCATGAAGAAACACATAATTTTTAAGAAAATGGAAAAAAGTTATTTATTCAAAGTATTGGCCATTCGATTATATACAGAAAGATTGGCATTCTTTCAATTTTTGAATGCTATCCTAAAAAAAAACGGTTGGTCTTTTGAGCCAAACCATTCATCAGGTAATTTTTCCCCTTCTTCGAAATATGCAAAGTGCTGTTCAGTCAGACCATGTTCCATTAGTGTGAAAAGGTGATTATCGGACGGGGCCAGGTCTGGAGAGTACGGCGCGTGCAAAAATGCATCCCATCAAAGCGTATACCATCGGCTTTGCTGAATGTGAAGGTGCATTGTCATACAACAAAATCATTTTACCGTGTCTTCGGCCACATTCTACACTTTTTTTCATCAAAGCATAGTTTGAATTTATTATTTTTTGTTATAGAGTTTAGGTTTTATATTGAAATGCTTATTCTATTCTTTATTGTTTGGTAATATATAATTAGTATAATTTCTTGTCTAATATTTATTCAATTTTAGTTTAGTGTGAAAAACTGCGCAAATATGATATCCGAATATTTATCAAAAATAAGTCTTATTGAAAGACCCCAGAATATTAACTGTGAAAAGGTAGCATAATCATTAGTTTTTTAATTGAAAGCTGGAATGAATGATTGGACGAGGTATTAACTATTTCTGTGATTTCAGAAGTTTATAATGCACCACATCACCCTAGTCCCACCAAACACAAAGCATTGTCTTCTTTCTGAAGCGATTGACTTTCAACGGCCTTTTTCTTTTGATCAAATAAGAAATGCAATGCATGCCGTAAATACACTTTTTCAGGTACGAAATTTTGCATATTCACAGAGCTATAACACTATGACGGAATGAAACTTATGTTGTTTTTGAAGCTTAATGACAGTAGAATAAAATGACATACATATGTATCAAATCATTTTATTCCACATTTACGGCAAGCGGCATCTTTTAGAATAACCGGTACACCTGATAAATAATTCTGGTTTCCGCAAAATAAGGAAGTATGAGGAAGATAATAAGTGTTTATTCGTTCGAATCGGGTAATTCTTTTTGTTTTCTATTGTGTGGAATAGTTCGAAAATAGTCATTTTTTAATACGTAGTAGTAATAGTAGTCTTATCAATTGGCAAGAACGCGATCATCTAAAAACCCGCATAACTATTCCAAGATTTAAGATTTTACAAATTTTTCGTGGGCAATTTTTCAGAAAATATGATGAAGAGCTTTGGTTCGAAGATGATTATTTTTACTATGCAACTAGTAGCATTGCAGTGGCAGCAAGGAATTTTGTGCTTCTTAAGCCTTTTTTTTATTTATGTATTTATTTATTTATTTCGTTTAATACAAGCTATAGCTTTTAAATAAGAAATATAAACAAATGAAATAAGTGAACCTACGATTTTAGAGTGAAGAATGTGTTAAACATCGCATAACTGTTGCACTACAGATTCATAGTGGTTTTAATTGTTTAACTTGCCTCATCTACTTCTGAAGAATTCCGTAAAGGTACTACAGTTTAAGCAATTCTTTTCCTTTCTTCTAATATATTTGTTCAATCGACATTATTTTAGCATTTCGCTTTAATTAAATGTATATTTTTGTTGTATAGAATTGAAATAGTCTTGCGAATGTGAAAAAAGGAACAGTTAAAAAATATAATTAAAATTAGCTTATTCTACAAAAATTTTATTCAATTCAATGTATAATAATATTTAAGATTGCTCTATTTTTTGAATTAATATTATTTATTGATGTGATCTCATTGGACATTCCAGAAAAATCGACGTTTAGGACCATTCTAGATCATAGGCAGGTATCTGATAAAAACCTTTCATAATTTGCCCTAAAAAAATCCCGACTAGGTCATCTCGCAGGGCGGTATCGGTTATCACTTGCTCTCATATTTACGGATGCTTCCGTTGAAAACACTAAAAATGTTTTGCGCCGCTCGCCGGCACAATTTATGCCCGCAATTCCATTATTCCAAGTATCCGCGGCCGTGTAAAGCGGGCGAGGTAGGAGAAATTTATTTCCTTCCGGCAGTATAGCACCCTTTGGCAGTTTTATTGAGGATAATAAATCCGTTCGGGGCGAATAAAATTTTACCATAAACAGACTCCGTAATAGGAAAATCAAACGTTCGAGCGGCTCCGGATCGCTCCCTCAGCGGCTGCAAGTAATTTCTATAACCTACCCCTCGCGGGCAGGCCGTCGATCGGTTGTTCTTTAAGGATTTTCGCGTTTTATTAGACACACATCCTTGTGAAATGCGGCCGCTGAATACACCCACGCTCAGCCCTTCCGCCTATTCAATTTCCAGCAATGCCTGAATTTGGCGTAATTTCATCGATTGCGACACTGTTGTCAGCCTACGGGGCTGTATATTGGCAGAGTTTCGGGAATGGGCAGTTTCTGTGTTTTTTTTTTTGTATGTTATTTTATTTTATTTCGATTTGCCACATCGTTCAATGCATCCGAGATTCATTAGACCCTTTCCTTAAAAATTGCTCTTTTTCGGGCGCATGTTACCTAATTGGGCTTGGCTGCAGCCGACCGAACAAAAGAGGAAGGGATCGTATGTGTGGGTGGTGATGGCCGTCTTCTCGAGCCCAGGCAAATTACTTCGCCCCTATAATCCGCTTTACCTGGATTTCATGGCAAAATATTCACGAGAGCCCCAGATAAGTAAGTAGTGATGGCATTAGGGCACTTAAGGCTGGGAAAAGCACTGATCCCACTTAGCCTCTCCGGCCTGCCTATTTGGATGGCATTATCCAATGAAGCCAATAAATAGCGAAACTACACCACATCCGGCACATATTACGAGGGTTTGACATAAAATTTTGTTTTTTCTCGTCATCTCGGTGTTATGAAGGTTCTGGGTGCATGTAGGGCTGCCGAGCCTTTTCCAGGGCGGAAAGCTTTTCAGAGTTTACAGCCGGCCCGGGTGGATAGGTACATATACCTGGTGTGGGCGGTCGGGGGACAGACCGGGACCCGGGTTACTGCCATGCTGATCTCACTTGCCATTACCCCGCCACTTACATTTTCAAGTCGTTCTTCTGGTTGTCATGCTATTCGGTATTTATGAACTACTTAGAGCAGTTCTTGAATTCACATCCCTCTGGAAGGAGATGGGGCGGGACTGGAATGCCCATCCACCAGAGTCTCGGAAAGTGCACTTCGGGGAGCTGCAGTACCAAACCCCCCACAACAGGTGATGACTGGCGAGAATCTGAGGATCAATGCTGCAAAAGTGGAGAATCAATCGTGTTCACGACTTTCTCCCCGTTAATGAGCACTGCCTGGCTGCCACTCGTATTTATTTTGCCGTTCATTAGCTTTTAAGCCGTTTATTGATTCCTGACGGTTGCGTGCAACAAATTGCAGTACAATTATGTCATCCCCATAAATTAGCAGTGGTGAACGCAAATCAACCAGGTAACCTTGGTAAGGCTATTTCGAGGCCGAAGCAATGCGGATCATCCAGCAGAAGGCGACGAAATAACGCTATCCGGAAACGAAATATTGGCTTTTTTTCGGTCTCAGGTTTTTTCACATTAAGACACGACTGTCACCACAAGGCCATTTGCATTGCAAGCATTGGAAACAATTTATTTGGAGCAATAACTAAAATTTCACTCTTATACAGCTGGTACATTTTTCTAGAATCACAAATAATCTGATACCCTGGCTCTTTTAGTAACCCAACCAAAAAAATATTTTGTTTTGACTTCAGTACTCCAAACAATTAAAAATGCTTAAAATTCACGCTTCACACTCATGAGATATTATACCTCTATATAGTCTTCTATAGTCTATATTTAGACTGATAAAACTATGTTAGGAAATTAGTATATCCCGACCGTTAGAAGCACTAAGTAGTATCAGCTTTTCCAGATTACAACTTGGTCAGGATCATAACGAAATAACCACACCCTACAAAATGTTTAATGTAATAATTCATTTAAAAGTCTACTATTAATTAAATTTATTTAAAGAAGCAATTACTAGTTTCACCATCTACTCTCTACTTTCTAAAAAGGCTCATTTTTGTTGCTTTAAAATCACGCAAATTACTTTCTAGTAATTATTCTCAATTTAGCGTAAAAGTGCCTTTTTAACAGTATAATTTACATGTTTTACGATAATTTTACCAAGACATTATTATTGCTGATTTTAAGCACAGCCCTGTTTTAAGAGAAAGATGATCATGAGTAATAGAATTCGTTTCCATTAGTAATTATTTTTTACTACTTATAATTTGTGTTTTATTAACATATTTAAATTATTCGGATCTCTCAGGGGTAACTATGAGCAAATTCAGTCTCGGCCTTACAGATATCAATCTACGGAAGCAAGACCAAAAGCAAGACCCAACTCGGTAGCAAGACCGACACCATATTCAGACCATGCGACTTGAACAAGTCCAGAATGGTCTTTTAAAACAAGCTTTTCAAAAAAAATACGATATACATTGAAAAATAAAAGTACAAGCATTTCCGCGTTTAATAAATACGTCTTATATTTTGAATAAACAATTTCGGCAAAATTCACATTGATAAATTTTCAAACTACTCTAGGTAGATCAATCCAAAAACTTTATCATTTTCCTCTATTTTATTAATTTCACTGGCCAACAGCAACTTTGTCTTTAAAGACAAATAATTTCTATAGGATTTTTCGTACACTATGAATTCTTAAAGGAAAATGCTTCATTACACCACATTTTCGAGAAAAATAGAGTTAAAAGGTGCAGAAGGCCGTATTTAAAAATTAACGAATTGATCCAGGAGCTATTAAAGTTGCTCAAATGATAGTTGAAATCTCAAGTTATTATATAAAAACACAAGAAATCATGAAAAACTTTTTGGTTAAGATGTGTAAGAAGTTCTATAGAGATAAGTTGTATTCGATATGCCTAGATTAGAACTCAGAGTTTCTCCAGTAGGAAAAAGAAGGGCTAAGAAGAACTGATATAACTGCTTCCTTAGCAATTAGAAGTTTTTCCCGACTGGATTCTTTTCCGTCTTCTTCTTTATCCACGACGGAATTGAAGGTAAGTACTTCTACTTTCCCTTCCACAAGAAGCAGGGATAGAAGTTGTTATTTAAAATTGATGGAATAATCACTTATATTGAATGATTATTATAGGAAATTGCATGCTGGAAAAGAGAAAAGTTTGAGGCCCTTCACAGATTTTGAGGAAACGTTCATTTGGGTTTATATGTGTAAGACTTTTTTAGGGTAAACTCTTGCAGTTTATAGTATTTCCTACTAAAATTATGGGCACTGCTTCACCGTGAGCTACCAAAATGATAAAGATTTCAAATTTAATGGGCAGTAATAAGGATTTAAGGGGTACTTGCAGAGTTATGCTATATATTGAAAATGCTTCGAAGTAGTTATATCAGGCCTTTTTACGGCAAGCCCTTGCCACATTTCCTACTGGATCATTTAAGCCATACAACATACTTCTATGATGAATTTTTTAACAATCCATTGATGCAACAATTTTTATAGATAAAAATGAAGTTATTGAAAAATTATAAAATTAGTAATTAGTTTAAAAACGAACATTTTTATTACTTATAATTTAGGAAACGTTTACATACTTGGATGTCTGTGGAAAATTACATTTGTTGACTAAGTACTTAGTTGTTTGATTTGAAAATTATGTAGTAAATTAATGATCTTTACTCTTCGATGTAATATTACAAATTTTATACTAGGCATTTTAAAGTAGAGAAGAGCAAACTAAGCTAACTAAGTTAAAGCTTAAAGACAGCCAGTTTTTGCCTCGAGAGTATATTTTGTATTTCAATATTTGATATAATTTGGCTAGGTTTTTCATGCAAAACGGATACTGGAGGAAAACTTCCGACGGTGTACAGCTCTAATGGCTTCCTGGACTTGACACTGCACAAGCTTCCATGCCAGGCATGCACCTTATGCCGAACACTGCCGCCAGGATTCGTAAGGCGACTGGGCGTGTCAGCTCTGTTAGCGCTTCCAGTTATTCAATAAAGAAAGGAGCGGCTTTCTTCGCGGAGCGGATCCTCCAAAGGCAAACATAGGCGAAGCCGATGACAATTAACCGCCGTCACGGCTGCAGCCCTACCTTCGCGTCCATTGTTCGCTGTCCTTGGCGGCAGACACACCCGGCGAGGCCATAATAAAATTATCTATAAATACAGGCAACCCTGACTTACTAGTTAATAAAGCGTGAAAATTGGCAGGCATAATAGGAGTAGCCTCTAAGATAAACCACCAGATATGCTTGGAGGTCGATGGAGAGGGAATAGCGGTGGTGCCACCAATGCCACCGTGAGAATCGCCTGCCAGGACAGAAGGGGGACTGTGCTTTGCCAGCGCAAATGTTCTGGCAAGGAGTTCCAACAAAGGCCCCAAATGACTTTTTGATTACTTCCAACCGGCCCGCGACTGTCTAATTTCGATTTTTGCTGTAACTAACTAATTAGAACCGGTCGCCGCCGCTGTTTCGCTGAGCATTCAGGCGAAAGGATCCGGCAGCCGAATCGGTCTGTAGTACTAGAATCGGGCTCAGGCACTAGGCTTTTGAGATCCCGACCCGAGATAAGACCTGAGGCGGCATTGTTTGGTGTTTTGCTGGCTTTTGTAGGGCACAAGTGATTAGGTCAGTCCCTTGGCAGCTGGCAGATATCCCTAAATGTCTGGCGCTCGCCTTCAGGCCAGTTAACGTCTAGATAAATGCGCTGATGAGAAGCGGAACAAATCAGAGCGGGTGGACTGGCGGCTCAATTATGCTTATTTATTTTATGCCCGTGCTAGATGTAATCGCAGAATCGTACGTGATCGATGAAACATAAGAATTATGAGACCGTCGCAGCCACGCTTCGGGTACTATCCTCATGGGAATTAATTGAACAATGGGTCGTCTAATATCGGTCCAATACAAAAATCGAGAGTAATTACATATTTACAGTAGTCGACAATTATAATAGCTAAAGTATATGGCATATTTTCAGAATCAAAAAAAAATTGTCTGTTCTACAGTCTGAAACACAAATCAAGCAATTTATTTGTGACAGTGCTAACCAACCCAAATATTTTCATCTATGAAATTTGTCTATCTGTGCATTTTAGGACAAATTTTATAACAAATGAGTAGACACTGCCTGATAGTTTTTATTGTTTTCTTTAGCCTAGTTGGATTTAATTACGCAATTACTTTTTAAAATTTTAAAGTTAAATAACGCAGAAAATCAAACGACCAAAAATTGCTTTTCAATTATTTTTTACTTTTGACCTTAAATGAACAAAATATCGGATAGAAAGTATGGACAATTTTCCAGGATTTTTGTATATATGCATATTGGTTGCCTGTGGTAAAATTTCCTGAGTTATAGTAAATAATATATATAAAATATTGAACGGAAATCACATAAAATTAATAATTAAAAGTGCTTATGAAGAAAAGAAATCTCAGTGCTTTGAGAGGAAAGTAGGTATTCAATAATTTGTTTTGTTTATATCACAATTACAAACTTTATTATAAAATGTTTTAAAAACTTTTATTGTAACGTTTTCTATAAGTGTTACATGATTTTTGTCAAATTTTTAATGCATCTCTTCAAAATTCACAAAATGAAACGAAGTTGAACATTAATAATCTGGAAATAGAGGATCAAAATAACAAAGTTCTAGGGGTTCGTAATTTTTTTAAAAATTAAATATGATGGTCGAAAAATGTCTTTAATATTCAAGTAATATATATCTACCGATACATCTAAAAATAAAATTTTAAAAGTAGATGTGATACTTAGAAGATAAGGGTAGAGGGCGCATACTCATTTTTGGATAATAAGCAAATTTATACCAGTAGAAGATTTTAATATTTCCATTTTTTGTATGTCGCTTTTGGGATTGATGTTACATTTAGTTCATTTAAACTAATACAAATTATAATAATAGGACAAGCCAAATAAACTTATGAATTCCAGCGACTATGGATAAACAAAGTTGCGATGTACCCAAAGCATATAAAGTTATGTACACATATATATGGTTTCATGTTTACGTTGCCTACTATGCGTACAAATATCGACTAAAAAGTATCCCACCAAAAATATATTGTTACATGTATTATAAAAAAAGCAGACGTAATACTCTTCAAAACTTTGTATTTTGTTATCTGAAAAAAAGAAAAATTACTGAAATTATGACAATTGCCTTGCCTATACTTTATTACCAGTATTTTGATAAATAAAATATTGTCTGAATTGATAAATTTACAGAACAAATTTGGCTATTTTTCAAGACCTCGATATTGCTCTATTCTGATGTAAATTATGGTCACGTTACTATGTTATAATACATATTGCCATTTTAATTATAAAAATAATTAAAATATGTACATTTAGCATAATTTTACAATTTATAGCTCCCGAGTAAAAATTGTGCATTGAATTTCCTATAAACTGAATAACAACTAAATCGACACTTCAAGTTAAACTAAAATAACACCAAAGTAAGCCCTTTTGGCGAACAAAATAGTTAATACACTTCTTGACTACAACTAATAGAGCACCAGCTTCAACACCGAATCACCACCAAATGACTACTATCGTCAAAAAATTCTATACCAAATGAGCACCAACATAGCACCTTTTACTACACTAAAATACCACCATTTGACAACTAGACGTATGTTAATTCGTGCAGATATAAATTTATAAGTAAGGCTGGTGCTGAATAAGGCATTCTATATGCAATCATGCTCTGGTGGTGTTTTGGGGCTTCCATCGACTATTAGAGTTTTCAATTAATATCTGTCCCTTATTTGGTGGTATATCAGTGCTCCTAATTTTCCAAAAGAAAATCGAGTCTATTTGGGTTGTATATTGGTGGTAATTAAACGTTTGGTGGTCTTTCAGTGCTCTTTTTGTGCTGACGATTTTTACTCGGGCTATTAGTAAATAATCTATTTATATTTTAGTATATCATTAATATACACCAACTGTCTATTCTATGTAACTTTTCTCTATTGTCGCTATTTCGTATCAGAATCCGCAATGTCGTAGATTGATTTTTAATTTTTTTTTCGTAATGTCACCTTAAGTACTATCTACTTTCCAATTTTCCAACTTTTATCCCGATTGGATTTATTTATAGTCAATCAGTTAGTAATGCCTGATCTCAAATGCAGAGAACAACCAACCAATTCGCTAAGTTAACTAAATCACGTGTATGATACAAGACCTCACCTGTTGTTGTGCTTGCCGGTTGTAAAAATATTGTCGGAGAGGTTGGTTTAATATTGGTCTGGATTTACTGTGCACATTTTTACGAGTACTTTATGTTATAATTAGTGCGATGATGTTTTGAAAACTGATTTTGGTTTGTTAGTCGCTGCATTAGAGATCAAATATAACTACCCAGAAGTCTGATGTTTGGACACTCGTATCTTCAAACCTACTACTACTACTACTACTAGCATTCCTAATTTTGGAATACTGCTGCTTTTTGGTAACCTTCCACTTTAGACAGAGCGATTGAATTTGGTTTCTATGGTTTCGCTCGCTTGAGAAAAGACGTGTATCTTGTTTTTTTTTCATTTAATGTATGGTGAAGTTTCATGGCCATCATTACTAAGAGCTATAAATTTTAACGCACGCCCGCGGGGATTAAGAGTTGATAATTTCTTGTATACCGAATTTTACTGTACTAACTTTGGGTCTAATAACAGCCATGTCTTTTGTTTTTAATCGTCTTTTCTACTTAGTCGTGTTACTCTTCATGTAAGTCAATCAGATGGTTCCTGTACCTGTTGGCTATAAATAAATAAATAGATAAACTTTAACTGCCCTGACAAAACTTCAGTCCTGTAACGTAACTAGTCTCGGAAATAGAAGAGGGTAGGGGATTGAATTATTTAGTGTAAATATTGCACAGTGCGATTAGTCGGTTTTGCGAAATGTTAAACTGGCGCTTAGATCTATATCAAAATCTTATATGCATACAAATATTGGCAGTAAAACATCGTTCGAATACAAAGTGAATACTCGATATAAAAAGAATCAATACTTGTTTTGAGTCCCTACCTAGAGTACTTCCTGTTCCTGTTCCTAGCCTAGAATCATAAATTTTGTCATAGGAGAAGTAACGGCAAAGATCCGAAAATCATTCATTTTTAAGCCTATCAGACCCCAAGGTCTCCTGTTCGCGTTTCTTTTTTTTATTTCTGCTTATGCAGGAGAAAATTCCACCTAAAGTGGAGAAAACTATAGGGATTGAGTTAAAATTATAGACAAAATTTGTTTAAAGTCTTTAATTAAGCTTGTTTTCTTTACTAAGGCATATTGTATAATTTTAGAAAGACCTGCAATAAAAATGAGTATATAAAATTGCTAAAAATTGGAGACTGCGACATGCTTGTTTTTGTTTCCATAATTGTAGCCACCACAGGACCTTCCAAGGTAATCCCTCAAATCAGCTGAGTAGGCACGAGAAATAAGACGAGCGATATAAGTGGTAATAAGCAGGCCGAGAGGACTTCAATGCATAAGTAATACCCTTTCGCAACCCTGCGCTGGGCACATGCATGAAACATCGGCAATATTCCTCTCAAGCTGTTCACGGATCCACGTCCCCGCTCAAGTTGTACGCAAGCATAATAAATTGCCGCTCCAGGAAAATCATTAATCTTTCACCGAACAGCTAATAAAACTTTTGGAAGGGACCGACACCGACGCCCGCCGCCGGTGTGTGCTGACTGTCACTAACCCGATCGGTGTTACCCCGCTCGAGTAGTGAAAATCCCTCAAAGTTCAACTCAATCTTTAACCAAAGAAATTATTAAACTAGTCGAAGTCGAAGGAGCGCCCAATGTTGTCAGGGCGGTACGATGGCGATGGTGCTTCTCTAGCTCGATGGCCAGGCTCCTATGGTTCGATTTCCCACCTCAGCCCGGGCTGAAAGCATCCCGGAGGGCATTATCGAATTCCAAAATCACTGCAAGGACGAAAAAGACTTGAAGCTTTTCTTAAAAGTTCTAAATCGATTTAGCAGCGAATAGGACTGTAGTGGCAGGATTCATGTGAAGGTCGATTTATTTAACTTATCTGGGCCCCCTTTTGGGAGGGGCGTCTACCTTCGAAATGGAATGTAAAGTTCGATCAGGTGGGAGTGGACAGCTGCGCGGGCTGACCTGGTTGCCGAAGTTTCAAGGCGTCTCTTCACATGCCAGTGACCGTCTTGCACGGAATTAGCCCTTACGACGGCACAGAGCACAGGGCCCAGGTATCCGCCGTGAAACGGGCGATTCTTTTATTAAATTCCCGTCTCCCGGCTAGGACCTAACGAACTTTGCTTACTCACGTGATGCCGCTTTCGTTTCATTACAAAAGTTTTGTGCGCCTCGAGTTGCTGCTGTCACACGCGGGCAACTTTTTGTGCGCCTTTCCCGCTAGGCATTGCTGCTGACAGATGCTGGGCTGAGTTTCCCAAGTTTTCCCAGCTGTCCCGTCAGTTCTGGGGCGGCAGCAGAGTAACTTTGTCCCGAATAATTTGGTTAATTTAAAAATAAACAAAGCGGTAAACTTCGGCGAGGGATATACACTCCCGGCCATCTGCCCAACAAAAAAAAAAAAAAAACAAAAAACCGCCAGTTACTCGGAGGTTCATCAGCTAAATTTGGTCAGACAAGGGGAAACTGTTTAGCCAATTTGTGGCCGAGGTGATCGCTTTCTGGCGCTTCAGGTGGATGGGCAACTGACACCATTAGTACATGTCCACTTGAGTAAACAGCTTGAGCATTGCACCCACGCATCACCGCAATTGAGCCCCATTTGACCCGTCAGTTTTGTGTTCGCGATGATCGGTAAATGGTCGATCGTTCTTACGCTGCTCGTGCTTCTTTGCCCGGACTTGATGCAGGGAAATTTGGCGACAGTAACAAAGATTTTCGCCCGTCTTCAGGAAAAGGTGTTCAGCCACAGAGTCCAGGTGGCACAGTTCAGTAAACGAGTGAAATTCAACTGCAGGACAGTGTAAGAATTTAGGTGAAAAATCAAACACACGAGTATCTCGAAAAACAAAATCTTAACGCAAGAACTATCGGCATGTAAATCCAAAATTTTAACAATGTTTTACAAATTTAAATTGAATGCGTCTTCATATTTGAACTAGGTTTACCATGAGTTGACATATACCTATTTCTACCAAAGGGGTCAAAATTACCTTTTTGGGTATTTAATTGGAAAAAATATAAATTGACTTATGGTTCAATTAATTTCATCACCACGAATTCACCAAGAGGTATCGATGATGGCCTTACTTCATCCTTGCCTAGGTAAGGGAATCCGTTTACGACGTATTTTGTAGCTACATCCGATGCCAGCCAAAATTTTATGCCAAATTTGTTTGGTTTATTAGGCATATATTGTGTAAATCTACAATGAGCTTTTGTTGGGAATAATTGTTCATCGATAGTTATATCTTTTCCTGGTATGAAGCCCTTTTGGCTGTTTTCAATAAAATCGCGCCAAACTCTTGATATTAGAGCAAATTTATCATTTTAAAGTCGTTGACTCCATTCAGATTTTTTATCAAAGCGGATGAAGCGTAAAATTTTTGTAAATTTGTTTCTACTCAGAGTTTGTCTAAAAAAAGGAGGTCCCCATTTCTTAGACCAAAGATATGATATCTTCAAATTTTTGGCTTCGTATGCACCCCGTGCATATAGAATTGCTAAAAATGCACAAAATTCTTCTTTCGTAAGCTTCCATTCCGTTCCTAAAACTCTGTACATAATCTGATGTGCTCAATAATTTGCTGAGTGATTATCAAAAAAATGAGCTACTTACTTCACCTTTCATTAATTTTTTCTTTGCATAGCCTGTTGAATAAAAGAAAGTAACCAAATAAATTGAGCTGCCAGATATAATAAAATTAATTCGAAGGGTCAAAATGACCCCTTTGGTAAAAATAGGTATACTATGTACATATCTCTGGAAGTAGAAGACAGGAAAGATTAGATTTGCGCTTATATGTATTATTAATATAAATAAGAATTAATTAAAATATTTTCAAAAAATACGGCAAAAATTTTCTTGAAGAAAATTAATGAAAAGTTTTTTCAGAGGAGTCAAAATGACACCTTGGTAAACCTAGTGTTAAAATGAATAAAGGCTTTCGAATATGTCGTAATTATTAATCTTATTACACTTTAGCATACATATATTTGAAAATACATTTATATATGTATAATTAATATTTTGAACAGGTCTTGTTTTTTTAGTTTTTTAAGACGATAACGATAAGAGCTAAAATATTCAAAGAAAAATTTATCGAAATTATCAAACCATACTTTGGGTGTTAAAATTTACCCTTCGTATATACCGTAGCATAAAACCTAGACAAGAATTGACTTTAAGGACACCTCGTGGATTTTGAGTCGTTTGTATCTCTTGATAATTTTACTTTACTTCGATATTAAATTTCATGAGTTAAATTCGTGCGTATAACTGATATTCTTAAAGAACCTTTAAAATTAAAATGAATTGAAGATAAATATAATTTTCGCTTATCGACAGTAGTGATAGGCTAAATGTGTGCCTTATAAAATTTCGTACCGTAGTAAAATAAACACAATTTACCATGAAATATTTTTAGGGAATATGCAAAATGTTGTGAAGGAAAAATGCCTTGTTTTGAAATTTAAAGTTAACTCTTAATAGCCGAAAGGCCCTACTTCGGGGAATTGTGTTATAGAAATGCCCCAATACGTAAAAAGAATTGCTTCGAAAAATATCATAGTTTTAAAAATTGTAAAAATTAATTTCATTTATAAAATTATGTACCAACTAAACAATTATAATAATATAATAAATGTTTAGTTTAAGTTTTGAACTTTATAAACGTTTTAGAAATTCACCTAATTTTCCATACATGCATTTTAAATACCCCCAACTGTGAGATAAAACACTTCACTAATGCGGTTGAATTAATGTTGCACATATTGTATGATGCATTTAAAACGCATAATTTATATTACATTCTAACATCATCAACCCGAATGCACCATAGTTATAGGTAGAAATAAGTTCATTAAATTTTCACTCAATATAACTCACATATCAAGTTGCAACAGCTAGTACTCGTATATAGGCAATTTTGTAAACAAAATTTCCTAAATCGGACAAAAACGAGTTAAAAATGTCATTATGGAAATGAATGGATTAAATTACAGGTGTTAATGTATTACAGAAGGTTTTGCTGAAATTAATATCCCATTTGTAAATGACAACATTTGAGGAAATACAAAATTGCAAATTTCAAAATATCTAAACTAAGTAAAATACCACCCCACGAATTTCTAATATAGGAGTAAACGTCAAAAGGTTTCGGTTTATCTTTCTGGAGTTTAATTATTTATTGCAGGATGATTATTAATATAAAAGCTAACACATAAATTAACTAAACAATGAATGTAACCACTACCCTGGCATCTTCCTTTGTTCAATATTGTAACTTTTAATTCAAACCATTCAAAGTTTTTGTTAAAATGAATAACAATTTATATCCATTTTGAATAATACCTTTTGATATAAGATTTAAAAAAGGTTTTAAATTTGAATTTATTAAACTTTAGCAAAGGTAATAAAATATAAGGTTAGAGATTCTATAAATCTAAAGCAAAAATCCGTCTTAATTAGGTAAACTTTTAACGCGAAATTTTTATTTTTATCTTGCGATTTAAATTGAATTTTATAACATTTGATGCCAGATGTACCGGAAAGAGTTTACCGTTTTTTTTTTGAATGAAAAACATAATTTTTAAGAAAATGGAAAAAGTTATTAATTCAAAGTATTGGTCATTCAGTTATACACACTTTGTCCATCTTTCTTGCAATATATGAATGCCATCACAAAACAACCCTTTGTCCTTTGAGCCAAACCATTCATCGAGCCATTTTTCGACTTCTTCGAAATTTACAATGTTCTACTCAGTCAGTGTGTGTCCCAAAAAGTGATAATCATCCGGAGTCAGGTCTGAAGAGCACGGCGGATGCGATAATATGTCCCATCCAAGCGATTTTAATGCGTCTTTCACCGATTTTACTGTGTGTAGCGGTGCATTGTCATACAACAAAATCACTTTACCGTGTCTTCGAGCCAATTCTGTACGTTTTCCATCAACGCATGGTTTTAATTTATTATTTGTTGTTTGTAACGATCAGTATTAACTGTTTAACCACCATGGCCCCACCAAACACAGAGCATTATCTTCTTTCCGAAGCGATTGGGCCCGGCAATTACCACGATTTTTTACGTTTTGGATTTTCGAAATAAATTCATTTTTCATCAACACCAACACAATCTAATACAAAAATGACTACTTTCCGAAGCAGAGTTTCATAAATGGTTTTTCGATTTCTCATTTGCCTTTCATCCAGTTTTTGTGTCTCGTAAGCGATCGCTAATCGTTTCTTGTGCCACATTTAAAGTTTCTGCCAATTATTTTTGAGTTTGGGTTAGGTCTTCTTACCCGTCTTTTTTAGGTGGAATGATATTTTTGTTGTTTTTCAATGACAGTAAAATAAAATTACATACATTTCAAATCATTTTATTTCATTCTTACGGCTACCGATATCTGTTAGAAAAGCAGGACTTTCCGGTATACCTGGTAAGAGTATCCTTTCATGCAACGGTGGATACACAATATATAATTATATTTGTACGCACACAAATAAAATAAAATTCGCGAAGACCTGCATTACCTAACATTGGGATTTTATTGAAATTAATATGCAAAATACAACTTACCAATAGAGCAATAATTCTACATAGCAATGCAGCTGGCAGTAGCGAAATAACACAGTATTGCTAGATTTGAATAGCACGTATTATTACTATTCTAACTTGAATGATATAAGGACTACATGTTGGGCTAACAAACGCTAATGTAAGCCATCGACGACAACAGGTGAATACCAACAAAATGCCAAACAAAGTAGAATGTTTTCGATTGTCGCAAAACAAATTCCAAACAAAGGCCGCCGATCGCCAAATGACAAGGTTCAACAAAAAGCCTTCTCACACGTTGGTGAACACTTGACGTTGGCCTCCACTCGCTCAACATGTACCACTGTACCATAGTATCCAGCACCGGAAAAACTAGGATCTTTTAGCTCCGAAGAGCTTCCAAGATCAATAGAGTCCTACTACTCTCGATGTTTTTGTAACAGCATGTGAGAGACTTCATATTTATGTTCCTTCTTTCTCCTTATACAAAGAGACAGATAAACGGTATATCCCATATTTATGGCTGTCTATTTTCCCATGATCATTTAACTCCAATAGAAGTTTAAGCATAAGCGTCTCCTGAATTCTGTCGTACTGCAGTAGTTTCATCAGATTCAAACCTTGAAAACTCAAAGTTAATTTCTTCGAGAGGATATAATTTGAAAGCTTTTTAAAACTCTGAAATAATATAAATATAAGACAAAATATTGAATATTGAAATTTTTGTTTTATATGTATGTTTATTACCAGATATGGCAGATAATAATTCTTAGAATTTTTAACCCTAAAAAGATAATCATATTCCAGATGGCGTTAAAATTAGTCTTACATCCCAGAGACATATGCTACTTTATTAATGTATATTATAAAATTTAAATACATTTTACTACCTTCTAGGATCTTACAGATTAGCCTCTTCACGCCCTTGGCCACATATGTGGACGTTTACTTTTTTATAATTATATTTACTGTCAATAATAAATAGAACAAAAATTTGATAATAATTTATTCCCTGCAGAATCCCTCAATCAGAGAAGTAAAAATATTTAAGATTGGCTGCACTGGTAACGGTTATTTGCGATATACATTTAGAGATATAAACAAAGCGTTAAGCAATTTTTCGGCAGGTTCTATTGATGAATTCTCGGGATAAATAGTTCATATTTGATAAAAACAAAATTATATCCATTAAATATATTAAGTTTTAATTATTTTTGGAAAGAAAAAAAAATTTTTTCTTTCAAATTGTTTATTTTATAAGAATTTAGCAAACGTACACATATGTGTACAGTTACCGTTCGAGATACTTTTAGTTTTAGTGAAATACAATCGTAAGTATATATATATATATTTTAATATTTCGTGTAAGGTTACAATGAAATCTACAAATTATGATTTTATGTGCCCAGGTCACAAAGAAAATGGAAAATTTACCTAAGATCAAAATTATTGCAGAAAGGGAAAATAACAATATTTCAGATATTGAAAATTTGGAAATTCTATCAGATACAGAAAGTGAAAGCAACTTATACAAACCACTTAGAACTGCAGAAGAATGTTCGGATCCTGATGAAAGTGTAAATTATGTTCGTTTGAGAAAAAGAAGACGTTTTTTGGAAAGTGACGATGAAAGCTCAGGTTATGTAGATACGAAGCAGCATCAACGTCCTACAATTTGGTACGCTAAGAAAGATAATGCATTTGCTGAGAATACACCACTTTTTGTTCAATCTCCCGAAATAAAAATAGTCGGTGCAACACCATACTCGTACTTCATACAAATATTCACTAACGATATTTTTAATCATATAGTACAAGAAACTGTGCAATATGCCATTCAATGCGGAAAGGATTCATTCAAGATAAATGTTTTTGAAATGAAAAAATTCTATGCCATTAATATTATAATGACTTACATAAAATACCCAAACTACAGATTGTATTGGTCTTCAGATGCTTCACTTCGTCTTCCAATTATTGCTGACGCAATGGGTCTTAAGCGTTTTGAAGAAATAAAAAGATATCTCCACTATACAAACAATAATGAAATACCAAATGATTCTAAAGATATTTTTATAAAAGTACGTCCAATATTAGACATGCTATCAGAAACCTTTGCAAAAGCTTCTACACCGACAGAATTTCAAGCAATTGATGAAATGATCATACCTTTCAAAGGCAAACATAGAGGTAAGCAATATAACAAATCCAAACCGAAGAAGTGGGGATTTAAAGTCTGGGTTAGAGCCTCCCAAGATGGATACGTTTCAAAATTTGAGATGTATCAAAAACTGTCAACTGTCGGCACACAATATGGAGTAATTGGGGATACAGTGCTGCGACTATGTGAAGGTTTAGAGAACAAAAACTATAAACTATTTTTAGATAATCTATTCACATCAATATCTTTAGTAAAACATCTAAAGGCAAAGGGTATTTTTGTTGTGGGTACTATAAGAAAGAATAGAATATCTGAGGCTTCTCAAAAGCTCATTACAGAAAAGGATTTACAAAAGCTTGAACGAGGATCATTTTCTGTTGCTACATCTTTGGAAAATATTACACTTTTAAGGTGGCATGACAACAATATCGTTCACATGATTTCTTCTTACGCCGGTGTGGAACCTAAGGATAATGTACGCAGATGGGATCGTAAACAGAAGAAATACATATCAATTATAAGACCTTTTGCTGTAAAAGAGTATAACAAATTCATGGGGGGTGTAGATATGTCTGATCGTATGATAGCACACTATCCTCACTCTACAAAAAGTCGAAAATTTTACCACAGAATTGCTTTTCAATTTTTAAATATATCCATTGTTAATTCATGGATTCTTTACAATCAACAAAACTCTAAAATGTCTCTTCTAGAATTTAAAGCATCAATAGCTACTACAATGATTAGAATTGGTGAACAAGCCAAAACACGAGGTAGACCAAGTGCTTCAAGTTCTGTATGCGATCAACCACCTAAAAAATCTAGAAGCTGGACCAAAGTTAAACCTGCAATTAGATTGGACGGTATTGGTCATTACCCTAAAAAAAACGAATTGAAGAATCCTCCAAGATGTCATGATAAAAATTGTGTAAAACGAACTCGTTACATTTGTGAAAAGTGTGAAGAACCAGTATGCCCAGAATGTATGAAATCATTTCACCTATAAATTACCACAAACGGCCAGCGGCCACAAATGTGGACGTTATTTTTTTTATGAAATATTATAGTTTTCTAAATTTTTTTTTTGTTTTTTCAATTCCTAATAATATAAAAGTAATAAATCCTCCAAAAAAATAAAATTAAGTGATTTTTTTTTCACCATAAAAAAATTGTCCCTGAAGAGGTTAGTCTTGGTATTATTAAAATAAATCAGAAACTTATTTTGTTAATATATTTATTAATTTGAAAAAACAAGATCAGAAAACGTACAATCTTCTTAAAAATTAATTAAAAATATTTAGCTGCCGCCTAAGTTTCGTATACGTAGATTATCTTTTAGGATTAAGAGATCACACTACGAAACGAGTTAGTTGATAACCTCATACCTTATATATTCTCCTATGCCACTATCTTGTAGGCCTCAGATTTTTTTCGTGTGTCTAAGATGTCGATTTTCGAGCTAAATAAATAACATTTACGGCATGTGCCGCTTTTCTTTGTTATTTGAAAAACGCGAATGAAAACCATTATATACTTGTTGGAACTTAACGACGCTTGTGAGTGCTGGTTTAGAAGGATTGAAACTAGAAATTTTGGCTTAGTAAAGGATAAAGAACCCCCAGGTCAATCTAAAATATTTGAAGACGTCGAATTGTAATCACTGATGGATGAAGATGATATCAAATACAATAAAAAATGTCCGACAAATTAAATATTGGCTGCTAAACCATTTTTGAACGCCTACATGTCACGAAGAAGGTATAGAAGGCACGAAAATGGTTGTCACATGAGCTACTGAACAAGCAACTCGAAAAGCGAAAGATTTTCTGCGAAATTTTGCTTTCTCGGCAGGAAAGGAAGAGTTTTTTACATCGGATCACCACGAGAGATGAAAAATGGATATAAGTTACTTTTAGGACCCCAAACGAAGTAGATCATGGGTTGACTCAGGACAAGCATTAACGTCGACCGCGAAACCAAATCGGTTCGGAAGAAAAGCAAAGCTGTATTTGATGTGATCAGTAGAGTGTCGTGCACAAAGAACTTTTGAGACTAGAGAAACGGTGACTACCGAACGGTGCAGACAACAATTGAACAAATTCAACTATACAGTTACAGAAAAGCGTCCAGAATAGGCTAGAAGACACGGGAAAGCAATCTTCCAATACGTCAACGCTTCATGCAGCACCCCATATAGGGAAAGCTGCCAAAGGCACCATTTCTATAATTAGCTGGACTTTTTCCCCACCCGCCGTACTCACCAGACTACTACTTGTTTTCATCAATAACATACGCCATTTTTATGCAAAACTTCAGCAACTATAAAAATGTCAACAAATTTGTCGATGACTCCCCTATCTTAAAATATGACCCCAATCAGCATGAGAACTTAATTAAAGAGCACTTGTCTCTTTCGTGTCGAAATTTGCAGGGTAAAAAAGAGAAAAGAGGATGTTGTAGTTCCCAAAAGGTAAAAGTTTGCTCGGCACTGCAATAGTCGTCTTTCTATTTCTAAATCATAGGTTCAAGATTTAAAGTTGTCGAGATTGTGTTCAGCGAGAATTCGTTTTTCAGGCTTGTCTCTGGAGATATCCTCGCTAACCCTTCGAAGACGTTCAGCGAACAATTCTGTGGCTAATGAAATCTACCATGTTTTATAGGCGGTCGAAGGAGCCGTTCCTCCTGGTCCCCCGCAGGACTTCTTCTGTCCGCAAATTGGCGCTCGGCTATCCACTGGCGTTCATTATTCATGGATGGGCCGACGAGCCGCAGAGTGAGTGGGTGCAGGACGCCCAGGAAAGTAAGAAGATGAACATGAGTAGTGGCGCAACCACATCCGATGATGGCTCTTTCCCCCTCCCCAGGTTGGATGGCGCATCAGCCGGAAAACGTTTGCATCGTCGACTGGAGTTTTTACGCGCAGAAGGACTATAAAGTTGCCATGTTAAGTATTTTCGACGTTGGCAGAACCATCGCTAAGGTGATAAAGTTGCTGGAGGCGAACGGCTTCTCTCGACGCAACACGACCCTAGTGGGCTTTAGTCTGGGGGCACATGTTGCTGGATACGCTGGCCGCATTCTCGGGGGCGAGATAGGCGAAATAATTGGTTTAGACCCAGCTGGCCCCATGTTCACCATGCCTGTCGACGTCGGCCCAAAATACCGATTGGATCCGACAGATGCAAAATTTGTCCAGGTAATGCACACCGCGGGGGGGACCTTAGGCACCCACATCAAATGCGGCCACGCCGACTTCTATCCAAACGGCGGAGCCCCACCGCAAACAAATTGCGTGTTTACAGCGCTGACGAACGAGTCCAAGCGGAGTAATTAAAATTTTATGTGTTATGCGTGTGAGCGGCGTTCCTAATTCGGTTTCATTCACAGATCCCGTTAGATGCAGCCACTCCATCGTGGTCAGGTTTTTCGGACTTTCGATTGACCCCAAATACGAGCTTGTCGGCTACCACTGCCGCAGCTACAGATTCTATTTGCTCGGACTGTGCAGGTGGAACGTTAAAAGTCGGTTCGGTATCCATTCGGAGAGGGTCCCTGGCGACTTCTACTTAACAGCAGCAGCTAAACCTGTCAATATCTGATCCTAGATCAGGTTATTTTCTAATTGTGTTATAAGAATAAATTGGTAGACGGAGTTCTTTACTACTGACTTAAAAGTCGTTTATTGCAGGTTTGAACTTCAAATTATAATGTATTATTACGGAATTTGCCCTCGCTTAGAATTCACACTTGGTTTTGGATATATGGGGACTGCTGCGACACTGGGCCGTACCCACAATGAAGGGTTTGGCGGATGTCCCAAATCGAAATGTTAATCAATTTTATACTTGAAATATATTTTTAAAATATGCGTTTTATATTTTTGTTTATAATTGTCGTATATGACAAATATAAGAATAAAAAACCTTTTAACCTCAGCCAAAAAAAAGAGGTAGATTTCAATGCGATCTTTAAAGCACAAAAAAAACTGTACTCGTAGAAATATTGGGGATTTTGATAGAATTTTGTTTACATACTGTGGAAATTATAACTTCTATATTTCACTGTTTATTTCAATTAAACATTAATTGAATCAAAATTATAACATATTTGAAAATTCAGTTATTAGTCCACATAGTGGAGAATGTTCTTTCCGGTACATTTGATTAGGCTTTCCTAACGCTTTCAACCAGCATCGCGAAATTTCGTCCAAAATATATACATATGTATGTAGTTTGATCGGAACCATTTAACGAATATGAGGACAAGCGTAATTAGCAAAGTAATTTTTATAGAAATTGGTAATAACACTCCTTTTAAGAAATAGGTGCCATCCCTCATCCTCTCATCCAAATCACACCATTTTCATACAAGACCAAGAAGTCAATTCTGTACAAGTTAAATTTGAGCAATAGATAAATATCCGAATTTAATGATTTTTACATAAAAGGGTTTAGTCCTTAACTCCCCACCCATTTGACAAATTCGTCTTATTTGCAAACTTGGCCAAAATTTTTCCATAGAGGTAGTGATTTTATTTCGAAGTCGACATTGATTTGCACCAGAATTCAATAATACCTTTATTTATTTCTTTTTAAAACCACGTAAAATTGCTTATTTGAATGCAACGAATTTTTATAATAGGAACTTTATTGAAGCAACAAAAAGTGTTCAATTTATACCTATTACCCAGCTATCATTCAAAAAGCTCAATCACATTAATACTATTGAAATAAGTGATAAAAAAAAATAATTACTATTATGAGTAGCAAATTAAACATGTATAAAAAGGTACATCCCATAAGCATCATTGGTTGGGAGAAGTAAATCGAGCTGGAAAGGCAAACGACAGATATCTTTGGATAAGTTTTAATTAATTTCGATATTTCTCTTTTAAAAACATTTTAAATTAATGACAAATTGCTTACTCCACCAAATTAAATGCTAACACACAATTTCTCTAAAGAAGTTATCTTTTCTGCTCCACTTGTTTAAAAGGTTGTAAAAAGTAGTGCAGAAGTGAGGTCACGGATAGAAAGACGAGTTCACCAATATTCATTATTTATGCTGGTATACATTTTCTTTTTTATAATTTCAATTAAATTAAAGCTTCTTTACAATGCAAATCAGCAAATTTCTTTAGACAATAGTACTGTAAATCAATTCAATAGATAACTTTAAATGGCAATTAATAATGGACAAAGTTTTGCAGACAATGCATCTGGTTCAGAAAATCGTGACCAAGGATGATACCAAGCCGGCAAGACTTGGTCTATATGACCGCAATAGAAGACTATTGAAAGGTTGCCTAATTGAATTTAAGTATGTATGGAATAAATAACAACCTTTTCATGAACTGATGCAAATAAAATCGTTGCATACTCCATTATCCGTATTGTGATTGAAATAAGTACTAAAGATAAAATCTGAAACGATAAAATTAGCAATGTGATGAAATATGAGCTTACTAATTTAATTTCTCATGAAACCTAAAATACTCGGCAAGTATAAAAAAGAATGATGAAGTGCGAGTAGAACGCATGTTGAAGGGTCCGTACTTACTTTCTAATTTTGCCCACCTCATCGTAGACTTGTTCGTAATATTTTAAGGAATAATATCCCAGCTCATATTAACCATTTACTATGGCGTGTTCCTTCGTTTCACCTTTTTTTAATTAATCCTTACTTTTTGCTCGCAAATATCAAAATGACGCAACCAAGATGGTGGTCAACAATTGTAAATATCAAGGTATTGTAAGAAAATTTAAAATTTCAAAATAGCTAGACAAAATTTTCGAAACTCGACGAATTTAAGTAAAAAGTAATTTTATGATCACTATCTAATCGCCTATCTATGTTTGGAAATTCAAAATGGCGTAGCAAATATGGTTTCATTCAAGTTCCAAAAATAAATTTGGTTGGAACTTGAAAGAAATGTTATCTAAATTAGTTTAAAAATAAATCGACGACATTAGTTGCGAATTTACTATAAATATTTGTAAATTAAAAAAAAGGGGATTTATTTGCACCCAAGAATTTTCGAATTTGACGAAGTTAAACGTTTAAGTTTTAAGTTTAAATCAAATATGAAAAGCCTTTATGTATCTATTCAATTTTCAATTGGAAATCAAAACATTGTTTCTTCATAATGTATTTAACTGAAATTGGTAGTTGAAATTCGCACATAATACCCCTATGGTATTATGTGCGAATTTCAACCACAAAGAAACAATTTGTTGATTTCCAATTGAAAATTGAATAGATACATAAAGGGTTTTCATATTTGATTTAAAAAATTGAAAAGAAAATTTTACAAATCCAGTCTGGCAAATTTTTCGCGCTTCAAAGTAATCAAGAGAGATTATGTGGGAATAGGGTTGTTGATTAATGCCCAATAACTGTGGGTTGTGGTAATAAAATATGTTTTGGAATATAAGTTTATATCGCATCCACAAGTTTTTTAACACTCCTAAACTGCATGAAGCATCTACTTGAGGATTTGAGAATATTTTAATTAAATAGTATAATAGTATAATAGTAATACTAGCGGATTCAGTTGGTAAATATGATAAAACATTTGAGTTCGCTGTTATTCTTACTTACTTAATAAATTGCCTTAATGTATTATACCATTTACGAAGCAATAATTATAGCGTGTGCCCATGCAATGGTATATGCTATATGTAGGCAATTTTGCAATTCCGATTTTTGTCAGTGTAATTTGTTTTTGGGTACAATTATTATAGCTTACCTAAACTTCATAATTTTTTCTGCGTTTTACCTGAATTAGATATGCTCTTTTCACAATTTTACGTACTTTTCTCTCGGTGTAAGAGACTTCAGCAGAAAGATGGCAACATTCATAAACAAATGTGTGGGGAATGTATTTGCGCATGCTTTGAAAGGTATTTATCAAAATTTCAGCCATTTTGGACGCGCAGTTGTTCTTTGATTATCGTTTGAGTGAGTTGATGCGAGTGATTTTGTAAAAATGGAAAAAATCGAGTATTGAACTGTGATTTTCAAAGCCAATAAGCCCACTAAAATGAAATACGAGTTGGACTCTGTGTACGGGAACTCTGTACCTTCATTTAATAATTTACCACCGTGAAAATTTGGGGTGACGATAAACGTTCGGCATGTTAAAAAATTGCAACCACTAACAATAACATCGCTCAAGTTCACCAAATGGTGCAAAACAACCGTCGAATTAAAATTAAAGAGATAGAAGAGACTATGAACATGTCCAAAGAATGTATTTGTCACATATTGAATCAAAGATATAGGAATGGAAAATCTGTCCGCGCATTGAGTGCCACATTTATTCACTTTGAACCAAACATGTGTTCGAATGAACATTTCAAACGCTCTGGTGGCCCAGTTTTACATCGATTAATTATTATGAAACAATTATATTATCTTAATCGATTATCTTCAAAATGGAAAAACTATTACAAGAGTATACTACGCATAATTACTTGAAAAGCTGAAAGCAGAAATTGCGAATAAAACATTCTTGTTAATGCACCGTCTCACATCTCAGCAATTGCCATGGCGGAAACTCATGAATTACGGCTTGAACTGCTTGACCACCCTCGTTACTCATCAGATATAGCCCTAAGCACTATTTGTTTGTTTCCTAAGCTAAAAGTTGCACTCGGAGGACAGAGTTTTTTGTCGTAAGCAACTATTTTGCAAAGAAAAAGGCCGGTTACTATTTAGACGGTTTAAATATATGGGAGCATCGCTTGGAGAAGTTTGTAAACTTATAAGCAGACTATGTAGAAAAATAAAAATACATATAATAATTTTGAAGGAAAAATGTCTTGTATCCTTGTTAGGTGGGTCGGAAACTTTTTAGATAACCCCCGTATACAAGTGGATAAAATTAAATATAATTAAATCATTTACTCTTTATATTTTGTTATTTATTTAATAGTTGTGTGGCTCCTAGAAGTCGCGAGGACGTTCTGCCTAATGAATAATCCGGGAATGATTGTACGTGACCGTCTTCAGGGGTTAATCCACTTGTGACTCAATTAAGCAAAGTAATCCGATCAGTGATGGTGAGCCTCTTAATTGCAAAAACAACTCATAAATCCTGGCGCGTGATGCGCTTTTCATTTCCCCCGCCTCCCCCAGAGTGGACGTTAGAAGTCAGCTTCACAGGCAGTGTGATATTTTCATAAATCAACGTCAGCGTCAAAGTTGAACACGACCGATTGGCCGGGTGGAGCGCACGCCTAAAGTGGACCACTCGCCCCCTTGATTAATGAAACTTTTTGATTGCGATCCGTCACGGGTAAATGAATTTCTTCGGGTATCAAGTCACGGAGTTTTCAGCCGCCAAAGAAGCGCTCTCAGCAGCTCCCCCGCAGTGCCGTCGAGAGGGTTTTCATTCGACAACGGCTCACTCGGGCTGCCCTGCCCGTTGTAAGCTGAAAGCCATAAGAATCTTGAGCCTTTTAGAAAAAAAAAAAAAAAAAAAAACAGAGAGGATTTTTCTGCAAGACCCGATCTCCGCCCATCCCCTGCCGTTTATGATTAGCTGCATCAAGCGACCCCTCATCCCAGCAAATCCCAAGCTCCAGACAATCGGATGCGCCAGCACTTAATTCCTCAATTAAACGAAAAATCCGGCAAAAAAAGGGACAAATCGCTGCTCCCCATCTCAGACTTGTTCGCCCTAATCCCCTTTTCGTGAGTTCAGTCGGGTAGAAAATGCAATATAATCGCAATCTATTCGGTCCTTTGCCGGGGGCTGCTTTTGGACCCGACCATGGGGCCCTGGCGGAGCTCGGATCCGGCTCGCGGACATTCTGCGGCCGGGTTCATCGTAGTTGTAGGACACGCTCGAAAAAACTAATTGCACTGGTTATGATTGATTGTGGGCAGGGGCTTTGTCATCGGCGTCCCGGTCCTCTGCGGACCATTAATTGAGCTAAAGCGCGGAGGCGGCAGATTAATGGGGCGGCGGAGAATGCACCCAGTGGTCGGGGTGGCCCCAAGATGCTACGTTTAGAGAAGACGGCACAATCGATATTAACCTTAAGGAATAGCAGTGCATTAAACTTGCGCTCGGTACCAGGACCGCTGTATACGCTCCTCCCCCGGGCTCTTTCAGGTGGAAAACTTTTAGGTAATGTGAATTACCACTTTGGGATACACTTAACAAGCTTACTCGCAGGCGAACTTTTCCGACGTTCAAATTTTCCTGCTACACCTTGGGAGCCTCTTCTGCCTCATGCTTCGAGCGGCTGCTGCACAATTCCCGAATAAGTCTTGACAGGGCGATTAAAACCGTTCCGGGACTCTTTCCACTATCTCCGGCGGCGAGTTCGGCTCATTTGTTTTCTTGATCCATTGTTAGGTGCTTCCTTCCAGCACGTAGTATTCACTCAGGTGATTAAGGGGCCCTGCGTTCTCGCAAGACAACCGGCTTGTTCAGACACTTTAGGTGTGACCGAATGATCTTTCTGCAGGTGAAGACGTTCGTTCCAACTTTTTGGCGCAGACTGTCTGGCTTTTGGGTCTTTAATTTTCAGCACTACTAGTACTTACGCTGCACGGTTGCTAAAATGGTATAATATCCGTCTAACAAAACTCAGACTACGGACAAACTTTAACCAATCAGCAGGCTTGAAGCTTCCAACTTTAAAAGTTTGGCCAACTATCAATTTATATATGCATGTATGTTATAGTTTGGAAAATCTTAAAAAACAATATATGTATGTTTTTTTAAAACCGGCGAATACGAATACACTTTAGTATATGTTTTAATTATTTATTTAGCTTAATGCAAGCTACACAAATATAAATATATAAAATTAAAATAAATACGACGAAGAATTATATAAATTGTTGAAAAGAAAACTGATTTTTATATTTTTATTCATTTTCTTAATTTGATCCATATACAGCGCTGCAAAACTCTTTAAAAAATCGAATAATGAAATAACATATGTGTTTGTTATGACGCTCTACAAAAAAGCATGCAATGTGTTTTTTTAGGTCGATAGAAAAAAAATTATAGTAACTATAAAACTATATAATTTAACCAGTTTTGATGTTCTTTAGTTCATAACTTTCTTATTATTGGAGATACGAAATAAATTAACTTAGATAAAATTATAGAAAGTTTAATTCTCTACAAAAAAAACCTTAAACAAGTTTCTTTGCCGAGTTTCGTTGCCGAGATAACAACAATATCGGAAATTCAATTTTAAACTAGGCAAGCCTGCCCCACGGAACAAAAAAATGAAATGTTGTCTACTCCAAATTACAGGATTCGCATTTTTAAATGCAAAGTTGTAGTGAACTAATAACTAAACAGAAAGAATAGCATCTGTTATATCATAGAATCATCTGTTTTTGCCTCGACTTCATCAGTTTTTGGAAAGTATTATATGCTCTTTATAAATATTTCATCTTCTTTATTGGATTCTTTGTTACACCATATCCTCTCGTTGGATATAAGAGACCTATCCAAGATAATTGGAGAGTAACCCACATCTAACCTCTAGAGCAATTGTAAAAAATTTAGGCATCGACCATTCGACTGTCGAGGAACACATCATAAAACAGATTCAAATGTTTTCCCTAAAATAGGACATAACCTCCCCGTCAACTCCTGTTTACTCAAATATAAGATGCGTAATTTATTTAAGAAATTTTATAAAATGATAAAAAAAAATATTGTAGAAAATATTAACAACTTCCGAAAGCTATAAATTTTTTTCCCGAAAATGTTCATTTATTATTATAAGATCCTGAGCACGATAATATCATATACACAAATAATTTTGATATCACACCATAATTAAAGAAGTAAGAAATATTATAGTGTTCCCATGATAAAAATTAATTAAGAGACCATTGAATTTAATATATCCAAAACACATCAACTACATAGCTTGGGCTGTTTATTTTGGATACAGCGATAATTTTCCTCTTGATTCTCTCTTTTATAGTACAATTGAATCCCAAAAGAGTTATCAAACAATAGAAAATGACGAAGGAATCTTAACAATAGGAGGAAAGTATAACACACATACGAAGATAAGTGTTGTTTTTTAGTTGGAAAATATTAACAGTATGACTATATTTTAAACCCTTTCCTAAACATGATAAATACTAGATAGATAGATATTAATACAAGAAAACCAGGATTGTATTTATAAGGGGTAATACCGTCTTGTAAATTTTTGTTTCCCATTTTTTTTATTGGCTTAAAAACTCCCTCAGTAGCCAAGAATGATATATATGCAAGAAAAAATTTTAATTGAATCAAAAATTCATAATTTACGATAGTAATCAAAGCATCGTTTTGTAATGCTTGAAATTTAAAACGTGTTTATCTCAAAACCATGTTTTCCGAACATAGCATACCTCTAGAGTTTATGTTTTTACCGACTGATCCCATATTTTAACTGTTTTAACTTAATAATAATTCTCTGGAGAAGTACCTAATTCTATTAACGATTTACTTACTACTGAGTTTTATTTAAGTAAAAAAATATTTGTCTTCAAGCTAACATCATTTATCTTTTAATCAATATTTGGAAAAAATGAAAAATAATAATTTCTTGTAAATATTTTGAAAGGACTATTAACATGTACACAAAACGAATTGCGTTATATTAAACAATTTTCATAAAAGCAAACTCCAAAAATGAGCCTTGATTTCGTGTACACAACGTAATGTTATCCTTTAAAAATTGTAATTTTGTATAATTAAAACATTAAATTTTTCGAAAATTTTCAAATTTCAAAATTCCAAAATATATGGTTAATATGATCCTTCAGTGTTGTCAGAGGGAAATATGGTACATATGGTGGATATGAGACTATGTACACAATAGCCAAGATACTAGAAAATCGGGTATTAAAGCAGATGTGAACAAAGTGTTTTTCCACCATACCTAAAAAAACCTAAAGTTCTTCAATACAACAAATATAACAAATTTTCGTGTAAATTTACGAAAAAAAAGTTCATGTTGTCTAAATGTATGTATGGAAAATGTACGTATCCGCTCATATATGTATGAACTGAATTTCTTATTTTGTTTTATATTTTATTTACTTGTTATTCATAAACCGAGCTGAAGTTAAAGCGTTTAAATTAGATAACTTTAAATTGTTTAAAATCTATTATGACCAACACTGATCGAATTTCTTTACCTAATTGACTCACAAGTGGATTAGCCTCTGTGACCTGATGCTATCCATTCGAACAAAGCCTTCTTAAGCCGTCTGGTTCAGGCGCATAGTTACGCACTCCAAGTGGTTTTACGCGTCGGTGAAAGCGCGGTTTTATTCGCCGCAACCACCCATTCGCCAGTCAGTTTAGAGATTTTCGTTAATTAAAGTTCATAAAAGACAGAAACACTTATCGCCGCGAAAAAAAGGTGAAGGCTTTCACGGAGAGCCCCCGTGAGTACGGTTCAGCGCCAGCCGTTAATCCTGGCAGACTCGATAAAATCTAGGTGGCTCTGGCTACGGGTGCCCCTGCGGAAAGGTGAGGTCTGTGCCTGTGCAAATTCCCACTATTTGCGGACGTTTTTCGCTCCTTTGCTTTTAATGAAAAGTAAAAAGCCAATGAGTGTATTCATAGACGTACTGTATGCACGTCGAGCCACACTTGACGGGCCTCGCCACTCTGCACGGAAACGGCCTTTTGTACCCTTTATGCATCTTCTAAGGGCTGTTGCCGTGTTCCCTGTAAAAAATTTTGTCACGGGTCCGCTGAAGCGATGGAATGTAAATAATTTAATTGTCGGCGTCCATTGGTGCAGGGAATCACTTACCACATCCCGCCATCGTTGCCATTTCACTACGAAGCATATTGAATAGCACATTTCTTAAAAATATGTATATTGGCAATGAGACCAATTCTCGCCAAAGATTCTCATAGACGGGATACGAAGTAGCTAAGCAAATTTCTAGTTCAGTACTTCACGAAAGTACTTGCAAACTATTTTTGTCGTTAAACATCTTAGACATATTGGATTTTTCGAAATTTGTACAGTCGGCTTAAATTTTAAAGGTTTCTTTAAGAAATGTATGAATTAAAAATGTTTTGAGTTAAGAATGAAGTGTGTGATGTAGCCAGGAAATGAGAGTAAGTTTTGGAACAGAAAATAAACGTTTTCTATAATTAGAGCAAAACTTAAGAAATAACCTTAAACTATTTGAAACTGCAAATGGTAATCCAAAGAATCTCTTTTTATCAACTTCAGTTATTTGAGGTGACTATAAATTTTTTTTTTTAAAAACTTGCTGATTAATTAAGAAATTGGGTCTATAATATTTTATTTGGTAATATACAAAATGAGGAAGTAATTTAATAAAAAAAAGGGTTGATTGAAAGAATGAAAATTAACTTGACTTTATCTGGCTTGAGCTTACATTATTCCACTCAATAAGAAAAGAGAAGAGCGATCAAAATTACCTTTAAACAGTTCACAATTAAAAAAATAGTGGATATATATTTTTTTTCTTAATTTTATTGCAAGCCCACAACTGTAGAAAACTTCAAACTTCAAATTATTGAATTAACACTTTCAAATAATTTATATTCATTTTCTTTATTTCTCCAATAATTAAAGCTCTAATATATATGTAGATATTACTTAAAAAAGTTACGAGTTTGATCAAGGGATATAACTCGAACCTATGTCCTTCGAATTAGCGCTTCGATGCTCTCTAACCAGCTGAGGTACCCGTAGCCTTACCCTCAAGCAATTTTTGTTCTGATAAGAAGTACGATCGACCGATTCCTCATGTATCTTGTATTTTAAATTATATGATAAGATGCATACATTTTTGACTTTTCATGTATACTTGACTGAATTCTATCTAATAGGAATTCATTCTAAGAAATTTTACTGTTTCAGACAAAGTTACACAGTCATACATATAAGGTGAAATGAAGGGTAAACTTCGGAATGAAAGTCATACGTAAACCGCAAATTTTGACGTTGTAAAGACTTGCTAAAAAATCTCAAACAATCTCGTGGCCGTAAGTTCAAATATTTAAGGTTAAAGGTCATAAAAATCAGTTTTTTTTGTAAATATATCGTTTCTTATATATTATATAAAATTAGAGGTTATGTAATACAAGTAGAAACTTGCAGATCGTGCAATTCTCTAAAAATTGTATGTCATTAATGTAAGTACGGAGTCAGATGTATGGTTACTATGTTGAATATTTACCCGAGTAAAAATCGTCAGCACAAAAAGAGTACCGAAAGACCACCAAACGTTTAATTACCACCAATATACAACCCAAATAGACTCGATTTTCTTTTGGAAAATTTGGAGCACTGATATACCACCAAATAAGGAACAGATATCAATTGAAAACTCTAATAGTCGATGGAAGCCCCAAAACACCACCAGAACATGATTGCATATAGAATGCCTTATTCAGCACCAGCCTTACTTATAAATTTATATCTGCACGAATTAACATACGTCTAGTTGTCAAATGGTGGTATTTTAGTGTAGTAAACGGTGCTATGTTGGTGCTCATTTGGTATGGAATTTTTTGACGATAGTAGTGATTTGGTGGTGATTCGGTGTTGAAGCTGGTGCTCTATTAGTTGTAGTCAAGAAGTGGATTAACTATTTTGTTCGCCAAAAGGGCTTACTTTGGTGTTATTTTAGTTTAACTTGAAGTGTCGATTTAGTTGTTATTCAGTGTATAGGAAATTCAATGCACAATTTTTACTCGGGTTAATAATTATTATTATTTACTGTAAAAATAATAGAAACATTTTTGCAGTAAATAAATCTGTTATGAAAAATATTTACACAATTATTCGGAATAAAGTAACAAAAGTTTATGCAAATATTTAGCTTTTTGAATTTCAATCCCAGTTGGGATCCCTCTTTGACTGGAGTTTCTATCACATCACATTATTCCATCATTACTAGAGAGGGCAGTAATCTGTCTCTGTAGATATTCTTAAATTTTTCTTCATCCGTATATAGTAAAATTTTCGAGATTGAAAAAAATATTGCAGAATCTGGAATATAATAATTTTTAAATGTTTACCAAAATTTTCAGTTTTAAAAAATGAAATACTCTCAAATCTAATCTAATATAATAGACAACGATTTAAACAACCAGCAAAATATTTAGAGAATCACGATTTTCTTTAGAAAATTAAAGTAAGGAGAAACGGCCCGATATTACTGATGCTCATTAGTGCATTGAAATTTTATGAACACCTTGGTATCTAATTATTTAAGACGCTTTGCTTATTAAGAAGGTAGAAAATTGAGTTTGGGGTCGCCTCACGGATTTGGATGAAAGGTTGTAAAAAGGTTGTGCTTAAAAGTGACAAATATGTGAAAGAAATTTGTCGGTTACGCATACTTCTTGAGATTTTTATCTTTGAAGTTTCGAAAAATTTCATTTTTCAGTGGAAATTTCTGCATATTTCCAGAAAATTTCGTTGGAAATTGTGTCAACGTCATAAGTTAAAGACTTTAAAATATTTTCTGAAAACATTCGACAAGCGACAAACTCGCATTTGGAGCTAGGAATCTTTCAGTATAATTTATTGTTATTATTTTATTGTTTTAAAAGGATGAAGCTAGCGACCGATAAATTTTGTTTACATATTCTTTAATGTTGACTTTAAGTGAGTATTCCTACAACGTTTCATCAAAGTGCTTGGCGAGTCCTAAATCTTGATTTATGCCTTAAAAATGGTTGCAGTCATCTGTGCAACCAATAATAATTTAAAAAGGCTTGAAATAGATGTTTCTTCGTATGCCGACCTTGTTTCCGTCAAATTGATTTGCCTTCCTGAGCAGACCTTTTAGATCAGGCGAGGCTGTTTAGGGCATCCTTAGAGAACGCTCATTCGGGCTGCCAGCGCGGCTGTTTGATTTTATAATTATCCTGTCAAATAAACGGGTCGTCGATGTAGCCGCCTGCCTGCCGCCCATTGTGCGGCCAGCAATAGCTGTCAATTGACTTCTTATCCAATGAGAAGAAAATTGATTTTATATTCTTCAATTACGGCCGGGTTCACTGTCCCGCAGCGCTCGAGCCGGCAGTCCTGCAGGCACGTTCTCCAAAGTACAACAAACCAGATGAGGGTCGCCCATTGTTAGCATCCTTTCCGGGTGCGATGTTCACTTCTGCAGCGGGTTAGGGGGCGCGTAGGAGGGCACGCTATACAAATCGAACGACTATATTTCATGCTTATAAGCTCCGTGTGTCGAGACCGGGGTGGTTGGGCGAAAAGGCGGGGGTGGTCGACCCACAATGGGATCATATCGGTACACAAATCAGTGTCAAGAGTGCACACTCCTTCAGGTGTCAAAGATATTTTCATTGTGTGGGGCGATAAGAGGAAATGGCTGGTATTCAGCACTTCCCTTTTGGAAACATCTTTTATTCCGACGCCACGGCGCATGGGGATGTAGATTTTTCAGCGGAGATTAATTGACGTGTGGAAGTGCCCTACTGCAGCATAAATCCTGGTGCGTTTTATCTGCCGCTGAGTGGCACAAAGGGTCCGCCGTCATCAGTTAGCCGCAATAAGTGAGTAGTGGACCAAGTTGCAGACCAGGACCCAGATCGACCCGGCAAAAAGTGCCCACATCAATTCTGCGAAAACAATTAACTCGAGTGTCCTGCGGCCGGGTAGAACCCGTAAATAGGGCTGCCACCCTCTCCTATAATGTATTGCAAAGCATTGTGTTTTATTCATGATCCATGCACTATCGTGGTTTTGGACAAAGACGAAAGCAGCTTATTGCGCGTTCAAGTTACTTTAGTATGAATAACTAGTATCCTTCTCAATATTCTTCACTGAACAAAATAAGCTAAGCTTTAGGGAAAACGTACACATCTATTAAATTTAAAGGACACACAATTAAAAACAAGTTCAAAATTTGTGATTACTAAACAGTGGCGAGAAGTAGTCTGGGAATTTCAAAAGGGAGAGAAATTCTTATAAATTCAAAACGTAGACGACAAAGAACCTTTCACCTAGTTTTGGATTTACTGTAATTAAAGCAACATAATTTAAAAATTGTCTCATTCAAATTTTATAAACTGCTTACATGGGGACGAGTCTCATTAAAATAAAAATTACTTCCTGCGCCATAGAACTATTACATTTTTTTCAAATTAAGTTAAAGTAATTTAAGTTAAAACTTTTAGTAGGATTGTCAACCATCCTGGATTAGGAATGAAAGATCAAATAAATTACCAGTAGAAGCAAACACCAGTGCTACTTCAAAACGCGATAGCTGTTGGCATTCTCAATAAATTAACAAAAATTTAAGCGAATTCTAAGAACGCTGAAATTTAAAAAAAAAAATGTGATATTCTCTAGAGTTTTCTGCAGTGTTCTTCTTTTCTCACAGAAAAGGATATTAACAATCGATAAAGCCTCTTTTTTTTTCTTCTCTAGAGACAGATATGAAAAACTAGTCTGTTTAGATGAAATACCATAAACTTTATTTCTTTCATCGTAAAATCAAATTTTTCAACAACGTCAAGCAATAGGAGGATAGCTTGGAATTGGTTGCTAAAAGAAAACAAGTCTTGTTTTAAGTTTTAAATAAACACCTTATTTCGCATCCTGATTCTTTTAATTATTAATAGCAATTTATACGAATAACCCGTTTTGGAAAAGCAACAAGGTTCATGGATGTGCTATCATTTTTACAAATAAAAAAAACTCAATTAAACGATATTTCCTGGCCTTGATTACGTAAACGAAGTTAATTTCTAGCTAGTTAATAAATTTATATACACCGTTAGCAAAAAATAATAAATCGGTTATACAATTGCCTTGAAAAAACAATAAGATAAACTGTAGGCGAATAATGAATTCTGCAAACCTGATTTATGATATTAAACAAATTTACATAGGTAAATAGCAATAGATTAATAATTACTTAGAAGTAAGTATTAACGCACGTATTATAAATTACGATTACTTAGCATTACATTCTTGAATACTTATCGTGATACTCATGCGTGAAAAGTAGTTAGGCTAGTTAAATTGCAATTTTCGTGAAAACTATTATAATATATTCGTAAATTTCGAGACGTTTAAAATACTTATATGCCAAGATGAAATAAATTAAGCAAAAAAAAATATATTATACCTATAGTACGTAAATAATTTTTATGAAAATCTGGGCACAGTGCAATGCAATGGTCTGCACTTCATTGTTGCGACATTGCTAACTGATTAAATAAAACATTTCAAAAACTATTTTGATTAATCATTTTTTACAATTAACATATCGTTATTTAAAAAGGCCCTTTTACATTGTTTTATTTATGGAAAAACTCTCAAGGGTTTTTAAGCACCACAAGTTGCCTTCTGTAGCTGTAACGATGCCGACTACCAGAAGGAATCTCTGCCCGACGTCGTCATTACTTTTTATACAATCGCCCAATGACGGGCGAAGGGGATCTGGCACGATGTAGTGACGTGAATAAAAATTGGACACCTCGTTGACTAGGGGTCACCCCGCCTCAACGAGAGTAATAAATGAATTTCCCATTGTTTATCGAACTCCATCACGGGAGTCCATCAACACAGCCTACAAAAATGCGCCGGCCAGCCCTCCCTGAGGAGGATACGAACGAAGCCCATCTCGGACGGGCTGATACATTAATTTGTTTTGCCAAATGATAGGTTGCTGCCGTTAATGGCGCTTTTCACATTTCGGCTGAATGGGGTCCGAACAATGCCGACACAAAAGACAGAGACCATTCAAGGGGTAAACACCCACAGGGAGGAACAATAATGAATTTCAGAGCAACAAATTAGTGCAGATGGGTCTTCTGTTGATCAGGGGTCGTCTTCCTCCACCAGTATTCATCCCGGCGCCAGAGTGCAAGACGCTCTTTTCAGGTAGATCCCAGAGGCAGGCATCCCAGACCGGATTGAATGACTGGTCAAAACAAATGATAACGCGATAAATTTATCTAACGGACGCCCACCAAGTGCCTCCGAGTGGGCATGATGAACTCAGGTCTCGCAGGATTATTTCGGGAAGATCCGGGACCTAATGGACCCAGCCGGGATCTCTACGACTACCGCAGCACCTCAGCTGGAGAGATATGCTTACGCATCCTCTTCAACACCCGGGGCTGTCTTTCGGTCGGACCACTATGCGGCCTGACGAAGGAGGGCTTTTGCGGTCAACAGGGTCAGTGCAGCAATAGAGCAGAGCTGTTACTCTACTTACTGGATAATTACAGATCTGCGAGTAATGATTACAGTGACATGGATTTCATGGTTTCCTCCGACCCGGGTAAATATTAATTGCGACTAATGACCGGGGAGGTGCGGCCTAGAGGACCGCCTGAATAGAATCGAGAGGCGAATACTATTTATCTGCAAGAACAACGCCAACCAAGAGGGTTGTCGTGGAATTGGGGGCCGTGGTTTTGTAGTATTGCTAGGGACGCGCAAACTACTACAGAAATTTTGGAAGGCATTATGTTGGTAGAAATACTTATTTGATAATTATTTAACTCCAAAACTAAAGGTTAAACGTAAACAGTGTACAACATTAAGTAAATAGTTGACCAAACTTGAGTAAAGACAATCTCTACAGAAAGACCTGATTTAATAATGGCAGATTCTGCGTATATGTATTTCAAAATATTGAAAAACAGTACGGCATGTAGCCACGTGCCTTTCTGTCTGCCTATCTTTGTTCACGATAACTTTTATAAAAATATATTGAATTTAATTTCATTCTTCAAGGACTCTAAATCCATGACCGCATTTACACTGTCGTGGACACGAGTTAATTTTAATGAGAGTGAGTCATGAATCAAATAGTTTTTAAGTTCCTGATGCATGTCCATGAACAGAAATTGAGTGGGAGTTCCAAAACAATTTGTAAACAATGTTCATATGGTATCACTTTCATGAGAGAAAACGCTCATGAAATTGGCTTATGTTCATAACAGTGTAAATGATGTCTGTAGATTCCAGTTTTAATCGAATTAGTAGTTTTTAAGATGGTGATTCGAGTTCTAAACATCACTCGATTGATTTGGTTTGTCGAAGTCGCTAATTTCAAATATGTGATCAAATTTAATTAATTCAAGATATTCAACTTTCTGCAGTTTTCGTAAAAATAGCCATCTATAAATCAGGTATTCATTACGGAGTACAGAAATACCATGTCCTCTATAGTTTTCTTTAGCGAAATTAAATTAAAATAGTTTATTTTAAAGTAAAACAAAAATATTATATTGTACTATACAAATATTAATAATAATTTTATAAATAATAATTATCAATTCAAAGAATAACACTGGCCTACAGCAACTTTGTCTCCAACGAATTGGCAAATTATTTCTTTAGGATTCTTTCCGTAGATTACGAATTTGTAAAATAGAATGCTCTACATCCTTTCACGTATTCTAGAAAAATACAGCTAAAAAATACAGAAAGCCACATTGTAGCTATTTTTAAAAAACCATTAAAAATTAACAGATTCATCCAGAATCTTATAATTTTGCTCAAATAATACATAGTTGAAATCTTAAATTATTATATTACATAAAAATACAATTTAAATAAAAACATTTCAATATTATCCGTCAATTTTACTTTTTTCCATAATGTTTAGTAAGATATCAATAAAAGCTAACATTAAGAAATTGTTTGTCATTTTGAATCTTTTTCTTTGTAAACTGTGTTGAAAATATCTTAAATAAAGATATAGAGCAGTCGCTTCCTGTGTATTAAAAACGCTGCTAGTTTCCTGCTGAATTTTTGTATGTTTTTATACATCGAATTCTTTGCAAGTTTCTCAATCAATTCTACTTGAGAGACAAAGTAAACTAATAAACTTTTACCCCTCTGTTAAAGGGATATGGGGCGAATCAAGACGAAAACTCACAGTATAAAAAAACATAAATAATAGTATTATATGTAATTATAATTATTTCATTGTTTAATAATTAACAAAAAATTTCTCATTTCAACAGTGTTTTATATATGTATAGTAATAATCACCGGTTAATGCAGTAAATATAATCAAGGACCGTGCCTCATCTTCTTTCAAATTTAACTGATGTTTTTCATTTGTTAATTTAAAAATGTGTTTCGTCAGCTCTTGCCTCTTTTCCAAATTTTTGTTAATTTCTGTCGGAAATATGTATAAGTATCATAAAAAGCAAATACCAATTTCCCGAAAATTTAAAAGAAAGTGAAAATGAAGTGAGCTTTATTTTCAGACAAATAACGAGAGAATTTACACGCGAGGAAACAAGCCCTAGCCCTTGTCGGGAGTTAACTCAGGCAAATTTTAGTGGTGTGCTAACCCAGCACAATATTGATCGGCAGGTTACTCTAATTGAACAGAAACGTAAAACTTTTGATCCAGTTTGAATCAATTAACTCGAACATCAAAACTGCACTGCTTAATTCCATTTGCTCTGCTCTTGATATGGGAGCCTGTAGTTATCGACATAATGCAAGATAGGCTCCTTGGCTTTCAGAGCTGTAATCGAACAGGTAAGCTGGAATTTGCACTTTAATTAACATTATTCGACCCGGCCTCATCTTTCGGATGGGCTTACAGCCCTCTGGCCATGTCCCTGCTCTGATACAGGGATTAAAGCGTAATACACACGGGTAAGTCCACAAAGGTCTCCATAGGGCCCGATAAGTATTGTAACAACTCAATATCACCCGGCTAAGTTCAATGGGCTGAGTCGGCTTCCTCAGCCCTGGGGGGAAGGCGTTCAACCCGCAAATGAGGTGAACTTTACTATTTAGAGCGAGGCTTATGCCTGGAATATCCTCTAATTGACCAAAGGCACTTACTCGGTGATTGTCTGGCAATGTTACTGGCTTCTAACTCTTCATACCCCTCCTCCAGCTCTTTGGCAACATTTGCGATTTCTATTGATTTCCTGTTAAGTCTGTCATGACTTATCATGGTCAGACATAAGTTGGAGTATCTACATTTCTGTTATGGGTAAGCAATATGGATTTCATCTTACGATTTCAAAACTTCAAGAAAGGTGAAGGTGTCAGCAACACCACAAATCACTTAACTTTTCAAAGGAAGACATTGAACACTATCTGTATAGAGCATAATCTTAATGAAGGTAACGTAAAATTCTATATTTATGCAGAACTAGAAAGATGTACGAAAGCTAATCAATTGAATCAACCTCTTTCCCTGGTTTTAAGAAAACTTCACATGATAAAACTAATTGAAATTCGAGGTTAATTGAGGGGGTATAGTAAAATACCAATAAAATACTTGCATATCATAGTAGCTCCCAAATTCTATCTTTATAATACACCTTGTGATTGTCATAAATTTTATAAGCATGCAAATATGCTTGTTATTAAAGAATTAGCTTGTATATAAAGAAATTTTCAATATCTATTAACAGTGATTGTACCTATTAGAAAATTGTGGTTATTTAACTATATTTAAGTTTCGTTAAAGAAGTTTCAGACGTTATCAATATTGTTTCCAAATTGTAACTGTACTGTATTCAGTCTCCTCAACAATTAAATAAATTGGGAAGGGTATTTTTTTCATTTAATATTGCCTAATTTTATGTTTAAGAAGTTCTATAACTTCAGAAGGGGTTTGTTAATATTAAACATGTATTTGAGCAATATCGCCCACAATCTTTGATTCTTTCTGAAAATGGATAAGTATATACTTTTGTGTATAATAAAAAAATAATATAATAAATTTGTGTCAAATGATTCTATGTGAAGATTCATTTACTTTGCAAAAAGTTTTCATATTTTAGATTGGTATAAAAAAGTTATACCAAGTAAATATTTCTGAAAGCCCATAAAATTAAAATTTAACCAATTTGGCTACAGGCATTAACTCCTCGGTTAGAATAATATAATATTGGTTGGGATGGTTAGGAATTTACTTTGAAATTTTAAACTTCGAATGATTTATTCAAGGTTGTATTTGGTCCAACCGGTTGCATTCTCAGTTTTTTCGTTTTTGTTTTTTCTTGACTTTTCCAAAATTATCTTAATTGAGTAAGGATTCACACACGCCTAATAAATTTTTAGATTTGCAACCTCGACTGTCTTCCTACTAGCGGGTTTTGAGCTAACCGAAGCTTCTTCCCCACAATTACGAATTCTGGGGGAGTCATTGGATCTACCCTTTATTAAGCAATCCAAAGCCTGTGTTCCAATCCCAACAATTTTGACAAGCTCCACCTGCAACAAGGCACCACATACCTGGAAGGCAGAGCTCCGCAGAGGGTTGTTGGCTGCCACATCTCTCCTCCGAGGCATTGTAGGACCAGACAAGAGAAGTAAGCAATCCCAGGAAGAAATAATAAAAAGTCGTGTATGTCTCTATTTCTTGCTCCGGTGGTAGACAAATTTTACCCTTTTAATCCTTCCATCGTCTAACAACCGTTCCGACTTACCTTTTAGGGTAAAGTTTCCGGGAGCGCCAACCGTGAAATTAAACTAGTTTGGATGTACCAAGACGCCGGGCCATAAAAACGGAAATGTTTGGTACTCAGTCTTAGAAGTAGGATAAATCTTGATGTCACAGGACTTTGAATAAAACAAAAACTCCTTTTTACCCTGTTTGTCTCGTGACGGGCAGGCAGTGCGCCGGAGAGCGCTGCCACGGCTCGTTGACTTAAGGCTTCTTCGTCCTGATGAGCCAGCTATTCCCGTAATCCCTCAAACTGAACCCAATCGGAAATCGAATTTAGGCCACAGTATCACAAATCTGACCGCACACATTTGCCCTCCTACTAATTTCCTTTGGCTGATCATATTTCATAGACCTGTGGCCTGTTTCTCAAGTTTTCGGAGCCAGAGGGTTACTCCTGGGGAGGAAGAGACTAGCAATTTAGAAGGGTGGCAAATTATTACCCAGATTAAAACTATTGCTGCAGAATTAACATCATATGTATATCTGTTAATAATATTGTTCATCAATGCCTTCTACGGGGGCTTGAGTTATTTATGGAGAGTCCTCTAAATGCATTAAATTGTACATTAATCCTTCGAGGAATTAATGCAAACAGAATATTTCTGATGTTCAAATCTCACACACCACTTAAAAACCATTATCTTTAAGTACTTCGGGAGTGTTATAGAGTTCTTTTGTAAGCTGGGAGAAATTTTAAATTTGAATAAAATTAAAATAGTTGATTATTTAAAAATGAATTTTTATTACTAGGAATTTTATAAACCATCAATGTAAATGGCCACACAAAATTTTTGTTGCCGAAAAATAACACTTAGTTAATAAATGGAAGATTTTGCCACAAAAACTTATATGGTAAAATAAGAACATATTCCTTAAAATATAATTAGGAGGAAGCTGAGAAGATTAAAATATAACTCGCGTTTAAAAATGTTGGACAAAACAAAAATATTTTTCTTTTTTTTTTACTGATACTTAAACTTTAAGATGACACATTGTGCCAACTATAAAAGGGCATGACATCCACGGTTTAGTGCGAATTCCAAATATCCTGACCCGGATTTCTCTACTATAGGAGCTTTTTTGAGGGAAATTGAACAAATACCAGGATATACCGTAATTCAGCAAGGACACAAATGGATCTATGCCAAAAATTAAAGTGTGGGCGTTCCTCACATGGGTAGACTAGAAATTTAGTGGATAAGTTTGACAAAGATAAAATAATAAAATAAATGCAAAAAAGAGATATTAAAACAATAAAAAGAATGTTTTCTCAATTCTTAATTTAAATAAATTTGTTTGAAAATGTGTACTAAAACTGTTTAAACACATTTTCATAAAATCACAAAAATTATAATTCGATCATTTTATCAACAGATTTAAAATTGGGTTTTCCAAATTCCCCATGTACTTAATTTTGTGAAAATTGACACAATGGCATCTTGAAAATTATTCATTCCAATAACACTACAATCAATAAGTCACGAAATTTCATTAAAATGAACTTTTAAGAACAAAAATATTACAATCGGTGTACATAAATTATCGTAAACGAAAGAAAATCATTTAAACAGAGGCGCACACACATAAAATGCACTTTTCGAAGGTATTACAAGCAAAATCTGCCATTACCCCCAGACACGATTCTTTGAACTAAATATGTACAATGCCTAATAAAAATAATTTGAAGCACAAAAGTCTAATTTCGTATCTCTTAAAATTTGACGAACAACTACTTATTAATTAATAATTATTAGTTATGTTAAAGACAGTGGCGTATTCACCCATAGAGCAAGTTTGTGCAGGCTTGGAGCGATAAATGTTGTTTTAATATCGTATTCTAGTAATAAATATTAATACAGTTCTTTAAACTCCTCATTTTAATGCATTTCGAATTGCAGATAACATTTACATTTTTCTATTACGACTACTACCAAAGGACATTTAAAATATCAACAAGTTTATGTGTTTTTCCGTTAACATAAATATAAGTTTTTTGTTTAATAAAACGTGTGTTTTTGTACGTGCGTCAAAGACATACTATGAATGCAATGTGCATAAATAATTCTCGAAACTTTAAACGCATTTTTCTTGAAACAATCTTTTTTTGAGCTTATCGAATGGATAACAATTTAAACCTATGGATCGATTCTGCTAAAATTGTAACACTTTATTATGTATACTATTGGCTATCGTCTAATTTTGATAAATAATAATGATTGCTAATAAAATGTACAAAATATCCATAATAATACTTTTTTCTTTTAAATCCCCCAAATTATTGATTCTTTTAATGCTTCACTACTCGTATACAAGAGTATTTGTATATTATCATTTTATAAGTATAAAGTAAAGAGCGGAAATGCCTTTCAATTATGGTTTTTGACATAATTTCCAACGGAAAAATCAAAAAAGAATATATAAATTTTGTTATATCACTGAATTACTATACTTTACTATCCAGTGTTATCGAAAATTGTATTGTATAGTCTGAAACAAAAATCTCTTTTTTAGTTTTTCAAGGATGCTTACAACCCAATCAGCATATAAAAAATGGGCAAGGCAAAGTGTTAAGGACCATTTTGGCTATTTAAAATACCATTGTAGGAATTTGACGAGGCAATGTTTGTTTGTGAACGGATTGAATCGTAAGAGGTATGCTTAGAAAGCTTGAAGGCTCAGTTCTCTAACACGCTATCAACCAAAATCCTACGATACCTCTCAAAGGACTTATGAAGTATTTTCTGAGTTCAATTCCTTCATCAGACAGAAGATTTTCGATTGTGATTTTACGGAGGAAGGATCGATTTTGGAAGGTAGAGGGTGGGCTCTCCGAACAAACTTTGATCGATACCACCGTTCAAATAGGAAAATCGTCTTTGTTTGAAGGAAGAACAAAATCGAAGGGAACTCAGACTGTCCCGGTTTATATTCGAACTTAGTGTCACTAGTGATACTGAATGCAATAGAATTCGTATTCCAAAACTATATGAATAATTACTACCATAACTGAGAGAGATGATGAAATGAAGCCTTTATAATTTAGTGGGCTGAGTTGACCAAACTTCGCACAAATCATAAGTTGAACGCCCCCGGTGTGACTGTAAATTAGCCCTCCTATCCTCCAGACGCAATTTGCATACCGCCTAGCTAAAGAGTCTAAATAAATGCGAGTGCACGACTTACCTTCTGCCCTAAGGATGAGAATAATAAAAGTGAACCGCACGGTGTTCATGAGTTCCATTATTCCCGGTGCTCCCACGCTGGTGTAGCATCCGCAGATGGTGACGTGTCCCCACAGCAACAAAAGCTCCTGTTTCACCTTATTCACTGCACACCTGACCAAACGGCGCCAAATTGGTTCGAACCAGGAACAAACAGATTTGAAGAGCGACACCAGAAATCAGCGTACGAAAGAAAGCACTTTGCACTTCTCACCAGTTCGCCACTTGACACTGAAAATTCATTTTCCATTGGGCTTGGTGGGCTAAGTGGGCCCCGTAGGAAGCACCTTGGCTAAACCCGCGGATCCTCGCATTCCTGGGTGGGCTCACTTAAAAATGAATCTGCTCCAAAATTAAAAGTCTCCTGGCGGGCGGCCGCGTTCCTGCTCCACTGGGATGGCGGCGGCGGGTAGAAAACCTGCAAAGAAAGCAACCGACTAAATTATTGGGTGCCGGGTAAGGGGAGGCTTTCATAAAACAATCCCGTCCGGGCCATGCATAGTTCGCTTTGTTTAAAAAAATTTTCAAATTCAACCATTGTGCCGGGCTCCTCCGTATTAAGAAAGGTTTCCTCCGCGCCCCAGTCCTCCTGCACTGCTGCACTGCTGCACCGCTGCACTCTCCACAAGGGATAGGAAAATTGTTCATGCAGCCTGAAATTATGGTGATTCTAGATCTAGTTCACCATGTTACTCAGTTTTTGGGGTGGTGCTCCAAGGGAGGAAAAATCATACGAGTATCTCTGGACTTTGAACCCCACTTACGTTAGCTGTCCCGATTAGCAATGCAATGCTCTGTTTTGAGATAATCGATTCTGGTTTGATGAATATTTATGTTTTGAAATCTATCGCTTGAACACGGCAATAAACCAAGATATCAAATTTGGATTATTGAATTAGAAACTTTATTTTGCCAAATTTAAATTCCGGCTTTTATATATAGTTTTTAAAATGCCTGCTTACGTTTAATCTATGTGCTGAATATTACTAGTATCCTTAAAAATGTACCCCTATTGGAGAAGATTGTTATCTTCAAAAAATTCAAATTTAAATTAGAAAATCAGTAGAAATTAAAATTTTCCAGGTTGACACGTTTTATATTATAACAGGAATATTGTCATTAGGAGGTCTACCCCCCCTTCATAGGATTCCTCCCTTAACTGCTAGTTATTCAGGCCTTGGTAAACAACAGCCAAATCCTAACAATAATCTTACTGACAATATTATCATTAATTACCTTATTTTTTTACATACAAATAGCACACTCCGCACTTATGTTAAACTTCTACGAAAAAGATTGAACTACAGAACAAGCCTACAAACAAAAAATTAAATTATATCATTTATTTCAAACTCAGGAATTATAACTACCAGAATATGTAGTAAATAAATTTTGTTGTATTCTTGTCATTACACTTGTTTTGGTCTTATTCTATTGACACACTGTAAACGAAATTTGGAATTTCGAGTCTATTGAAATTCCCAATTATGACATTTATTTGAAATGAAAGTCAAATTTATGTCGTAATCTATATTTGATGGGACTATTCGTGTTTAATTTTTACAAAAATTCAGAAATTATAAAATCTTTCTGGAATTAAGAATACGCATAATCCTAAATCCTATCTTCTTTTAAATTTTAACTTCAAAATCATACAAATATGTGCACAACAATTTTGACTTTATTTTATTACTATAGTTTGACAATAGATCCAAAGTTAAGGCAGGGTTCCAACGTCCCCATTATGGGCTTTCAGTCATTGTTCAAGCATTAGCCATGACTTTGTTTCGGTTTGTACCTAATTTGTACCCCAGAATCAGTCTCTGCTTAGCTACCTTTGGGTCACGTTTTAAACCAGGCTTGGACCATATTTCCGTACCAACACTGGTCCTACTTTTAATATTAACTCTGGACCGAGTTTCAGAATCAGTCCTGTACTAAGTTTTCCAACATGCCAATCTGTGATTTCGATGTCAGGGCTAGCACGAAGTTATAATTCCAATAATTTTCCAGACTCCATATTGCGTTCACGTCGTCACTATATTGGTCGCCATAGCTGTTCCAGCGCCGCCTATTTTACTGTAAAACCGTTTTTAGATCGTATAAATATGGGAGGCAAAACCCAAAAATATTGATCGCTAGCTGGCTTTCCGGCAGAGAAAGTACACCTATCCCCCGATTTACACGGAAGATAGGTTCCAGAGAAAACCGTGTAAATCGAAATCGATGATTTTTATACGTAAAACCGTGTAAATCGAAAATAAACTAAATGTGCATAATTCAGTTATTTATTTCAAAGTAAAATAAAACTAAATACATCTTAAAAAACATAAAAATAATAATAGTGTATATAATTCATTTTACGTGTAGAAACAAGAAATATAAATTAAAAAATCGAACCAAAAAATTCATTATGTACTGCTATCACTTTCATAGACTCTTCGTTTTTTCTTTCTGTTTACTATGATGTCACTTTCATCACTCGATAGTACAGGCCTTCTTATTGGCCATCCAATAAACGGGAAGGTTTTTAAGATCTATTCCCTTAAATGAGCGTGGCGTTTTTGATTTATTAATAACTAATGGTTTCATAATATGATCGCCTAAAGCGTTGCTGCAGAAAAGAACTGTGATACGGTTTTTCGCTGCTTTATGCCCACTAGCGGATTTGTGAGGTTCTTAGGCATTTTTTTTTCCAAAATAACCCAAACTTGTCAGCATTAAAGACCTGATCAGGAGTGTAGGAATTAACGGCTATAATCTCAGCAAATTTTATCGGATATTGTTGCGCTGCATCTGAATCAGCAGATGCTTGTTCTCCTTTTAATTTTAGATTATGTAAAGAATGCCTTTGTTTAAATCTTTCAAACCAACCATGGCTTGCAGAAAAAGGCTTCTTTTCAGCTGAAGAAGTAGATGGTAACTGATTTTTAATTTTTTCATAAATCTTCAATGCTTTCAAACGGAATCCGTTTTTGAGTGGTGTCTTCTAGCCATATCATTAATGCTTTTTCCATATTTTCCATGGAATTCCTAGAATTATTACTACCAATGTAAACAAATCGAACGGAATTAAAAAATGTGTGGAAATTTTTTTTTTTAATTTCATATTTTAAAAACCGTGTAAAAGTGAAATCGTGTAAATCGAGTACCGTGTAAATCGGGGGATAAGCTTTCTTTTACAAACTTGCAGTGGGTTTTCCTACACAACACAGGCTTTCCTGTTCCCTTTAGATTTTCCTAAATATACAGGACATTAAGTGTCCTAAGTGTGTAAACAATTTTCCTTACCCAGAATTGTTGTCAACAGGATTTCCTGAAGACTCATATTCATCTTAAAACCCTTATGTGCTTCGTCTGTTGTGTTACATGTATACATATTGAAATTGTAAGCAGATTTCCTTTCCTTTCGCATTTCAGATCATTAAAATTTGATCTTTTTACACTTAACTTTTATTTTTTGAATTATTATTTTATTCCTACATTTATTCTCTTATTTTTTCCTTTATATTATAATTTTCTATTTTTATCCCCACCTCGCTTCCTTATTATCTGTGAATCAGCCTATTATAGACCCCAACACTATTTTAATTCTAAATAACCCTTGAAGGATTTTATAAGAAAAATATCATTTGTTTAGTAAATAACTGCCAATTACTTCATCGTTACGTAAATATATACCTTAAAATGATTTATAAATCAATACAAACAGATATTACGATGCGTAGATTTCAATTGTTATATTGTATCATAAATATCGATATTTTCAATGGCATTGGTGCACATCGAGCGCACCATGCCTAGTCTTGCCTAGAATAAGGACGAAAGTTAAACAACGTTAAAAATTTACATCGAACACATGCAGCAAAAATAGCTTTACAGAAACAGAATGGTGTGTAATAAACTAAGCATTTCCGAGAAATTGCAATTTGAATTTCCCCCGGGCAGAGTAGGGCCAAAGATCATAGGGAGAGCAGACGAGATTCCGGCGGGTTTGGCAGCCCATTTCCACCAGCCCCAGGTCCGATTAGGGGATTTTTTTTTTTCCAACATGCAAACGTCGCCCAGTGAAGGCGCGAGAAGCACCGCCGTGAAAACAAAGCAATTAGGAGATGAGTGCCACACTGGCCCGACAAAAATTATTCCCATCGGCGCACTCACCGTTTCTGAAACTTTTTATTAGCTCCCTCGTCGTCGCACCGCTGCGGGCTACATTTATGTTTACCCAGGGCCCCAAGCCCTGGTCGCTACTTCCACAAGGAGGAAATTGAAAATTTTTGGAATCGAAAGATCCACTCGACGACTGCTGATAGGGGGCCAAGCGTGAGGCAACAGCGAGCTCCATAAATGTTTTTCCAACAACAACAAAAAACAAAAAAATCTAAAATGGACCGGGGTGCTATCGAGCCCTTCATTTGGGCGTTCCGTGAACTGCGAAACTACCGTGAAACAAAACAATTTCATTTTATGAACAGAGGGCTCCGCGTCTGGCCGCGACTTGCACTAGGTGAATAGTTCACAGCAAATGTAAACCTGGTTGCGGTAGCAGTGGTGGCCGCGTTCGGTCACTAAAAGCAGAATTTTAAGTCTTTTCCTGCTACTAACTGGCTCCCATAACTGGAAATCTGTCCGGCTGTACTGGCCAGGGCTACCGCAAGATAAACGCGGCGGGTAAATATGAAGTAGAAATTAATTGTCCCCCGCCCGGGTGCCCGCGCCACTGACGGAAAACTCCCGAGCCCCGGGTGCATTCCCCATAGCTTTAACCCCATGAACACATTTTGTACTCAAAATGTTGCAAGCATTCTGTTCAGACAGACACATTACAAATAGAAGGAGACCGGCAAGAGTGCGGGCCCTATAATTTTCGGAATACATTAGACAATTTTTGGTCGGGCACGAACTAGAAGGGGGCTCGGGTAGCTCTCAGTAGGGAACTGCTCCAGTTGCTCTGGCTGCTGCTTCTCGGTCTCTTAATGTTTTATTCAGGAAGAGCTTGTGAGGGTAGTAATGAGTTATGAGTGGAAAGGGAGGACGGGGCCAGAACACGGCTGACCTGAAGCAAAATGCAAAATTCTTGCGGATGAGCAGTTCCCATAAATGAGCACTAAATTCTGAATGATTGACAGGGACTTAATAATAGATGCGGCGAACCTTCCCAAAAGCAGGAGGGTTGCCTCTTTTCGGGTATAATTCTAGTGATTAGGAGGTACCTGATCCTCCCCCGCTTGACCGGACCCAAGGAATGGAGCACATAGAAATACCCTGGGTCTGGGTCACATGCGGTGATTTTGGTTTAACCCTAGTTCATTGAATATTTTGTTGCGTTTCGTGGCCAGACATAGCCAAGCAAGCCTTTTTAAATTAGAAACCTCCGGCGGTGCCGAAGAACTAAAGGACAGACAATAGCTTTGTCGGGAGGAATCAGTTACCCCTTCAGGACAATTGGGGGATTATTAAAATCCCCGTACATGTCGTGCATTTTAAAAACTTTTAATTTGCATTTATGGGTCTCTATTTTATTCATCTGCTCACCTCTGCTTTCCATGGAAATTAGTCACAATATGTACTTAAATATAACAAGTCTTAAAAAGCAGAAATTTGTTTTTTGCGTCAACAGATTTTAAAGTATATATGAGTTTATTTATATCTGTGCAAAAACCAATCAAATGCGCTATTATATGTACCGCATTATCAATATCTTTCGAGTAAAAAAGTGATAAATTGATAAAAATATGAATTAATAATGAGTAAATCCTCACAATTCTACTAGATTACAAATATATGATGATATATATGATGCCATTACTGCAACAACAAAGCAACGTAATTTTAGTACTAAGGTCTATCCATTGAGATCACAAAATGATCTGATTATATTTTAATTTTTTTAAAAACTTCTAAAAACACTTACTGAATAAAAAAAATAGAACCATCTTGATAAATTAAGAAGAATTAATTTTGATCTCATTATGCATCAGGTAAATCTGAATTTACCAGTTACTGGCTACACCAATGCGTTATTTAAGTGCAATATTTTTAATTAAAAAAAGCTTTCCAATTCTTTTAATGTAAGAGTAACAACATTATTCAAGTAATGAGTTTTTTCCCAAAATTAAAGCAGAAAATTATAAAATAGATGAATTTTTTTTCAATGTCCTGTACAATGAATGTCCCACCCGTAACTCGTGGAAATCTGTGTATTTAACAATCTAAGAATTTGCGATTGTAAGTACGGAATGTAGTTCATGCTTTAATAAGGTTTAGTCCCATTCATAACTCCCTATTATATCAAGTTTCATCTGTTATTGTCATGAGTTCATTATTTGAAATATTGATTTGCTTCATAAACGAAGAGAATATGCAATATAATTTCTGTTTATATAGATAGCAGCTGTTGATGGGCTAAGTCACAAAAATATGAATAGCATAAACGTTGCTGATTACAATTCTTTTAATTAATCATATTTCACAAAAATTCCTTACAATTTAAATCCACTATTTAAAACAATTTGTTTAACACCTTTGAAAGCATTTCGAAAATGTAAGTTCGAAAGAAAACAGGAAATTTAAGTTTTGAATTTTTAAATGTCCTGTTTTCCTTTTCCTTTCACACATAAACATAAAAATATAATTTATGTTCAAGTGGCTTTTTTTGACGTGATAAAAGAAATACCAATCGATCAAAATTTCATTACCTTATGGGATATAAAAATTTAAGTATATACAAATAATAAAGTTCACCTTATGATAACTCCAGGATCAGGACCCTTAGAGAGGATCAAGGTCATATTGTTTACATTAAACAACAACTATTGACCGATTAAATTTATTTGAAAATTTTCCATTACATTGTACTAAATATCCTATATACATATACTAGAAGAAAGAAATTATATTTAAAATATGTGCGTTAATTGTGAAGTTTTAAAAACATAAATACTTATGGTCAATCAAGAATCAATTTTGGAAAAGATATCGAAAGATGTCGTCACCTCTAGTCGATCGATGATTTGAGAGGAATGTTAAACGTATAAAACAAGTAGCCTACATAAGGCTTACGTGCACTCCAGCACTATAAATCAATACTGTTAACTGACTGTTTGCCGTATAGAGACATTTTCTTCTTAAATTTTAAAACATATTTCGAGCTGATTATACAATAAATTGATTTCATTTCAGATATTTTCATTTACTTGTGCTTCATATATGATAATTTCAAAATTCTAGATCAACGGGAAGTGGATACCTTGTAAGCTTTGTTCTGTCTGTCAGTGAGTTAGTCTGTCAGTATGCAAATATATTTGAAAAGGTCGTATCTTTTTATAGCATTGAGTTAGAAACTTGAATTTCTTACAGGGCTATGAGGATGTAGGCTTTAGTATTCTAAATTACTTTCAACTCGATAAAACTAGCCGTACCAAAGAAAAAGAGCTGTTAAGAAAGCACACAGACGGACAGAAAACACAGAGATCCTATAATTCATTTTGAGACGACACGGAACCCTACAAATTTTAGAATAGTATAATAACGTATAAAATATAATTTCTCTCGAACACATCGAATTATAGAGATAAATTAGAAAAGATAATATAAATAATTATGTAAGAAGAAAATATAGTAAAAATTTTAGACTACCGCTAACCCCAGTCTATAGCAGAATGTTCAGAGTAACTGTCAGGCTATAACTTCACTATTATAATTGTTTTTTCTGCGTAAATCTGATCCGATCTAGACCGTTCCCCCTCCTAATGCTACCAAAAGTTCTAACCCAACTACCCAAACTGTCGAAATGCTAGGACTGTGAAAATGTTGGTAAGGTTTAAGTTCCTTAGGTTAAAGAATGGTATTCCTGAAAACTGTTTACAATTGAACTTCACCATCATTTTCCATATACGAAATTGAACTGCTAAAATGAGTTAATTCAATGAAATTTAATGTGGCTGCTAAATGAACTTTCCCTTCTTCAACATCTGATTTAAGAGCCCTTAAATGGACCATGCACTGACCGTCCCATCGATTTTAATAATATCCCTGTGAACCGCATAAATATTCGCGGCATATGGAGGAGGTTCGAGCAGCTCAGCCTCAGGTCAGATTGCTGATGTTGCCAATGCGAAAACAGCTACCGTTGGCAGTGATTGCGTACAATTGATTTCTTTGTAATGTGCCTTCGAGCACATTAAAACCCAATTTGCGTTCATAGTTACTTCGAGTGCACCGTGTGCATTGAGTGGATTGACGCTGTTTTCGATGATTTTTTCAATCGAGTTTGGGGTTTCTAAATTAAATCAAAATGAATATTTGCCACATACGTTGGGATATAACTCTGAACATACCGTTTATAGATAATACAAACCAGAAAAACTAAGACAGTGCTTTTATTATAGATATTTGACTATTCTAAGTAAAGTAATACAATAGTCAAAGTCGGCAAGTGCGAGTCAGAACTTCATCGAGTAGAAGTTCACGCCATCCGTTTCAGCCTTTAATAATAGTAAATTTTATTTTGTCTTACTGTTGCTGAAGTGTTCTAAGCCTTTATAGTTTTATCGTTTTTTTGTTCTGTTTTGGAAATTCAAAGTTTAATGAAAGAAATATCCAAAAATTGATATCCTTGATTTATACTAGCGTTTTGCGATTAACTTATGCATAATTACAAAATTTAAAATTAATTAATTTAACCACAATATTATGCTAATTAAACATTGTTCATTCTAAATCTTAAAATTTGTTTTTTCAATCATTTACTTTGAATCTAGACATTTACCCGTAGAATTCATAAATTTATGAAGAAAAAAATCTTTTACAAAAAGACCAGGTAGTTATGTAAATTAAAGAAAATTTATTTACTTTCGCAAATGCAAAGAAAACACAAAGACAAAGTCATTAATCGTCATACCAAATTTTCCCCTGAGGCTTACAGCAATTCTTAACTGTTCGTTGTCTTATTTTAACATTACACACTACGGAGAAACATCTCAACATTTCATTTGAAAATTAATGCATTTTTCTGAACGCAATAAAACATCGCAACATTTTCTAAGTAAATATCTTCAAATGCATATAACGAGTAGTTGTGAAGTAAGATTGGCAATTACGAAATGAACTTATGTTGAGTTAAACTCCGCAAATTTGTCATTTACTCTAAAACATTCAAAAATCTTTATTTATTTATAGGTCTATTTTGTCCCAGAAATGGTTTTAACAAACTTCTTGAAATTTATTAAGTAGGAGATATCAGCATTTCATCTCTTATTAATTCAACGCCAAAAACAATTTAAATACTTCGGGTTATTTTAATATATATATTTGGAAATTGTAACAATCATTAAGACTAGAAGAGGATTACCTACACCGAGCTTGAAGCAGAAAAATATACTAATGAAATATAAAAATTTAATATAACCTGTGGGAATATACAAGGTACATTTTTAAAACTAAAATGAAAAATTTTCGCTAAAACTTACGAGAATTACCATATTTTTGTTTTTATAGTTTCAGCCTTTACATACAGCTTAAATTACTAAGGGAAGAAGTCCATTATTATGCATTTCTTTCTGTGAAAATCGACAGTATAATTCGATAAATTTCATAGAACTATTTTTAACATATTAAAGTAGTTACTTTCAGAGAAGAAAAGAATCAATTTCTTCAAAAAAGTAGTGCTTTTCGGATGAATTGATAATAATGTTTTGTGGAAGTAGAATAAACATTATAAGATTTGATTTTTATTAAAAAATAAAGACATACCCAAATTAATGTTTAGATACAGAAATGTTATCACTGATTCTAAATAAAACCCTAGTCAGGAACTTCTTCATTTCCTTAAATGAATGCGAATTTACACAATTTCAAGTCCTAAGTCTACATCATATTTGAAGAAAGTTGGTCGTTTCGAGTAGCTATTGCATTTAGTAAATGTAATTATTCGAGCATTTCATGTAACGTAGATTGATCTAATACCGACAATCTCACTTTTTCTTCAATTTATTTTACTATACTAAGCGACTAATGCAATAAAATTAATCAAAAAGAGCAAATTTCGTGGTATGCCGATAGACGGCATACAATAAACTTAGGCATGTGTCAACATAACGCCATTGAAGCATTAGTCGATTTGTGTATGCATTATAAAGTTATTCTCGATAGAAAATGCCAGCTTACGAGCTAAATTCTCGCCATCTGTGGAAAGTTTTAATTTTCTGCTTCAATATAAAGAAATCTGCGAATGAAGTTCATCGAATTCTCTGAAATACTTATGGTGAGGTCGCTATTAGTGAAAGAACGTGTCGTGATTGGTTTCGATGCTTCAAGAATGGTAATTTTAACGTCAAAAATCTACATGGCGGTGGAACAGAAAAGGTTTTCGAAGATACTGAATTGAATGCATTACTTATGGTAATCGTGTCAAAGGCAAGAGGAATTGGCAGAAACATTGGGAGTGACTCAACAAGCCATTTCAAAACGCCCCAAAAGTCATAAGAATGGTTCAGAAACAAGGACATTGAAGCCTCACGCATTGAAACCTCGAGATGTTGAACGGTGTTTGTTTGCTTGTGAACAGCTGCTTGAAAAGTAAAGACGAAAAGAATTTCTGCATTACATTGTGACTGTGGACGAAAAATGGTATAACCCTAAGTGCAAAAAATCATGGTGATCATAGAATATTCACGGCAACGAAGACCAGATCAGCGTAGCTGCTAAAACAACCACAGGCGATCGGTATCGAAAGCAATTGATGCGTTTGAGCTGAGCATTGAGAGACAAACAGTCGCAATACAACGAAAGCTATGATAAAGTGATTTTACAGCAGGACAATGCACGACCCTACGTAAAACCTAATTATGAAGTTTTATCCTACCCGCCAGGTCTATCTCCAGATGTTGCTCCCTCTGATTATCATTTACTTCGATCAATGGCACACGGCCTAGCTGGCCAACAGTTCCATTCTTATCAAGAGGTCCAAAATTGGATCGATTCGTGGATCGCATCAAAAAATAACCAGGATTTGTACACTGCCCGAAAAATAGCAGCAAGTAGTGGACAGCGATGGACAATACTTTTAATAGTGAATGTATAACTAGTTTTTTACAATAAAGCCTCGAACTTCGGGAAAAAAGGCAGTATCAAAGTTGTACACTTAATAGTAAAACAACATTTTTAGTGCAAAGGCTTAGGATTGCCCTATTTCCGACCAAAATAATCCTTGTTTCCTAAAACTGACTGGGCTTAATGTAGCTCCGACCTAGGTAATAGGCTTGTTAAAATTGGATCTTTTGCCATAAAAATGAAGTCGGTAATCTTCAAATGTGATAAAATTACTGTTAAAAAACGATCATTTTCAAAAACATACTAAGTAGAACAAGAATTAAATTTATCAATGATATACCATATATCATCATCATCATTTATTTATTTCATGTATATATATTGTTGAATAGGTTTTATTTAAGCACCAGTACTTTAATTTTGATCATTGTATAAACTAAAATGCGTTTTGGATATTTAATATAAAATTAAAAACGACACATATTTTTAACTAGTTTTTTTCTATTATTTAAATATTAAAAACAAATGAGTACTTAGACAACTATGAATATCTCCTCCAAAATAAATGGTATTTGTACAAATATTGTTTGCATTTACAAGCAAAGTTAACTGTGATCCCGAGTAAAAATCGTCAGCACAAAAAGAGCACCGAAAGACCACCAAACGTTTAATTACCACCAATATGCAAACCCAAATAGACTCGATTTTCTTTTGGAAAATTAGGAGCACTGATATACCACCAAATAAGGGACAGATATCAATTGAAAACTCTAATAGTCGATGGAAGCCCCAAAACACCACCAGAACATGATTGCATATAGAATGCCTTATTCAGCACCAAATGAACACGTCTAGTTGTCAAATGGTGGTATTTTAGTGTAGTAAACGGTGCTATGTTGGTGCTCATTTGGTATGGAATTTTTTGACGATAGTAGTCATTTGGTGGTGATTCGGTGTTGAAGCTGGTGCTCTATTAGTTGTTGTAAAGAAGTGGATTAACAATTTTGTTCGCCAAAAGGGCTTACTTTGCTGTTATTTTAGTTTAATTTGAAGTGTCGATTTAGTTGTTATTCAGTGTATAGGAAATTCAATGCACAATTTTTACTCGGGATGAGAGACATTTTTTAGTAAGTCATAATTAGATAGATTAAAAAATTCTACTTTTTTTACTAATTTATAAGTTCAACAAATTGCCTCAATACCGCTACGTTCGTTGTTAATACCTCTGTTATCCTTTTTCCGTCTAAATTTTATTGTTGTTTTTTGTAAACAAATTATAAAAATTTTAACTAGTTAAATATCTACAAAAAATTGTAAAGTATTAATCTCAATGCTTTAAAACTATTTCTAAAATACTTAAAAGCACTAACCAACATTTAAGAATCTCCATTAAAATTTTGTAGGTGCACGAATGGACTTTTCTGCACCAATGCCTTAAAAAAATTGCACAAGTAACAGTCAGCTATTGGTCGTTTTCAGTAGCTATAATGTAAGATATGTGGATATATATTGCAGCAAACCGTGACTTATTTATAAGCATCAAGAAATAGATATTAGTGAAAATATAAAGTGATCAGAATTAAGTAGGCATTCGGTGATTAGTGATCTAATATCACTCTATCGTTTATAGTTTACGTTTCAAATTTGTAATTACTATAAAATTTGGAAATCTGGTATGTATCATTAGTTTGGCGACTTCATCCTATCCTGAAAATTTCAGCTCTCAATTATTACGTTATAAGGGTTAAAAAAATACGATGAATCGCTTCGAGAAGAGGTTTGACAGTGCTCTGCTCGCATGCTCGTCTTTGCAGGGGCACTATCGTACCCTAGATGACGAGCTAAATCTTGTAAATCTTGATTTTGAATTTAACATCGCAAGAGAATAAAATCCGTAAGTGGGTCGAAGACCGAACAATCGGGGCCCCATTTCTGTTCCATGGAATAAATCAGGAAAATGATCAGAGTTGCACTTGCAGCAGCAGCAGCAGCAGCGAGTAGCAGGCCCAGCACAGCCCACGAGCGGCGAAACCCGAATAAATCAAAGGGTTGAGTCAGAGAAACAAATTATTTTCGGGAATCGGGCTTGTGGGGCGGGTTTAATTTGAACCGCAACCAGAACAGAGCCGCATATTACAATTGGGTCATGTGGGAAGTATGGACATTCCCGGGGAAAATTGCAATTCTTATCTGGGTCTTCCTTTACCTCAAGGCCATTAATTTACCGCACACATACGGTGGGCGGTGCAGCGGTGCGGAGCAATGACGGTGACAGTCTCCCCATCTAGTCACACCCGGGAGACTGAAAAGAAATTCTCTTCACAGAGCAGCAGCTCCCCCCTCTTGTCACCCGGTGCAATTATGAAATTTCAAATTTAACGAGAACTTCACTCTGTCAGCCGTACGAAAATGTTTCTTCAGCGGAGTGCAGCGGCCGGGGCAGCTGGCTGCAAAACTAAAAGTAATTTCGAGCTCATTTTACCTTTTATTTATTCGTCCTTTGATGAGGTATTCTAATTGAAAGCTCCCGGTGCTCCGGTACTCGCGCCGCCGGTGTGCACAATGGCGAGAACAAAGACGGGGCGGCAAGTGGCACAATAATGCATCGGTGCACTTTCTCAAGAACGGAATTACCGAAATATTACTCTCCGCCTAAGTTGCGTAAATTATGCAAAATTGAAGTGGCGCCTCTCCGCGCACACACTTTACCCAGCACACACTAAACTAACGCCACTAACGGAAAATAGTTGTAGAGGGAAAGTAGTCACTAACGAGGTTCTCGTGCGGCAGGCTCAAAATTTTGATTCTAGAAAATCATCAGAGCACTAACTGCACAACACTAAAAACCGGCGTCGCAACCTCAACGGGAGACATTTGCATGCTGCGAGGAGAATTCCTTCGATTGTTTCTGTCCTCGCCTGGTTCTCCGTCGACTTCGACTATGCCGCCAGAGGAGTACAGGGCCGGTGCCTTCTTCGCTGGTGCATTAAAGTTTCAGCGAGGACGGGCTCTTTCGTATGCGGAGGGCCCCAGCCGAATCACAGCTGCATGACGAGGTGCTCCGACACTTCTGGATTCTCTGGATGCTGGCGTTCGGGATGGCATCCCAAAATCTGTTTACGAATTTCAGGAAGTTGCCGCCATTTAATCCCGGCAGCCGCCTACAGATCGGCCCGTTACGACGCGGCCTGGGGGTGGGATAAGTGCGGGAAATCACGAGAACAGATTAAAAATTCACGACGAAGCGAGACGAGAGCTACAGGAGCACTTCCGCTTTTCCTTAGCGCCGTTCCCGACCCTGAGGCATCTCCACAAAGTTTGGAGCAGCAGCGACCTGCGAGCAAACGTACAACCGAACTAAACGACGCGAACCGTCTGAACCTACTGACATTGAGGAGCCGACTGTTTACTATCGCAGCCGCCGCCTGCAGAACTCCTCCAGAGCCCCAGAGTCCAGAGGAGTCGGAGTCGACAGCTGAACATGCTTCCTTTAGCCCTCGCCACGAGGTGCGCCGACTGCCACCCCGCCCGCACCCCCGCTCGGGTGCATTTCAGGGTGGTGAGGCAACAGGACACGAGCGGCCGGATTCCTCGATTTCGGTGCAAACGAGCTAGGAGTGTGGGCGTACGGCTGCGTTTACGTTCGAGTTCATCTCCGACCAGCACCGAACGGAGGCCCTCGGACGTATTCGTCCGAAGGATTCGTCTGGCTGAGGTGAACCGATGAACTGCGCGTCCTCAGATACCCTCGGTGGGAGTATCGGCTACTACCCGGGTGAATGTGGAACTTGTGTCGCTGGTGCCGAAGAGGTTCCTTTCGAACTCCACCTCCAACTCGATTTGCACATTTAAACCGAACTTCGTTGAAGAAAGCATTGCTTCTGGGCGCTTTGATCTCGACGGACAATTGCTCCTGGCAGTCACAAAACGAAGGCGTCGTTTCATATCTAAAACAACAGGTACGGAGCGCAACAAGTACATGTCTTGCGAAATACAAGTCCAGTTATTATCTTAACCTGAGTTGTGTAAATATCCAAAAATGTATCTAAAATTTAAACAGGTACAAATTTAAAACAATAAAATCAATCAATCAATGAATATTTATGGTAGGTAAAAGATAAACATAAATAGCAAAAATGGAAGTTGTTGGATATAAGTACTACAGTGAGGTCCTGGTTATTTACTTCTACATTTTATAATAAATTTTATCGACTGCTGCAAATGAAAAAAATATTCTAATAAAACTTCTTAAATTGCTCATGCTCACTCTCACTAATTTTGCATAGGTACACTTTACGATTACTTCAAATATTCGTAATTAAACTCTGTATTTTAATAATTAATGCACAATCTTTTATTTTTCTTTAATTTAGTAACTGTGTTTGGCATTAATTGGTACATAGAGAAGAATGAGGTATGTAAGATGCGGTAATAAGGTAAGATAGAGCATCAAACTTACGTTCTTATACCAAAATTACGAGATCGATAATATTAGGTCTACCGGAATGTTCTGTCCTATAATTTCGTTTCAAGTTTGAATATATTTGGATATGTTCGTTTGAGTTATATGTGGCTGTATATCTTTATAATTGCGTTTATTATGTGCCCTTCGAAATTAACTAAACAAAGATATCTCATGTCATTGTCAGCGTGTCGAAATTTGTTAAAAGTTTATGGTGAAGATGCTGTTGCGGACAGAACGTGAAGGAGATGGTTTGAAAAATTTAAAGCAGGTGATTTCGGCCTTAGTGATAAGCCACGCTCTGGGTCGCCATTTGTGATTGATAACGATATTTTTAAGACCATGATGAAAAATGGATTACATATGAAAACATCGTAAGGAAAACAGCGTGAACCTGAAAAACATGCCTTCTTCAGCTCTACACCGAGCTTGAGCCGTAAAAAAGAGAATACTGTGTATATGGTGGAATATGCAAGGTCCAATCCATTATGAGCTTTTGGACCTTTGAACCCAAGAAAAAGCTAAATTCGGAGAAATACAGTCAACAAATGGACGAGTTAACAAAGTACTCCAAGAAAAAAGGCTGATAATATTCAATAAGAAGGAAATCATACTGCATCACGATAATGCTAGACCACATGCTGCTTTGCCGACTCGCCAGAAAATCTCAGAGCTAGGATGGGAAATTCTTTCGCATCGACCATACTTCCCAGACCTTAACCATCAGATTTTCACCTATTCATTACAAAATTATTTGATGAGAAAAAAATTCCAAAAATGAAGAAAACGTTTACAGTAGTGCTGCTGTAGTTTTTCGCATCCAAAGATTTTCTTCAAAAATAGGTTTTATAAATTGCCATCATGCTGGGAAAATATATCGTACAATAAATCTAATTAAATATTTTAAAAATTGTATCATTCTCTTCCTCTTCAAAAACGGACAGAACTATCCGGTAGACCTAATATTTCTTTTGATATTATGTTTTAATTTTTCAATGCAATGATAGTATAATATCTCTTAATTATTTCGTTCATAGAACGAATAACTGGCATAATTTACTTTTCTACACATGATTATTATTTATTTATTTAACAAACATTTTTTAAACTTTGTAATTTTAACTTATGCAACTTTTTGTTGTTTTTTTTTTTTGTTGAAAATTCTAAAATATTAACCAGTACTGTTATTATAAGTTATAATCAACTTAAAAAAAATCAACAATTCGTTGTCGTTTTGGTTGGCTCATTCCAATTTTAATTGTATTAACCAGTTAAGTATGGAATTTATTTTTAAAAGTCTCTCACTGGGTGCGTAATTAAAATCAAACAGCGATGAGTATACACATCGAACACAATACAAATAGTTTTACAATAAATTTTATGAAAAAATTATAACGAGATCATTTTTATTAGATAAAAATTAATAATTTAATTCTCAACAAAATTAAAATTCAGCAAAAGGTTTGTGTATCGCGTTATTCCGACAAACCAATAGTTCGCGTAATTTATTTAAGTTATTGCAATTGTTATTGGGTAAACAGCGAACTAAACAAAACAATACAAAGTACACAGGGAAAATAATCAACTAATTTATATACTCGTATATGAAAATTAATATATTATATAGGGAATAATACATCAAAGAATTTAACATATTTCAGTGGTATACAATCAAAGTTGGTAAAGTCCATAGTGCCAAAATGTTCAGTAAACGATAAAAACGATTATTTTAATAATTACAGGTAACTATTCTATGTTAAACACTATTTATATGCAGAATGTAATACATTATGGAAATACAAGTGTTCATCACGCTCAGTTCAATACTTTTGAGTAAAACCTTAAGTATAAGATGGACTTTCCCAGTTTTGTTACCAAGTTTTGGACTTTACTAAGTTTGTAACTGAATGTTTAGGACTTTCCTATATTTGTTACCAGCTTTTTGGACAGGGTTGGATTCAGGCGTCAGTGAAATGGAGGCAATGGAGCCTTCCTATTGGTCGAAAAGGACTTTACGCAAATTGAAACTCAACTCACTTGGACTTTGCTAGGTTTGTTTGTAAAGTCAATTTTCAAATTGAAATAACAATCGAGATTACTAGAATTTGTATAAAATTATTCTACGGGGTAAATATAGATACGGAAGCAAATGTGTTGCAATTTAAATTACACTTTTAAAATGTTGTGGACTTTACCAACTTTGATTGTATACCCCTGACTTCGTTTTTCTAATTTATAGCAGGTTTACTCTTAATACATATAAATGAAATATAAAACTAAATGATAGTGACATGATCAATGATGATAGACAGTGAATACGGCATCTCACTGAAATATTGAGTTTTTATATTAAACGATAGTTTATTCAACGTGTATACACGGCGAACGTAATTAACTGGTTAAACTAACTTTTCGGTAGAAGAATGAAAAAAAATACAGTTTTGTTAAATTTACCAATACTTAAATTTTCAGTCTACAACCGCTGCAGTCGTAGCTACATCCCGCTTAAAAACTGATAACAAAATCACGGATTATGGATTGACGAGTTGGTCGAAAAGTGCAATTCTCATGCGGGCCTCCCCTTTTAACGACATTAGTATCAAGGGGTGAACATTAATAGCTTTACCGATTGAAGGGTATATGAGGAATGTTCAGAGGATTAATTGCTCCGTAGGAAGAAGAATGTCTTGGGAGCGCTGAAAGCGTTAATTTGGAGCCGAACGTGTGCTTATTTTATTTGCTGCAGTCGTAAAACCATCGGCCAGCTTGCTCCGTTCCAATCTCGAGGAGGAGCAACATATGCTCGAATCGGCAAAGCTCTAAAACTCCAATCATTTCCGTCTGTGGCGAAGTCGCCTCCGCCTAATTGCACTTGGTCTAACTCAGCCAGATGAGCCTAATGGTGCTCAGTTAAAAGTTTTTTTTTTTTTTTCTTCTAGGGTGATGTGGCCCAATAAAGGCAACTTACAGAGGAAACTAATCGACGTGTAAAGGAACCGTCGTCGGGAATGAGGAGGAAATTTTTCGCCTACTGGCCCGGGCGTCAAGTGGACGTGAAGACGAAGAAAGTTAGGACCACTCCCCACCGCCTGCGAACTCTACTTCATTGGTCACCGTAATGTGCAAGCAGAACGCGTTAATTTGATGGAATTACGTGAACCCATTCCCGCAGAAGACAGCACAAGTTTGCGGGAGCAGAAGACTAAACACACATTGAACGCTGCACGTAGCCCGGTTGATTGCGAAAGTTTCTGCTCAAACATCCGGCCGATAAATTGGTTGGGGCGGATCGGGTTGGGTCCTGAGGACGGGGGTGCAGCGCGCTCGAGTTCGGTAATAAACGAAGTCCTGCTAAATGGCCGGATCAAGGCACCGGGATCCGGGAACGGATGTAAAAACGTAATAAGCCCTCTCCCTCACCCGCCGCCCGCCGCCCGCATGTGACAGACATGACGAACGGTGTCGATCTGATAAGAAATTTATTGCCCCCCGATGTTATCCTTTTATCCAATTGCCTTAGTCAGAGCTCTGGCATGGGGCTGGAGGGGGAGGACCCGAATGTCGTTCGGCGATGGCATGCAATTTAAATATGAAGTCATCGCCACTTGTTGCTCCTTGCCAGGACTGTGGGCGCTAGCAAGAAGACTCCTTCCGGGCAGTAAGACGCTCCCTGCGTGATCACGTATCGGTACTTGACGCGTTTATTCATAGCCCTTGGAAATATAAACCGTTCCCGCTCCCGGTCGTCAAACTCCCCATGTTCTGAAAAGGATGTGGGACTTCCGGCGAGGAGTCCTTGCACTTTTCTTTTGCGATACAAAAAAATTCCGGCACAACGACTTTCTTGCAGGACAGACACGCAATATCTGTTTACCGCATATCGCGTGAGCCGACCAGCCGCAATCTAATCGCATTTGTTCAAGTTCATCTTTAAGTTAAGCCGGTATTTAAATACAAAAAAGAAACTTTAGGATATTTGGGGTTAGAAATGATACTCTAGATTGTATTGAAACATGCGTATTGAGTATTTTGCATTATGCTTACCATATTGAAAATCTTAAAACTAAAACTTAGTACTCAGACAATACATATGACTATTACTAACTTAAATAAAAAATTAAAAAATAATGCCTCAAAAACTATGCTTTTGAAAAAGAAAAAATTATTTATAGTACATATGAGGCAATCGTTGTGAACGAATGACCAATTGAAATCTATAAGGACTCAAATGAAAGCTCTTGAACTATACCTTTGAAAGCTGATTTTATATCACAATAAGATGGCCAAAACCCTCTAACTAAAATTATTGTTTCTACCTGTTTTACTTAAACCCATTAGTTATTACAATATATTTCCTTTTAATAATTTTCAGCACACACGTACCTCTAGACGAGCTTCTCCTCATCAATCATACCAATCCCCTTCCACCATACTTGTACAAAAAGAAAATCAGCCTCTAATAAATGTCTCTCCAACTTCCCTAATTCCGATAACCCTATACCGGTCAATCTTCTAGATTCTTCTTCGAACTCCAATTGGCAGTTTAAGGCAGGTGTTTTTCGTAAATTTAATTTCTGTACCCCAACTAAAAACCCTAAATTTGCGAAATCTCACACAATGAACCCGCCCTTCTCGTTATATGTAACCCCATCGACACAGACTAATTCTTTGTTTGCCAACAACACTAATTCTATTCCTGCTTCTTCCATTTTTCTTTTTCAAACCAACCTCTTTCCTAAAGGAGTCCATCTGCTCCCATTACACCCTCTAGCATACGTAACTCTTCTTTCATTGATTCCTTTCTAACAGCGGTAGTTAAGCTCAGCATGCAATCTGCTGGGTCTAGAGAAGGACATTATATACTATTCCGTTTCCACAAACATAAACTCTGTCATAATATCCGTCTTTTCCTTACCTATCTTCACAACAAATCAGATTTTGTTTATTTCGATGGGAATACCAAACCTAATGCACTGGTTTCAATCCACTAAGAAAGCCTCTCTTCTGACCGATTGAGACAACTTTTCTTTAGATATCAAAATGTATTACATTATCAATTGACCTTGCTACCTTCGTTTTCTACGTCAGCTTTCGGTGTGAAATAGAACATCAAAGGAATGTGCAATGCGGTGATCTTACCTCAGTCCAAGAATATTTCTGAAAACAATTTCATGATTATCTAAGCGTTATTCGAACAAAAAACCTTTCTTCGACGATGAAATTTCCACATTTTTAATAGAACTCATTGCGATCGTATCGGAAGTTTAAACACAAGCTTAAAAAAATAAGTGTCTTAAAATAAGTATTAAACTAGTATTAGTAAATTAAATCAGACCATCTTGTAACTATATTTATATTAAAACACCATCATTTCCCTCTAAAAATCAGTATGTGTCATTTCGTTAAAGTGTAAACAATATACTTTCTTTCTGCTAAATCATCACTGGGGAACGTTACCAACAACAATTGATGCAATTGAGCCGAGCACTGAAGCTCGAACGCCCACAATATGACAAAAGACATGACAAAGTGATTTTCCAGCATGACAACGCTCGGCCACATGTTGCAACAGTGGTCCAGACCCCGCACCCGCCGTATTCACCAGATATTTATCTTTCCGACTATCACTTTTGCCGGTCGATGACTCATGGCCTGGCCGAGCAGCACTTCACTTTTTACGGAGAATCCAAAAATTGGGTCGATTCTAGGATCGCCTCAAAGGACGGGGAATTTTTTCGATGCGAAATCCGTATGCTGCCTGAAAAATTAGGAAAACCTATGGAGATGGAGAATACTACATTGCAACAATTTCTCTGAATAAAGCTTCAAAGTCACAAAAAAACCCTCAAAACTTATATGTACCCCCAATAATACTTTTAAAATAATGTTCCCAAATATGTTTTGTTTTGTTTCTGAACAACGAATTGTTTGTACCTTAGTTTTTATTTCATCGTACAAAACAATGGTTCGAAAATAAAGGCTGTAAGATGCCTAGGGTATTTTAAAAGTAAATATCAAATGATTAATTTAATACTCACGAAGAATATTTTGGTGTTATAGCTGAATAGCACGTATGAGTATAGGCTACATCACAAGGTAAAGATACTTCAAACGGCGTTAGAGCATTATATGGGATATGGCAAAAGAGAAGCTGCACGACAGACCCTCTTATAGAAATTAACAGAAGCAATTTTAACATCAAGAAAACTCTTTGAGTAGTCTAAAACAAAGTACAAGAATATCATAAGTAATAACCCTTTATTACAGTTAATAGGAGGCACTAAAAATACGACAATTTTTTAATAAAAGTAAGTGTGACATTTAAGTAGAAAAAGAAAAAAATATTAATCAAAAGGTTTTTAAGTAATGAAACTGAACTTATTTACGTATTAACAATACATAACTCAATGAATATCTACATATATTATCTAATCCATAGTAAAACAAGTTGCTTCAAGTTAATTCTTAATAAATAATCTTTAAAATATCTTGAATTGATTTTCAGAAATGATCTTGAGTTAAGGTAAGGCGATTAATTCCTTTGATGATTGTTCAGAACAATTATTTCAAGCGAAATACGTTATATTTCATATTTTCACAAATAAACTGAAATTAGGTTGTTTCAGCCCGAATTGAATTCCCTATATTTTGAAATCAATTTTTTCACTCAACCTTCGAAAGTAGATTTCAAAACCCTTCATTTGCACCCTTACAGATCTCAATTGGCTGTAACTAATTTTGGGTAGCAAGGGCCTGTTCACAAAAAAATTATCTCATATATATTTATATTTTTTTGTAAATTTCCTTTCGGATTTTGGATTAGTACTTAGTTTTCAGTTAGGTAGATGGGTTAGGCCAGGTATAGTAGATTACACTTTCTTGTTATGTTGAAGAAAAGAAAATCAGGTTCAAATATGAATATGAATATGAGTTAGTAACTATTCTATTAATTGTTTTTTAGCTTGCATTAAGCGAAATGAATAAATGAGCAGATAAAGCTTAACTGTATAGTACATATACGTTTTTGTGATAGTATACAAATGTGCCGGATGGTCGGGATATAATGCAGAACCTTTCCACAGAAGATATTGATGTTAAAATGAATCTTATGATATTAATCTTAATCTTATAATTTGTTCTTTGAAACATTTTTGGCAAAATAAAAATTGGCTCTATTATAAAGTTGATCAACCAATGTTTGGAACATTATCATTGGTTGAGGACAAAAATTAGAAGAATGTGTAAAATTAACCCCCCAAATAGTAGAATAGAGCGTTAACCGTCACCGTTCGTCGAGTACGAGTACTAAATACTCTGTCTATTCATGCTTTTCTGAAAGTGAAGATGAATTTTTTTTTTGGAAATATTAGCTACGTACTTCTTTTAAACAAAACCTAAAAATCCGATTACTCTTATCCAACTCTGTGCTCATTATGAGTCAGACAAGCACTCTCAAAAAGCTATTCCAAGCCGGATCCCGACATCACCTCAGGCGAGGCACTGTGCTCTGATGACACATAATTTTCACACACTAAATTTAGCCTGCGATAGGAACTTTCCTTTTAATCTGATTTGGCAGGAAAGCGCCACCCGAGCGCCTTCATATTCGCGTGGTTGGGCACGCACTCAAGAAGCCAGTCGAGCCATAGCACGGAAAAGAGCTTTCACCGCCAAATTATTATTGTAAAAAGGAATGAAAGCAATTAGCCCGCCGCTGCTTAAGCAGGCGAATTACGCAAAACGTAAGCGAGTAGTTTTCTGTCGAGGATGGCTAGAGGGGTGGAAAAGTCGTCGAGAAGGTGCTCCGCTCCTTGTAAGCAATTCCTACCCATCCGGGGGAAAAGAATTTTAAAGAGAAGGTTCTTATTGACGTGTTGAGGTGATGATTTGCGTCACCTGTAAAATTACTTTGAAAACGTTAACGTGCCTTTTCTTAGAAAAATTAATAGCGGACATCTTTTGATGTCGGACAAAGAATATATTTCGGTAGGTAAAACGATTTTTGGATGACACATCCGCATAATACCCTGAGGGTCCTAAAATGTAATCTGAGCGCCATCAGTCTTGGCTTGCTATCAATTAACCGAATGAAACCTTGGAAGCGGTTTCAAAAGAAATTGAGCCCTACGGGCGCCGCCCACCTTTTCAACCTGCTGCAGGATACAAATTCGCGTATCACGCCATCGCCTTACCCTCAGCCGGTGCAAAAAAAGATTTTTGTAAATGGCTCAAGCCCGGACGGGTGGGTGCAAAAAGCATCAAATGACAAAATTGAGAGCTCTTTTTGCCGGGTAACCGCAGGAACAAAGGGTAAATCGCGGATGGGAGAGCCACAAAAACGGAACTTCTTGCGAAAATAACGGAATGTCATCTTGTTTAACAACATAAATCGGACTTTGAATCAATTTTGGGGAAGACCAAAAACTTCAGAACTGCCGCGTCCCAAAGGAACGTGCTGGCCTGATGTTGGCGGTGGGCGATGCCTGTAAAGGCGCTGCTACTCGGACCGCACGGGTGGGACACACAGGCGGCCAATTTCTACCCAGCAGTGTCGCCTTGTTACACGAAGGCACAATACAAAACAGGGCAACATCTCGGACGTCCTTGTTAGGCATTGCAGTTGGCACCGGAGCCGCCCGTGAGGCAATGACAATTTAGGCCAAAGCTAGACCATCTAGACGGCAGGCGAAGTGAACGTTTATCCCACTTACGGGGAGCACCAGAATTTTATTTCGCCCACACATGCAAGCATACATTCGTATATAAGGGCCAAAGTCGGGCAGCTGGGGTCGGGCAGAATGCGCCCTAAGCCTCTTACGTTAGGTGATAAGCCCGTTGTTTCGCCCCTTCTGAACCCTATTCGAAATCCTGAACTATACCCCTGCTTAGCACAAAGGAGCAGAGTAATGTGACCATGCATGCCATGGACTAGAATCGAGGCGAACCACTGAGCCGGTGGATCTACGGCCCTTTAATTTCACGTGTTTACACATGAGATTCCGCATTTATTACCTTTCGGGCACTCCATGATATGCACCCGGCCAGTCCACCCATAATAAATAGGGCTGCGGACGCTGCCCGGCGAGGATGCAATGCTGAGGCGCCACCAGTTCACGTTTGCCGATTGCGGCGATCCTGATCTGCAGACTCAAGTGTTCCATCGCCCAATCAAAATTTCTTATTTGCTTTTGCCCGGCGCGTTATCTTGCGAATTCACAGGTAAGTGAACTCGAGCAAACGCGATTAAGCTACAGCTAGCCGGCATCCTAGGGCTCCGGCCGCCCACAACAGAGAATATCGCGTGTCTGCCCAACAAGGGCGTTGCTACAGGAAGAAAATAAATAAACTTCCTCGACGACGGAAGTTCTACATCCTTGTTGCAGCATAAGGAATAAAAATTGTTTAAAGTATGCTTTATAAAATTGTTCAGTAAAACCACTACATCAAGAAATTTTAAAGGAATGGCGATAAGTTAATTTTTAATGTGTAAACAGGGTGTAGTACTTCTCAGGGAACCGGCGAAAAAAAAATTATTAATTTGAAAAATCTAATTTCGATTTCATACAAAAAGGCGACTTTATTTATTTCATAGGCAACAGATATACAATTATGTACCACCTGGTTTTACAAAAATCAATTGAAAATTAATAAAATATTGTAGAATTAATAATTCATCACCAATCGTTGAGAATCATTACTTTGTTCAATATTCTCCGGCCGAACATTATTCAATATTATGGGAACAAAAATCATTATTTATTTATGTATAAATTTGATAAGAAGTAATCTCAATGAGATTATATAATCTTAATAATAAGTGAATGATTATATAATCATAATTAAATTAAATGTTTGATTCAGGCCCTAGAACCAGTGCCTGACCAGGACTGAGCAATTCGTGGGTCATGTTTTAATATCAGCCACTAGGCCAAACGTGGTCGTTTCACTATTTTATCTTTTAAATTTACACATTTTCAGAGAATTTTACAGATTTAACATTTTAATTTCGCTATTTTTCACAAATTGGTAGTCATAACCGAGTTAAGTAAGTTATTATGAATGTGCTAGCTGAGTAATCTGCTTTCACTTAGTGAATCATAAATATTTAGTTAAAGACTCAAATACTCAAGTTTGACCCTTAAAAATTGTTACTAAAATCTATCTATCAATAGTACTACTAATAATAATACTACTATAATACTATGGTTCATTCGAAGGATCTTTTACCCCTTTTTTACTTATGTCCATATATGTATAAAGGTATTCACATCGTTTTTGTATTTTGTATTGAGTAGGAGAACATCAAAGCAAAAAACCTTATGTTAATTGCATATTCGTGATAGAAGTTATCGTCTGTTAATCATTTCACTGCATACATATATAACTGCTCAATTTTAAGTTACTGGGTATTAAACCAGTAATTCTCTACTAATATATTTTCTTATAGTGTTACTTTGAATAATGGAAAAAGTTGTCACCGTGTGGGATTTGCCATCTTTTAGTTTTATTACATATAGAAAAATTTTATTTAATCTTCATGGAAATCCTATCAATGAAACAACAGGAAATTGATTCGCAATTTTGGATCCGTATTCTTGAAATCCCTAAATTTTGACAGTAGATTTTAAATTAAATGCTTCAAGCTACCCTTACTAGCGGATTCACAATCAGGTTCTCCAAAAATACACAAAAGCAGTTTTCATGACAATTCCGACAGTGTGCCATTTTGTCCTCGAATAAAAATTGATCGCTATGTTAAGGTGGTATATCAAAAAATGAAAATTAAAGCCGTTTAGGCTGATTGAACAATAAATAAATTAACAAACTACTTAAATCTCGACAGAGATATAAAAATATGAAGGGGATAAGTGGAAGATGTTTTGCGGCCTTATTTTACCAATATATATACATATATATACATATATATATACATATATATACATATATATATATATATATCTATATATATATGTATATATCTATATATATGTATATCAATATAATGGTCCTCGGTTCAAGATACCTAAAAATTCTTCATTTGATTGACATGAAGATTGACACCTAGAAATTTTCAGGATTGCTTGATTTTCGAATGTTTTTACAGATTTGTAGAAAAATTTCCATCTGACGAATATACAGACTATGTAATGATCAACTCTTATTATTACTTATTCTAACTATATAGAGTTTATAAAAATTAAACACAAAACTTGTCTGAAAAGTATGCATGCATAATAAAGTAAAGTAAACTACCATTAGCATGTTGCTTTGCAAGAAAGCGAAAATTTAGCTGAATATGTGAGATTAAAAGAAAATAAGAGAAGGCGGAATAGGAATTATCTCAAAATAAAATAAAGGAGTGTTAGGCAAAAGTATAAATGCAGATTGTGTACAAAATATTGCTGAGATAAAGAAACGATGAAGAACAATGTTGAAAATTGTCGATATGTTTTATTTAACTTCCTTTGTAAACACATTACACGACCCCCTAATCCTTGAACTTATTTGGCTATGACCCTACGTGTAAGGTTTCAGGGGCACTTGTAATCAGGACGTGGAAGGTGGGAAAGGAAGGTTTAAGCAGGTAAAGTAATGCTCGAGTAATGGGAAGTAATCACAGCCATGCGAGTCCTTGTCGTTTTAAGAGTTTGAAGTTTGTTCTGTCTCAAGGACATCGCTTTGGGTAAGGGTAAACGAAACCGGCAGTCCAAAATCATACAACCATTCTTTGAGCATAAAGGGAACACAAAGCGGCGATGGTAAGCACTTCTGGTGGACATAATCCCCGTTTACCATGGGAAGCCGACACCCTTCGTGGGAGACAAATCACAAAGTGTTGAGACGGTTTATGAATTATTCCCGTAACCGAAGTGGCAGCCATAAGTCGACGCTGACGGACAACGACGCACTCACTGGAATCCACCTTTGTGCCTAAAAATTTTTTATTCATAACTCAAAGCGACTGAGAGCTCACCGGTTAAATCTGGGAGGCGGTGGCACACATTTCCTCACCTATTGGCACCTTGCACGGGATAAAAGCACTCAAGGTAAGCATCAAAGGGCCTACCGGAAGAGAGGAATTGGGAAAAGTCAAGACAGTTGGCATCTTCCTGTTTGAGTTGGGTTTGGAGGAAATCACCCCGGCGGCGCAACAAATCTGGAGCTGGAGTTGAAGCTGCGGGCGGTTGGAAGATTGTCGGGATCAAATCTGTGTAACATCCAGAAAAATAACAGCACATAATGCAGGCTCAGGGCCTTTCGATGCCGGTGCGCCGCGCCAAGTGTTTGTATGTACGGGACGCCAGAGGGCGAGTACAGGAAGCACCCCGGTTGCCTACGGAGTTAAACATCACTCCAGCAGAGGGAGCCCCTTCCTGCCGGGAAGCCTGGCGCACAGTGTGAATTTTTAATGGCATGAAAGCTGGGGGTGGAAGAAATATTATTATTTTTTTTTTCGGGACGCAGTTTGCTTCCCCTAGGATGTGTAAAATAAGTTTGGGTGTTTTGCTGCTGGCGGGAGGGCAGACACCTTCTACACCTTCGCCCTATGTGACTTCTTGTCGATTCCCGCCGGAGATTTTAAGGAACTTTATTAAATGTATTTAGTCTGTCGCAGAGGATTTATTGAATTGTGAACGTGTTCGAGCGCTAAATTTGTACAAACGTTTACAAGGGGCTTCTTTAAAGGGAAATCGCTAAGCGGTTTAGGGCAATCGTCGCAATAAGTTGCAAGTTTCGGCATTAGACGCTAAGCGGATTTTCCTGGCAAACCTCGCACGTTTTTTCACTTTGCCTTTTGTGATTTGCTCCTGGATGCCTTCGTTTTACATCTTCGCCCTCATACCACCACGAAGTGGGGTGATCTTTCCTTTTGAGGGGTTGACCTTTATTACAAACTACTCCCCCACAGAGCTCTTGACTTAAACGTCTGCTTCTTTTCTAGTCAAGGAGGATCAACGAATCACTTGCCTTTACTCAGTGATTGAGGCGAACGTTGGGAGCAGATTGGAAACGTTTTCTACCTAAACGAGCTTAGAAAGGTGTAAATAAACCCAAAATCCCAAAATCGAATAAAAGAGACAGCAAGCAGAGTAGAGAGGCGAAGGGGGAAAGAGGGGAGAATATCTTTCGGTGTTATGCTCCTGGAACATTCAAAGTCTTATATACGTTGATTTATGAAATTTAAGTTAAAGGTTGCTTTCCGAATGAATAGGCATAAGATGAACTAACTTTAATCAAGAGTTTTTTGTTTATTCATTTATTTATTAAATCTACTGATTCATTTACAATGTAACAGACTAGGAAACATTACATACAATACTAGAAAGGAACACTTAGTCTATTTTTCGACGTGGGAGTTCAGTATACTAAGAATCGAACTACCAGAGACCCTAATATTACCTAATAAATCATACCAAAAATTTGAAAAATCTATAATACCTAAACCTTTTTACGCCCAAGTCTGCTGAATTTTCAGTTAATTTTCAACATCTTATAATTTAATGATAAAAGGTAAAGAAAGTTCGAGAAAGCAATATTATTCTTTTTTCGAGGTAGATTTTTTGAATGGTGTAAACGATATTTTTAGAAAACAACATATGCCCTTTATTTTTCCAAAAATACATCTAAGAATCTAACTTACTCCATTTTAAAATGTAGTACCGTCTTCTCAAATTATAATGATGTGGACTAATGTTATTTTCGTAAACCAAAATAAGAGATCCATATTTTAAATAATTTATTTTTCATAATTATATTATGAAAAAATTTAGCTTTTACGATATTGACATTTGTACTTCTAAATTGATAAAAATAAAAACTATTAATGAGTATAATGAGAAATAAAAGTATCGGAAATACATTTCTGAATCTTAAGATAGCGCTTAATATTGTATCATAGTGAAAATTGTAATTTATAAAAAACCTTTCTTCTAAAATTGATTTTTTTAAAGTACTTTTGCAAAAAATTAAAATTAAATGTTGCTTTCCAGTAATTTTGGCTACACCATTCGGAAGCGCGGTCTCAAAAACAAAAAGTACCTTTCTCCGCCTTGGTTCACATTTCTTCATCGATATAGCTCACCTTTTTCATCAAATATTACGACGTTGAAATTAAAGTGAAAAAATATTTTTTTGCTTATTTGCAATCAATTTATCTATGATTATTTGATGATAGAAGAGTAGAGGGTTTTTCAATAAAGACAAACAATTTTGTATTTAAATAAAACACAGAAAAATTAAGATATTGGGCTGAGATTTATTACAGGTACAGTACACATATTACATTTAACTATAAAATTCGATCTAGTTCATATGACCATCGGAAGCACGTTTACGGCCGGAATATTGGCAATTTCGTGTTCGATATTGAGCCTGAGCTCCTCTAATATTGTTGGCTTGTTGGTATAAACCCACGATTTAACGCAATTCCATACAAATAAATCCAATGGCGTTAAACCTCATCAGCGAGGAGGCCATTTGACCGGCCCATTTTTTAAAATTACTCTGTTACCGAACTTCTTCTTAAATAGATCAATTGTTTGACCAGCTGTGTAGCATGGGCCACCATCTTGTTGAAACTACTGTTAAGTGCATCATGTTCTGGACAAAAGTAGTCTTCCAACACCACACGTTAGCGAATTCCATACACCTCCGGCATGAAAACCACCCCACAAGGTAACTTTTTGTAAGCCAAGATCTTTACGCAAAATTCGCGACAATGTGGTTTGAGAGGTTCTCAATTCCTGTGATCAGCGAGGAATCGCGATTTGTCTAATTTCAAACTGAAGCACTTACGGCTGCAATTTCAGTACTTCGAACGGTGCGTTGTCTTACTGGCATAGAAACATCCAATAGTGAATATTTTAATTCGAATTTATCCACTATACCACCTTGTCTGGTAAAACGATTATTACGACCGAAAATTGGAGTAAGCGCTCTTAAAGTTGTAACCACTAACTCACTGAATTTTTGCCAAGGGAGTGGGGAGGGAAAGAGCAGGAGCATCATTACCCATTTCTATAAAAATTATTTTATTACCACGGTTCTCCTCTTATTTGTAAAATGGTTCTGGTCAACATTTGCCTATGTCTTTACCTATCTAGCTCATATTCAAAATATGAAAAGTTTGATAAAAAGAGAGCTCGTGTTGATGTGTAACATAGATGATTTTTCCCCCTCCGGTAGTGGTAATTGTTTTATTGATATGCAGTTAAATTAATGACTAACTTGCGAAATTTTGACCATTAATTTATGATACTCATGAAACTAATACCCTGGACAGACAAACGAACAACGAGCAGACAAAATTTATAATCTTTACGTTTTTTAATATTCCATCAAACAGTGATTTCGACATAAGTTTGATTTCATCTTCAAAGCAATGTGACATTAAATACGCTCAATTCTCAATTCCGTATATACCTACTTGGATTCTAACAACTTTCACTTGACACAATAACAAGTATTTTCAGACACAATAAACTTTTACCGTCATTGCAAATGTAACATAACTTGCAATAGTAGCCTATAATTCTTAACAGGCTGCTGGAATTATGTGAAAATTATACAATTTATCTTTTAGTAATTTTTACGGAAACCGCAGTTAAGATTAGCAGTATTCTATGAAGGTTAAATTACGTTTTTCTAGTAAGTTTTACTGAAAGTCTATATACATTACTAACATTCTATGAATGTTAATGATGTTTTTATGGTAAAATCATGAAGATAAAATTATGTTTTAGTTATTTTTATGAATAGTCCAGCTATGATTATTGGCAATCTATAAAGATAAAACAATGTAATCTCGTTATTTTTACTTTTCTACTACTTATCTTATTTAATTTTATTTTTAATAGTCCACTTTGACTTATTTACTAAAAATGGCTGAATCCAGATGCTATTTTCGATGAATTCTTCAACATCATCTCCAAACTGGAATGAAAGAAACACTGATCCGCTAAAATAGCAAAATTCTTAAGCATATGAAACACTTCATTCTAATTGAAATAGGAAATTATTAATTGGAAATTAGCCCTTTCGATCATTTTCAACACCAATCTCTATCCCATTTGTAAACAAAAATTCATGAAACTGCGTCGGATCCATTTTACAAAACTGAAACAATTTACTCTATAAAACTCACATTAGAGAAAACCTATTCCTTACTAGAGTACAGTTATACTCACTGTACAATTACATTCGTCAAATTATGCTCGAGTGCTCAAGAACAATTACTTTATGTTCAAGATTCAAATCCGACTAACATCGGTACCTTTGGCTCAGTTTATCTAGCGAATTTTGATAGTTTCTAGCAAACTGTTCTTGGATTCTGGTAAACTTTTGTAAAATTCTAGTAAAATTTTGTTGATGGCTAGAAGTTTTAGACATTTCAATAGAAATTTTTAAATTAAATACTGAAACGTTCACCAAAAGATATTTTTACTGGAATTTCATGTTTTGCTAGTTTATGGGTAAAATTTATGTATAGTAAGCATTTTATTAGAAAAATGTATTTCTATATATACCCAACATTTTAATGAAATAGAAATAAGGGAGTTATGAGCAGTACGCAAAAAAGTATTGACCCTCATCCCTTTGCCCAATTGTCTTTTCTCCGAGGTAAATAGTAAACCTAGTTATAGGACTTAAGCATTGTTTATTTTTGAGTAGAGATACGTTGTATGTTCAGACCTACAAAAATTCTAAGATGTGCCTAAAGGAGAATTTGTGACGCACAATATAAAGAACATTGGAAAAGCTGTGCTGAAAGCAAAGTGTTATGATATAGTAAAAGTGCTGATTAGCATTTTTACTTAAATGTTTAGAAATATATAAGTACATATTAAAAAAATGCATACTCTTACTTTAACTAATTAAGTAGGTAATAATTTAAATGTAAGATAACAATTAGAAAGCATATAAATCGATATTTATAAGGTTATTTCTAATTTAAAATAATCAATACCACTGACTGTAACAAGTTGCCGTTATTACTGCACTTAACACCTAATTGCAGCAATGGATTTAAAATAGCAGAAAATACAAAATTCGTTTAGATCAGAACGATCCGATTGAATGGCCATTGCAGGCCATTCTATTATTGTCAATAGAGTCGGCTGCAGCATAAAATGCAGTAAGAAATCGCTTAAAATTGCGCCCAAGGGAGCAGTCTGGCGCTGGTCCCCACAGGGGAGCCGCCTAAATAGGGAAATTAATAATGGCTATTCGTTTTGTCGCGCAACCAGCAGAGCAAACACAACGACAGAAGCTTTTACGTTTTATATATTTTGTTTTATTTTACTTTACCTTTTTTTAACAAAATGCGTAGAATTAACAGGCAGTCGATACCCATTGTTTTTGTGACAAACGACATCTCATCCTGTGCGCGGTGCCCACGCCGCGGCCAATCCCCCTCTGATGGGTAGTAAATGGGCTTGAAATTGATTCCCTTGTCCGAAAATCCAATCAACTGTAGAGGAACTACGCCAGATCAGTTTTCTCTCTGACGGTTACCGGCCAGTTTTTTTTTTTTTTTTTGTCCCGTGAATAGTCGGCCGGACCAATTCACTTGTTGGTCCTACGGGGTATAATTTTAAATTTTCAGGTAAAGAAAAGGGGGTCGCATGGACTGGTACTCCGCGCCGTGAATAAGTAATCAGGGACCAGGAGATACTCAGATTGGCTCCGAATGGCACATGGCGTGTATTTGTATCTGCCACTCAATAGGTTCACGGGCGCCTCAACACGCTAACAGGGCTTAATGAAAATAAGTTTCGTATCTTCTTTTACGAACGCACGAACGCGCAATGATTCGTAATTCCAATAATGTGGACATGAATAAAAATGAAATGTTACTAATGTTTTTATGGAAATCATAGATAACAATAATACAAAAGATTCCATAATATAAAGGTAATAAGGTTATTCATTTAAAATTGCTAAGCAAACTAAACTGTTTTAGTATTTTTATACACTATACCCATAGTACGCATCATATTATTATATTTTTCGTAAAAGGTTGCTGAAAAAAAGGCATTTACGAATATATCAAAAGTAAAAGCCTTCAAAGAATAAAAAATTTAAGCTTTCAAAAATTAAAACTTGTTAAAGCACATCAATCTTTATGCAACATATTCAGGGGCGGATTTACGCATAGGCAAAGTAAGCCTGTGCCTACGGCGGCAAAAAACATAGGGCGGCAAAATTTTGCAAGATGTTTCAATTATTCGAAAACTTGTTGATTAATAAAAATGTAAAGATACACATTTTTTTTAATTTCATTTAATTTTGCGTTAAACAATCATTTCAAAAAGACATCACTTTAATGAAACTATATTAAGTCACTATGTTAAGTCAGCAAATGTCACTATATACGTCCGGCAGTTTTGGAACGTTTGTAACTGAAATACTATAACCTAACCAGAAATAAAACCAACCAATCCTCTGTCACTAGGCAAATGGTTGCGCGAAGAAAAATTGCACCAGGTGTATCCGATGATCGATATCGCTGTTAAAATGTTTACTTGTACTGCGGCAGCAAATTGTACCGCGGAACGATCATTTTCGTGCTTGAAACGTATCAAATCTTATTTGCGTTCGACGATGACTGAGAAAAGACTCAATGCTTTGGCTATAATGTGTATTGAAGAGGAAACTTTGCAAAAAGTTGATGTGAACAAAATCATCGATAGATTTGCTGTTGAAAAAGTCCGCCGTAAAAATGTACATACATTCATAATGTACATTAGTAAGCGCGAAATGACTTGTGATTTACTTCTTGAAATATTTGAAAAATGTATTTTTTGTTTTGTAAATCTTAATCAAAATTAAAAGGAGATTTAATTTATTACATTACATATTTTTCAATTTTTAAAATTACAAAACAGATTTTTATTAAGAAAAAAAGGCGGCACTTTGTTGCCTGCCTACGGGCGGCAGAGTAGAGGTAGAGTAATTTCTGGTTTTTATTTGAAGGTAATCCAAAAAGAATGAAGAAGGTCACTATTTTGCCTTTTAAAAAACCAGCCTTAACTTAAAAAGTGGGTACGCTAGGAGTTAGCATAACTCATCGTAAGATTATTTGAAAGAAGTGATTTATTTAATTGCCGATGGTTCTTTTATAGCCGGTTTTAGTAATAAAATTTTGCATTACCGTGGCAATTCAATGTTTTGTTCTTCTATTCCTATGTTAGTTTGAATTTTAATTAGAAATAAAATATGTAATATGGTAATGTTGTTACTTAAATACTTTACAAAGTAAAATGATTCACAAATAATGATCTATACGAGTATGTATATAATATTCAAATTTCAAATGTTAAAAGGTACAAATAGATTTCACAAGTTGACTTACTTGACCGAAACTTGGAATTTTCGCTCAAATATTGTCCTAAGTAAGTTGTCTGTAATGAAATCAAAATTCTATAGGTCTATAATATTAACTTTTTATTCCTGTCCACCTTTTTTACATCTAGCACCATTGTGCGGCGCTAATCCGGAATAAAAACGGCTTTGCCTTGACGATGAAGAGGTACTCCTTTTTCTCCGTTAATGAGATATTTACAAAAAGGTGCACCTGCACTTGTCGTGTATGTAATCTTCTCTTTCAAGGGAATGGACCCCGACTTCCTAGAATTGTCTTGGAGCGGAGAGTAATGACGTTTTTATGATCTTGTGGATCCCTTCTGTCGTGCATGCATTCTGGCCCGGGTGTGCCTTAATGCAGATCATATGCACCTGGCAACGGGTATGGTGTTTACGAGATTTTCTGAATTTGCAATATACGTATATACCTTCGTCGACGTAATGCATGGGGAATAGGTGGATTACATTTCGTTTATAGAAAAGCAAATGATAGCAAAGAAACGTCCTAATGAAATTTTGTTGCTTTCGTAAGATTTAGGTCATTCGAATTTAAACGACCTCGCGAATTATGAAATGGGATACCTATTCTAAATCATTTGTTATTGAGAAAAGCTTAAACACGAGTAATTAGGGCAGCGTTTTAGAGACTAGCCCTCCAAATATTTTAAATCTTATTTTACTAATTCTTCTACTTAAAAAAAAATCAGTTGATCATCCAAGTTATATATATGAAAACTTTTCTTTTCAAATGATGGACTAAAGAAAACATGCTCCTGCAGGCATTATATTTTAACTTAAATATTCAGCTATTTTATTTTTACTTTTTCTTCTTTTCCTGTCTTGGTAACCAAATGGCAGACTATTAAACAATAAAATAAAATATAATGATTTTGAAATATATGTGAAAAATTCTCTATTTTTCTTATTTTACATATGTTTTATTAACGTTGAATTTTATGAATGATTTCAAAAAGTCTTCCCAATGTGTCATTTTACAGAATCTAGCGAAATGAGAATAATATATTAACATTATTTAATAGGAGAGCATAGGCGATAAAATATTTAAAGCAATAAATGAATGAAGGAAGGAATATAAATTGTTGGATAGTTGAAATCCATCAGTTATTAACTATCGAATAATGTCAACATTCGATAGTGCTCATCACCAGTTAGTACTGAATACGATCGAGAACCTCTTCGCAGCACATCTAGAAATTTTACTGTATTTACAAAATTTTTGTCCTGCATTTGAAATATAAATAATTTTTCCTATTGGAAAAGAAAGCATTCATTGAAAACTATTCGCCTTTATCACATTGAGAAAAAACAAAAAATCGTAAAATTAATGAAAAACTGCAGTAATATTAAAGAAGAACGTGATGGAATACAAGCCTATTAATACATACTTAATAAGGACCTAAATTTCTTTGAAGTATAATAATAAAAAAATTATATTAATTAATTGTCCGACAATTATGAAAAGAAAGATTTCGTTTAAGCGCTTCCTGGATTATGTGATTGTGTTTCTAAGTACTATTTGTTCTTATGAGTTGCTTTTCTTCTTTTCGTGTGCCCAGGAACTAAGCCCATGTGATGCTTTCTGTGCGATATTTATTTATTTATTATATTTTTTATTATTTTACTTTTTAATCATCACATGTGCGCAACCTCGCAATTGCATACTCACATTACAGTTGAACCGCTCGCTTATCTATGTCGCTTGAGGTTCCTATTTTTACGATTGTAAGGAATATAAATAATTGAAAAGAATTGTTTAGTACAAAAATATATCTCAATAAGTCAATTATTATCATCACTGGTTTAATTCATTTATTTTTCCCCCAATAAAAGGATATCGTTTTTTTATTTAACGATTTTATTTTTCTCTATATTTCGTTATCTCAAAAAAAGATTTTATAAGTAGATATGAAGAACATTTTCTTAAAGTTTTGAAACTGTTACGTTTATTAAATCAACTGCAAGTTTTAATTAATTTAATATTGTATTCTCTATTGATTTTATTTATTTGCATTAGATTTTAACAAATACATATATACTTTTTTGTAATAAAGTCACAAATATTGATTTAGTGAATTGATTTTCTTTAAATTTCGTTCTCGTTGTGATAATTTTCTTGAACTAAAGTAAATTTACTCAATTTGATGAAATTTCAAGGTTTATCGGATAAAATGTAGCATCAAATTTTTCTGAGTGTACTTCCCATTTTGTGCTAACATTTACGTAAAAATTCGGAAAATTACAGATATTATTAGCAATTAGCAATTTAAGTTAACTAGTTTACTATACTATTTGTCTATTTAAATTTTAGAATTGTATACACAGTGTGCTCAGCAAGAAAGGAAACGCACTTTTTCAAAGAAGATTAAAGATATTTCTCCCTCTCTCTTTCTGTGAGCGTTTGTACCATGGAAGGGCTACGAGGTTAATACTAATTCATTTCAGTGTCGCTTAAAACGTTATATTGCGCGCAAATTAACGATGCCAAACTTCGGAGTCAAGTCTAGAGAATCTAGAAAGCAGAAAATAACATAATAAGGTTGGACTGGCTATTCCAATCCTCAGATGCCAATCCAATTGAGAATGTGTGGGGCATAATGAAGAGCCAACTAAAAGGCCTGTGTACAATCTCAAGCATATAACACGGATTCGGAACATATTGCGTTCGGTGTCGATTGAATATACAGAAAAGCTCGTCGAAAGTATACCCAAAAATGCCAGGTCATTCTCAATAGCGGCAGGGACTAGACAATTTATGAATTGGTTGCGTCGTAGTATTTTCAATATATTTGTATGTAAAAAAAATTAGAAATAAATATATCCTCTGTAAGTAAAAAAAAAATGCGGTTCGTTTCTTGTTGAACAGACTGTATATTTGGAACATATAACATTTTCTTAGTTAATAGGGGTTCGAAACAGAACCCTTTAAATTCTAAATCTATACTTAAAATTTTCTTCCTGTTGCATGAACAGCGTCAATTATATCTTAGAAAAAATCTAGCTCTTAAAGAAAATGTAATTTGTATATCATTTCCCGTTATCCTGAGGATATTTTAGTTTTCCAGCAAGAAAACCATGATCAAATTAAGAAGCTCTACAAAATATTATTCTTGAGACTTGATATTAACTTTAAAAACCGGTTGGCGCATTTTTCTGATGTAAAGTTCGAACAATTAATAAATGTGGCAAGTAGATGAAACACCTTTCAAAATGGCGAACTCTACCATTAATTGGACTCTGATAAGGGGATCGGGTTGCCACGTAAACCAAATTAAACTACATCGATGAGCTTACTATTTTTTTAATGTTCCGTTGGTACTTACCAACAAAATCAGCATGTCGAAAACTTTTCCTGAGTTATACTTTGACCTGGAAAAATTAAAACACCGTTCTAATGAAATCTAACACCTTTCATGGGAAAAATTTGGATCGGTTTTAATTCAACGAACTGTCAGCTAATGAGATGGGGCCCTTTCTATGCGATCTTTGATTAGCAAAAACTCTGCTGCTGCAAGCTCCACTCGTACAAGGACTACAGCCCAAGCTGCGGTTGGGAACAAGCGAAATAGTCGCTCGAGGACTCGTTGCAGTTCGGCTGCGAATGTATTCGGAATGCCCTAATATCTCGGACGTAAAAAATTGCTTTCATTAGGACTGCGCCAGAATCCTTAAGGCGACGCTGCCATGGCTGGTGCTCGGGAGGGCTGTAATTAAAAACCAGTCTCCAATTTTTCAATAACTGTAATAAATCAGGCATATGGGCGACATGGGCCGCCATAAATTACATTCACTTGGCGCTTTCTTTGTTGCAGCGCCTGGCCGGAGATGACCGCCCGCCTAGGCGAAAAAAAAAAAGGAATTTTACATCCCCGGGAACATTCAACTCCCCTAATTCATTCCGCGCTTGAATAGAGTGGCCCCGGGCTGGGCTCCGACCCCAGTTCCAGCCTCGGATCCAGCTTCGTTTCCTAGGCAAAATCATCTGCTAACACACCCGGACGTCCCGGGCTGGAAATCGCGGGGCCGGCCAGAGGTGCTCCTCCTCACAGTCTGGAATGGATTGGCCGAATCGGTTAAAATTTATTCTAAAAGATGTTTGCGGTGCTGCAGGCTCGCCGTTTCAATTTTATAGCCCCGTCCGGGCGCAGATAATGGGTGGGGAAATTAATTTTAGTGGCCGCAAAGGATTCTGAGGATTGAGACGGAGGAAGACCATTAGCCGCAGGCATATTTTAATTAAGGATTCGGATGGGTGATTTGTGGCCCGATTAGTGAGTTCAAAGCACAATGAAGTGGGATTATCGGGGAATTAGGGGGCCGATGGCTTTCATTACGGCAAATTTATTAAAAAGGTTGAAGCTCACGGATGCTGGCGCTAATTGATCTCAGCAATTTATCCAGACCACTGTTTCCCGGAAAAACAATAAAAAAAGTGATGGTCCGGCTGCGGATAATTGCCCAGGTCATTCTCGCTTCCGGAGATTAATTCGCCTCTTTTTTTCGGAACAAAAGGCACCTCGCTGTCTTGTCCTTGTCTGCGAAAACTAATGGACTTCAGTTCGTCCTTCACAGTCTCCTACACTCTGCCGGGTAGTGACTGAGCTTGATTTGCTCCACTCAGCCGCCGATTATCGTGGACCACCCCACCCGCTTTGCTCTGATGGCGAAATCGCGGGATGATCCGCTCGCATATCTCTTGCCCTAAAAATCAATCCCTCACGATGGCCTACAGGCTGAAGGGCGGTTAATTGACAGGAAAATACCGGATGGAGTGCAAACTTGCGAGGGACTAGCTTGTAATGAAACATTCAACACGTCTAATCCTTTCGGAAAACATTTTTGCCTTGTCCTGCACGCGCACAGCAAAAACTTTCGGCAAGCTTCTGGAGTCTCCCGAGCTCTTGCCTCCCCCGGCACCGAGTTGTGGTGAATCAAGCTCGTCGCCGCCGCCACCGTCATCGTCGTCTAGAGCCGGGCTCCGGGCTGGGGACGGAAATGATGAAATTAATTCAATAATTCCGCCAAAGTTTAAGCACTGAGAGTCAATTACGGGCGATTTGCGAAATTGAATTTGCGAAGAAGTCGCTCGTGAGCGGAGGCATCCGCCCGCACCACACCACTGTCGCTGTCCCACCCAGCATCAGATTATTTCGCTCCGTGAATTTCCGGGTGGATTTCTAGCTGAATCCACGCAGCAGAGCCGTGCTGCCGTCTTCAGGGGTTTATTTGTTTGGCTCCGGATAAATGAGTGGCAGGAAGCCCCGTCAATCAAACGACGGCAGGAGCGGACCTTCTCTCCCGCGACTCGGCGGTAATGGTTAAGTTATCAAGTCCGGGGATGATCACGACAACGAGAGGGATTAGAACAGATTGCGGACGGTGACGGTGTTTTAATTTGCCTTAAAAACTTTACGACGCAAAGAGATATACTTTCAGCATGTTTGTTGCTTTCTTACCCAATGATACAGGCTAAACATTTTAAGAGGTAAGGCCCACCCAATAAGACTCCTGTTTGGCGGAGATCGGTGTGGGGAGCAAATTTAAAAAAAAAATAATAAAAATTGGCAAGGCGGATGGATTTATTTAAGTTCAGAATTTTGAAATTAAAGTTTTAGTGTGAATTTTTATTTCATTTTTGTTTATGGCAATTTATGCAGCGGCATATTTAAAGGGGGACTTAATCTGGATTTAAGTTCGACTTTAATAGCATTTATTTCTAATAAAAGTAAAGCTCGGAGGACGTGAAGATAGTAAATTTGAAGAAGTGAATGCAGTCGAACAGGTCTAAATTTAATATAACATTAGATCCTACTTAGCGTCTAAAAATAGCATCAATTTCCTTTTTTTTCCATTTTTAGAATCTTTAGGAGTTAATAATTCAAAATGTATTATAGCAGTGGTAATTGTAACCGAAATGTAAATTCAGTTGCATGTAATTATTGGCTATGAGGCCACAGACTATGCGGACGACCTAGCAATTATAGTCACTAAGTTTGACTCAAGTGTCACCGGTACAATCAGCACACCGATTAGTTACTGACTAGTCTGCCAGTGAGGTACTCACTATAAATCCCTTAAAAGTCGTTCTTATACCTTTTACTAAAAGGTATTAACTGGACCTTGGTGGCCTAAAATTTAGCAGCAATCAGCAAAATGTAACAAGTTGCACAAGGTCACATTTTAGCATTTTAAAACACTTTAAAAACATAAGCGTCTGCGTCATATCGCATTACTTGACCAAAGAATTGTACTTCGGCATATAATTCTAAATTCTCATCCCTGAACGTGGGAATTGGAGTGGCGAGAGTCCCATTCCAACCTCTAATAGCCTTAAGTGGTACACTGATGACTGAAAAACAAAACATGGCACTGGAGCTGGTGTCTATGAACCCAACAGTAAGGTCTCAATTGCAATAGGCAAGTGACTGGGCGTTTTCCAGGCCGAAATCTATGCCATCGAAACCTGTACTGTCCTGAACCTTATTAAAGGACTTAAGAAAGCCATTAACATACCCTCTGATATCCAAGCGACCCCTCATCATGGTGCTTTTCTTAAAAACACATCAAAGAGTGCTTCAGTGTCAGTCTGCCTCAAACAGTGTTACAACAGGAGCTCATTTTTAATTCCTTAGAGATCCTTAAAAGAACAATGGGAAAAAAAGGACAAAAATACTTTTGCAAAGACACCTCACTTGTCAGATCCGTACATATAAAAGTTATGGAATCAAAGCCAAAAATTTATAGAAAGTTTCATTGAAAGATTGCGATTTTCGTTAAAAACGTCTATGGAAAAGACTACTATCTTTTTTTATTGAACCCCTACAACTGTTACATTTAAAACGGATTCTAACAAGTGAGGTGTCGTCGTTTATCCTCTTTTGAATAAACTCCCCAGATCTATGTATAAGGAGCTAAGTTAGTGCACCTCCAAAAAAAACTTTTGACTTTGAGAGGAAGGGAGTGATTTTAAAGGGGGGTGTGCCAATATTTCCTTAGGGCACCCGAAGAAATCGATTGATATAATATTTACTACGACAAATCCGAACACCCTGTATACATTCTTTATAGGTTTATTTCGCCTTAGTAAGGAAACATTTGTTTTCGTTTTAAGTTTAATAAAATACGAATTAAAATATACCCCTACATCTGCAATTCCTTCAGTAATAAAACTTTCCTGTTCGCTGCGGTTTTTTGCTTGCGGCAGTTAGCAAAGTAGTGTGGCGAGCTTAATTTAGGTTTATTTTAAGCTTTCACTGGTGTTATCAGAAGTGCTAAGAATTTTCGAAAGGAAAATTTCTCCAGAATGGATCAATTCAAGCTATCGTGGAAGGACAGAAACAAGATAGTAGGACTTATTTTTTTTTAGAATAGGAAATTTACCGAGTATAGTCGGATACATCGATGGAACGCACATTGGCATAGTTGCTCCTACACCGGTATTTAAATAGCAGGATAATATAGCATAAATGTGATTATAGTAAGTTGTTCTTTAATTTTCAAAAGCTATACTTTTTTCGCTCCCCAAAACAAAATGATAAGTACACCAATATCTCGAGTAAGTGTCGTAATTTTAAGCTCAACATTATTGAAGAGATTTTGATATTTATCGTCCTTTTGGATTCTTATTTACGAATTATAGTTATTTAGATCCCAGTCCGTCTAGTCTATAAAAGTAGTTTTGTAGAAACGAGACTTTGTGATTTTTATTGGGATTCTCACTGTAACTTTACCTCAACTCAATTTAATCTTTCACTCAATTGCCAGTAATTTGTCGGAAAAGGGAATAAATCGTGAAATTGGCAAGGTGGTGCAACAATATCGTGTAGTTATTTTATCGTCGAAACAAACGTTGCCGTGCATGGGAACGTCACCCGAGCTCATGACGACCCTGACGGAGGCACTCTCATAATTCGGATAGCCCTGACGACCGTGCAGGATCCTAAGTATGCGGTCGTAAGGATGAGGCAGGCGAGGTCTTTTGTGTGGTGCGGGTGCTTCTCGTCGGGTGGTCATAAACCAGGAAAGGTAGCGCCCGGGCCCTATATTCTCGGTCCTAAAGAGGCACTCCTCAATAACGTGACGACCCTTGCAGGCCGAAGGACAGGCACTTTTTACGCACACGTGAGACCGCCCGCTCGCCTCGCCGCAAGATTAAAATTTCACCCCCGTCGGCATTATAATCGTAAAGTGATATCTTTTCGCCCCAGTTGATGGATAAGCGGCTGAGAACTACCCGTTCACTCTTTTAAAAAGATAAGACACGGCCGCCCATTATCCGGGGCCCCGGCCGAGTGCCTGTTTACAGAGGCAAGAGTGGCTAATATCAATTCGCATATGGGGCCGGGACGGTTCCGGATGTTTTCTTTTATTTTTGGGGCTTCTGTAAGCAGCAGACCTACCCACATATTTTTATGTCGGCCGTGTATTATGGAAACGACCTTCTGATGCTCCTGATGGCGATGCCACCCACAATGGCACATATGCTCCGAATAGATGAATTTATGTGCTTGAGGCGGCTGGGCCGAACCACCCTCCAGTCTGCCCTGGGCGCCCCTGGATTAGATTTATGCCCGGGGAACTTTTAAAAGGACCCGGGTGCGGGGAAAAATGAGCCCGAGTGACATACAATTCAATTTGGGCGTTGGGCCGTCAACCTGAAATATGAATCTGAATTTATTAGGCTCGCACCCGGAGAACGATCGCTCCTCCTTGGCGTGTCTCACTGACGGGCGGGTCAAACAATCACGGGTAATGCGCCCCGGCTCATTGAATCCACTTCTGGCCAAGGTGGTGGTTGGGCGGGAGCTCGTTTCCCTGGAATGGACTCATTTTTCATGAGGCGCTGTTTCGGCTTAATATCCCATAACTCTTTGAAAGCGCGCAGCGCATTTGCATATTGGGCGCTTTATTGAAAATTTCCATCTGTACGCCACCCCCGGACTACCTCATCCCTTGGGCCCATTCTTTTGGCGCAATAATTTCAATTTCGTCCTGCATCCCCGTGTCCCTGTCAAAGCAATTTTCTTAACGTGCACTCGATGCAAACGATCCAACCCCTCAGCCCTTACGTATGCAGTCCACATCCCCCGGCTGACAGTTATACGACGCTGACGACAACAACATTTTACTGACTCGGCGGAGAGCTCGTAAACCCAACGACATATTAACACACGAAATGTGAGATATCCCCGCTCGGAAGAGATACATTTGCATATGGAAAACATGCTTTTAGTTATCCCGGTGCCACCTGGCAGGAAAAATCCCGGAAAATTTGCTACTCGTACATACGAATGCTTCCGTTGCTCTTTTCGTCGACACTGATGTTGGGCCGGCAGCGGATCCCCGGGGTTGAGGGGCTTTCCAAAATGCTTCACATTTTTCAAGGTAACCTAATCACCTTTAGCTCCATTCTGTGATGCTGTACAGCCAGATCGCGACAAAATGAATTACCGCAATAACCGCGAAGAGGATTTGTAATTGGCCAGTCCTCTCTAACGAACTTGTTAAACACGCGATTACGCAGCACAAACTTTAAAATTGTACCACTTTTCTTTAGGTGATGAGAGCGCCTTGTAAAAAATTCTGAAAAGCAACTTAACATTTTAAAAACAAAATTATTAATTTTATAAAATTAAAGTAAAAATACTGAATTTAAAAGAGTAAAAGCTCTAGGCAATGGTGGATTGCCATTGGTTTTATCCGTTCTTAAGGAATATGCAAGATTTCTTTAATGAATTTTTGTGACTCTATGTGTAAGTTTTGAAGATTTATTACATATGCTTTAAGGTGCAAAACAACACAACAAATATTCCACGGCGATAGTAGAAGTGTCGTATAATTGCACCTAGAACAATAGCAACTGAAGTACGTATGCTTATTTAAAAATATTAAATTCAATTCAATTCAACAATTTTTAAATGAAAATCGGCCTTTATCTCATTGTAAAAATCGTAGGTAATCTAATATTTAAGAAACTGCCCATTAACTTGGAAAACATGAATTCCAGATAAATGCATTCAAATTTTAAAAATGCGCTATTATACCAGAGTTATTTCCAAAATTTATATATCAAATAATTTAAGCATAAAAAAAAGTAATATTTAAACATAAAATCAAAAGAATATTACCCTTTAATTTTATTTTTGTTAATTAAATAATTTAACATAAAGTTTTAAAAGATTTTAAATATGCACACTGAACATTTTACGGTCGTTGATTGCAAATTTTATTGTTACATTTCAATTTTCTATCCTACTTGCAAATAAATAAATAAATAAATAAATAATTTCAATTTTCAAATTCACGACCAAAATTATATGAATATACAGGGAGGGTAATTCTGGGATCGTAAACCAATATATTTAATATTTTCGGATATGCCACTCCATATCACTATATATAATCCGAGATTCACATAAATAAATAACAATTTCATTAAATTTTAAAATTAAAAAGAAAATAATTCATAAAAGTTTGAATCTTCATCACATTTTCATTAACACTAGGTTTACCAAGGTGTCATTTTGACCCCTCTGAGAAAACTTTTCACTAATTTTCTTCAAGAAAATTTTTGCCGTATTTTTTGAAAATATTTTAATTAATTCTTATTTATATTAATAATGCATATAAGGCGAATCTAATATTCCCGGCTTCTACTTCCAGAGATATGTACATAGTATACCTATTTTTACCAAAAGGGTCATTTTGACCCTTCGAGTTAATTTTATTATATCTGGCAGCTCAATTTATTTGGTTACTTTCTTTTATTCAACAGGCTATGCAAAGAAAAAAATAATGAAAGATGAAGTGAGTAGCTCATTTTTTGATAATCACTCAGCAAATTATTGAGCACATCAGATTATGTACAGAAGTAGAGGTTTCGCGAGTTTTAAGAACGGAATGGAAGCTTATGAAAGAAGAATTTTGTGCATTTTTAGCAATTCTATATGCACGGGGTGCATACGAAGCCAAAAATTTGCAGATATCATATCTTTGGTCTAAAAAATGGGGACCTCCTTTTTTTAGACAAACCCTGAGTAGAAACAAATTTACAAAAATTTTACGCTTCTTTCGCTTTGATAAAAAATCTGAACGGAGTCAACGACTTCAAAATGATAAATTTGCTCTAATATCAAGAGTTTGGCGCGATTTTATTGAAAACAGCCAAAAGGGCTTCATACCAGGAAAAGATGTAACTATCGATGATCAATTATTCCCGACAAAAGCTCATTGTAGATTTACACAATATATGCCTAATAAACCAAACAAATTTGGCATACAATTTTAGCTGGCATCGGATGTAGCTACAAAATACGTCGTAAACGGGTTCCCTTACCTAGGCAAGGATGAAGTAAGGCCATCATCGATACCTCTTGGTGAATTCGTGGTGATGAAATTAATTGAACCATAAGTCAATTTATATTTTTTCCAATTAAATACCCAAAAAGGTAATTTTGACCCCTTTGGTAGAAATAGGTATATGTCAACTCATGGTAAACCTAGTGTTAAGAATACTGGGCAACGCAAAGCAACTGTTTTGCTCTTGTAACTTGTGAATTGCCGCTTCGTTGCTCTAACCAAATCTGATTGATCAATCCCACATATGTGTATATTCATATATACAGTATCGTGCAAAACAATAGCAACGTCTTATATGTAAAAACAAAACTATCAAAGAAAGGACGAATTTTTGTATTTTCACAAATTCTTTTTCTATATTCCTGTTAAGCATAATAAATTTCATTCAATATATATGAAATAATATGTCGTTCTTTACAAACACTACTAATTTTTCCAAAAATCAGTAAAGCATTGATGGTGCGGGCATTCAAAACATTTTAACTGAGATGACTGTACTTTCTAGAATTATTTGCCTTTTTATTACTTTATACATTTATTTGTGCTAAGAATTAGAGAAACTAGTTCAGTTTGCACTATTTCATAGATAAGATTGGTCAAATTACGCGATTTCCAAAAATGACACCAACAATGTACAGTGCTGAATTTAAATTATAATTAATTCTAGAAGTGCTTACAAGAAATACACAATATAGTGTTGCAAAGCAATATGAAATTAACCGATCAATTTTAAATCAATTACTTGCGAAATTCCGAGATACAGGGCATACGGAGACAGTTCATTTGGGTCCAAGGGCAACAACAGAGAGGGAATTAGAAACTCGCCGTTTATGTCTGCACCAGAAATCATATGGCAATTTAACTTAAAAGTTAATCCGAGCACTATAAAAAGGAGAACTATAAAAAATAATTTAAGAACTTATCGGCCTAGCAAAAAGGCTTTGCTAATAAAAAGGCATGCCAAAAGGAGGAATGTTTTTATAACTCGTTTTTATAACTCGTTTTTATAGTGTTATTTTGTGAAATACTCGGGTTTCAGGTTAAAATTTGCCCTAGACCATGTAAACTGGCCTATTTAAAAATGTTTCCATTTTCATTTAGTGACGAGAGCAAATTTAATCTTCAGTAATTCAAGTCAAGGATTGGCCGGCCCAATCACCTAATTTGAACCCCATTGAAAATCTGTGGGGGATTCTGAAACAAAAAATTAGAAAATCTCCGCCTAATAAGGCCTCATTAATGGAAAGCCTCAAATATGAATTGGAGAATATTTCCTCTGACATAATTAAGAAATTAATTGAGTCCATGCCAAATCGCTGTACCCAAGTCATCAAAACAAAAGGATATTTCACAAAATATTAAACAAAATTGAGTGTTGCTCTTGTTTTACACCATGCAAAATAAATATTATACCAATCTTTTTAAAACAACTTAATTTTTGAATGGAAAAAAAATTATTTTTGAAATTAATTTAATTAATTAATAATTATTAGGTCTACCGGAAAGTTCTGTCCGATAATTTCGTTTCAAGTTTGAATATATTTGGATATATGTGGCTGTATATCTTTATAAATGCGTTTATTATGTGCCCTTCGAAATTAACTAAACAAAGATATCTCATGTCATTGTCAGCGTGTCAAAATTTGTTAAAAGTTTTTGGTGAAGATGCTGTTGCGGACAGAACGTGAAGGAGATGGTTTGAAAAATTTAAAGCAGGTGATTTCGGCCTTAGTGATAAGCCACGCTCTGGGTCGCCATTTGTGGTTGATGACGATATTTTTAAGACCATGATAAATCAAATGATGAAAAATGGATTGCATATGAAAACATCGTAAGGAAAACAACGTGAAACCGGAAAACATGCCTTCTTCACCTCTACACCGAGCTTGAGCCTTAAAAAGAGAATACTGTGTATATAGTGGTACATGCAAGGTCCAATCCATTATGAGCTTTTGGAACACAAGAAAGAGCTAAATTCGGAGAAATACAGTCAACAAATGGACGAGTTAACAAAGTACTCCAAGACAAAAGGCTGACAATATTCAATAGGAAGGAAATCATACTGCATCACGATAATGCTAGACCACATGCTGCTTTGGCGACTCCCCAGAAAATCTCAGAGCTAGGATGGGACCATACTCCCCAGAGTTTAAACATCAGATTTTCACCTATTCCTTTCTTTACAAAATTATTTGATGAGAAAAAAATTCAAAAATGAAGAAAACGGTTACGTTTGCAGTAGTGCTGCTGTAGTTTTTCGCATCCAAAGATTTTCTTCAAAAATAGGTTTTATAAATTGCCATCATGCTGGGAAGAAGTCATAAGCAACGATGGAAATTATATCGTACAATAAATCTAGTTAAATATACTAAAAATTGTATAATTTTCTTCCTCTTCAAAACGGACAGATCTTTCTGGTAGACCTAATAATTCACTACAATTTGTTAGAAAGAGAAAAAATAATGTTGAAAAAAAATTACTTTTAATTTTTTTTTAGGTTTTTGTTTTCTCTTTTCATGCGTTGGTAATGTTTTGCATGATACTCTATATAAGCGTTTAAAAATAAATACAAATTTCTAACAATATCAGACAATAATTTAACATCCTGAATATTCGTTAATGCACACTAACAAAATGTGCATTAAGTCTTAAGGCAGCTTTCAGACCATTTGGGTAATTAGCATTTTTGTGGAGCTGCTTTTCTCATTACAGAGAAGTTTTACTGCTAAGATGAAAATCTGGATATTCAAAAAGAAAAACGATTCCGTCCAAGCCCAGACACAACATCGCAGAATAAAACTTTCACTTAAAATAAAACATTTCACTACATAACATTTGTTCGAAGCCGCTGTTTAAAAATTCGTTAAATTTTATCATAGTTTATATAGTAGAAATGTTTTTTAAAATTATGCATTACAATTTCCAATATTTAATTTAACACGTAAATTCATTTGAGTTTTTTTTTATGCGAGATAATCTATTTCCTTGCAGGGACAATGTTTTGCAATCCATACACAAAAGGATGCATTTTCCATTTGAAAATTATTAGCAATTGTGAATAGTTGTAAAAAATAAATGCTTTGAAAAGTTAAATTCCTTAAAAATTTAATCACAAAAAACACATCAGCGCATCATTTTAATTATGATTGTCGTACTTAAAAAAAACTCGGTTCCCTGTTTGCATTACATATGAATAAGTTTTTTAATTGACTAATTGACCTATTTTACCCTCTGACCAATATACTCGTATTACAAGATATTTGTGGAAAATGTTTTAAAAACGGGTTACATTCTACAGTCCTTAAATGGAACCGAGGACTGCATCCAAACTCGTGGATTTTTTAATAAAGGATACTATGTGTGCAAACGTATCGCCAAAAAATACGAGTATTTAAGATTTAAGTTATTTGAAAAAAAAACAAGTGTAATTGTGTAATTAAAAAAACCTTTTATTCATGATTGCGTATATTCTATATTTAAATTACTTTCAAAAAGTTTACACCGCTAATTATTATACATTTCTTAAATAAAATCCTCCATCAATAAAGGGAAATATATTTAACAGCGGGTGACCGTAACAATGAAACTCAAAATCAGCATTATTAATTTATACGTAACTAATTTTTATAAATTTTTTTAAAATAATTTTTGTGAAAATTATACATTTTATTTATTTTTTTTTTCGAAAAATAAACCCTTAAATTAACTAGGTATTCTTCTTGAAATATATGAAAAATGTATTTTTAATATGTTTGAATTGTTTATTTGGCTTTTATAATTTTTTATAATTTTTACGGTGTACGTCTAACGTCGTAAGGTATTTTTACCATATGTAAAAATATTTTTAATGTCCAAACTACAATTATTAACATTTACTGAAAAATAATCTATGAAAACATATAGAAAATCTAGTTATGCTACGACACAGGTACATACATATATTTTGTCGGTTCTACATTTTGTATATGTACATTGATATTTTAATTTGCTTGCATTTTTTGAAGTCTTTGACAATTCTCTCAAAGACTTTTGTAGAAAATCGATAAGTATATCAATAATATTGTACTTTATAGCTAACAAAATTCGATTGTTTTACATTAACTTATTTTAAAACGCAAGATTTCAATTTTATTACTAGGACTAAAGGAGCAAAGGTATAAAATTGTATTGTCATCAAAACTACGACCACAAAGAAAATATTTCGTTAGCCAAGTTTGTTGCCGAATCCTAAATTTAACAAACTCCTTTAGGGTAAGTTTTGTTAATTCACTGAACATTTCATACCTTTATAATAAGTTCTATGTTAAAGGCAATCACGACGCGAAATAATAATTGTGCAAGTCGTACTTATGGTACATATGGTCTGTTTTATCATAATAGAAATAGAATGTAACACTAAATGTGTTTTTAGAAGGTTAAACTGTTAAATCCTGATTTATGCATTAAACTTTTCCGTCACATGAGAAATACCGACAACTATCTCGCGGTTCAAAAATATCTGGTCACATTTCAAACATGTTATGTTCACAACAATCTTGAGCTTAATATTAGCAAACCTGCAGCAAACTCTTTAAGCTTTAATTATAAAGTTTTATATTTAATTCTTATTTATACGAATTCATTTTATTTATAACTACGCTATTGTCCTGGATCCAAAACAGAATTTTGTTAAACATATTAACTTTATGGTGACAAGAGGCAATTTCAGTATACAATCCGATGTATATTCATCCAATCCTCCTCCATACAATGATCGTCTGAAAGTCCTTAACATCCACACTGTGCAAAAACGTTGGAAGGTCGCAGACATTGATTCATATGCTAAAAAAGTTCAACAAAAGCTCATTTTCAATTTTTACATAGAAAAAACGAATTTAATTTCGAATTGGAAGTTTGTTTTCTGTACTAAAATCGAGTCCGAGTTCTTGCTCAATTTTTTTAAAAATAGGTGCCTTTATATTTGTTCACCAACTGCTAATTGATAAAATTGATTCGCCAATTCTCAGATATAACAAGAAGTTCAGAATGAGTAAGCGAAACGTTAGGAATTTCCCGCCTATATAGACTAATTTGTGTAAAAATAATTATAGCTTCCTTCAACTTATTAGTCGAATGAGTTCTATTCTAAACAAAAATACTGATTTGTTTGATGTGCGTATTAGTAATCATTAAATATCAAAAATAACTTGCTTGCTGGTTATATGATTACTACCAACGAACCAAATGATGAATAGTCTTGTTTAGCAGATTAATTCTGATAATTAAAGCTTTGAATAAGCTGATGGTTCATAAACCAAACTGAAATATAGAGAATTATACCCTACATAGTCAAAATTGTTGGTATTAAGGAATACCGTATGTAAAGGTATTTGTTTAATAAATGATAAATGAATTTATTTATATTTATATAAATTAAACAATCGAATTAAGTATTTAAGTAAACTCGTTTCTGAAGTCAGCGACCGTTTGGTTTCGGTGCAAGAACCCCAGAACCCTAAATATTATTTGATGCCCCCAACCAAAAGTTTGCGGCTCCCACCCACCGCCGCCGTTTATTTGGCACGAAAGGCGCTGCTACAACCAGACGTAATACTGGCTGTCATAAGTCAGAACACTCAATCATGTCCTTCGCTTCATCAATCACCCGGTGAAAGAAAGGAAATTAGAGAAATTATTAATGCACTTTGCTCGTTTGCCAAAAATTGGCGCTGGCAACGGTCTCTGGGTTAGGGCTGGAGTGCGGCGAGCTGGGAACTTGCAAGCCAATTGCCTGGAGAAGGTAGGCGAACCCTCGGGGGGTAATTTTAATCCGACCCCCCGTAATTACTCTCTTCGTTGGTTGGATGAAGTAGGTACACTATCGATTCCCAAGTAGTTTTATCGCTGGGTACATTTTTCGGGGAAGCACCATCCACTCTGGCAGGTGTAATTAGGGTGCTTCTTGCAGCTAGCCGGGAATATTTTTATTATTTAATCGCAACCGCCTGCGCCTGCCGGCCGCTCTTTGTAATTTGTTTAATGACCCAATTTTTGCGAAATTGCCATCATGCTTTCCACATCAGTTCCGTTGGCGGCATTAGCTCGGCCTGAGTTGTCAGTAATCGCTGAAATTTCAATTTATTGTTGCCCGGCTCATGCAAATTGATTGAATTCTAATAGAAGTTGCGCGGCAAAAGCCAACAAACCTCATTCGTGCATATGCTTTGCACACACGGGTACAACCCGCAACAACCTGCCCACTCTACTCCCAATTGGAGCACGACCCACCCCTCCGTCTACTCCCCTAACCACCCTGCCTTATGCAATACGAAGAGTACATCCAGGCTTATGTCTCATCCCGGAAATGATTCTGCCGGTAGATAGCGCTTACCGGACGAGCCCGATCCCTACCATTGCGCGCATCCAGTCGGAAAACGGATTGCCGCAGGGAGAGCCGGGCGAATGCCGAAAAATAAAACATTTAACTTTATTGGTCTATAAATTTGTTCCTTTTTCATCTATTTAAATATTTTGGTCGCGAGGAGCGGGATGGCCAAGTAGTGGGGAATTAATTTTTCACCGCTCGACTCAACTCGCCCCTGCTCTAAGCCTGTAGGGAGAGGAGGGAGGGATATCCGGTTCGGCTAAGTGCTCCGCTTGCATGCTGAAGTGGTGCAGTTGCCCAGGAAAAGAGATAATTAAGTTGCATCCAACGTCCCCGTTTCCTCATGCCGCCCGCCAGCGACTGTAGGCAAACTTCATTTTTTTTTTGTGCTCTGGTGAGCTTTGCATTAATCTGATAACAGAACCGGGCTCAAGTCTCGCTGAGCCAGCGGGAGCTGTTCTGAAGTGCTTTCGCTATCAACACTTCATTAAATATTATTTAATGACGGGGTGCTCCTCCGGGGAGGGCATATCCGAAATAAACCGGGAACTGTATCATCCCTCTACTCCACTCCACTGAATGGTATGCCCGGAGGATTGCTCAAATGAGCAACAAGCCGCGTTTGCAGCGTTCCGCTCCCGGGCTAACCTGACACCCTTTCGACACTGAGTTTTTAATGCAAAGCTTACCGGGCGGCCGGTTAATATTTTAGTGCTTCTCTGATCTGCATCAACTGAAAACGGGCTCATCCATGCAAAACATTTTTTTGCATTCTGATAGAAGTGAAGCCCTGACCTGTTCATGTTAAAAAGCCTAGAGCAAAGACTACAATTGCCCAGGGATTAGACCTAGTCATTGTTAATTTGAAAACCCAGTAAGGGTGCGCTGGGACTTGAAATAAAGAACGAGTGGTAACTTGTACAATCCACTTAATGATCTTAAGGATCTAAAACCAAGTACGACGGAGATTCAATCTGTAAACAAGTAAACAAGTTTATTCTCTTTAACCATAAAGTGCAAAAATGGGCATCACTTGTTGATTTATATACCTCAACTCTATTTATGTTTGCCACAAGCATGATCTTTTTTCTGATTTTGTGACTTCCTGGCTCCAAACTTTGTTAGTTTGTTGCCGAATCACACCTAAAAGCTTTGTGCGATCATTTTCAAAGTGGTGACCAACAATTTTTAATTTTAAGGGTTTACCATGAAAACTGGTATTTGGCAGTTTTCAAGGATCCTGATTGTGAATCCATTTTCGGAATATGAAAATTCCAAATGGCATTTTTTTTTTAAATTCAACGAATTTAAGTAAAGATTAGTAAAGGAGGAATTAGAATTAGTAAAGAAGGATAATATGGAGTACAAGTAATATGAACCACACGCCTATTTTCCATTGCATTCCCGTTATTCATATTTGTTGTCTTGGCAACCTTTAGTACAATCCTGGAATTCAAGGAGAGCATATGTTTGTGTTCTACTGATTCGTATTAAATAGTGGTTAGTGCATAAAATTAGCACATGAGTAATTTTATGATTTTGCTTCTTTCGTCTTACGACTTTTGCAATATCAGTCAAGGTTTTCTAAGGAACAAATTTTTCTACCTCTATTACACTTTGACATGTTGTACCTTATTGGAAAGATAATAAGATGGACAATTCGATAAAAATAATAATTAGGTGTACTAATTACTTGAATTTTGGAGAAAATTCGATGACTAATTTTAGGAAAATTAAAAATATTTTTCCACTTTCGAAAATGAGTGTACCTGCAGAGCTAGGTGGGGTATGTCAACATTATTGATATTTTTGAAAAGGACATTAGGTTAGTAAATTTTTGGCGGTGAATGTTGCTGCATTGAGGAGATCAAAAGGTAACAATAAAATAGTTATATGCATACCATCGGAAATGTTAATTTAAGAATCGCCCTGTAACTCCCAAACGGTGGAAATGGCCCCTCTCACCCTCCCATAAATTGTTTTTTTGTCTAGGTCAGATGAAAGATCTGACTAATGATTGATTCCATCTAATTTTGGCATACCCACTAAAACCACCTTTTATATGGAGCTTACTCTATTAAGGATAGTTTGACGTTATAAATTTCGAATCAACTTTCAAAATTTGAGATTTTCAAATGACTTATGAGCGAGTAAGTTGTAATTCAAGTAAACTGTTTAGATAATATTCCTACATCTCCGATTCGTCGACGTTTGTTGTTAAATGGACAATTTTCAATATGATAAACACAGTAATTTAAAATAAATACCAATGTATAGTGCAAGAAACAAATACTGAATTTAAATTATACTTCAGTTGTAAAACTGAAATATTATGTAGATACTTTGCTTAAAATCTTTGTATATGAAAATAAATTAAAATTTCTTGTTCGTCCTGTAGTATCTACCATATTGTTACATTTATTTGCAAAAAAATTATCAGCATATTTCTCTCTGCAAGTAGTAGTAATAGTATTCTGTGGAAGGTATTTTGAAACGTGAATTTTTCTCAGGCACAAGGTGAGCTTGCAGATAACGTGGCTTAAACATATCAAAAATATGCGACAACATTTTCTGCATACAAAAGAAGAACATCCGAAATTTGAAAATCCCTAGGACGTGACCACATTCACTGATGCGAAATCAATCCTTATGGGACCTTAATGCACTGCTGAGACTGAGCAGTTGTTGAATAGAACGTTTCTTTTTGTATGTAAATGACTAATATGTAAAAACCTCTGAATCCCCTAATTGATGTTAGCTTATTTTTACATTCATTTAACTTAATGAAGGCATCTACCACACAACATATCATACATACATATATATATATGATAAACGAAAACCTAAAACATTAAAGGCAATTGTATTAAATTTTCTGATTAATACTCTTTCTATACTTAAAAAGACCATATGACATATGTATGTACAATACAATAATTGATTTAATATCTCTTCTCCAAGAAATATAATTGAACTGCTAGGATTTATGTCAGGCTTGACTAATAACTATAATTCTGCACATTCATGATTTGGATGGCTTACCATTATATGTTAAAGCTTTAAAAGTGTCGCGATGATTCAACGTTCCAATTATGGAAGATTTTATAATTTACATAAGTCTCTCGTCCCAACTCAGTACCAAGACTTCAAAATAAAAGCTAGCTAATGCAATTTCTCCATACTAAAATTAATTTTAGTAGCAATACAATCACAATATCAAGTTCATTGTTAAGAATATATAACTCACTACCTAATCTATTAGTCATAAAATGATTTGTTTTGATCGAAAATAGAACACGAACAAATATAAAAGAGCTTACCATGATTTTATTGAAGAATATGAAAAGGCAGGATGTTCGATTTGAAAGCTCATGATTAATCACTTAAATTTGCCATATAAATATAAAAATAATACACATAGCTAAGGCTTCTAATGTTTCTTGTAAATGTTCTAGGTACGAGTATATTCGTATTAACCTTCAACCTCCTAAAAATACGCTGGAATTATTCGTATAAGATCTCATGCATACGTAATGTACTTATTTTGCAGACTTTCAGTTTCAGCCCACACCGAACAGGTACAAAATTTGTATTACAAACGCTCCACACCAAATTGCAGTTATTGTTTTCTAAAGTGATCAAATTAAAAACATTAGCAGAGCAGCCAAACACAAGTTATGTGATTAAAGTCTCTGTCGCAGGACTAATTGAGCAATTTCAAATTACTAAATAGCGAGTCGCAGTTTCTTAAGGGTTTTTTCGACTGCTATTTTGTTTGCTAGTGGGTGATGATTCGGGACACATTCCGAAGTCATATGAGGAGCTTGGCAAATTCGCCTATTGCTTCCTTACTAATCAGAGACCATTCAGAATAGAATTTGGTTTCTTTAAAGTGATTGGCATTGGAGTTCCCTAGCATTCCCGATAGGACCAGGACTCTTGATTATTACTGGCTCCCAACAGAGTACGACCAATTAGTAAATTAGTTGCAAATTTCAATGGATCTGCAGGACGGATTTAAGGAGTACCTTCCGTCGAACAAAGCATCAAAGAGATGATGGATAACAAGAAAAGATTACATCTGGGGATCGGTGTTTCTTTGAATAAGATTCCGGGCGCTTTCAAGATGAGCAAAGTTGATTACTCCGGGCAGACGGCAGCCAGTCCTTGTAATTACTTCGACTGCCGGAAAACAAACTGGCTTTTGGAAAGAATTATTGTTTCATAGATTCTGTTCGCGACCTTTTGAAATAACGTTGACGCGAAATATTATTTATTAATAAATTTTATTTTATATAAGACAATGGGTTACACAGAGATTTAAAATATGCAGTCAGTCAGTCAGTTAGCATAGCAACCAGTAAAACAAGTTTATTTAACAATTTTAAATTTTTCTATTTTAAATTTACCTGTCTATATGTCACGAAACACTAAAGAGATTTTAAATATTTGTAAACGTAGTGCTTATAATGAACCTTCTTGCGTCAGCTTATTAAGAACAACATAGCGAATGGTCCTAAATAGGCTCATCATTTTAGTCGGGTAACAGAAAAAAGTTCTTGTATAAACATAGCTTTTAATTTATTAATTGATCATTCTAAACAAACTGTGTCAAGCTATTCATTTTGTCCATGTATTAAGCTTTAAAATTCTACACTTATTTTTAAATCAATCCAAATGTCCAATGTCCAAAATCATGCTTTGGGACAAGTTGTTACAAAACCTCAAGGCATGTTGTTATATGTGACAACTTGCCTATGTATTTTGAGTTGTAGTTAAATTTTCTGTTTTAAGTGTTAACATGCAAATTACTTTATAATTATAGTTATTTTATTATTTTAGAATGAGGAATTATAAAATAACGCGAAAGAGAATCAAAGAGTAAGATAGGTGTGTATGAGTTGGCTCTAAAAGAAGCCTTAGAAAAGAGTTCAAAGTTTCGAAAAGCAGCTAAGTTATTCGATTTTTGTCACATGTATCCAGAAATATGCATTAAAAAAAATAAAAAAAAACAATCTGTTGGATATCTCAAACCGTGATTATTTACACCAGAAGAAGAAGAAATATAACTTCCTAATTGCTGAAATTGCTTTGGATTACTCTCGCTAAATGTCTTTTGTGTTAATTTCAAATAATAAATAAATAAAAACTAAAAATTGCTTCACCTCACGTCTTCTTTATTAACCCTTTGCACTCGGGAGGTGACTCTCAGTCACCACAACAATGTAAAACGCAAAGGATTAATGTTACTACATGCTCCTGGCCCCTAGTACGGGGTAAAAGGTAACAGCTGACTTGTTGGAAAAAGTTTGTTCTTCTGAAATCAGTAAACTTTTTGATTGATCCTTTTTTTTTGATTATATTGAATAAATAGTTCGTCATACTCAAGAAATGCTAAATACATTTCAAAATGTCAGGATTTTTCTAAATGTTGTTACTACTAGCCCTTATATAGCTCCTCTACTCTGGCGTACAAAGTTGTGTTTTATGCAGGTTGATTGTTTGTTTTTAGAAAATAAATGTTCAGAATTTCTCGTTTATAGAAATAGGGCAATATAATGTACAATAATCAAATTAACAATTAAGAATGACTTCGAAATACGTCACTCAAAGATGAAGCATATTCTAATAGGAAAATATTCAGAGGAGCTTTGGAAATTTTTGTCTCAAAATTATGAAAATTTTGATAACAAATATAAATCAAAAAGGTCTCAATTCACTTGAAAGCACATAGCTTTGACAAATGAATGGAGGAATGTGAATTGTTTTTGATCAAAATTGTTTTTCTTTAGTTGAACAGCGTGGATACGTGTTTAATAGTTATGATCTTGTAAGGAGGAAAAGGTCTATATTTAGAAGTTGGCAGCAGGATTTGAATAATGACTTCAATGCTGTCGTTAAGAACGCAAAAGTTTAAATGATATTATAATACTATACTACATATATAATAATTCTTAACGTTTAGAGAGTTACGAAAAGAATTGACATAGAAATAAAGTAATTTATCTATAGGAATTGCCGTAAAACAGGACTAAATTGACTTTACGGGTGACTTTGAAAGTTTTTGGAGCTACTTTAACAAAGCGTCCAAATACCGAATAAACGCTGGCGTAATGAATCCACGTGACCTTGTGTACGGGGAGAGTATGGGAAGAGGTAGCTTTGCGATTACCTGAATCAGCGACCTGCCAGTCATTAAATCTATATGTAATGCATAAAACATTATAAGTTTTTTATCAAAATGATGTCTAAGTAACCTCAACGCTTTAGATCTTTGTCATAAGTTGCATTTTAATGGCTTTTCAAAAAATGTCCACACTCGTGGTTATTTTGACACGTTTTTTTTAAATATATCATTGTGGGGGTGGAGTGGGGTATGATTTTGTTATACATTTATCGGCCCAAATACATACTGTTTTATTGGAACAAAAAACAAATTAAATTTTAGATGTTAAATAAAGTTACCAACAAAAAATGCGCAGACATGCATAAAACAACTCCGCTCTATGGTAGTAATTATTAAATTCTTCAATAAAAACAACAAAAGTTACCAGCACTTTAATTAAAAATTATTAATAATATTACGATAGGAAACGCTATTTGCTAAAACCAATACACTGCATAAAGTGGATAGGACGATCGGGCACGGCAAACACACGTAATTTACGTTCGTATAATATGGAGAGGAAAAGTCGAAAAGGTATGCCAAACTTTGTTTTTGCCATTTTCATAGAAACTCCAGAATTGCATTGAGTTTGATTAGTCTTTTATTTTGTGTTTGAAAATCATTTAAAACGATAAAAGAAGAAATATATTACTAAAGAACACATCTTAGGTATATCGAATAACTAATCAGAGGGTGGTAACCACTTTACTCTACAAGTAGTTTTTTAATATAGTATAACCTAAAACTAAATTTAGTAACAATTACTTAACAAAACTTAGTATTTTTACTTGGATACAGATACTTTAAGAACACAATAGAATTTTTATCATACTTAACTCATATTAATGAGTTTTGATGAAAGTGCGTACCTTGAATTTTTATAATCCTATTGACGCACTATAAACCAAATTTAGAATTACAAGCAAATTTAAATTCTCAATTATTACATTGCTTTTGCAGTGCATTGCTACAATTAAACACAGATTTATGCCGAAATTTATATTTGATTCTATTTTATTTTTGTAAAAAATGGTTTGCAAAATTCAAAGATGATAAGATCTTTCTGAGATTAAGGATATGTGAAATTCTAAATTTTGTTTATAGTTTTTCCAGGATATTAGCAGTCCTTTACTGTTTCAATTTGTGTGGAATTTTTTTCCAGAAATTTGGCGTGACCACGCCAGATAAAAAGGCAGACATCATAGTACCCTTTGACCGAGAAGGCGTGCCGTTTGCTAAAGGCAGGGTGCGCTAGCTTTGCCTTGGGTATCCACTATGCCCGAAGTTCTCCCAGATGTAGGGATTAGAAATCTGTGCTCGTAATTTTCTTCTTTCCATACAGAAATTAAAAATATGTCAAAATAGGGTCTACATATAAGAAATATGTAAATTTTTCAAGATTTGAGTTAATAATAGAGGACTATTACTAATAGTATGTTATTATTTTTAAAAATGGGGCCTACGGTAGATCAGTTGTTAACGCGCTGACCTACCGTCCTAGAGGCTGTGGGTTCGAATCCCACGGATAACCATGGTATTCTACTCTACGAACACAATGGGTCGTCAATGAGTGCAATGGACAATATCTGAGCGCTCGAGGAAGGCTACACGTCTAATGTTATTATTTTAAAAAAATGGTTTTATTATTATTATTATTATTATTAGAAAGAAAGGCGGAGGTGTCAGCCTCGAGCGCTCAGACCACGGTCCATTGCACTCGTCCCCTACCCTATCCGAACTTCTTAATCACCTTGACGAACCTAAGAACATCGGATAGAGATTGAGAATTGAAGTCTTCTATTCTCATTACATCAGCGCCAAACGTCGTCATGCGCGCGTGGGAGAAGGCCGGGCAGTTACATAGGAAGTGCTCCGTACTGTCCTCGTCCTCCCCGCACGAAGGACACGTCGAGTCGCCTCGGTTTACTGCATAAAACATTCACCTACGCGTGAAAAGAGATTTTTAATGAAAAAAACAAAATCTGTCGTTGAAAATTAATTAAAATTGCAACAGTTAGAGGAGTTCAGCAAATAAAAGAATTTGGCGGTTGAAAGAGCCACTTTTAATTTTGAAATTTTCCAAAACTATAGTCAACCGCCAAGAAATACTTTCAGATTCTTGCGTTTTATACCAAACGGAAAGCTCCTACAAAATTTGTTTGAACTCAATGAGTTTCCCATATTCCTAACTTGATTCTATTTTAATTTGTATAGTATAGCATTGGATTAATGGATTGACGCGCAAACTAGAGCTCAATTCCTTAATAAGTACAATTGAAAATAGTTGACTCGGTAATTATCAGGGACTCAATTTTATTTTACGAAAGAAGCGAAAAAAGGTCGGCAAGCATCCAAGGTGAAGATGCGACACCGCTGCCGGTGGTATTACGATATAAAAAGAAATTTCCTCTTTAAGTTCTTCTTAGAGTTTTACTTTCCCGCCCTTAGCGGGGGCGCCGATCTCACACCTCTGTAGGTCGCGTGGGGCCTGCAGAAAACGACTCGCGGCGTGGCTAACAAGCTGAGGGTTGCAATTGCTTCCTCCCGCCCTTCCCCGCGAGGCATTCCGGTCCTTCCTAAGTGGATTTTATTGTAACTCGTAGAAAAATAACGAAAACTTCTTTTCGTTTTTCTTAGGAACTGCCGGAGTTTCATTTTAATCCGGGCGACACAATTCAGAAGCCCTCTTCGTGGGACTGTCCAATAGTCCTCCGTCCCTCCTGCCCACGTGTTTTTTTTCTGCACAGGGCGAGTGCTATTCGCACGGAACTAAGCAAAAAGTTATTTTTAAGTTTTTGCGCCCATCATTGTGGCGGCCTCGTCCGGGGGGCCCTAAAATTAACATGTCCATGATTCCGCCGCTCTCCGCTAACCGGGCAATAAGGCGAACGCAGCTCGAGGATTTCTTAACTTTTTCTTTTGTTTCGGGGGACATTTGCCAAGACCGAAAATTATTCCCCAAAGGGGGTACCCGTTTACAACCGTCTCGCTACGCAAAACTTTTTCCATTCGCGCAAATATGAGGCGGCCTTGGGGATTGAGAAGCAGGTGGACGACCAAGCGACAAAATAGAGTGGAGGGTAGAGGAAGGAGGGAGAGAGGTTGGGGGCTTCAGCAAACATTTGCGGACACTTTTCCGGATTTTCTTGCACTGTCACATAACACCTCAGGGACATAATTAAATGACGTCTGGGGAGAGCCAGGACTCCGAGCGGGTACAACTTCCGAAGTGACTGCTGCTTCTGTCAGTCAATTAATTAAGTGGTTGACAAATTGTTGACGTGTTTGTTTTGATTGATTAAGTTGCTCAAGTTCACCCATGGATGTCCTCGGGGAGCTCGAGGGCTCGGACGAACTTTTGTTATCAGCCCGGGCACGGCTCGAAACTTTCGCCCCAGACTTCGGACAACCCTGTCCCGGCTCCGTCATCGGTGTTGGCCACGCTTTGTGCCAACACAGTCCCGGGCTCCGCTAATCGCATTAATCACCGCAGGACAAAGAGAGTAAACAGACTAATGTGAAATTTATTATCCGACTCCCAGCTCGGTTGGTAATGCGGATCCCGAGAATGCCACGTCGCCGCCTCAAGAGTGCGGTTACATGCGAGCAATTATAAAGACTAATTTAATCGCACGTTAATTCTCCTAATCCTTGCCCGCATTGCCTTCCCCCTCGGGGCGGCACCACGCGCGCCCCTCCCTTGCCTCAGACGCAGGCACGCTATCCCCAGCGCTATTCAAGCTGTCATTCCAAATTAACCTTTGACAGCCGCGCATTACCCCGACCGGGTCCGCGTGTTTATAGTCACCCGCTTTGAGCAGGTTCCCGGAAAAATCTCTGGCTTTAGAGCATTAAATTATTAAATTAGCAACTCACTCCCAGATCGCTGATTTGAGCGCTTTGCCGTGAAAGATGAGACGCCCGTGACGGGTGGAGCCCTTTAAACTTGTGCCCCCGCAGCGGAACACATTTCAGGATCTCTCTCTGATTAATTAAGCTGTCTTCCGCGGAGGACCTCCCTGGTAGGCGGGTGGGGGCTGCAAAACGAGTAGAGAACAAACGGGGTCAAATCGCTCCATTATTAATCATTAGTAATGCTCTAATGACTAATAAAAATTAGTTTACCTTAGCGGGTGGGGCGCTTCCGGTTCTCCCACTGGAATTAGGAAACTTCTGCCTTTTGCTTCGCTCCTTTAACGAAAAGCCCCGGGAGTCTGTGTAAAGTTATTTTTGGCAATGTTTTCCAAAGAAGACATTTCACTTTGGATTTTCGCCTCCCCAAAGGAGGGTGTATGGCGTTCTATTTACTGAATTCGAATAAAATTTCAGGTAACTCAAAACCGAAGCAGGGATGAGTGTTGACGTTGCCATTAACATCTAAATGGAGGAATCAATTCAAATCTAAAGATGACTTCGTAATTTGAACAGCAACCACGTTGCCTGTCTAATCCTATTAAGGATATGACATTATACTCCACCTCTTTAAGGTTCTCACACATGAATACATAAGCATGAAAATAATTTTATATTGCTTAGTATTTCTATTAGAGAAACATCAAATTCAAGTTTAATTAATCATTAGAATCGCTGCTTATTTTTACTTTGCCTCTAGCACTTATTATAGTAATAAATAAGTCACCATACATTCTAAACCACTAAGTCCCTTAACCAATTTTAAAGTAACTTTGTATATATGTACACATGTAGATAAAATAGGTATAAATGCAAATTCTCCATTTAATTAACTAAAACACAATAAACTGATACATTTCTGAATGTATGCATACCTCATTTGCTATTATATTGCTTCAAAAGAGATATACAATATAAAAAAAGATAAACATAGCATTAAAATAGCATTAAACTTTTAAATTTTCGCAAATGACCTGGAAAATAAAATACTCGTAGATATGTACATCCGACCCTTAATGAGAAAATATGCTTTTGCACTTTTCTTTTCCGATTTTTTGTTATTATTTTTTTGTTTGTAGTTATTAGTAGCAGTGGGGCCTCTGATAGTTCAGTTGTTAGCGCGCTGTCCTACCGTCCCAGAGGCTGTGGGTTCGAATCCCACGAATAACCATGGTCTCCTGCGCTACGTGGTAACACAATGGGCCAAAATTGGCCTAAGTGTGCATTTCTAGGCAGCCACAGCAACCTAATCACCTAATCACCTATTAATAGCAGTACTAGTAGTAGTATTATTTTTAATTACGGCATCCACTCTTCTGGATATAGATTAGATCAATTTACTACTTGTTTCCATGGGTATTTTGTACCACATTAGTTGTACAACATTCCACAATTGCTACTTGTTTACAAGTGTATTCTTGGCCAAATGTTTTGTTAAATGTCCCTATAAGTTTTTAATTGGATTCTATTCAGGAGACTCGTCATAGTGTCCATTAATCGGTGTATTAGACCTACCTCGTTCCATGAGAAGCAGCCCCAAACCGGCGCCGCCACCTTACTTTATAGTTTTTTGGATAAAGCGAATGTGGAATACCTTGCCTTGAAGTCGATGAACATGTCTTAGAAAATAAATTAATTTTTTTGTCATTAGAAAACAAATTAATTTTTGTCTCATCGCTCCAAAAAACATTAAATCGCTTTTTATTACCTTCGGTACCGAAACGAGATAAGTGCTCTTTAGCAAAACGTATTCTCGACTGATTGTTAAAGCTTTATTTGTCAAGATTTCGAAGGTATTTTCATTACTAAAACAAATCAAGAGAACGCGATATTTAGCAAGGATATAACTAGGAAGAAACAAAAGTGAATGCTTTGATTACTCACTGATCTCCAAAAACTCAAATCTCGGTCCTTATGGACCCGTTTGGACCCCATTGAACCCGTTTGGACCCCATTGGAGCCGTTTTTTTTGTTTTCATAGCGTCTGTTAGTTTGGGTTTTAGAAAAGATCTGTGAGCCTTGAAGTTCATCTCCGACAAATATATTTTTAACGTCCTTTCAGACACACCAAGGTTTATAGTGTGTCCAGCTTAGATTCTAAAATACCTAAATACCTTGCAAAGCGATTTTCCGTGCAGACTTTCTTTAAATATCGTTCCAATTACTCCATTAAAATACGCTCCCGACCGCACCTCTCTTTCCTTTTAGAACTTAATTGCTGCCCTAAAACAATTTTTGACTTTATAAGTCTCACTGATCCTATAGAATATAATTTTATATTTATTAAAGCTTTTATTTCTCCTTTTTTTTCGAAGAGTCAAATCAATCCTTTTACCCATACTAACGCTTCACAAATTTTATCCAATTCTTCACGAAAAGGGTTTTTATATTCAAATTAATTTGTCTTATAACAATTTCGGTCATATACTTAGGTCCATAATCGAAGAAAACATCCCCACAAGCAAAAAGCAATGCACAAATGATGCATTTCTTCTCTTTTTCCAGGTCAACCTTACCTAGCGATGTGATGCATTTTTAAAAATAATATCTATTTACCAATTAAAACATAATAGTCAGTAGGCACCAGACAAATGGTCATAATTAGATTGGGAATCTCTAAAAAATTCAATGTGCGTCTAATAATTTGGCCAGATACTGTACATATTATATGTGTGGAGATTTGTAGTTTGGCTCAATATTTATATCTAATCATATACTGAAAGAACAATTAAAAATTTTAATTAATTTTACATTGAATTTCAGATAATTAAATTCATTTAAAATCAATTTCAGTAATTTCCAGATAATTTGATTAGTTTATAGAAGAAAACAAGTTGAAAAAGCATTTACAAAATTAGTTGGTTTCGCCACTACATGTTTTAGTTCAACTGGAAAAACAATTAAAAAATTAATTGATTTCCCAACTATTTTAGTTCTAACAACTAATTCAATTAGTTAACTGAAAATTAATGAAAATGGTTATTGATTTTCAGTAATACATACATATTATCCGATGATGTATAATTTTATATTTTTTTATATGTATACTACTGTGTTCAAAAAGTAAGGTGAATTTTGTTAATTAAATAACTTAAATAAATTAAAAATTTTTATTTATTCTTTCAAATCGATTTCGTCTCCCTCAAAATAATCCCCCCTAGCTACAATACACTAATGCCAACGTTTTTTCCAATCTTTGAAGCATGCTAAAAAGTCGTCCTCAGGTATAGCCTTCAATGCACGTAGCGATTCACATTTGATCTCTTCAATCGACTCAAAACGATTTCCCGGAGTGGTTTCTTGAGCTTTGGGAACAGCCAGAAATCACACGGTGCTAAATCAGGCGAACAACGGTGGTTGTGGAACGACATGAGTGGAGTTTTTGGCGAAAAACTCACGAAGAACCAGTGCTGTGTGCGACGGTGCATTTCTTTGCTCAACAAAATTCGACATCGTAATAATCGCCAAATTCACTTATCTTTGTTCACAAAACCAAGCGTAAACTAAAAACTAATGATGATATTGACATGTAATTTGTCACAGATGTCACTAACAGTCCTACCAACTTGAAAAAAAAATTCATTTGTCCGATTCGGTTAATGCGGGAAGTTTAAATTAAAAATTCACCTTACTTGAACACAGTAGTATATAAATCCAAATTGAAATTGATGCTTACATTTGATGATATATTAGTATATCTGGTTAAGTATAATTATATAAATTGTATATACAAATCTAAAGCTTGATTCAATGCTTATATCTGACAATATATGATAAATTCATATATTATATATTTAATTAAATTCATATATTATATATTTAAATAGATTCGTATTTTATTATACATAGAATTTAGATCTATTATTACTGTATTTGGTATTCTGATTATATCTGCTTATGTATTGTATGATCTTTCTTGTCGGGCTTTATACTAATTTACATTTAATTTAAAAAAAATCGATCGCTGTATTTGGTCCACCCACAGTAGATTCCAAATACTCGTAAGTGGCCTCAAAATACTCTTGGTACTAATTTTCACTTAAATCTGATGAATTTTGACAATTTTTAGGCAGCTTTTGGATCTGGGATTTCTAAATTTCGAAAACGGATACACAGCATATCCAAAAAAAACACCCCCAAATAACAATTTTCATATCAAAACCTTGATAAATTGCAATTGCATGGGTCCGCCATTTTGAAACCCGTAAATCAATAGTAACATATGTATGTAGTATACACTGGTGCATTACAATATTTTTTTCCTTGTCGTACTTTTCCACTTTTTCTCTGAGAATTGTTAACATTCGTTTCTTATCTAATCAGTGTGCAATTATTTGTAGAGGTAAGTGCTTATATAAGCAAGTTATTGAGTTTAATAGAAGTAAGTTTATTACTTTCCAAGTCAAATGTTCTATTAGCTTCCTTATATTTATTACTAAATTCAATCAAAGTGTATCGATTAAAATACTTAAAATTTTATTAATTATAAACAAAAATATGAGTTCCACTTCTTACGAAAGAAAAATTAAATGAAAATGCTTTCAAAGGAGTAAAAGTGTTGCACAGGTTACCCAAGTTTTGAGTTTTTCTCGCGACAAAGTGAATATCTACTATATAAAATATAAAACATTTGATGATCTACCGCGGAAAAAAAACCAGAAAAACAATAACAGCTAAGGACAGAAAAAGCCCATTCGATTCATTTTTAACATCTTCGGAGATAAAAGCATAAATAAAACAAATTTATAACTACAAAATAAAAACTTCGACTACAAAAAAATAAATGGTTGTGTTACAAGGAGAAAATCAAACGTATCGAAAAAACAATATTATTTCAAAAGTACGTTTGCAAAAGAACATATTTCGAAAGGCGAAGATTTTTTGAAACTAATTTCTTGAAGCGATGAGGGTACATTACAAAAAAACGTTTAAACATGTTGGGTTCTCAGTGATGATTTGGAAATGTTTTACCTCATCTGGTGTTGGTCTAATTAAAAAGATAGATGGAAAAATACCTGGCGAAATGTACAGACATTTTAAACTTAAATTGAGATTATGTAGAAAATATTTCCTTAGTCTGGATTTTACAACAAGATAACGACCCGAAATACTGTTCCCGTTCATTAGATTTTGGTTGGAGATAAAGAGAACCTACGTAAAGTTTCGATTTCAAGCCCATTAAGAACTTGCAGGGAATCATAAAAAGGGCAGTTGCCACGAACAAAACCTGAAATGAGAATTCTCTTTCGGAATTCATTACACGAGAGTGGTACAACATCCTTGTGCTCTGCATTAGTTAATACCACGAATGGCAGATGTGAGGAAGTTATCTAAAACAAGGGATTCCTAACTATATATTAAATATAAGTTAGGTAAATTGCAAATATAAATTAAAAATTTAAAGAATTTAAATATCTTTCATAGGTGACCTCATTATATGTTGACATGGGACTTTGAAATTTTTAGCTTTTTAAAATCAATTTGTACGACAATATGTTCTATTTTTTACTAAAATTATATTAAATGAATTACTTACACTTGATTTGTAATGTTTCCCATTAATTTGATTTTATATTGTCAATAAGAGGTAAAAAAGACAGAGTAAAACCGCCTCAACTGTGTCACTTAATTGTTTATATGAGCATAAGTGTTTATTAAGTTGATATATGCAGTACTTTCAATCAAAGCATTAAAATTATTGCACCAAGCGTCTAAACGTAATTATAATTATGTATTATAATAAAATAAAACAAACTAAACTTTTGATTTTATATATGGGTACATATACCATACAAAACCCAAACCACTTGCAAAATATTCGGTGGCAGAACACTTAGTTCCAAAGAACCTAAAAATGACTGCACCTTCGTCAGATAATATTTTTATCAAGAGTGATAGTACCTGTGATCTGGAATTGTGATTTTGCAGCTATTTGAAATCAATTGTTCTCTCGACGGTGACTTTACCAGTGATTTACGGATCGTTTTTCTTGTTGAATTGAATTTAAACTCAAAATTTAATATACTTTGTTTGAAGAGGTGGTAAAAACTATCGTGAATCAAAAGAATATTTTTAGGGTAATCGTGAGTGAAAGTCATTTCTACATACGACCCTTAATTTGATACGAACTTTTACCCCATATTTACAGATCTTCCATAAGAGTCAGAGGAAAGTTTTTAGAGATTCAGACCATTTTGCCCTATAGATGTGTGTGTGACCACTTCGCAGCTTGCGATATAGAAGATGTTTTACTTTTATCACTATGCTCATTATCTTTTAATTTTAATGTAATGTATGTATGTTAATATAAAATGAATGCATATATACATATATAACATCGAATTGCTTCATCGACGATTGCTTCTTTTCCGACGTCAACGATATTGATCATTATAGGTTGGCAGAGAAAAATTATAAATTTTTCTTTTTAACCTTCCCAAGAGTCAATCTATCTAATTGTAAAACCGAAACCAAAACCATTCATTACTAACGACCAAAATCGGGGATATACAGACAGACATGGCGGGGATCTTTGTTATGATTATCAGTAAATCATTAGTTTGGTTTAAGACTTAATGTGTTAATTCATGTTTGTCTTATTTGCGTCTGCTCTAGATAGATTGCAAAGATGGAAGATTGCTAAAATCAAAAAGACGTCTAGATTAAACAGGATAAGACCATAAGTGATTTGTTCGTTTTAGGAAAGTAAATATAATCGAATATAAAGATTATAGAACTCACACAACAATTAAATGACTTTCTATAGCTGAATTACAGGAACTTATCACGTAACTTAGCTATAAAGTAGGGTAAGTTCAAAAATGTATATGCACGATGCTCATACTGACTTATACATTATTGTGCATCCGATTTTGAACTTTAGGCGTAGACACCATAAAAGGCTTTATAAATTCTATACATAATTTTATTATAATCGAATATTTTATTTATTATTATTTTTATTGTACATAAATTTAAAAACTGATTTCACGTTGTGTTACAGATAGTTAATAATTTTTAAGAAGAAGGCACATAAATTCTATAAAAACTTTTATTGAAATTGAAGATCGTGTTCTTCTTATATAAAGAGCTTGATTATACCATCAAAAAGCGCTGTTATTATTCTTATTCATGACATCAGTTTTAGAAAAAAGAATTACCTTACACCGTATTATAGTATTAGGTCTACCGGAAAGTTCTGTCCGTTTTTGAAGACGAAGAAAATGATACAATTTTTAACATATTTAACTAAATGTATTGTACGATATAATTTCCATATTTCCTTATGACTACTTCCCAGCAGGATGGCAATTTATAAAACCTATTTTTGAAGAAAATCTTTGAATGCGAAAAACTACAGCAGCACTACTGTAGACGTAAACGTTTTCTTCATTTTTGAATTTTTTTCTCATCAAATAATTTTGTAAAGAAAGGAATAGGTGAAAATCTGCTGGTTAAGATCTGGGGAGTATGGTCGATGCGAAAGAATTTCCCATCCTAGCTCTGAGATTTTCTGGCGAGTCGCCAAAGCAGCATGTGGTCTAGCATTATCGTGATGCAGTATGATTTCCTTCCTATTGAATATTGTCAGCCTTTTTTCTTCGAGTACTTTGTTAACTCGTCCATTTGTTGACTGTATTTCTCCGAATTTACCTTTTTCTTGTGTTCCAAAAGCTCATAATGGATTTGGACCTTGCATGCCCCACTATATACACAGTATTCTCTTTTTCAGGTTCAAGCTCGGTGTACAGGTGAAGAAGGGATGTTTTCCGGGTTCACGCTGTTTTCCTTACGATGTTTTCATATGTAATCCATTTTTCATCATTTGATCTATCATGGTCTTAAAAATATCGTCATCAACCACAAATGGCCGCCCAGACCGTGGCTTATTACTAAGGCCGAAATCACCTGCTTTAAATTTTTCGAACCATCTCCTACACGTTTTGTCCGAAACAGCATTTTCACCAAAAACTTTTAACAAATTTCGATACGCTGACAATGACATGAGTTCTCTTTGTGTAGTTAATTTCGAAGGGCACATAATAAATGCAACTATAAAGATATACAGCCACATATAACTCAAACGAACATATCCAAATATATTCAAACTTGAAACGAAATTATTGGACAGAACTTTCTGGTAAACCTAATATTTCTCCGGTTTAAAGTTATGCCTAATTTTTCTTAAAATATATGTAATATTATTTTAATGTTACGAATCATCTTTCTGAGTGTATAAGTGAGAGAGTTTTTAAGTTAAATAATAATAATGTACGCAAATTAGTTTGAAAAGATATAAAAGAAAAGTGTAAAATAATCTAAAAAAAAACCATATTCAGCTTTTACAGAGGTTTCAAAAGGTCAGTACTTTACCTAGCAATTTTCATAAAACAAACATTTTGATACATAGTTATTTTATCTCATGAATGGATTTTAGAGATCGCAATAGCTCTTCGTTTAAGAAAAAGACTTCAAATATCATCCTATCCTATCTGATAAATTCTTCTTTATATTAATAAAACGATGTAAAAATAAAAGTATAGATTTACATTTTATTGTAAAGTAGATTTGACATTAGTAGTAACTAGTTTTTAATAAATTTAAGTTCAAATAGGATCTAGAGAGAGAGAAAGAAAGCCATTACGTAAAAAAAATCGCAAAGCACGTTGAAGTACCCTATTTGCAATATAAAGAAAATTGCCAGCTAAATGAAAAATGAGGAGAGTTCAGAACATTCCGATTTAATATGAAAATTATTTATTTCCCGAATTGTGTTTTTCAATTGAATTTGGTAGAAATTAATCTTATCTGTATTATTTATGCCTTCAATGAACATTCTACTTTTAATGAGGTACGGCTTTTAGTCTAACTAGAAGTAGAGCAGCAAATAAATAAAACTAGCCGATTCAAGGGTGTATCGAATACGTGTAAACGACTTTAAGGTACTGTGGCCCTAACGGTATTAATATTTATCTCTAGAACCTGCCAGCCCTTACAAAAAATTTTATATTGGGGAAAAACCAGGACGTTAGGTATGCAAAGAACAGATATCCCCAGGACTCGATTGAGCTTGCACATGAACGACTTTCTCAGAGTGTGTTTATTGAAAACTCGAAAACTTGTTTATCAGTTTAATTGGTTTCCAGCAGCTCTGCCCATGGAAAGTTTGTCGGTGGAACAGCTTCCGTCGTCTGTCTTCGACTGTTACCTAACATCTGTGCTACGGATGGTGTATCCTCAACTTCAACTTAGCACACCCTATACTATTACTAAAATCTATACACTCGGCTGACGTCAAGGTGTTACCTTGTCGCGATGGCTTTTCACCCTATACACGCCTGAGCCAAGGGCAGATGACCAGTTTGCTAGCTGGCAAAATTTGATTAGAACAAGGGGTGCCGGGCCCGCGGGACTTTGTGTCGATTAGGTCATTAAAGCAATGATAGCACACTTTACCGTTCCCTGAGGTCCTCACAGCCAGTGACACAAAACGAAATTCATTTCAGATACCTAAATCAACTTTTTGCGGGACTCCGAAAATCACTTCCGAAAAAGCAGTGTCATCCACTCCCACCCGGCCCAGTTCCCATAATCAGACCATCAGGGAAAGCGATGAGCTAAACAAAATGTGCACATCCCGACAATGTTCACGTCATTTATTCTAATGAGGGTCACTAGACATAAAAATGCGAAAGGTGCCGGGCTGATCGTTGCCGCAAAACAAAGATGTAATTACTCGCCGACACAAAAAGGAGGGAGGTTATCCAACAATCGCTTTATCACCATTTGTTTCATCCCTCGGCCTCCGGCTATAAATTCGCACTTTCACCTAATGCCCTTTGTACCCTTTCTTGGCGTCCCGGGGCTCCGGAGTTCCACCTACGAACTCACCTCGACGACTCGATGCCCGAGACGAAGGCGCCGTGTACATTAGCCAGCCGCCCAACCCCCTCAGTAGCCCATTTAGCGAAAACAACCGTCTAGGGCTAGAGGCAGAACCTCGACTTTTCGTACCGTAATTCTTTCATCACATTCTGCCTACTGTGGACACGGCCGAGAGCTTCCAGTCCTGGGGGCCTCACCAGTAAATCAGGCATTTAAGGAAAACGAAGGAATTGTACGCTGCTGTATAAAAAAAAATATATAGGGATTAGGGGAGCTCCAGCGAAATTACAGTAGTTAGCAGTAAAGCACGTTTAACAGCTAATAACCGCAGACCACCGCGCTACCACGCCTGGCTAGTCTGCGGAAGAACTGCAGGTGAAAACTGACTAGATATCACCGTTGTGGCTGGCACACGAAACGGATGAAAACAGGGAAAATCTGCACGTTAGTGGGGTTTATGAACGAAAGCAGCCGTAGACGTAGAAGGAAAAGAGTTGGAATTGAAATGTGCAAACTTCCTGCGTGGATCTTCTCTCTGGACGGCTATTATCCACCGGCCAACGGCTATTAAACTATCAGCGGATAGGTGAAACTCCGAAATGGTTCCGGGAAATTTTCTGATGACCTCGCACATTATAAATTGTTTTGCGTTATACATACTTACTCCCCGAAATTGAAAGGGATAGCCACCTAAAAATGTGTGACCTAAAAGTAAAGATATGATCGACTGATTACTCGTAAGTAACTAGCCACCTGAGATTCAAAGTGTGGAATATTGTCAAATATTTACGGCTGTCCGTTTTTTGACTTTTGACTTTTTACAACCTCATTTAAAATAAGCATGTGGGAAAAGTTACACAATTTATTATTTACAAAAAAGGTTACCATGCAAAAAAATAGCAATAAAAACAGACTTTAATGTGGTCATCACCAATAAGATGATAAAAAACTAGAACAAAATAGCCCCGGAGAAGGAGAAGGAATTTTGATCAAACTTTATTTACGAGGAGAATACCTCAGTTATGTTCGGAAATGCAAAAAATTAATCAGAAAGATAAAGATCTCTATTTTCTCTGTTCCGTTCATAACAACTTCGATATTTGTTAATCTATTTATTTCAATAAAAAAAAAGTTATAATTGTTGCAATATATTTCTTCAAGCTAATGTCGTCAGTATTATTTTTAATCCAATCTGCTTTCCCAAGCGTCAGTACTTTAAACTTGCACTTGTACTTTTAAAATGCAATGTCTATACTACCAGATATATATAAAGCGATGACCAAACGATGATTTTTTCTATTAATTGCATACGTTTTTTCTACGTAATTGCATACGTTTTGAAAAAGAGAAATTACTTTGTACGATTTTCATGATGTCTTATATTTATGTTATTCTTATGATTTTTAATAAATATCGAAACTCCATTGGTATCGATTTATTCTCCATCCATTTCGCAATATGCTGCTTTTTGAATTTTGTAAATATCACGCCTACTTTGGTTTTTACGAGCATTTTCGCAAACCTCTACAAATTCGTCGATTCGGCCCGGTATTCTTCGCCTAGGTACGCTCTTTTCGCTCGATGCTAAAAGGGTTAAGACATAGATGCTCGATTTTCATACACGATAGTAATGGAAAAATATCGGCTCTTCGTGATTTTTAAGTAAGGGAGCATAGTTTTTAACTCCTCCCTTAATCCCTTTGGTCATTTGCGAACTTATCTGAGATATTATCATAGAGGATATGTTAGCCAAGTTTTATAAAAATCGATCCAGAAATATACGAGTACGGTTTACATTGCAGTAAATTAAAATATTTAGGAAAGTGAAAAACCCCTCTCTCCCCTTACCCAAACCCATATTTTTTTTTAAATGACCTAGATATTGAGCTGGTAAATGCACAAGTTTGATCAAAATCCATTATAAGAAATGTTGTAGCTATCTCGGCAACAAAATCACTTTTTGCTGTAGCCTCATACCCCCTTGAACAATCAACAAACGGTCTAGAGAGACATCTTGTAAATGTTCGCGCCATATTTAATCGATAGCAATTGAGACATACGGAAGATATCGGGTGCAAACCAATTTTACAGAATTGAAAGTAGCTCCTATCTCCCCGCCTCTTTCACCAATTAGTCGAGATATTACCTGATAAATACTCGCATATTGGGAAAGTTTGATCCAAATTGATTAAGAAATACGGCCTCTATCGTGTTCGCAAAATTCGTTATATCTCATGTATATATAAAATTTTAGTGGGGCGTATTTTTGAGGTCTACAGTAAAACTTTTTGAATTTATAAAAATATATTCGGGTTTATTGTCTAATCGAGGCAAAGACTTAATGGTGAATGACTTTGTTCTTTCACAAGAATATACAAAAATAAGCTTTCTAAATATATCTAATAAAACAGAAAAAGTGAGTTCATTATGATATGAAAAGAAACTCTGCAGTGAAGAGGAGCCGATTGCTAAAAAGCTCGTTCAGAGTCCTTTTTGTATGGTATTTCACATGTCCCCCAATCGACAAAACCAATTTCCTTGCATTAGACGATTATAAGAGAAATCCAAAAAAAAGCCAATAAAAGAGTGCTTCTCAACGACAAGTTTCGTTACTGTTAGACGACACTGCAAATGCAAGAGGAAAAGAAGCTCAAGGGGTTGGTTGTAGGTGCCTACGTGACCGTTTTATTTAGGAGCTAAAAATGCAATAAAACTGCTCCTATGTGTTGTTGTTGCCCAAAGACCTCTCCAAAGTAAATCAAAACCGGGAAGCTTAGCTATTAGATGATGGTATCCAATTTGGGAGATTTGTGTACAATTTGGACTTTCTGGCGCGGGTTTATAGGAGTATTTCCCTGAACAAATAAATTCTACAACGATACTTACAAAAAAAAGGGCTTCGTGATTGCGGTTGGTTCAAATAAATCGAGCGAAATTTAAATCCCTTTAAATGCCGATGAATTTCGGTGTCCTACCCATCCCTTATCGTATTTTTGGGGCGGCAGGAAAATTCCCTGGGAAAATATCTCGTTATTTCCTCGAAAATAATCTCTTCCGTTGGTGAGGCTATCTGCACACATTGCACCGTTCTCAAAAGTCGGCGGAAGGTAATTGAGTGCAATCGCAACTTGAAATTGTTCGACCGCATTCAGACGCGAAGCCCTGGAAATCTCAATCGATAAATTTCCGAATTCAATTAAATCTTTCAAGTTGCCTCTTAAAGGAACCACTTAATCCGATTCGCTGAGGTCACGGGTTCTCGTCGATTCCATCGACAGACCTAAAAGGACCTCGCCGGCTTACGAAGGGCCAGGCAGGAGGCTCTTGCAGCTTGAACTTCACGGAGAAACAACTTTAATGAGTTTCCATGAGCGAAGGGAATTTTCTTAATTTGAATTTTGCAGGTTTGCACGTTTTTGCCCCGATCCTGATACAACAGCCTCCCAAATGAGAACAGTCTGATGAGATTGGGGATGTATAGAGCTGCGTGCGGGGCCTGGCTGCTGGATGTCGTTCCAATTCTTCAAAACTTTGTAGCATCCCTTTTCGGCAACGAACAGTTTAAAAATCTAGTTTCTCGCGATGTCATTTTTGTTCAAACCTTCGGCGAAACCCTTTCTCTACCGTACCGAGCTGCACGTCTGTTGGGGGAATGTTCCTCATTTCGCGGTGGGTTTGCCTCGAAAATTGGAAAATTCCATAAACCGCTATTATGCATGTGTCCCCCGGTTGGGGGTGAAACTTGTAGGAAGTGGGCTTGCAGCAGGACTCGAATAAGAGAGGCGAGCTACAATTGAAAAGAAAAACGTCTTCGCATTTCTTTCGCTACATTTAGACTCTGGGAAAACGCAAACATTACCGGGGAATTTTCTTATTTTCCGGCAGGAGCGCAGAAATTCAGAAACACTTCGAATACGAAACTGTTGGCTGAATGGCTTAAAGCTACCGGGAACAGGGCCAATCAGGAAATATTGCTCCATGAACGACAACCTGACATTGCATCGCTCATTGACCCAATTTTGTTCGAACATTACTTGTTTAGTGCTGGGTGCTTTCTTGAGCTCCTTAAAAGCGCATTGAAATGTCGCTGCGGGAAGCACCTGCGATAGTCGCCACTCAGATAAGTTTAGGGCTGGAACTACTCCCAAGAAACTCGGGACATAAAAGTTCCCAAAGTTTAATGGATTTGCATTGTAGAGATGCACTCGTTAGGAGCGTCCCTTATGCGCCCCAAATGTGAGCCTACCGATTCCATACAAAAACGGGAGTGCCGCTCTATCTGAGCTAACTTCGCTCTAGGTGTGCTAGAGTTTTCTTATTTTTAAGAAAAATCACTTGAGACAACTGTAACGTTAGATATACAGCACAGCCTGTCGCGGTAGAGAAAAGCGCCTTATGGTGCGGAGTCCCAAGGATTTGCGGCCATATTATAATGTCATTATAAAGCGATTTGTAAAACGGCAGAGTCCTTTGTTTTTTCTGAAATCCACTTGGTGGTGGCGGCCGCACTCTCTCAGCGACGTCGGCGGTTTCTTTTCAAAAAATTTATCATCCTCGAGACACATATTTTGCGAGTGTCGTTTTATGCAGATTACATTCAATAGGGCGACACCAATAAATCTCGGTTAGCATTGTCTGGGATGCATTTTTTTTTGCTATTCAGGTCTCGAATAGATCATCACCAGTGGCGAAATCTGTTTGATTTATAGTCGCGTTTTCTAAGCGTAGTAATTGTTCTAGTAATTGCTTAAGAACAAAATTGCCCGCAAAAAGTTATTAAATTAATGAACCGTGAGTATACTTTAAAAATCGCTATAGTTCGAATCAAACTCGCATATAAAGTATTCCTCACTTTAACTTCATTAAAAAATATATGTTCTTTTATTTTATATTTTTTTAAGACAAGCATTAAAATGTAATGCACTACTAATAATTTTAGCTTAATACAAACAAAGAGCAGAACAAATCTCTAACATTTGTCACAAATTTTGACTTCAAGATGAATAGGTGTAAAACGACTTTTGGCGCATAAATAACTTTTTGTATTAATTGATGATATATTTTTGAAATTTCATTTATGCTGCTTGCATTTGATATGACAATGATATTAATAAAAAAAAAATTCGGTATCGTGACCGAACATCCAAACTTTATAACTTAACCCTTTGACCCATACATTTCTGTAATGTATCATTTTGCACTAAAATTCGTATATGAGGGTTTTTTTGGTCGCTGAATACGAATCTGAAATCAGATTTTCAAAATTCAAAATGGCGGCTAAGATGGCGGACCAAAATCCAAAAAAATGAACTGTTTTCTATGAAACTTGGTATATAAGGGTTTTTTTGACTCGCAAATCACGAATTTGACATTAGATTTTCAAAATTCAAGATGGCGGATCCATGGCCATATTGAATTTTGAAAATATGATGTCAGATTTGTATTCAGCGATTCAAAAAACCCCCTTATATGACTTTTTGCCATAAAGTGATGAAAATAAAATCATTTCGAAAAAAGTCTAACTTTTGATCCGCCATATTGCATCCGCCATTTTTTATTTTGGAAATCTGACTTCATATTCGTGTTCAGCGATCCCAAAAACCCTAGAGTATCAACTTTTATCGAAAATATTTCATTTTTCAATGAAAAAAACGAGTTTGAGTAAAGTGGGACGTTTTACGTCCCACCATGGGTCAAAGGGTTAAATTGCAAAAGTGATATCCTATAGCGCCCGGTCTTTGGTGATTCCATAAGTATTCCACTTATTAAATTTTGGTACGGAACATTTAAAAAATCTTGATAGTTTATTCTCAATCGAGATATTATTTAAAATTTATTATGCAATACAACATAATTATCATATCTAAATTGAGCTCGTACATATTAGGTTCTCTGTATTATGTAGCGTCCCAGTCGGAGAGACAAGTCAGGGAGCAGCCACTTAGGGCTACGACTCCTCTTGGAGCAGCTTCGGGAGCTTAGGCTCTAGGTGATGCGGATTGGAGTTGCTTATTAGCTCGATTCCAATATGAAAGTAAGAGACTTGGAGTTGCTTTACAGCACGGCTCCTAAGTGACTTGATGAGGGTGGCTGCGTTATTTTTAGGTTCGAATTGATCTAAGTTTGGTACATCACAATTAATATGACATAAATATTAAATAAATTGTGAAAATATACGAAAAAAAATCAATCGAATTTGGTGTAAATTCAATTTTGCTGTTGATATTGCTTTAATCTAATACTGTATTGATTTAATTCTCATTTTCTAAATTGAGAAAATCTGAAAACAAGGAATATGATTAATAAAATTATTTTACTGAATTAATCATACACAAATTATATATACATGTTAAAGAATTTAATACATTACGATTAATATTCGTAAAATATTCCCATAATCAAATTTATTTTTTAACTAAAATAAGCAAAATATTTATAGTTTTTATTCACATTGAATTTATCGCGTTATTGTGATTTCAAGGAGTATATGACATCATAGAAATTCTTATTAATTTAGCATGGATTTAGTCTACTTTGCGAAACGAACATTTTAGTATAGCTCATAAACTGCAATATTTTTCTAATTAATTAATATTAGATTAATTGTATATATTCTTTTCTGATATACCACTTTTTCTATTTTTAAAACGAGCCCCATTTCGGTTCAGTAAAAACAGTTTCTGTTCGGAACAAGAGCGAGGTTTTGCATTCATCAAAATAAGGGTCCCTTTGAACACCTTCCATTTAAACGACCGTGTAAGCTTTGAAACACAAGAAATCTTGTAAGAGATTGTTTCCTTAAGTTTAATAGTAGAAGTTTTTCTCCAATCGAATATTCTAGTGACTTCACAAATATGTTAATAACTTTTGGCGGACTAAAGATATTGACAAGGTTCTTTTTTTTATTTTAAATATATCTTAAAAGTGCATTTCTTTAAACAATATCCTTATTAAGGAAATTTTTAAAGACGGAGAGTAGAAAGGTACATTTTTAACCACAATTTTTAAAAATTTTAAATGTTAACATTCATACCTTTCACATTTGCAAAAGGATCGAGACATGTAAGGTGCTGTTAAAAACCTCATAATGTATGTATACTTTTTATCAAAACTTTACTTTTACTGTGTTTCGAACAGAAGTTATTACGTTTTGTATGAGCTGACTTCCTTGTACACGCAAAAATATTTTAGCCATTAAAAAAGGGTTCAAGGGAGATTTTAAGTAAAAATTGCTCACTTCTTTATGAATCACCCTTTATAATGTCGAAAAACACATAAAACTGAACAATTTAAAACTGCAAACGTTAAATAACAGTTATTTAATTTAGTACTAGTAGTTTAGTATTATTCTCTATAAAGGAATACTTTTCAACATAGAAATAGTTCGTTTTGTAGTAGATGTTCGTTAAACAGGCTCATAAAAGTTAGCTATTGATACATTTTTTTTATATAGCTTTGAAATAGTAATAGGTGAAATTGTTCAGTATATAGAAAAAGACGATAAGATAAGCACAGGCAAAAAGCAGTTAATTATATTCTATTCCATAAACTTATACTGTTTGATATAAATACATGTGATAGAAAATCGTCGCTGACTTTAAACATCTAGTAAAATTCTTTTAGAGCTTTTAATTTTTTGATAATGAATCTATTTTCTTTGGACAAAATTTGTTTTACTATATGAGTTGACATTATGTAGGCGCATACTAAAATCGCATAAGCTTGAAACAGTCTCTTTTCAGTTTCTTTATATAGACTAGTGCAACAGAGAAATCTGACTAATTCAAGACTGTTTCAACTATTGGTCTTATAGTCAATATAAAATAACTAAAAGTTTGTTACGAAATAAGAAAACAAAGCAAACAGTAAACCTAATTTCGAATAAATTCGGGCAAGACCAAGCTTAGTCTAATATTTTACTAGTTTTCTAAGAAAAAAAATTGCAGTAATTACTTAGATTAATATCTTAGATACTGGAGATATATTTAGAATCAGTGAAGTATGTACTTCCAAAAAAAGAGTAAGAAAACTGCGCATGCATCCCATGAATCATTATGATTGCCGTATGAGTTTTAATTAAGCGTAAGTTGCATGACTGAAAAAATCCGATTATTCTCCGGACAAAGATTTAACTTCTTTTTTTTTTTTTTTTAATTTTTCTATTAAATAAACCAAACGAAAGCAGAAAATTGTTTTCTTTAACATTCATTTTGATGTAGTTGTGCTGTCCTTTCTATTACAGTCTTTGCATATAAAGTGGTTAAAAATTAAATTAATTAAATTATAAAACTCCATTCCCCACCTGCACCAGCAATATCCGTAGACGACAGCCAGCAACGGCAGCCTTTCTACAATCGATTCTAAGATTAACGCAAACAATTGGACCGGGACAACTCATCCCGCTAATGGGTGCTTTGTCGTTCAGTTTCAGCTCAAAACCCATTTGACCCCCTCGAAATTGGTTCAATGCCGGAAGCAGCGTGGAAAAATACAGGGCAGCTTCTAGAATCGATTGAGCTTCGAACTGGGCCATTTCTCAAAACTCCGAAGGGTTTCCGGCCATAAAATAACCAAACAAAGGCAATGGGGTCGTAAAGCAGGGCCCACAGCACCTCGTGGAATTAAGAAAACTCATTGTTTTCTGATTCGAGCACTCAGCTCCTGCGAGGGTCGCCCGCAACGAGACTAACAAATTGCTTTAAAATTAACTGTGATAGCTTTTTTATGGGCCTCCAATAAAGGCTCACATAAATTGTAAAGTTGGCACGAGCGCCGGGGAGCTATCTATAACGTAAGGAAGTCGTAGCATGTTGCACAGGACGGCCGCCCCGAGAGCGACATCCGACGGCATCTCCGGCATTGCTGGCATCGTCTTCGAGCACAGAAACGTATGCTGCAAAATCTCGAAGACAAAGGACCCAGAGCCAGTGCCTCATTCCATCGGGGGGCTAGGTACCAGGAGAGCGGAGGAATGAGGTGGCCAGGACATAAGACAGCGCAGCTGTCTGATAGCATTTTAATTTGCCTTGAAAGGGATATCTATCTTTATGCGAGGATAAGCATAGAAGCGCCCAGCATCTGGAGTCGGGATCAGGGTCAATAGTTTCTTCACGACACGTACAGTCATAAGTCATGTCCGGTCTGATGATGGATGTAATTGACCGAACATGACCCTGCCCGAAATTTGTTTTTATGCCCCCCAAGTCGGGGTTCCCTAATAAATATTGCAAACCATAGCCACGGACCAGGGGTTGTGCTTGGTCGCGGTGACGGGCGGCGGGTGGCCGACTCGCTTTCCCCTCTTCATATTGTGGGCAGCTTTCCGGCTTACTTGATGTGAACTCACCCTTAGCCGATGGCAATCGTCTTGCTCCGACCACATCCACTGCTTTTTAATAAAGGCAAACATGTCGAAAATTTGTTTGTTGCACCAATACAATACGTAGGTACTGCAATAAGACGGAGGGGATGGTTATACTAGCGAAGATATTGTGAAGGAGAGTTTTTCTATGCAGGTACATGGCGTGGGTTGCAAGAATTGTTTCTTTACTTGGAACAAAATATGAAAATAAAACAAAGTTGTTTTGAAAACATGTCACACAACACTCACACCATATAAAAGTTTTTTTTGCAATCTAACTAGTATTTGATATCTAAAAACATGCTAACGTTAGGGTTCATTTGTTCGTTTGGTATATATTTTCTATTAACTTTGATCGCAAAAAGGTCGCAAAGTTTAACCCTAGATATTTAATTTGAAAAAACACTTTTTAGCTTGACAAAAATGTAATTCAGAGATGAGTAATTATGATAACTAATACGTCGTCACGCACACCTGATTATATTCAATTTGTCCGTACCAAAAATATAGTCTCCTTCTATTTTGTTTTTACTGTAATTATTATGCCAATGAAGTACATCAAAAAATAACGATAAAACATATTTTTTTTAATTTATAAATATTAAATGTATCCAAAATTTAATGCGTAAAGGCATTTAATTTTAAAAATGAATCTTTTGTATTTAAGTAAGGAAAGTATTTATTTTTAAATTGTTATGATTTTATTTTGATATAACTTCGAAAAAAATTTTATTGAAAAATCGGTGAAATTTTATATGAAAGCAAATGGGTTCAGTTTGTTCAAATAAACTACATAGCGACAAACAAAATTAAACCACTTACATATGCTGTTTATTTTGTTGGAATCTTCTCCAGCAGCTATATCTAATAGAAAAATGATATTTACAATAGTTTGTTAAAACCCGATTAAATTCAATTGAACTAAATTCACTAGGAATTATATTATATCTGTATATTTTTATATGTTATGTTTTGCAGTTTGTGAGGATATTAAAATATCATAGAGTTCTAGGTAAAACTCAATTTTTGAAAACTCATTTGGAATTTAAGGTATTAAAAACTAAAATACGAAATATTATACAAAACAAGAATTCGACACACGAACTTTTAAATACCAGAACTAATTAGGAAAAGCTTCAGCAGCCAACATCAGCGCTTGATTTTCCATAATGCACCTCTTAATTTTATTGAATAAAAGAATAACTCTAGCAGTAAATTTATTTGTTTTGCATTAACTTTACAATACAGACATACTTCACAAACTTTAATTGATATTTATGGTACACGAACTGTTAAAATTGTCCGTAATACACCGCCAGCAGATTAAATACCGACAGTATTAAACATTTATGACATCTTTGTTACTCTATGAAATCTTAGCTCTTTATACAAAACTTATAATTTTAATTTTATGAGTGAATTCCAAGAACTTTTTGATCAAGGTAGTATTACATTTAAATCTTCAGATGAAAGTATTTCTACAATTCCTTTATGTTTTTTTAAGCTCTGCAATACTAATTTTTTTTTCTTTGTGGTCTCTAAAAGATTTTTCGTATATGTAAATAGTATAGTTAAGTTATCTATGTACATACACATATTACGTTATTGACTATATTATGAACCTATCCAAAATGAATCATTGAAAGAAAGACTTACTCTTAACTTTTATATAAAAAAAACTGAGTTTCTAATTGAAATCGAGCTCAGGTTTTCTAAGTAAAATCGACTTTGTGCTTTTGCTGACAATTTCAGCTCAGCCTTATTAATAATCAGCTTTGTTTTAACTTTATATGCTACCGCTACTTTGCATAATTAACCAATATAAAAAACGCAAAATATGTATACATCTAAAATTGGATTTAAACAGAATAACACCTCATTATGTTTCATAAATTATAAATTAATAGACGTTGAGAAATACCTAAGCACCGACAGAAATAGACCAGAACAAAACCAGTCGCTGTAACGTCGACAGGAAGACGTTTAAAAATATTCCATAATTATTATTGACAGGCGTGTTTTCTGAAACTTAATCATAATTACTAAGCTATTTAACTTCAATAACGCAAATTAGATAGACTACGCTTTTGATTAACATTATTGCCTTCAGTGGTCAATATCTCGGAAATATTTTTACGCTGTTTAATATCTTTTAAATGATTTCTTTGGGGATGTTAACTCGTTGTCATAATCAAACTGATTGCAATGACCTGGATAACCTTGGATGCTTTTTAAATAATACAATAGCATCATCTGCTTTAATGGTAAGGTCGTAAAATCATCTAAACACAGCTGAAGTAAGGTTGTAAAATCAGCTAACACATTTAATACAAATTAACGTAAAGCCAAGAACATTGTTATTATTTAAATTTACAAATTATATTGAATTAATTTTAATTATTCTAAAGCACAATACATTTGTTAAACCCCCACAGTTTGTTTGTGCCATATCCTGGAAATTATAAAACTTTGTACAATTTAATTTACAACGGCCGTTAACGAAAACATTATATTGATATTATTTTTTTATACCAACAATATGGTATGTATTGCATATTTAACGTTTCGTTTTAATTCGTCTATAATAACAATTTCTAATCAAAACTTGGCGTGAACGCATTAAATCTCTTCGCACCTGGATGCCTCCAACAGAATTAATATCTTTTGAATACCGAGACACTCTAATGTTAAAAGATCAGGTTCCTAATGAACTAGTTAAAGAAGAATCATGAACTTGATCTGTATCAGGGTTGTGAAGTCTACTGCAGTGTTGGCTGGTCCTAAACCAGACTAGTAATAAGAGAAGCAAGTTCTAAAAATAGCAATATCAGCGGGTTGTCTTTAAAGTTTCCGACCTAAACCAGATATAAGATAATTGTTCTTCAAATTTATTTATATTTTTCTACATAGTTCCCTAAGTCTCCTAAGTCTATAAATATTTCCCAACGATGACACAGACAGTTTTCTCTTGCCTAAATCTTAATTCAACATATAACAAACACATTCTATGGACATGCTCACTGCTCTCTAACTTTATTATCATTTGTAATTGAAGTTTTTAAACGTCTCGAACATTCATCATTACTCAAGCTGGTACGGCCACTTTTAAATTCAGTTGTCCAAAATTTCACGGTGGTAAATGATGATGTAGAGTCACAGTATACAGCGTCGAATTCATCTTTGATTGCCTTTCAAAAACAAATATTTAATGATAGCTCAATACTGAATCTTTTTGTTTTTCATTAAAACACTCACATTGACTCACTAAAATGATTGTCAAAATAACAACTTTGCATCCAAAATAACATAATGAAAATTTGGTGCGTACCTTTCAAAGCATATGCAAAAATTTTATCCAACTTTTGTTTACGAGTGCTGTTATATTCATGTTGAGGTCGGAAACTTTTCAGACAACCCTCGTACTTGCATTTTATATAACCTCTTCTTATTTAAAGATCCATAGCAACGATTTAATCAAGAACATTTATACTGAGGGAGGGCCTGTCCAAATCTATGACTTCGTCTTCATCTTCACGACTGTTCGTGACTACACAACAAGCCTAACTCTGTTCGAATTAATTTCATTGGCTGTAAGCTTAGCTAGGTATTATAATAATTACAATTGCTTAGCTCGATAAGGTAGTCAAGATTTGTGTTGATTTTGTGAGATAGAATGCTAGAAAGTTGTTTGAATACTGTAGAATTGTGAATATATAATTTATGTACTTTGTTTAATTTCAACTGCCAGATTTAAAAGTAAGCAAACGAATTCGAACAGCTTAGCTTTGCGTTTGTCTTAATTAAATTATTATATTAGTTCAGGTTGTTTTATGACATCATAAACTGTCCTAAATAATCATTATTTCAATACACAATTCCCCTTCAATCAAGAATATATTAGGTCTACCGGAAAGTTCTGTCCGTTTTTGAAGAGGAAGAAAATGATACAATTTTTAACATATTTAACTAGATTTATTATACGATATAATTTCCATCATTCCTTATGACTTCTTCCCAGTATGATGGCAATTTATAAAACCTATTTTTGAAGAAAATCTTTGGATGCGAAAAACTACAGCAGCACTACTGTAAACGCAAACGTTTTTTCATTTTTGAATTTTTTTCTCATCAAATAATTTTGTAAAGAAAGGAATAGGTGAAAATCTGATGGTTAAGGTCTGGGGAGTATGGTCGATGTGAAAGAATTTCTCATCCTAGCACACGCTGACGATGACATGAGATATTTTTGTTGTAGTTAATTTCGAAGGGCACATAATAAATGCAATTATAAAGATATACAGCCACATATAACTCAAACGAACATATCCAAATATATTCAAACTTGAAACGATATTATCGGACAGAACTTTCCGGTAGACCTAATAGTTCTTTGCATAATAAATTAAAGCTATATTTTTCTTTAATTTTAAAAATCTAGGTACGCTTAAAATATTTAAAATATAAGAAATGCGTATGTCTGCTGAGAGAATATTTTATAGAAAATAAAGTTTCCTCTAGGCGATAATGTTAAGCACAAATTGGAAAATTGTGTATATCATGGGGATTGGAAAGGTTGTTACCTACATTAAATGGTAAGTACATAATAATCATAGTTTTGTTTAAGTAATTGCAAACAAAATTGTATTTTATAATGTCTAACTATATTATAAAGGAAATAATTTATCAAAATAAATTATATAAGAATGTTAAATATAGTTTTACATTTTATAATATTTTGAATAATTTGTTCGTAAATCGTTCAAATTTTTTACTTTTTTAATGTAAAATATCTAAGAAAACTTTCTATTTGCGTTAATAAACATCTAAACAGAGAATTTCCACAAATATTAATTGGAAAGACTTTTAATGAAATCAAAATAAAATTTGTTTGTTTAGAAAAAAATAATTCTTGATTTAAGAAAATACTTCATGGAAAAATAAAGTAAAACTCTCGTTCCAAGATAAATGCGTTATTTTGAAGAAAATATTTCACTTAAATATAATCGTACCCCTTACCACACATTTCTTTTAGTCTAAATTCAGAAAATTTTCAGTTCAATCCAAGAGATTTTCTCTTGAAATTCAAACAGATTTGATTTCGCTTATTTGTAGAAGTGTTCAGGTAATTAAAGAAACTTTCGTTTAAACTTAAAACTTTGACTTTGATATAAAATACGGTTTGGTGACAATACCCACCAAATGAATTGACTGCCTATAATAATAATTAGTATTTGCTACACTAATAGCAAATTTCCACTTTTTTTATTAAATATTTAGTATGTACTCGTATACACAACAATAAAGTTTTAATAGTTTTGGAAGATAAAAACAATCTGAGAAATAAATGCAATGTTTCATAAGAATCTATTTAGTGTAACTGGATGAGTCCTAATTGATTTTTGACAAGGGAAAATGGCCAAAACTATATTAAAATACCTTTTATGATTCAACTAGACAAGGAAACACAAGTCAAGAAACAAAGACAATGACCATATATTTAAATTGAAGGTACATTTTTCGTTTTATTTAGCCTTTATTTATATTGCATTCTCTATCAGGTAGATTAAATTATTACATATAAATGAAGTATTTTTATGCTGTCAGTTTATATTCTTGGATTATACGTCTATTACATTTTAATATGGAAAGTGAGCAACTTGTAAAATGTTTCCAAATAAATTTGATCAAGTTTGTAGATGTTACGTAGTGACAGAACTTATAATTTATATATAATACAAAAGAGGCTTACTGTTTCGGATTTGGAATAAGAAATATAGAAAAGCCTTATATATCTAATATGTGTTGTATTAGTTGTCATAATGGACTTTTGAAATGAATGCTTAATAAATTAAAAACATTGTTGAAAAAACCGAAAGCCTGCCAATCTTGTCCATAAATAATTATTATTGTTGTGTCAAAAATATATTAGACAAAAATAAAATACAGTATCCAAATATACAAATCTAGTTAAATATTTATGTCTATTAATAGATAATTACAAATTATTGAATTCTAGGAGGTAGGAATGGAATCCGTTGGGAAAAAGAGTGACTTACATAAAGCATAAAAAGCTAATTTTTAAAATAAAAGAATATTAATGCGTGCGGCAGGATATTAGGGATGATTACCCATGATCCATCTGAAAGGTGTCTTTTTATCGACTCGTCAAAATTCGATTTAAAAGTGATCCTCTTACACCATGGTGACAAAAAACCATCAATCCCAATAGCTCATTCTATGGATATGAAAAAAACCTACAAAAACATAGACTTCATTAAAAATTAATTTAAAACAATGCAACTGGAATTTTATGGAGACCACAAAATAATTGGTGTGCTTATTGTTTCTCGCAGTCGTCAAAGACTTTTAAGGCAATAAATAAAACTATGAACTATTGAAACATGAACTGCTTCAGCTATATGAAAAATTAGGATGCTGAATGTTGCTTAATATTCATTTTATACGTTCTCATATAGACTTTTTTCCGAGTAACCTTGTAAATGAGAAACAAGTAGAGGAGTTCCATGAAGTTGACTAAATAGTAGAAATCGGATATCACAGACGTCGGGTTCCAGCTGTAACGAGGGATTTTTATTTCTCCTAAAAAAAAGGAGGGGAAAGGAGAAGTCATTAAACATCATGAATGTCCTTTTACTATTTCAAAATACCAGCATTAAATAAGACTCGAGTATTTAATATTTCTACGATATTTTTAGAAAATCAAGTATACTTTAAATACATTTGTTTTTAAATTAAATATTTGTACTTAATTTTTAATTTTTCTTAGTATCACCAGAACAGAAAATTAAGATCTGTTACAACAAATCCACTATTCGCTTCTTGTAATAACAGGTTACATCTACCTGATTATATTTTATATTTTGTCGACAAAGGTTAAAAATGTTGTCTCTTGTTCTATATGAACATTTCGTCTCAAATTCCTACCCTAAGGAAATTTTGAAGAAGAAATGAAAACGGATGCGGTAACGAACTATTAAGGTAAGGCATGCTTTTCTTAATGATATAGTAATTCACTAATGAACTAACAACTATAGTAGTGTAAATTGTTTCTTAAACTAAAATGAATTTTACCAAAGCAGACAAAAAGAGGTGTGAGATTGTTTTCACTGTTCGATTATGTCCAAAACAACAACCGCAATGAGTCTTGTGAAACTTTCGCCAGTCTAAAGAACATCTTTCAGAAGGATTCATATCTGTGGTCTTCCAAATAACTGATGGCTACATATTCTGCAATGAACGAAAGCCGCCGACATCCCTGCTGAGGTAGAGTTTCATTACTTTAATTGGTTTCATTAGACCTTCCCTGGCCGAGGGGTTTAGTCCTACTGGTCAGATACCGGGTAAGTTCCCATACCGTAAACTCTTACAACTTAAATGTTGATACTTTGCCAAACAATTATTTCGGAATTCTGAGCCAAACTAGGAGGTTCTATCAGATTCTAATGCTGTATTTACGAATGTGCTGCTAATTGTTCCACAAGAACCGGGACAGGGGTGGATCCACCCTCGGACGGTATAGCAATAAACTGGCAGCATCTAGCGATGTAACCACATTGTTCAGTCTCTCGGCATAGTACATAACATCCTTGGTCCCGGGTCCCGGTCCCGAGTCCCAGTCCCAGATCTTGTTGATGTTATCGCGCCGGCGGCAACACTCCTCTCTTAATCATTGCCGACTTGCATCCAGACGGCCAACTGATCCGCACTAATCCGAAAATTTAAGCTCTCTGTTTGTCAATGTATCTGGTTAACAGCTTGAGAACATACCGTCATAAGCTGCTCGGAATAATTAGTGCGCGTCATTAGGATGCCACAGGATGATTAGTGACGTCAGTTATGACCTGGCCCACTGTCAAGATTGATAAACGCGGCGACACGTGCTGCTGGTGGGCCTAATTAATATGACGTCCCACTGCCGGCCAAGATGGACCGGCCTGCTCGATATGAGCAATTTATCTGTGAATTATATGCAATTGAGTGCAGCCACCCAGTGCCGGTTAGTGCTGGACCAGGGCACGGCCTGACTCGAGGAAATTTTGAACACTTAAACACGTTGCATAGCGCACATAAATTAAATTCTGGGCGAATAATGGGCGCCGGACCTTATTTATGGTCAAATAGATAAGTGGTGTCTGTGGGTCAAACGGCCTGACATCCCTCTACATGATGTTAATTATTCGCCTTCGAAGTATATCACTCTGATTAATGTGGGCATTTAGTCCCCGCTCCATACTACCGACGGCGGCGGGCTCTTAAAGACCAACCCTTTACTAAAGCAAAATCATTTAATCCCGTCAATATAAAAAAAAATAAGTAAACTAATTCAAAATATTTTTAAATAAAATATCAGTCGGCGAAGTCAGGTGAAAAGTGAGAATATAAGAAAAGGACCCAAAAATTAAATTTTTATACTGAATACACTCGTATTAATATGATTCGACCAACTAACGACTAGAACATCTATATTGACATAAACATTTATACAAGTATCACTCAAATAGCACAGTTAATTGGGTCCATGTTATGCGATACTGTATACCGTGTTATTTGAGGGATGTCACAATTTTTACCCTGCTTTTTTGCTACTTTGGTATAATTGAAGTACCGCGCTATTCGAGGGATACCTGTATATGTGTGCCTGCCTATCTGTGCACGTATCACACACCAACTCCTGGACAGACTTAAATTGAACTTAGGTTTTATCAGATGTAGTGATTCATAATTTGTAATTTTGTTTTAAAAAAAACACGTTTAATTTGGGAAAAAGAGGTTTATGCACCCTTATGTATGCCCCACCTAGCTACATATTTTTCACATCTCTCTGGCAATTTGAACGCCCTTCCAGAAAAATCGTATATCTTTTCAGATGGTCCACTTATCATGTGTTAATTTAATAGTTGTACATGTTTTTGGTGTCTTAAAATTATAGCCAGAACCCATTGCAGATTCCCCCTTCCCCAATCCCCCTTGCAATCATATCGCCCAAGCCCATGCATATGGACTTAAGAATTAGCTTGCAAAATTCTTATACCATACACTGACTGTTTCAATTATACAAGTGTATTATATTAAGTATAACTGTAACAAACTTATTTCTACCTATCTATGTATGTTCCTCACATTTGGCATGAGTAAATCATAAAATGCATTAACTGTAATTCATCTCAAATATCGTTTTAGAATATAATGCAGATTATGTGTTTTTAAATATTTCATACAATGTGTGTAAATTCAGTGTAAACGGTATAAATGAGTTGTTGTAACACACAATTCACATATCATTAAAATGTAAACATTTTTGAGTTGAAATAACCCAGTGGATTTGCAGTGAAGGGGCAATACAGAAATGGTATGTTTGTCACCTTGTGTTGTGTGACGAGCCGTTGTCGTGCTAGAAAATAGCTTCTCCGTGTCTTGTAGATATATGGTCGCTTTTCGATCAATGCATGGTTTAAATTGATCAATTGTTGACGATAGTGAGATGTATTAACTGCTTCCCTTAGTCTCACAAGCTCACGGTATACGACACTCACGAACGTTTTTTGAAAACTTCATAGTATGGTATTAGATAGAATGTTTGTATAATTGTTCTCTACACAATACCTTAAAAGCTATATGGCAAAACATTTTTCGTTTTCCTACCTGATAAAGAAAATTAATGCTCATGGCGATCACAGCAGCAGATATATTGTCTAAATCTTTGAAAAATGAGTTTAGGCTAAATAAGCTCATTGAATCAATCATTAAACTATTACGAAATGGGAATGTGTTTCTATTTTGCAATAAAAATATGTTTTAATACTTAATACTACTATGAAGAACGTTGCAATATAAAAAATGTGTAAATATACTCTCTTCATCATAATAATACAATTACACTTTAAAAAATAATTTATTTAAATTTATAATTATTACACCTATCCCAAACCTTTTAACTTACATACTTAACACTTTATTAAAAGCTATTCCTCATAGGTGATATTAAAAAAAAATTATACGACCAAATTTTAAGTTAACGCTATACTCGTACATTTGTGAATTAAGTAGCCTTTTATCTCAAAAATTAATAACTCATTTTAAACAAAATAAAAACAAAATTAGGAACGGTCAACGAAAACTTTTATACCTAGTTCTGCTATAAGTCTATTACGAATTTTTATGTTCAAAACGGTTTAATTTATTTTACCAAATATTATTAAAAAAAAGAACATGTTTATTCAAAATGACTACGGTTTGCCTATAAAGCTATGCATGTATTGTGACACCCACGGTTTCCGAGTATGCTGATTCTGATGCTTCCAACAACGATTTTTTGAAACTATCTAAATTTCTGTGAAGAGTCTAGCAAGTCTTCGACTATAAACATGGATTCAAATCCGACTACGCGAAGACTAATTTATGTAAACTATGTTGAACCTATGGAACAGCATTCGCTTCTTCTAATGTCTCAGCATAAATCTTACTGTTTTGCTTGTTGAAAACTGTAAAAATGTTTTCATCACATTAAAAAGAATATTTACGTGACCATTGCCTGTATAACACTGCAAAAACCTAATTTTTTTTTAACTGACAATAGGCTTTTATTTAAAGTTCATCTCGAATAAGTCTCTATATACATAGATATAAATATCGTTAAAATATCCTGGATTTTTCTATTTCCGTAGGGGATTACTACGAATCTATTTCCGCACAGATTTTAGAACTGCACCACTTCTTGCTCTGTCGTCGACTTCAGACAATTGAGCAAAATGATTAATCACGCAATGGATTAACATTCCTGATATTCTAAGCAGTTTCAACAATTCGAAAGTTTTGCTAGAGTTTTTCGCTATTACTGCGATTCTAGTTCCTTTATTACCACACTCCATAATAACAAATCAAATGTTAAAGCCAAACTGACTGTAAATGATCTTAAACAAAAAAGAACGATACTTATAAGTTATTGAAACGAAGTTCACTGGAAATGTTGTAACATAACTAATGCACTATTGTGTTTTTAAGTTTTATGTAAATTTACATTCAGTTTTTAGAGTATATGTGAAAGGAAAAACGCTTTACATTTTAACCGAATTGAATATTTATGTAATTTTTAATTTCTAAGTTTTACAATTTTAGTATGTCGAACAATATGTAGAATCATATTTAGAATCACATATATGATACCTTAGTTTTAGAATAATTTACTAACATCCAAAGTAAAAAACTATTTCTGAAAATATGTAATTTTTGGACAGGCATACAAATAACTATGAGAAGTTAATGCTAGTAATGCAGTGTTAAAAGATACTTCAATACCTGTGTAAACTGGAAATATTTAAAATAAAAACGAGTAAAATAAAATCTAACCTTTTTTTTAAATAAAGCAAGATAACTATGTTATTTTAGAAAAATAATTATCGAGTTTACCAGCCAAAGCGTTGGCTGTAAACTTCTATAAGATATTTTGTGCAATAAAACACAAATTAAATTGACAAATTGTCCTCTTCATAATATTTTAAAGGATAATACCCAAACTCCATTAGGAATATGATTTTCATAATTATGGTTTGTTCTCCTATAAACTTTTGCAATTCCAAATTTGTCTCAGTGTATAAAGATGCATGTGATTATAATGGGGAAAGCAGAAGTACATATATCACTTACTCATCCAATGCGTTTTATGAATCTGTAAATAACTATCGTTTTTGAAATAAAATTAAAAGCTAGGAAATTGTACAAACCGCAAAAACACATTAAACAGAATATAAACAACAAAATGATCCGCGAATGAAATGGCTGTAGCGAAATTGGATTTGGTCAGTTATGTCAGGACCTAGCTCCGCAAACCGCAGCCTCAGTTCTGATATAGTTCATTGAAAAAATGTCGAGAAAGCGGAGAACGAAGCGCCCCATAAAGATGGCATGTTGAAACCAACGCCAACCACCAATCATTTTGTCAAAGAGCCAAGAAAAGCCTCCAGGATTCAGTTGGTACCTATTCCGTTATGAATGCCTCGGGCACGTTACTCGTCCAGAATGGTTGGGAACCCTTACCTCATCCTCCAGGTGAAATGGATCTGATCCCGGACATCTGTGCGAGCATAACACTGGAAACACGGGACAAGATGCGGTGGGTGTCTCAACATCGATTCGAATGGGGCGGGCAGGCCACGAGCAAACAGCGTTGCACCCCGACCAGCATCCACAGCCCCAGCAGCCTCAATGTCGACGTGGCCACTGTGCTCAGTACCTGGCACGGGGGTGGTTCATAAAACTTTTCTGCGGCTCCAGTGACCACTTAGGAGGGAGCACCTTCGTCTTTCGGCGATCTCAGACAATCACAATGAGCCCAGCCCAATCTTATTCAAGCACAGAAGGAAAATATCAAATTGGAAATCTGCAGGCGTTGGGGGCTCCGGGAACTCCGGCCATTCAAAGGGAGGGGTAACGAGAACGAGCTCCGCCAGCTTTTATTGCTTTCCATTTTAAGGACAAACGGACTGAAGCATTGTTGATTGCAGCGTCTGTCTTACTATTACGGCAAATTGTCCATCTGAGACTTCCTCCGGTAATTTTCGCAGGACCGAAACGGTCTCTGAAATGTCTTAACTTTTCGAGTTTACCGGAGTAGCAGGGATGTGCAGACTCGCTCTGGTGGCAGCCCCGAATTATCGCCAAAACAGTCCAAATATCCCTGGGACCGCATCTTCTTCTCTGGAGGAGGTTCGGCTTTGGTCAGACTCAGATCTCGTCGTGTATAATCTGAAGAAATTGAACTACGCGACTCTGCGCCAATTCCGAGAATCTCCTCGGCCTCATCTTCGCAGAAATTCGACGCCCAGTCAGGCTGATAAAATAAGTAAAAAAAATCGTAAAAACGTAATTTACTTGCCTCAAGAAAACTCGGCTGAACTCTAAGCGGGTGTCTTCGAGCAAACAATCTTTAAAGTTTAATTTCCCCTCTCCGTCCACGGCCGGAGAACATGGGCAAATACACGGAATTAACCGGGCGAGTCATGAATTTTCAATAAACCATAAGTCGCCCTAAAAGGCTCGCAAACTTTTAAAACCTCCAGAACAGAAACGTAGGGTAAATTAACAACTTCATGGCACTCGATTATGCATAATTTTTTTCCGCGAAAAAATCAATTTTTACAAGTTTTAGCTTAGGGCTTTCGGACTTCCGGCCACAACATAAGCACCAAGAGCCCGACAACTTCCCTCAGGACAATCTGAAAAGTTTCCGGTATGTAGAAGCACCAGATGATGCGATTTCGTCAGTTCCACCTCAACGCTTCGAAAAGCACACCATGTGGACGGACGCTACTGATTCGATAAGAGTGGCTCGTTGACTCTAAGGACTCTTTTGCTGTACTGCTTCTCTTTTACAATGGCGCGCTTTATTGGGGAAGGTTCTTTATTATTCGAGGACATCTGTTAGTAGTCAACGTTTTGCTTAAAACTCGTACATTAGTTGATACCTCAACAGGAGACTTAGAAAGTTTTTGTCATTGTATTCGATAACGCTTATTTTAAAAGCATTGCGCGATTTTTTGTATTTCCTATTGAATCATTTTGAACCAGTTCGGAATTACGATCAAATTAATTCCTATCCAGTTTTATGAAAATATAAAGGGTCTTTTATTAAGCACTCCCTATCTTTAAATTTAAATAAAACAAAGTGTGTGTGAGATATCACCGAAATTTTTTATTTGTTTGAAAGGCCTATCGATGCCATTAGGTACGGAATATCGTTCAAATATCCGCCGCTACTTCTCTGGGTGGCGCTAATCCGAAATGTCCAATTTTCCATGACTGGCGCATAAATTAGGCTGAATTTGACCGATGGGACGGATTATGTTGGCTTTGAGGGGTGCTCTGGTTTCTGGCTTATTCGCATAGACCTGCGTCGTTGTCTATGGTCTTTTACCTTCAGCTCCAGGGTCAATTAAATTTTTTACGGGTGCAGGCCCAAATCAAAACGCAAAATTCGCCAAGTTATGGTCTGCGAAAGGCCGAGTTCTTGTGAGTAACGCGAAATCGACTGTCTCGGATTCTCCTGCACACTCACAGACAGCGGCAATGTTTTGGCAGATCTTGTACGTTTCGTTGACGTACGGTTATTGGTTGATGGTTTACTGAACCAGTGGACTCAAATTTATCTACCACACTGCGAATAGTCCTCTCGTTAGGACGATTATGGCGACTGTAAAATGGGCGAAGCGCGCGGAACATTGCACGAACAGAACACGCATTTTGATAAAACAATTTTATCATTTGCACATATTGTTGAACGCTATATCCGTTCATGGTGATTTGGCAAAACAGACTAAATAAATGACAGCCAATTTTACAGATATAGCTTCAATAATATGGCCGTTATCAACTGTCAAAGTTCGGAAGTCCCGGTAACGACTTTCCGGTACATCTGATATAACCATTTTTATGCACAACAAAACTTTTCCTTACAGTCTTTAGGTATTAGCAAATTCCAAATACACAATATTGATTAACAAACAACAGTAATGAAAACAAATGAATAAGTCAATGTTTAAAATTAAGTTTTTTAGTTTTTAAGGTAATCTGCTCACTCGAGCGATTAGAATTTAAAATTCGGTCATCCCAATCTAAAATTAAACATGAGCATAAATGCTGTCAAACTTAGCATGTGTACTTTTGTTTGTTTGGACCTTCTAGTAGCTCAGTTGTTAGCGCAGTGGAGTACCATCCAAGAAACTATGGTTTCGAATCCCATGCATAACCATGATCTCCTGTGGTACGTGGTTAGGCCTAAGTGTGCCCTTCTAAGCAGCCACTCCAACCTATCCCTAACTTAACATATGTATGTGTTTATAAATACCTACATATCAAGTAAAAATATCCTAAAACATTTGAGCTATGGTCTAGCCTGTGCACCATTAAAAAAAATGAGTGCGTTTCATCAATATGTCAAAAAGAATAAGTCTTATCCTAAAAATATTTTATTCTAATATTATAGCTTCATATTCGTCTCATTTTTATAGTTTCTCAAATAATAGCGTCAAACTCTGTAGTTGTTCGATATTTACTCACATTCTTTTAGACAGAGTAGGCAGAAAATTCAATCTACTTAATAAGGTATGAAATTAGAATTTCTCGTGCATTCAATTGTAATAAAAAAATTGAATAGAAAGGTAATTGGAATTTACTTAAAAATGAAATAAGACGTTTTTTTAATTCCCTAATTCCTTTTCATCGAAATGATTTTTAAATGTTTTAACGCTATTTTTTTCAAAAACTATTGAACAACTAAAATGATCCAAGCTTAGCGTTGAATATTTGGGAATAATATCGACTCTTAAAAATATTGGCATAGAAATCCAACACTCTGTTAATTTTTTCCGGTCCTGCAGAAAAATTGCTATCTTTCGCAGAACAATCCCAGACGACAATTTCTTTCAGATAATTTATTAGCTAGATAGCTAGTTAGTAATAAAGGCTTTTTTTAAATGCAGTTAAACCCCCTTTTCTGCAAATATACTCATAGTGACAGTAAGTTCGAATGCTAAAAATTCAAATTTGTTCGGCAATTGATATGGCGAATACAATAATAGCTATAATAATAATAAAGAGATCATTAAGTACTCAGTTAAAATCTCTTTATGTTCTATTTAAACTTTCCCATCATATATGTAGTTTACTTGTGTCTTTCTTTAATTATTTGTAGTATTCGTCATAAGCATAACACGAAGATAATCAGAAATCAAAATAAGATAGAAATTTATAAATGAATTTTACACAATCTTTTCAAATTTTGATACCAATTTTTCTTTAGAAATTAATTTCTTTTTAGATTATATCATATTGTTTTTCCAACACATTGTCACTAAAAGCATTTAATGAAATCATTCCCAAAAATTTCTTATATTATTCCGAAAACTGTGAAACCATATGGCTACGGTACGTAAAGAAGTCTATCAAATATTATTCCAGAAATACGTACTGGCAAAAAAATTTCAATTTCTGCAAAAAATTACAAAATTTCCAACTTATTAACAACGATTCTCCATAATATTTCAAATATATTAACAACGATTCTCCATCGCCTCGTCTTTTGAAGAAAACTACTGCTAGGGTTTAAAAATACACAAAAATAAGTTTTAACCTTATAATCTTTATCTGAGGCAACATTTCCATGAAAATGTTTTAAAAATGTTTATTTTAGCAAACAAGGGACTTATCATTATTATAGATTTTTCCATAAATAAATTTTATATTACCAATATAAAAACCAATGTTTTGGAAATAAATCTATGTCTTATTTCGAGCGAAATGTTATAAATTTTTCAAATGTTCTCTCTTTGAATCGGTGTAGTTCGGTTTAGTTCGGTTCCAATGAGTTTCAATAAACAAAATCTGCCATATCTTTATATATACCAAAATTGTTTTCTGTAACAACATTTTTTTATTATTAGTTTAAATTTTAACTTTGAGTTGACGATCAACAACGTGCCGCGTATGCTTACCATATAAATGCTATTAAAACAGATCGATTCAGTAATGGACTATATCTTAGTTAAGATATTATCCTACTCTCATGATACTTGATTTGTGCCACCTGATTTTCCAAATCATTGTGCTATCACAGCAAGCTAGTACGCTTTTTCATTTTACATAGCTATACATACAAGTCATCACTAACTGGACAAGTTATGGAAATTTGGAGCCACTTAAAAGTACAATCTTATATACATTTTACTCTGCACAGTTTGGTTCCGACAACATCGCGGTGCGGTCAGAATATAAAAAAAGTTATTTCATTTAACCAGCAAATCGAAGTTTACCTGATAGTTTATGATTTTGTTGCGAGTGAAATGGGTCACTTGCCTGAGTAGTGCACTAGCAATCGGAATTTTTTCCAAAAAGTGCAATGACGAATGCGATCGAAGTTATTTTAGAGAATGTAGAACAACAACATTCTGTAGGTCCAATAATGGAAGGAAAGGCATTTCTTGGCAACACGGTTAAAGTACAGAATGATGCCAAGATATTTCGGCCTCAGGAATCCGTAATTACTTTATTGAAGGAGGATAAGAAATTCAAATTTATTTACCACTTTAGTGTAGCATTGCTAATCTGTACTATGGTGGAATCTGCCTTGAATGATTACTTCGAATATCAGAGGTTTAATTTTTCATTAATGTACTTGATACGTGAGTAATAGCCTGACAAATTTAAGGATTTACTTTATGACGAGGACTTTGGAAAAAGCTTTCAACAAATTCCCTTTGGCTCTTTTAATTTGGATAGTGATGCAGTTGGTAGTTATTCTCTTTTATTACGCCTTTCAATTATGGAGCTGTGTCCGAAAAGTAATAATAGACAGTAAGTAGACAGTGATTAGAAGATTTCATATTTATAAGTAAATGAATATTTCTATTCAACCTCATATCTTTCCACGAACTTATAAGGTATTCATAGTGTCCAAAGATTTTTACAATTTTCCTTGGTAGTTTTAGATAATAATAATAGTAATAAAAAAAAACTATGTTTAATGAATAAAGCAACACATTGAAATCTTCTTTCGGTATCGAGGCTGTAAATTTAAAACTGCAAGGACTATAGGACTTATGCAAAAAAGTCCTTATTACTTCTCATTCTAATTCATTATTAGTGATAGTGAGTTTTATATCAGCTACAACTATATACAAATATTACACTGGAGATTTTTGTTGGTTCAAGTTTAACCGACATCAGTTGTGGATACCTCTAATTCATAAATTCATAAATATCGACCCGAATTACTCCAAAATATTTAGTAAAACATAAACAAAATTGATCTGTAAGCTTTTATAGGCTTTCACCTGCCATGCGTCGTAAAATTTTACTTGAAATTTTGCATAGGCATGTAAATAGTTTCAACAACAATACAATAAGCTGTTTTAAAATATATATATACAAATTCGTTAGTACTGGACTGTATAAATCTTTGGACACATTCTGTATTCTTCCTAAGATATATTAATTTTATATTTTTTAGACCATTTTATCTTGCTTCTATGGGACTATGCTTCACTTATAATACTCATCGTCTTTCAATTGGTTTTCTTAATATCCGGCCAGTCTGCAGTATTCATCATTGAATTTAACATTGGGACAGGCTTTGCACTTGCTTTGGAAAATATAAGATTCTGTATGAAAATGCACGCATTTGCACGCACCAACTCTCCTATAATACTACGTAGCGAAAAGACGAATTACAACTTCAGAAAGTACATGTACTACTTATTTGCGCCGACATTACTCTACAAAAATAGTTACCCGCGAACGCAAAATATCCGATGGCGGTTCGTTCTTGTCTCCATCTTGGAATTCTTCGGCACCCTCTTCTTTTTGTGCTATTATTACGAAAGATACCTACGGCCAACCTACCATAATTTGGGAGAAGTCAAAGTACCAACGATCTATCTACTGAAGAGCTACTACTTCACAGCGATTTCTTGTGTCATAGTACATTTCTCGTTGTTCTACATCACATTTCAGGCTTGGTTTAATATATTTGCAGAATTGCTACTATTCGCTGATAGACAGTTTTATTCAGAATGGTGGGAAGTGGATAATTTTAGTTCCTTTTTCCGAAAATGGAACCACATCGTACAAGATTGGTTATATGAGTTTATCTATAAAGAATTAAAGGGCAAATGTTCAAAACATGCAATTAGATACATTATCACATTTATTTCAGCGATCTTTCATGAGATTTTATTTGTATCTGTCCTTCGATTTTTCTATCCAGTTATATTTGTTCTATTTTTTGTAGGCTCAAATTTATTCCGTAGTATATTGCCCTGTATCCCAAAATGTATTAGAGGAATAGCATTTTGGATATTTTACAGCCTAGGGATAGCTTTATGGCTTTATTTATATTTAGTGGAATATAGGGCTCGTGCAAATTGCACGTTTGATGATAGTAGTTGGACGAGTTTCTTTATTCCAGTAAGTTGGAATTGTATCTTTTAAAGAAAATAGCATATCCAAAGGTTTTCGCGATATTTTCAATAATTTTCTATGACACAAAATCGAATCTCTTCCTAAATTAATTTAAAGTTTTATTATATTATATTATTAGACTTCTGTTGTCTAATACCATAAGTGAAAAAATCCTGCGATCCTATATATGTAGTATAAATGTTGACTTGTAAAACATATACGTAAATGAAATTTTATGAATATATAAATATAAATAAATTATTGGATGTATGTATGGTATAAAAAGGTAGTTAAGCAATATTCTTTGCTGATTAACGCATAGCCCTCTGTATTGGCTGGTAACTTTTTTTAATGATAATATCAACGTCAAATTGAATTAACAATCAGTATTTTCTATTACATGAAATAAATTTCTAAAAATATTTTTTGTACAGTCCTCACTCGCTTAAGAGCATTATGAAATAAACAAGTACCACACATAGATATTCTTTGATGACATTATTCATTTCTGAGATTAGAGATGTTCTCATCAGGGCTAAAAATCATGCCAAAACTTTCTCTGGAATTCTGTAAATGCTTAAAAATTTAAAAACTCAAAATTTATGTATTTATGCATCTACAGATATGCGACTATCAAAAAGAGAATGTAATCTTTTGTTAGTTATGTTTAGATTCGTTTTTAAAAGTATCCCTAATATTAAACTTGATATTTATAATATTTAAATAAAAAAGTTGAGAGGCTTTGTTGTTAATTATATTTTTAATATTACATAATAGTTGCCTGTTTTTATTGTAATATAACATAATTGTCTATGTCTATAATAAAAAATATCTTAACCAATAAAAGGATTTCAAAAATATTATAATATTTTTCCTTCCGATTGCATACCTTCTGAATGTTTTCCCTTTTACTTTGGCAAGTACCCATCAGTGTTTGTAAGAAAAATTCTTTTTGGACCATATACTTGATATCTATGAAATATATAATGATGAGAATATATTTCTAAAAATAAAAACACATGTGCGTAAAAAGTTTCTAAGAACTAACTCCATACATATATAAATTAACAAAATTAACTAATTAATTAATTAACAAAACTTTAATAACTAGCTAACACCCAAATCATAGTGAAAAGGATAATTTAAATGAAAATTTAAATTCAATTAATTAAGAACAGATTAATTAAGAACGATTTTTTATTTTCTTTTAAGAGGACATTGGATTTTGTTATAGTTTTTCAAATATTTATATAGTTTTGTTTAATTTCAAAATTCAATTATTGGAAATTATAAAAAGTAATAACAGTTGTGATTTAATACAATGAAAATTAAAAATTGTTTCCGAAGAGGGTTTCGAATAGTAGTATCTTTATTTATGTACAATTAGAATTCCTGCAATAATCGGCGTGACCTGTGAACTATGGTAACTTCCTTACTGAGATCCGACAACCACATGTAGTACTTTCCGAGATAATTTGTGAGGTTCATAAATCTTTATTTACATTTACATTCCATCCTTTAATATTTGGAACTACTACTACATATTTTACTTCAGAAAACTTAATTTACACGTATCATTTCAATTTTTCTATTTGATTTTTTAAGCGTTTGGTTTTTAATTTTTTTTAAAAACACAGAAAATTGGAAAAGGTATAACATTTCCATGGTCCATGGGAGAAAACCAATTTTAAGTGAATTTTTCGAGCATAGCCGCTGGTATCTCACCGATAATATTTGTGATGTTGTCTTCTAGTGCTTGTTTATCTGCATAAACAAGAGATTTGACCTACCCCTATCCAACGGTGCCAAATCGCGCTCGACAGCCAATTCACTGGTCCAAAACGTGAGATGAATTGCTCACCAAATTTATTTCGCAATAGGTCCATTGTTTCGCGTGCTGTGTGATATGTGGCACCGACTTGTTGAAACCACATGACCAACCAGATTCAACTCGTGTATTTTGTTATTATCCAAAATAAGTTGTAAATCATTGCACGATAGCGAGCACCATTAACGGTAACATTCATCATCATTCGTCATCTTTGAAAAATACGGACCATTAATTTCACCAGCCCATAAACCACACCAGTGCATTTTCCAGGATGCATTGGCAGCTCTTGTACTCCTTGTGGCTGCTCATCGGACCAAATACGGTAATTTTCCTTATTAACGTATCCATTCAACCACAAATGGGCTTTAGTGGTAAAGACAATATTTTAGTAAAAAAGCGAATCTTCATCCAGTTTTTCCAGGGTCCATTCACCGAAAACACGACGAAAACACTTGTAGTATAGTAGGTATTTTATCTATTCCTCACATACCATAGTAGTTTCCAATTTTCTTTGTCAACTCTGTATTTATTCCAAATTGTACTAGTAGTAATAATTTACACAACTATTATCTGTAATTTCTTTAACATAAATACATACGTACATATAAATAGCTAGAAGATATGAAGAAATCAAGTTCTAATTTTAAAGAGTTTGCAAAAAAGAATTATTGAGTTTAGCCATGGTATTATGCAAGTAGAAAAACTTATAATGACAATGACTGCAGAATTAACTTGCTTTAATTACAAAAAGAAAACTAGAAATAATTTTACAATATCACATTAAAAGTATACTGATAATTACAAAAGACATCTTTAGAATTACACAACATTGTGTTTAATATTACTAGAGACCAAGTTTAAAATTACAAGAAGGTATATAATACAAAACTTTATTACTAAATACTAACTATATTTGGAATTACCAAAAGAAATTATTAAAAGTTATTGAAACATTTTTATTATCATGGGAATTATATTATTGTATGTAGTATTTCTTTTTTCTCTCAGTTTAATTTTAATTTTAATTTTTATATCTTTAGTAAACAATCAATTCGATTTCATACAATCCACAGGACAATGCACTTTGAAACTGGCAATTAAAGCCAATCTAGATACAGCCTCGCTCCGATTAAATTTTCTTAAATTGTTTGCAATAAGCATATTCATACTACGGTGAAAACTAAAGCCAGGCATAATTTAAACTTTTTATCCGCATCGCAATTCGAACAAGATTAAACTTATTCATAAGTGTGGATAAGGCTTAGTGCAACGTGAACTCTGATAACATCGCATTGAAACAAAATTCATCGGCCGTTAAACTCAAATTAAAATATTTTTTGGTAAAAATTTTATTTTTGTAAGATTATTGTCAATTTGTCTGAATAAAAGATCGATATTTTCTAAATATTACATTTATTTTTAATCCAATTACTCTTTTTGCAAGCTTAATGCAAACGTTTAGAGCATTAAAAGTGGAACAGGTAATACTAGTTTTCCAACCGCTAAGAAAATTGCAGATCTTAAAGGCTTTTCTCTGAGACGTATAAATTCCTCTAGTGATCAGATATCGCTGCGTTTTATCGGTCCGTGTCGGTGCAAAAATAAGTTGATATTACTTTGATCAGTACATAAAATAGCAAGCTTTAAAATTGCTTTGAATTATAAGAAAACTAAGAGCAGTAAAATTAAATGGCGGAGTCGGTTGAAGTTTATCCAGAAAATGTTCCAAACAATTTAACACCATCTCTAGATGGAGGTAGAGCCGAGAAAACAGAAATTTACACAAAAATATTTCGACCCGAAGAATCTGTTGTTACTTTAATGAAGAAAGACAGAAAATTTAAATTCATATACAATATTATCATAGCCTTTTTATTCTGGCTTATCGTAGAATCAGCTGTGTACGATTACTACGAATATCAGAGGTTTGTAGTCAATAATAATTTACGTTACCTTTAAACAAATTATGACTTTAAGGATTTACTTTATGACGAGGACATTAAAGGAAGCCTTCAAAAAATTCAATTCGGCTCTTCTAATATGGGTGATTATGCAGTTAATTGTATTCGTTTTATATTTTGCTTTTAAACAATGGAGCTATTTTCGGAAGATATTAAAAAACTGTAAGTATTATGCTGCTATTAATAAAATTATTGCTCTGTAAAAGGTGTGGTTTATATCAAATATGAAATATTTAAAATACGAACAGAAATAAATCGCTTGAAAGATAAGTGATTTAGCATCATAAGGTGTAAACAAAAACCTATCATCGATGATATTATGAAATAATACTTGCGTATTACTAATTTTTACAAACAACAATTCATATATGTAATTTATAAATCGATTATTTGGTTGTTTAATTTAATTAATGAATCTTTTTTGAATATTAAAATCTCTTTATTTACAAATAAATTAACTATTTTCTTTTATTAATCCCTGTATACATGGTTCAGAATCGAAGAGCAAATAAAAACCATTTAGCAATGAACTCGTTACTTTTTGCTTATTGCTTACTATTAGATTAGAAATTTCTTTTAACTTAAAGAAAGCTCTATAATGATAAACAAAGTGATACATTTAATTTCTTTGAATACCCCTTGAAGGTCACTTATAATTACACAGTTTTACGTAATACATAAACCTTAGTAGTAGTACTAGTGAAGAGCTTGACGATGTGCTGCATGTGGCATTTACAAAACCATTACATATATAATTGGAATATTCTTTTTGGTTCAGTTGTTGGCGATTTTACTAATAATGTTGTAATCAGTGTTAGTATCACTTAATATGGAACTGGGGTATAATTTTATATTAAAAGGTTTTTTCTTGCAAATCCCTAGTAACAATTCCATGTATCTAATACTTCTAAATAAATGGCATTGAATTTAGATGTAAATTTGATATTTTATAAAAATCTTTTATACGTATATTATATATTATGTATATAAGGTTGATTTTACTTGAAAAGAATATAGAAAAATCGACTTTATCATATTTTGAACTTATGCTACTTTCGAAATAATTTATCTTATTAACAAAAATTCAAATAACTATTTTTTATAATAATTTCTAAGAGTAACTATAACGTAGGCACCTACATAACTACATGATTGACTTGTTTTTAGAATTGTAAATAATATTTTTAATTAATTTTCTGTATATTCTTCAGTATAAATAGTTTTAGTATTAATATGTTACTTTTGGTTATTGTAAATATATAGGTACTTCAAAAAAGTATTAGTTCATTTCAATAAATGGGGCATCTGTCCCAGTTTAACCCTACTTCGTAGATAGTATGTGAATTACAAAAATTACCAATATCTTCAATTCCAGACCCAGTTATGATACGCCTATGGGACTGTGCTTCAATTATACTATTCATCGCTTTTCAACTTACTTTCTTGATTTCTGGCCAGTACACTGTCTATTTTGTCGAATTCAATATCGGATGGGCTTTTACACTTACGTTGGAAAACATCAGATTTACCATGAAGATGCACTCGTTTGTGCGCACGAATGCACTGATCGTACTAAGTGAAGAGAAAACAAATTTCAGTTTTATAAAGTATCTGTACTTTCTCTTTGCACCAACATTACTTTATAGAGACAGATATCCACGTACAAAATCAATCCGATGGCGTTTTGTATTTGTTAACGTCTTGGAATTTTTCGGTTCATTGTACATTGGATGTTATTATTACGAAAGACATCTGAAGCCAACTTACCATAATTTGGGCAAAGTTAAAGTTTCAGCAATTTATCTATTGAAGAGTTTCTGTTTCACAACACTCACTTGCCCTATAATTCATTTTCCTTTCTTCTATATTCTATTTCAGGCTTGGTTAAACTTTTTTGCAGAGTTACTACGGTTTGCTGATAGACGTTTTTACGCAGAATGGTGGGAAGCGGAAACTCCATCTGAATATTTCCGCAAATGGAATCTCGTAGTACAAGAATGGTTATATGAGTTTATTTATAAGGAACTAAAAAATTGCGGTTTCACACGCTCAAGAGGTGTCCTTAGATTCATAGTACTATTTATTTCTGCCATAATCCATGAGATAATTATAATGGCAACTCTTCGATTTTTCTACCCAATTATATTTGTATTTATGGGTATTTTTTCTAATGTAATGTTCGTTGTAATGCCGCTTTTACCAAAAACAATAAGGGCTCCCCTTATTTGGGTGAATTACAATTTAGGCTATAGTATATTGGTAGTTTCATTTCTTACTGAATACCGTGCTCGTGAAAATTGTCCCACTCAAGACGGTTGGGAAAGTTTCTTCATCCCAATTACTTGGTCTTGTATTCTTTTGTAAATCCTAAAAAAATATATGTATTTAAAATGAAATTGATTGTTTTAATTTTTATCCATAAACAATTTCTACATAATTACCATCTTATAATAATTTCCAAAAATTTGTATCTTTTTACTTTCATATGTAACATATTTTCAGAATAGAACAGAAAGTTATCAGGAATACAAAAAAGGCTTATCTTTGAGAATTTCCGATTAATATAAGTGTTAACATTTACCATAGTTGCAATTGTCAAAATTCATAGCCAAAATATGATTCATTCAAATCTAATACTACCCATGCATGTGAATGTAGTCTAGATATTATGATTAAATATTTTACTTAACATTTTGGAGATTCGTTGAAATGTATCATACTTATGAAGCTACTTTAGCAACTCATCGATACATTTGATGTCAACCTAAGATGATTTTATTAGAATAACAAACTTTGTCTAATATCGCTTTCTCTTCGTTCATTTACTTTCTCATTTACATCTTGGGGTTTTCAAACGGGCGTTTCTACATAATAAAATTTTATTTAAGAGAAACATAAACCTAAGCAGGTCCCTTTCGTCTTTGTCTGTGGTATGAATTATCACAATTCACAGAGCAAATAATTTTTGATTCATCCTTTGCAAACAAAATACAATGTGTAGAATACATTTTAGTTTTAAATTTTTAATACAAATGCGCATTTCATCTAAAAATGTTTGTAAATTAGACATAATTATAAATTAGCAAAATACTAATAAAATATTCACGATTTATTTTCAATTTTAATCATTATAAATATAAAGTAAATCAATATGATATAATTGAAGGCATTATCGTAGTCAAATTTGCAAATGTTAACTTATATTAGGAAGTGGTATTTGTAATATTGTAACAATTACACAATCTCACAATCCAAAAAATTATATTTGACCTAGGAAGCAGATCACCATAACCTAAAGTAATTTGACCTTTTAAATTCAAATCCATTGTGATAATAAGGTCAGCACGTCCCAGTTTCTCGTAAAAAGGAAGAAAAATGAAATCATGTGAGTATGCCATAGCACAGGCACAAAAAAAATATATATATATACAGGAGGTCTCACTAGGTCTATATGTTTGTTTGGTAGCTAAACCCAAACCTATGTCCGTCATAGTCTAAAGCACTATAAGGTGAACTTATAGCCAAGCACGCTCCTATCGCTATTTTTGAGGAGTCGATAAGAAAGGAAACCTTCCCCCAAGCAAACTAAACTTATATAAACCTGTACCATAAGTTACAACACCCTAACTTTACAAGCACTTATAATATGTAGTAATATAGGGTCATGGGGTTTTTAGCTCGCTTGAGGTTTTATCTAATTCTGTTTTTTTTTTGTTTCTGAGTTTTTCCAAAATTGTTATAGTTATTTACATGTTTTTTAAGAAAAAAACTGAGACCTAGTGAATAAAAACAAATAACTTAGTGTGAAATTTTTGCTTTGTACCTGTGCATATTCATTTGATTTTAAGTTTTTTCCTTTCTACAAGAAACTGGGACATGTTAGCCTTATTTTCACAATATCATATTAAAAATTTGCTAGACTATATAAAAATATTATAGGTGAATGAATTGGAACTCGTGCTCTAATTACATATTAAATTCTTATTGTATAAAATTATATATCATCTTCTGAAATATAACATAATTAATTAATAAATTATTTTGAAAATGGGTTTGGGAGAAATAACTATAGGATGTGGTGGTCTTGTTCCCATGTCAACAATTTGTTTGTGTTATTGTGTTATCGATGCAACTAGCTTTTAAATCGTATGCGGTTTACTTCATTCATTGTACGAAAATTTCCAAACATTTTTAAATTACAAATCAGTGAGAATTACAAATCAGTAATTATTCAATTTTTGTAGACAGGTGAATACAGGTGGATAGGGAAGTTTATTTCGCTCCTTTCTCTATTTTAACAGTAAACTATTTTTTTTTAGTTTTGTAGCAATCAAGAAAATTTAATCTGAATATTTATAAAATATTTCTTCTTTTGTATAAATGTTCCCCAAGGAATGCCTTAGTATCTTTATGTAAGTTATAATCTTTTTTATCTTAACATTTACTAAAAATCGCAATCAGGGTTCCGTAGGAGATTTTTTTTAATGAATAGATCGGCTAAATTTAAAGGAGTATTTTTATGATCGATACATTTTTTATTATATTTTGTATTTTAAATTGCTGTTTTTTTGTTCAACTTAAAGAAAATTTCTGCAACATTTCATCCGAAACAAAATTATTATTTTCTTGGATATTAGTTCGGAAGTGGAGCCATCCGCTCTTAAAAAATGTCCTTTGCCAAGGTAATTGTGGCTACGGAAGAATGTGCCTATGTCCGGAAAGAAAATTGTGGCTTTATAAAACTAGAATATCATGGGTGAACGGTACTTTTTCGTACATTATGGAATACTTCTTTATAACCAAGTCACCAACAAATTTTAAAAATTTTTTGGAATCCTTGAATATACGACGATTCCCTCACACGATACAAAAATTAAAACTTTTTGTGTGGACGTTACAAAGACCCTAGAACATGCCAAATTTAAAATTCATACATTACTTTGTTTTCGAAAGAAAGCTCTGTAACAGCAAACGGACGGACACACGCTGACGCTGGTATGAAAAAAAACATTTCGTACTGTTTTCAAACAATCGGTATATAGTTTCTAATTATCTGTACTTTTGACTTTTATATTCCCTGATAAACACTGCACATTTCCCATTCAATATCCTTTTTTTTTAAAGAACGTTTCTTTGATTTTTAAGAAGAATTAGTATTAAAATGCCATTTTAATTGTTACTTTAGAATCTTCAAAGTAGGATCAACTGGTAATTGTAGATTTTACTTTCCTAATGCAGCTAACCTTTGTTCATTAAAATTTTAAGATTTGTATAGGATAAATATCATTATAAAATTTCCCTTATGCTTCACCTATAACGTTTTAATTGATCATACATGGGGACTAAGTTTCGGTTCACACAATTGTGGCATCTGTGACAGGAACACCAAGCCTAATTTTACTAATGCGATCAGGTTTGATATTTCGAATCGAAGCGACGAACAATTTTTGGACTAGTATGCCTCGTCGGATAAACAATTACTCTTAAAAAATCAAAAAACTTATCGCCATATCTTGGGACATAAACGCACGAAAACCGTGTAATTTTGTCCTATACTCGCATACAGCAAAAAAGCTTTACCCTATACATATTGTGAGATGTAAGTGCATACAAACCGTGCAGTCTTTGCCAGCAAAACTGTAACAATATTTTCATATTATGGGTTTAAACTATATGAATACCGTACATAATGTTACTCAGCATTAGAAATTTTATTTAAGACTATGATTAAAATTTTGAGTAATCTCAGTTCATGGGGCCTACGGTAGATCAATTGTTAACGCGCTGGCCTATCGTCCTAGAGACTGTGGGTTCGAATCCCACGATAACCATGGTATTCTACTCTACGAACAAAATGGGTCAATGAGTGCAATGGACAAAATGTCTGAGCGCTCGGGGCTACACGTCTCGCCCACTCCAATAATAATAATAATAATAACCTCAGTTCATAAAGTTATTTTTAAAAGTTTTGGCAACTGCAACAGCAGTCTTCAGCATTAAATTTATAAAAATGTGAGAATTGTGAACAGAATTCGCAAGCAATAAGTATTTGAATTTTCGGCTGCAATGCTAGTTCCTCTAAGATTACAAAATTTAAGGTCCATGATCTAGCAGAGGAGCATCACGCTAAGAAACCACGGTTTGGCTGTGGCAAGTAGTTGTGTAATTAATTGAAGAATGAAAATTTAATGAAATCGCAACGCTCCACAGCAGTTGCCTCATAACGAGCGGCCGAATAGAGTTTTTAAATCCGTGTCGATGAAAACATGTGAGCGAGGGCAGCTCAGACTGCTAATAAATATACATAATAAAATTGTGAAATAATTTTAATTAAAACTTTCTCGTTACTTAATGATAGAGCGCTCTGCTTAAATCCGGCAGAAAAAGCAGGAAATCCCCTTGATACTGGCTGACGAGGGTGTGCCATTATTAGTTGGCTTACTTTGAGCATCACATGGGCTCGGGTTCGTTAGTGGAAGCAGGGCAAAAATGCAAAAGACTTTGTCCCCACCCCCATCCGCGTGAGCCATGGAAAGGTTTAAAGCACTTGCAAAAATGCCCCATCCCCCGATCCACAGCACTCGGATTATTATCATTTGGATACGCCAGCAATCCTTCCACTCTCCACAGAGATTTGGACTGGAAAATATTTTTGCAGATTGAAATCTTTCCGCTTTGCAAACATTTGCATCAGACCGGCTGCAGAACAACTCAGCGCTGGGTTGAAGGGCGGTGATGCGGGGGTGTGCGGGCATGCATTGTGCCCAGGGCGCACCGCAGAATCGCATATTTGTGATTAGGTGTGGGCTAATTACTGGGAAGAGTCAGCTTATTGGTGCCACGAGCTCCAATTTTTTAGCCACACGAGGCCACAATCGTCAGCTCGGAAGCAGAAATCTTCTCAAGATAGCGATGTCCACTGGGAGAAGTCGCTTTCGTCGACTCAAGGCCTTAATTTTCTTGGTAGCAAATTTTCGCCCTTGTGCATTTCGCAGAAGATCCATTTCCACAGTTATGCCAAGGACCTATTTGAAGGACTTAAATTACTCGAATGAGCTCATGAAATAGAAGAGTGTGCAATTTTTTTTTGTTGTAGATTTTTTACTTGAGGGTTTCGTTTCTTAAAGACTTACAGGAAAAATTGGGAGCAAACTATTATTCTTGTTTGTCAAACAAAGAATTCTAAATTGGAAAACAACCATGCCCATGCACGTTATGATATTATTAATTTACAACAACAAATTATTGTATTTTTACGATAACCCTAGAAAGAAGGTTTGCAGTTATATATGTATGTATATAAATATCTATTTCTTTGGCGCATCCTACAACTTAAACGGCTAGACGAATTTGAATAAATGAGGTGTTATTAAATTCATCTGAGTAGTGGGAGTACTATAGCCTATATGTGTAATTTTTAAGATATGTGAATACAGCCGCTATTTTTATCGCATATGTATTTTATTTATTTCTTAAATAAAAGATTTTAATGGTACGAATTCAAATATTCTCGTACAACGTTTCATAGTTATATCACACCACTAACAACTTTCAATTATTTTCGACTAAAATACTTTTATACCCCAAATCAAACACAAAATAGATCTTTCCGGAATAATTTTTCCAAACCTTATCCAATTATAGTTATTTTTTATGCAGTTCTTATTTATATTTATAATCCACATAAAATTTTCAACTAATTTTAAAATTACAAAAATTTTAATAATTATTAGAACTTCTTTTTTATTTCATCAAATCAAAAATGCATTTTTAAATGCAATTGATCAATTCATTTAATAACTCAAGATCGACTTCCCGCCATTCATCAAGAACCGCAGCTTTAAATTTCGACAGTACTTCGTACTGTCCGTCTGCGATCGGGTGAATAACGCCGGCCAATTATCCGATTACATTCATCTGTATCTAAACCATGCTATTAGGAATGATATCCGTATTCGCATTATTCTGCTGGTTCACTTTCAGCAATGGGAGTAATTGTTTATTTATAAAAATTATTTATACAAAACTGAAGCCCTATATTGCTATACCTGAATTATTAATTTTTATACTGAATTGTAAGCAGAAAATTCTTTTAATGTTAACTTAACTAATTTTTTTTTTATTTTTTGTTCCAAAAAAATATAAACGCAAAAGTAAAACCATTGAAAAAGCAAACTTAGTCTTAAATTTAATAATGGATGTAGCGTCCATTCTTCAAATAAACCTTAATGATTCTTCGTGACATTATTTACATCCACAACTCTGCCAGAGTCGTAACCTGCATAAACATCCTGGCCCAGGATGCTACATAGATTTTCGATTGGATTCAAATCTACTCATTTTCATGGAATAATGGATCGGGTCATTGTCTTGCTTGAAAATCTAATTCTTAGTAACTATTTCATCTGCATATCCCGATATCGAATACATATAGGAATTCATCTGATGTAAAAAATGGTGTGGCTTCATTATACCGACTTTGTCTCTAGAACACAGTGTACTCTAAAGAATGGTGACGAAGTTGACGTCATTACTACTGACTTCAGCAAGACGTTTGATAAAATCTCTCATAAATTAATTCTCTTCAAACTACAAACACTTGGCTTGTTTTTCAAATGAAAATCACCACTTTTAAATTTTTCGAAACCACGGCTCACATGTTTTTATGTTTTGAACATGCTCTCCGTAAGTTTCTCCTAGCAAATGATGACTTTCAACGGCTTTTTTTAGGTACGAAATTCAACATATTCACAGAGTTATAAACACGGCCATACATATACAATGAACCATTCATGTACACGATTTCCTATAGTAACGACCGGTGCGATTTTTGTTACCTCTCTTTCACTGTCAGGCAGTGACATCTCGTAAAATGACGGCAAATTAACAGTCTATAATGTCAGAGATATTTCACACCGCTAAATTGCCGTTACAAATATTCTCCGACAATTCTCTGGAGAACTATCAAATGAGCAAAAATTTCTTTAATGCAGAACAATTTATGATAATTTCCGTGCGACACAGTGGTTTCTTAGTCTGTCTTGTGCATTAAGGAATCCTGGTACGATACAAGAGTCCATTTCTTATTTATGTCTTTTAATTAATTTTATAATAAAAACAATTTAATCAAATCACTTTAAAATTGTATACACATATTTTAGAAACTTATCGATTAAAATACTGCACACGAAATACCGATCAAACGTTTTAAAGTAGTTTACAAAACAAATCACAAATTAAATCAATCGCCAAATAAATCGCTAAACAATTCGCTTTAAAATATTAAATCTTTTGTTTGTCGCTTTCAGTCAAGTGAATAAAAAATTCTTGGCAGCTTTTAAATTTGTTGGGCTAATTACACAAATTTGGCAATTAAAAGATTAAAACATTTGCTTTTTTTTCAAAATTCTTTAATTAAAACACAATAATTGTTTAATCAATCACATTTAATAAACAAAAAAAAAATAGTAAAAGTATTTAAATTCAAATATTTTTTTCAGCATTCAGCAATTCCGTACCCAAAAAGTCTGCGGAATCGACCCATCCATGCAATGCGATAAGGATATATGTATATTATTTCCTTTTTCATATACAAGGTTAGATTAGGTTAGGTTGCTGTGGCTGCCTAGAAAGGCACACTTAGGCCAATTTTGGACCATTGTGTTACCACGTAGCGGAGGAGACCATGGTTATTCGTGGGATTCGAACCCACAGCCTCTGGGACGGTAGGACAGCGCACTAACAACTGAACTATCAGAGGCCCCTTTCATATCCAATATAACATATAAAAATTATCCCTGGGTTTCTGCCCAATTGCATTCAAATCGATTCAGTAGTTTAGCCGTGTAAATTTCATTAAAATTAGATATAATTAGATTCATTCCTTGTTCAGGGCTCTTCAGCTTCTTTTAACTCTATTTTGCTATACAGCTTATTTACTTATTACTTACCTTACAATGCTTAAACTGTTCTGAACAACTTGTTTATAAAATAAAACAAAAGTTTGTAATTAAATGCACCATTAAATGTTGTTTTGTTCAATACTTATTTAAAAAAGCAAATAATGAAATATAATATGCTATAACTTGTGTTAAACGTATCAAAGGTGGCGACAAACCAACATAAAAATATGCTACATTCGTTAGTTCGTTCTGAAGATGTGATTTAAAATATGTGTTGCGTAGTTTTGTATAGGGGAAGCAAAATTAATAATATTCAGACAAATATTTTTTGAAATTTTTAAGCAATGTTTAAATTAATAATTTTATCTCTTTATTTGTTTGGAAAAACAGACAAAATATTTTCATAACCGCATTTGAACATTGAAAAACAAAAACCATATTAAATCAACTGTGACAACTTACCCCCAGCGATAAAATAAACCTTTATTTCTACCACATTTACCTTAAGCCCAGCGTACACCAGCCCGCCGAGCAAACAAGTATTTCGCCCTCCTCTCTTTTTCATCGGTATCATTGATTTTAATTTTATTGGTTTTAACAAAACAAAAGGGTAGACCTTTTGACTGGACCTTCTTTCCCATCATAAGTATGCAAAAATAAAAGAGTAAAAATGTTGGGGGCTATTTTACGTGTAACAAATAACCCTATAACCAGCACTTTTCGAAAAATTTGGTTAAATACGAACATAACTTCAAAGCTATTCCCGGAAAACGAAATTTCTTGCTTTTCTTACACTAATTTGATTAAATGAAAAACCTTATGGGGTTTATTAGAATTATTAATTATGAAATAAATAATTAACTAATTAATTAAATTAACAAAGAAGCATGTCATCAAAAATTAAGTTCAATGAAAACAAATTATTTAATTTCAAAATGGACTTAATTTTTTATATCGACAAAGAAATTTCCAATTCGCTAAATTCTAAGTAACAAACTAGTCTGTACAAAATATTTAAAGTCCATTATAAAACTGATTTTAATATAAACTGATCAAAACCTTAATAATACAAAAGTAGTTATACAAAAAGCGCAGCTGCTAAGTAGAACAAATTAATGTAAAATTTGTGACATCATGTCTAAGTTTGCATGTCTTCTTTCTCCTAAAATACGACAGGAAGGGGAGGTGAAACCTTAACAAATAACCTCGGAACACCTCCAGGGACATGTTGCATGCAATTTCGCGATAAATTTTGTGGATATAGACGACACTGTAGGCCGAAAAACGGTAAGGCGGTAAATATATTAGTGTCACCATTTCAGGTGGAAGTGTTCTGGAGTTCCACCCCATGCATCTAACCACTTCAGTTTGTTTCCTTTCCTATTTCGTGGTTGAACAAACAGGTAGCAGGTAACTGCTTTAAGCGGACTTTAAATAGAAGTGGGTACTAACAGTTGATGAAGGTGCTGAGCACTTCACAGGTTGCGGTTGCACGCACGACCGTTTCAAAAGGACGAGAAACGTAATAACATCTTAATACGAGTAGCTTATTAGTTTTATTATAAAATATATATTTACAAATTCTTCAAATTTATTTCTATTGAATTTTTTCATAATGTTTCAAAATGTTTAAAAAGGGCTATCAAGATAGTAGTATAGTATCTCCATATCTATTTTTAGATTATGGCCAAAATGTCTAAAATACAGTCTTTATACTTTTTGACTCTCTTTTCGTCGAATTATGAATTAATAATCTACTGGAAAATTTATATGAAAATGTTGTACCACTTGTTTGATCATAGAAATGTTAAATTTGTTGATCAGTGTCACATTGTCACATGGATTATTTAACATTAAAAATATTAAATTAATTTAATTAACTTTAATTACAAACAAAATCAGCGGAGTACAAAGATGTGATAAATTGAATTTTCCCGTTTCCTCAAAAGCTAGTCAGATTTATTAAAAATTTGCTGATAACCTAGGGGCCACTATTTACTGAACTACGATCATTTATAGAAAAATATTTTTTTTAACTAGCTGAATTTATCAAATTTCATCCGGTGTATCTAAAATACTTCATAAGTACGCAAGTTTGATATTTCACCTAGTTTAGGAGTGTTACTAAAGCCTGAGTATATAATATAGAACCATAATCTAAAAATCGTTTTTTTAGTACGATCCACATCTAAAGGATTATTTTACCTCTTCTTTATTTAAGAGTTTTTATTGTTAAATACTTAATATATGTATAAGTATATTCAGTTTTTTTTTCTAGTGTACCGTTTCGTTATGCAAGGAACCTAAAGCTGAAAGCCTTATGCTAACTACCTTTTCGGAATAGAAAGTATTTCCATAATCATTTTGTCACACATCTTAATGCTCAATAATAAATTATTAGGTATTAAAGCAACAATAAAAATTGGTTCATCGTATTGGATCTACTATTTTAAATTTTGAAATTTTGATATTAAATTCGGGAGATATAAAATTTTCGCTAAATACCCAGATTTTTATAGTTCATACTATATTCGAAATTTGTGTTATTTTGATAGATTCAAAAATATCACCGATTTACCTTTACAATGATTAATTAAGTAAACATTAACACGTCAACCCGGCGTGGACCACCGGTGGTTCACAGGCATTGTATTCATCTGGTGGCGTGAACCACCAGTGGTTCACATATAGTTTCCTCCGTTTGGCATTGTGAACCACCGATGGTTCACATATATATGATAACGTAATCAAGCACCGCTAGAAGAAAAGAAAAGAAAAGAAAAAACTTATCATCTCGTGCACGTCGATTATAGAGACTTTGAAAAAGTGCGCCGGGTTGAACGTGTTTAAATTTATTTCAAAATCATCGGACGCCAATTTGGATTACCAAATTTTCATATTACCTAAATTCGAAACTTTGAAACTAGTGGTCTCAAGTGGTTTCTTTTTTGTTAAAAATCTAACTCGATTTTGGACAAAATTGAGAATTCACGCAATTTATTTAAAATTTAGTGTGCTCCTTTTATCTATAAACAATTCACGCGTAGTATTATACATAGTATTATATATATTATATATAATATACACCAGTTTTTAAATAAACGGCCTACATATTACCCGGCTTACGCCACAGTTGTGTCAATCTTAATTCGGTTATGTAAATCAAACTTCAACTAGGCTTAGACCAGTTTAGATCTTAGAATTAAACTATCCTAAAACTTCTGGCATACACAACTAATTTGACAACAACAACAGAACTTCGTACACATATAGAGGAAATTAATAGTCGAAGTCAATCTTTCGATTATTGTGTTATCCGGCCTTATTTTTCATTATATTTATGTCGGCTTGTGCTTAACTTAACCAATCTTAACACTGTAAATCTGATATAATTTTAATCAAATGGTTGACGTCAAAATAAAACACTTTAAGCGATTTGAAATAATACACTGAGATTTACAGTGAACCCAAGGCTAGAATAAGCTTCAGCTAGGCTTAACATTTAAAATTGCGGATCTAATGCAGTTGGCATGTAAAACTTATGGTACCTATTTCAAGTATTAGGAGTTTTCAAAGTTGCTGATTTTGAACACTAAGATCAAAATTTACTAAAAATTAGTTCAATTTTTGAAAATTATGAAATTAGTATTTATTTTGTTATTATTTTAAAAATCTGATAATTAATTTCTTCGAGACAAGTGCAGATTATGATACAAAGGCTGCAGAGTAAAGTGATAAGGACTAAGGAGCTGCTATGATGGCAATAGGGCCAAGAACAATTAAAACTGGGGTGCAATCACAGACTATTTAAATGTTACCGCTTAGCTGTATTGTTTGAAGTTGTTTCCCTAATTGCAGTGACTTTACACTTGCAACTAGCGTGAGGCTGACACGCAGAGTGAAAAGCAATAACACCTTTGTCACCGCCGGCAAAAGTAATTTGTTTTGCTCCCGCAAGGGTTTGTAGAGAAAATTTCACTCCATTGCTTGGGGCGGTATTTCTTAAGCGCTTCCTCGCTGCAACAAAGCCTTTGTAAATCGTTGAGGTGCGCTTCAACCTACTGCAAACAGGGCGGAAATGGTTCAAACTCCCTCCAGACTCCGAGAAGTGTACTAAGAAGCTCTAAGTACAACCGAGAGTTAAAGGGTCAAACAATGAGTTTGACCTTTAGTGAGCAACAAATTCCACCTGACCAAAGCGCCCTGCAGAAAAGGGTCAAACAGATTCCAATTGCTGTCTTCACTGATGTCTTTCATTTTAAGGCGGGGTACATTTCATTGCAGCCCCTTGCACCGGGCTGCCTCACGATTCGGCGTGCACACGCGCTAGTTAGTAGCGTGCAGGCATTAAATCACCATGACATTAAACGTGAAACGTACTTAAATCATGTCTCCGTATATTTGCAAAATATTTGCAGTGCACGCCAGAATTGGACGGCTGCAGGTCTGCCCAGGCAATTTTAGATATTTTAGAGTTTTTAGCAGCGAACACTAAGGTACTTTCGCCGTGTTATCCTGTTTGCATTGGGCAAAATGTGAAAATATTTGAGAAATGGGACAACTGTTTACCGGCTAGGCAGACCAAGTGAGAAATTCCTTTCAACGGATGTACTGCACGAGGAAATAAAGCAGAAATGCTTGAAATTCCACGCCAGCAAAATATTAACGTGCCAAGTTTAGGCCAACAATTTGAATTGAAAGAATTCCCCACCGTAAAATATTGCCTCAGACTGAACTAATAAACTTTGTCGCAATTTAACTGCCCAAGGAGAACTTGGCTTAGAAGGAACGCAGAAAAGCTGACGGTTTTAGTTTCATTCACCACTAGCTAGAACTTGCATTTTGTAGAGGTCGAACTTGGACATATTTTTTACAATCATTACTCTCATGATGAAAAACAGCAGGCACTATATCGTAATATATATAAAAAACCAACGAATATAAAATAACCTCTATGTTATGTATCTAGTCTTGCCATAAATTCTGTCACACAATTTTTAATGTGCGCTTTCTCAGAAATTAGCCTGGAATTGTACCGTTATGTTGCACTTTGTAACAAATAAACTGTACGGCGTAATATTCCGATCAGTTTGGTGACAGTCTTTGACTCGTAATCATGGAGTGGGAAGTAAAAGAAAATTGTATCGCTGTAATAGCACTCCATAAGTGTGGACAAAATGCTTCTGAAATTTTGAATTTGTTGAAACCGCTAAAAATAACAAAAAGATTCATTTAACGTGCCATAGAACGATTTAATGAAACCTTAGGCATAGATGATAGAGCAAGGACCGGTCGTCCACGTACCGTTAGAACAGTCAGTGCCATCAAAACTGTCCGAGAGCGCATCCGTAGAAATCCACTGCGCAAACAAAAAATTTTGTCGATGGAGTTGGAAATCTCCACAATATCGATGAGTAGACTCATTCGAGATGATCTTCATATGAAGGCTTATCGTCGGTCAACAGCCCACATGTTGACTCCACGGTTAAAGGAAATAAGATTGGAAAGATGCAAGAGTCTCTTGCTTTAGCACGCAACCAATGGTCATGAGAACATCCTCTTTACCAACGAACAAATTTTTACTGTGGAGCAAGTTTTTAATAAACAAAATGATAAGGTTTATGCAACATCATCAGAAGGAGCTACAAAAACGGTTCCCAGGGTGCAACGAGGCCATCATCCAGCTTCTGTAATGGTTTGGTGGGGTGTATCCCATAAAGGTGTCACAACACTCCATTTTTGCGAAAAAGGTGTCAAAACCGGTGCGGCGGTTTATCAAACCAACATGCTGGAAGGTGTTGTGAAACCTTTATCGCAAACTCTCTTCGGTGGATAACATTGGGTCTTCCAGCAAGACTCTGCTCCTGCTCACAAAGCAAAAAGTACACAGGAGTGGCTACACAACAACATTCCTGATGTTATTGCACAAGAAGATTGGCCACCCGGGAGCCCAGATTTAAATCCGCTGGGTTATGCATTATGGACAGAGTTAGAGAACAAGGCCTGTAGAACTCCCCACCGCAATTTGGACAGTCTGAAAAAATCATTGGTGAAAGCAGCAAATGAAATGTCGTTGAATACCGCGCGTGCCGCTATAGACCAGTGGCCACAACGTTTAAAAGCTTGTATAAAAGCTAAAGGAGGTTATTTCGAGTAAAGCTTTTATTAATTAATTAACAATATCTTATTAAAATAAATTTCGTTGGAATAAACATATTATCTTTTATTGTTTAAATTTTATGCTTCTTCAACGTTGTGACAGAATTTATGGCACGACTAGGTATATGACTAGTGTTTGAAATTAAAGTGAAAAGCATTCCGCAGCATAATCGGAATCTCGTTAGCTCAATTACTTTAATTGTAAAAATTTCGCGAACGGAAAGGCTCACCTTATCAAAGAGAATCTGCAACAAGTCAACCGCTGCAAATATTTCAGTGATGGGATCATGGGAAAATGAGTCCATTTGCTGTTTGTACGTCGTTTTGCAGTGCAATAGCTGTTTTTGTCACTTCCCAGTAAAATGCACAAATGCACCCGGAAATTCAATTTTCCCTCATTTACGCTCATTTGCCTGTGCATTGCAGGTGAATTGATGTGATGTTTTGGCGCCCGCCGAAACCAAGTAATCCAAACCCTCTGGTTTTGATGATTTGGGTAAGGTGATGGATGAGGGCGGCGAAAGTACAAATACTCGATGCAAATAAACTCCATTCGTGATATCACACCCGTGAACTGCTTCTGGAGACACGGAGTTCTTCTATGAGCGCAATTCAATCAAATTTTATTCCCCTTTGGCGGCAATCACCGTCAAACGCTCATCATCTCCGATTGCCATCGTATGTCGGACTGAAGCAAAAAGAAACAGCGACGGTTTGGGAATTCATAGCAGCGTGACTCGTTTTGGAAATCTGCCCACAAATAAGTTCTTTTGAGGCGTAGAAAATTGTAAATTGGGCAGGAAATCTTTTCAAGTTGGAGCCGCAGAGGAGCGCCCCGGGCCGGGATCACAACAGCTGTCGGTGGCTTCCGAGACACAAAGTGGAAGACTCCTCACACCCACAGCCATCGCGATGTTCGAACAACAGTTTCACCTAGTCGAAGTCGCAAACGGGAGAAAACGCAAATTTTCATGTATTTCCAATAAAATGCTTCCGCCGCTGCTCGATTTCACTGTTTTCCTCAGCCCTCCATCAGATCCCCGCCTATTCTACTACTTCCTCAGAAATGATTTTTCAATTTGCCATTCGTTGCCTATAAGGCCAGACGGATGTACGAGTCGAGACGTGAATCTCGCATTCGTCGACGAAATGAAATCCCTGAAAAACGCCCTTAATATAGCACAGCTCCGACTTGGGAAAATACGCCCGAAATGAGATAAACTCATATTGCACTTACACGGCACCGGGAATGGGGGTGCCGTGAGTGGATGGACTTATGAGAAAATGTGAGATAATATTATCGGACGTGAAATATGTCATTTTTTCCTGTAGCCCCCCGAGGCTTTAGCTGACAAAGTTGAGGGTTGGAGATTGTCGACCCGTACACTGCAAAAATCTCGAATCAACTTAATTGCACATTAGATCGCTCAGGTGATATTAGGGCCAATTTATATTTATTCTGTGATCCTTACTTACGCAAATACAATTGTTTGTCTATTAAAACACCTTATCAACGACTATTATAAAAAGTTAAAGAAATCTACATTTCAATTGAATTCAACCCTAGCCCCCGTACTATTTTTTGGCACACGTAATCACCGCGTATGGGTCACTCGTGCCCGTAATGTTTTTCATTGGCTTAACGTTTTCTGAAAAACCTATATAGCATCCTGTAATAGACAGTGAGACAATTAATTTTCAGGACTGGGGCTATGAAAAAGGATACAAAAAACATATCCTTAAATTTTTTGTTTTATTTATTCAAAATAATCTTGCGTCAATACACTTGTTACAATACAATGATTTAAAGAATCACTTTTATGCATGCATGGTTTAGCTCATTTTGTGGGGTATTGCATTTACTGTTTGTGCTTAAACTGTTTGGATGGAAAGTATCTTTTCAATTTTAGAGATAAATAAAGGAGCCAAATCTCGTGATTATAAATAGTATGATATATAATTAAACACACGGACTTGATTCCGGGGCGAAAATCGGCTAACAACAGTTGCAGTGAAAAGGTGCATTATCGTGCAAAAATCACCAAATGTCTACATCTCCATATTCCGCATGAATACGACGAATTTTGGGCATCATAAAGCGTTGCAAAAATAATAGTCGTTTGACCAGCCGGAACGAGTTGTTTGTAGATAATTCTTTTACTATCGAAAAATGCGATATATAAATTATCAACACAGACTAAAAATACTTTTACGTAGAAATATCTTTGTCATTTGTCAACCGATTTGCATGAACTTTAATGCATTAGAAAGAAGAAAACTTGTAATTTTAAAATGAACTATCAAACACACATCTTAAAAATTAATTGTCGCACTGTATAATTCTGAAACTATCTTAAAGCATTCTACTTTATGCAACAATTGATAATTTTCATGAAAACAATTTTACCACATCATTAGAATTATGAAATGATCTAAAAATGTCATAGTAAAAAAGATGTTTAAGAAGATCTTTTAGGAAAAAAACAACCATTTGAAATTCATACCCCATTAAAATTGGATATTTATTTGCATTGTAAGCAGCTTCGTATCAATAATCCAATATTTTATTCATCAATTTAAAATAGTTTGATTTCACACACTTGGAAGAAAACGGCCTGAAATCAAAATGGGCTATAGAAGTAAAAATTATCAAAAATTAGCATTGTCGATCTTTTGTTATTACTTGTCATCCGCATTGTTCGGATCTATTATATATGGTATATTAATAAATAATTTAAAATTGAAAAATATATTGGCCTCATTTCTGTAAAGTCATTAAAAATAATAATTGAATAATAATTGAAATGTTAAACCAGACGAAAAGAATAAAAACCAATAAATATTAAAAGCACTTTGGAAAATTTTACTTACATAATGTGCGGGGATCACTCCGCCTGAGAATTTTTCGCTCTAGCATATAAAGGCTCACTGATGAAAATGGGCCGAGCTTTGGCCAACACTACGTTGTTATTTTAATTTAATTAAAAAATTTCGGGGAAACTCGAGTGACCCATACACGAGGACCAAGTGTTAAGGAAGTAATCCATCCAAAAGTTTGAAAACATCAATTATTTTTGTACTATTACCATTGAATCGATAAAAATTGTTAAAGTTGTTCGGTTTTCCTAACGAAAAAGATTTTTATAATTTTCAATGTGCCGAATATGCAATTAATTAAGTACATATACATATATCTTTACGAAAATATTCAAGAGTATCGATACTCTTCGTAGTTTTTAAAAATATAAAACTACTAGTGGACCCGAACAAACGTTGTCCGGCCAAAGACTTCTATATGTGTTATTTTGTCGATATATTTCACGTTATTTTCATTAAATTTACGAAAAAAAGTAGAAATACGCTAGTAGCAAAAATTCAAATTACAAAATGAATTTCCGCGCTGTCTACTTAATTTGCTGAAAAAATATTATAAAAATTTTCTTTGAACAATAAAAAAAAATATTTATAGATCTGGACAACAGTACCACCTATCGGGTCCAAAAGTATCATATCTTTCAAGCTAGAATCAACCATTACCGCTCACAAAATTTTATTAAAATCCATTGGTGGGTTTCGGAGATTAGCAGTGTAAGAACACAGTGAGCCGTGATAGTTTGTTTGGTAAAAGCGTATCGCTCAGAATCCAATAATGCGATAACAAATTAACAAAATATTATTTATTCCTTATTATTTACTTTATTTTCATTTGCGTTATTTTCTATTATAGCTATACATCCATTGTTCATATTTTCAATTAATTTTTCAACATATTCTAATGGTATACCTTCGCGAATCAAATTTTCATTAGCCCATTTCCAACGAGTTTTGATGTGCTTTTCGGATAAAAAAAGTACTACGGTGTTTGATGGAATTTTCCTTTATTCTTTGGCGTATAATGTAGATAGACACATTGATACCCTTTTCCCCTAATTTGTTTCTAACTCGTCTCAACAGCATTTGTGCCTTTTCAAAAAGCTTCAAAATAGCGATGTCTTCTTTTTTTGATGTTTTTTCTTGTTTTACGCCCTCCTGGCAATGGTTGACGTTTTTTTCTTCAGAAAACTTCTTACACCACTTCTTTATAAAAGATGCATCCCTTTTAAAATATCACGCTACCTAAGCATAAGTCCATTTACATAGGTCCTTTCGGATGAAGGCAGAGAAACACTGCTTCAAAACGTTTGTAAAATAAGGTACTCATGTTGAAAATCGATTTTAACTGTAGAAAATTAACGCAAAATGAGACTTTAAGCATGATGCGCATATACATATATAAGTAATACCCATCCCCCTCCACTTCAAATATTTCTGCCATTTCTTTCTTTCTTTCTGAAATTTTGTCGATACGCTCTTACCAAATATACTGTATATTAATATTAAGTTTATCTTTTAAAAATTTCTTATTAGTGTTATATTATGTATTTACAAGTATGTCTATTTTGTGCAGTGTTTACTATTTATAACGTGAAATTTGAAGAGTTTTTGATGATTTGAGAGGCTATTTTTTGTGGAATAACTATTTTTAATATACCACGTAAAAAAAATTTACTTTGGTTTTTAACTTTTGGCATCACAAAAGATGATGGGTAGCCCCAAACAGGCTTATCCCATATTTTATTAAGTAAACCAAAAAACATTCTAAATTTTAAGAATGATCCAGATGTTTATTGATTTTTCAATTGCAATTGTAATGTGTATTAGCAACGAAAGCTTCATTAGTAATTAATTAATAAATTGCAGTAATGGTAATGACTTAAAACTTTTAAAGAATAGACTGAATGTTAGCATTACGCCTATATTAGACACAAAATTGTTGGCAATTTAATCCAAAGGCAACATAGGGTGAATATGAGCCTTATATCGGGCCTAAAATCTTTGAAAATGGATCAGAACCGCAATGCCTGTATAAGGCCCAAAATGTTTGAAATTTGTTTTTGCATAATTTGCCTCTCTCTTATAATTTACACTTAATCTTTAAATCAAGTACCTATATACGCGCTGGTGCGCCGAATCGTATGGTATATATGTACATATATAAATAATTTTATGAGTATTATGTGGGCTCACTATAGACTTTATAAAATTGCAACGCCGATGCGCTTTAGGCCCGCTTTAGATTCATTTAAAAGTATGGGTTTAAGATTTTATATGTGTTATACAGGCTTCTAATTCTAATAATCTTTACTGGCCCCGATGTTCACCAAATAGACTTGGTATTGGTCTGCACATACTTTTTCCATGGGTATACTTTAAGTCTTGAAATTTTTAAAAAACGTGTATAACAGTTTTTTATTTGAGGTGTCTCAATTATAAAATAGTTATTATATACCACTTTTTAAAAAAAATTATTGGAAGAAAAATAGATTTACAGGTAAACTCCGCAAACGATTTAATAAGGAATTCGTGACGTACCGTGTCGATTGTCTGTCAGACCGATCATCAGCTCCCACTCAGGGAAAACTGCGGAAACGAGAGAGTCATAATGAACACGCAACGACCATTAGAAATGGCCCAACCCAATGGGCGCAAAGTCGGCGAAGCTAATCAAATGGAAGTATTATTGGCAGATTATCCAATTTGAGGTCTATTTCTCCGGAGCGCTATATCGATTTCATTGCTTTCGCCAGCCCACAACTAACAGAGTCTGGGAACGGTTTAATTAAATTTTAACTGAGAAAATCAAGTCTAACAGGGTGAAATTAGCGAGAATGCCGTGACCAAAGGGCATAAAGGAAGGAGCTTTCCAGACTGCGTAATCCTATCGTGTGACGAACAAGCCGTTCAACAAATGTCAGCCCATTATATTGGGTGTTGAGTAATTTGAACTCCCTCAATAGAGCCGCTCTACCTTTCGACTATTAATTAACATATTTACCTCAATTTAGCAAATTAAGTCTGCACACAGGGTGTTCGGAAAAATCGACAAGACCATCACGAAAAATTGGTTTACTGTCTTTCCTGAAGGCTAATCTGCTCCCGTGCGAAATGCAATTTTAATTGCGCCATTATTGAAATAATCACAATGTCCAGGAGCGACGCCGTGCCCATCAGAGAGCATCCGAATTATGAAAATCTGGCAATATTATGCCAACAGTGTTCGTCCGCATTGAGCCGTAAATTTACATAATGAAATCAGAAGGTAAATCGAGTTTTCGTGACTTTTTGCTCCCTCGGTGCGGACACTTAATGCTTACCCAGCAATCCCTGCAGCCCCACATATCCGTCGCTCGCATAGACAAAGTTTCAACGTGCCCCGATGGCAAGCAGGCCCCAAGGCCCCAGAACCCCATCGGTGGTCGCGCTGAGTACTTGAAATTTTCAAATTCGATCTTGTTGACTTTTTGATTGAACTTCAACGAGTGTTCGCCTCCTTATTGAATTTATTCCCAAGGCCCCCCCATAGGCATCTGTTTTTACAGCCCGCCCTTATGATCGTTTCGTGCCTCAATCTCGTCGAATGAGCCGGCAGCATCCACAATGGAGCAAAAAGATGCTGGGGACCGCGCATAATGCGAAATTCTAGTCCGCTGCGATTGTTTCCAAACTTATGTCGTTCCGCTGATAAATATCTACCGCATCGGTCGACACTAGACGCAAATGGTTCTTAATACTGACGGCAATATGAAAAAAATTTTAAACTGATTCTCGAGATCTCGGTATTTAAGGAATAATATCTCGCATGTAAGTAAGTTAAAAATGAAAAATGTATCACATAGTTTCTTGAACTAATCCCAGAGGACACCTTAATATACATAAGTTAGATAATTCGTTGGGGGGGGGGGTTTCCGCAATTAATAAATTTTATACAGCTTGTCCTTATATCGCTAATGCACTACAAATTTTGAACTGGAAGCGCATTTAAAGGAAGAAGGAGTTGGACTTTTTTCAAAACAGTTGTGTGAGGAAAAACTGACTGGTAGTACGCTTATCTTGTGAAAAACAATATTGATTAGTCTGCCAGAGATTAGAATACATAATAGTAATAGCAATAGTAATTTATTTATTTATTTTTCTTTATGGAAACGGTGAAATGCTGTTACGCACCGTGTGCCGGATTCCCCAGCTTAGCTGGGTCTACTAACTCGACTCGTTGAGTCAACTGCCTGAAAACGGAAGACCAAAACCAATTCAACAAGCCGATTTAGGAGCGTTATTGAATGAAGATGATGCACAAACACAAGATAAACTTGCGGAAGCATTAAACATAACTCATCAAGGTATTTGCAAACATTTACATGCTATGGGAAAAATTCAAAAGGAGAAAAATAGGTGCCGCATGAGTTCACTGAGAGACAGATGGAAAATGTTTTGCTCGAAAAATGGCAAAAAAAATGGCCATCAAAACGCTGAAATGGGATCTGGTACCGCACACGCCTTGGTCGCCAGAGCTGCCCGTCTAATAATAAAAGGATTTTTAAATTTAGATGGTTTTTATGTGGCCACGTGTGATTGTTACTAATCAAAAAAGTTATAAATTTCTTCATAAGTTATCAGTTATCACAGTAATGCATATATTACTCTTACTCTTAGCTCTCAAGACAAAATATTTTTAGCGAATATGTTTTAAATATTGGCAAAGTTATAGATCACTTCCTCTTTCTGAAAAATATCAAAATATTGCCGAGTTTGAACGAATCTTCTTTCATTAAGCAGCCGACTAAGTGCTAAAGGGCTTAAAACTCTTCTCTTGTTAATACATTTACTTATTTGAAAGTTAGAGGTGAAAATATAAAAATCAATCAAAAATATTTATTCACTACTTACGTTCCGGGGACGTACTCGTATAGTATCTTTCTAAGATTACAGAAAAAAAGTTTGTGTAATTTTTAATAATTTACTTTAATTGCATATTTTTCTACTATTTTTCTACTCTGACATACATTACATGGACAATTTTCAGCTTTCGAAGAAAATTGTTTAGCTCATTCGCATCAAAATAAAATTCTAACCATACCTACATAACTGAATTTGAGCGGACAGATTCTTAAGTACATATACTCTAGCAATTGATATTTGATTCAGCTAAGGTAGCAATGTACTTTGCTTCTTGATTGTTATTTTTATAAATATCATCGATAATTTTAATTGCAGAAAAATTGTTACTCCTGAAAAAGGATGCGAAATTAAGTTATTACGTGGACAAAGATTGTCATATCGAACTATTACATGGCAGCTTGAATTATAGATATATAGAAAAACCGACGATCGCACAGATCGACTTACTCGTATTCATCATTTGTCCGAAGCGGATCGTCATAAGACCGCCGTTTAAATCCACGCTGAAATTTCCCCATGCACTGACCAAGAAATAAGTGTCCCTATAGATCGTCGCCATTTGAATACATTTTTTTTTCTAATGGGACACGTGGCAAGAAAAAACACAATCATATCCGAAATCTGAATATCATTGAGTTCGATTAGTTTTCACCAAGGAACATATTAATTTGATTCGTGAAGAATGGTCTAGAGTCATATTTACTGACAAATCAAAATTAAACAGACGGAAGAACTTACGTAAAGCGCAGAAAACACGAATAATTTTATTATACCCACCATAAAAATAAATTGAGTTTCTGTGCTTGTATGGGGTTCTATGACAGCATACGAGTATGGTATAATTTTTCGGATTTAAAACATAATTGACCGCTGTGTTTGTTTGGATAACGTTAGAGAAGTTCTGCTACCATTTGCAAATGATAAAATACCACAAGATAGCATTTATCAGGCAGATAACAATCCTAAACACACGACACAAATAGTAAATGCATTTCTGGAAGAAGAGAAAATCAATATCTTTAAATGACCAGCACAGTCACTTGATCTCAACCCTATTGAGATGCTGTGGGTTAATGCTGCAGATATATTAAAAAACAAAAGCCATTAAAGAAGCTTGGGACTATTTTTTGCAAGGTACATACGGCTAATAGACAATTCCGCGAGATACCAAATATTAATTATAAGAACTCTAGTTGGGTAAATAAATACTGAATTTTTAAAAATTTGTGTAGTTTTTATAGCATTTAGTCGATTGTCCGTCAAAGGTATATTGTAGGTCGAAAAATATCATTAAAAATGTTGAACTTATCAATATATGGTATTAATCGAAGCTTCTATAAATATACAGTAGTACTTGAGGCTTCCCAAGTGAAAAACAATTTCTACGGAAATATCTTCAGTACGATCAAAATGCACCTTGAAATTTAAACAAAATTATTTACTTAATTATAATGTCCGCCACTGCAAATGTATACATTCAGGTTTTAAAGTAAATTTGTCAAATTATTGCTAAATTATCAATAATTTCGAATATAAAACTTCCTTTTCTAATTAAAACGAAATCGTTTTAACTTCTTAAGTAACAGGGGCTACCCATTGAACTTTTCGCGGAAATATTTAAATAGGTTATGTGAAACGATTTTACTTACCTAATCGTCGACAACTGCCGTAGTCGGGGGTATCCAATCTACTCCAAATTTAAACATAACAAAGTGACACGGGACAGCTCTGGGGCGACGTGGTCGTTCTCAACCAGACTCCACCTCAGTCGCATGTCAGGGATAAGAAATCACTTATCTCCCAGTGATCCTTTGAGAGTAGCGGACTTCATTGAATTTGAAATTCAAACAGCTCCTGATGACCTTTTCATGTCGAGGCCTAAAGAATTAAAAACCTCCGGCAAAAGGACAAGGTCGCTTCAAAAAGGGTTGGCAATTCACTTAATCACGGAACCCCAGTTTCAAATCAGAGCGACGAGGAGCCGTGATAAAGACGAAAATAGGATGAATGGTCTTAAGCGGGTCGATCAAAGACGACCTGCCCCTTGCGCCGCCGGCTGATACGTTACTCCCCCAATCGTCTCACCCTGCCGCCGCATTTATAGACATGCTCGAATAAAAGTGATATATCTGCTCGATAAATTCTCGTCACGTTTTAAAAATATTTTCCCACCCCAGCTCTCCGTCCGGCAGCATCCCTTTAGCGAATTGGATTTTTTCTGTTTTGTTGCTGATTCTGTCTCCCGTCTGCCACAAATTTCCGGCATCTATCCGGCACCACTTCCCATGGGGATTAGGGAAGTGGAGTTCTTTTTTGTCGCCATCCATGTAAATTGGAATTATGAGGCTCAGCAGACACGATAGAGTGTAGGAAGCTAGATAAACAGCCGGCAATGAAAAGAAATGGGAAGCACCGCAGCGAAGGCGTTAGGGCACCAACAACTACTTCGCCTAGCGCGAAGGATGGGCCTTTCGATGAGTGCCACTGATGCGCCAGGCCGATTCAAGGCTTCCAGGGATAGCGCCCCGATCCTGTGGGATAGGGCTGACGTGACGGGGTTGTGGATGTGCATCTTTGCATGCTGCGACGTTAGCCTCGAGAACCGCCCCGTGCCGACACAAAAGGTGCCAGCGCCCATCGCCTCCCGGCACCGGCAGGTTACAGTGACAAATGAGCCCAGTCGGAAAGGAGACATTTTTATTTGAAAGCTTTTTATTACATGAAACCTTTTTCACACGTTAGCAACCATATTTTAGAGTTTGCAGGCTTCCAACAAAAAAAAAACCCAGAAACCGGAAACAGGGCAAGCAATCGCTTGTTGAAACATATTCTAAAGAGGTTTGTAAGCACCCCGTTTACTGTTCAGTTATTCAAGATCTAGTAAAATTTTCGTCACTTTTACTTCACAATCTGTATATTATAGTATGGGCAAAGAAAACATTTTATCATGATTAGATTGTCTTTGGAAGCCTTTTCATATATGTACGTACATATGATACACTATCATACTTCATAATGTACAAGGTGGCGCAAAATTAATCATTCAATTTTGTTTTTGCATAACTTTTTTACTAAATGAACAAAATATTTTGAGTGATGGAAATCTTTATTAGGACCTTTACAATTTTTTCTGTTAAGTGGAAAAGATGATATCCGTCAAGTGGCTGCCGCCAGTATTGATACACATTTGTTTGCCCGTTTTATCGAATTTTCCATGACTTTCCGCAAGATTTCCGGTGATAACTGTTCGCATTCCTGTCGAATATTCTCGAATTGTCTGAGGCTTGTTGGCATAAACCCGCGACTTCAAGTAGCCCCAAAGGAAGAAGTCTGGGGCGGTTAAATCGGGCGAACTGACTGGCGACGTCGAAATGCACGCTACGCTAACACCACAGACCGATTATTAGTCAAAACAAGTAATATATAAAAAAAAATTTTTAAAAAAATTCTTTTTTTTATTGTTATAAATGATTTATAAGTTAAAATTGAAAAAGTTAGACAAGTACAATGATTTTAGTGATGCGTGGGTGGAAATAAGGGATGCGGGGGTGGATTCGCTCGGGAAACACCACTAACTTGTATTGTCACAGAAGTTATACATGTTCGCCAAATTTCATTGAGTTTGGTAAAATCTAAGTATAAAAATTTTGCATTGCAAGATTTGACGACACGTAGTGTAAGTTAAATAAAAAAATTTAATAAAAAAGGACCCAATTATTCCACGCTCTTGCGGTGTATAGCGCTCCATTGCTTGTCTGTTTATATTCTGCAGCTGTGTAGTTCACAAATTTCAAATGTAACATGCCATTTTTCCGATAGAGATTAATTTTGCGCCACCTTGTATTAATAAAATTTGTTTCTATTTATGTTTTGATTTGTTCAGGGCTTCGACTGACATAATTTCTTAAAAAAATTGATTTTTTCTGTAGCTTGGACCTGCTACTATTTATGTACTAATTTTTCCATATGCCCGTGTGCATAATTGCCTACATTGTAGAAATGATTTTGTCTAAGAGTAGGTTTCTATTGTTGAAATCTACCTGAGCATGTAGCAATCGGCATAAGTTTTTTTTAATTTCAAATATTACGTATATATCTAGCACCTGCCTAGTAGTGCGTAGTCTACACAAAAGTTCAACCTTATCTACTTTACAATTATGTCCGGTTTCAAATGTTTTGTTCGATCTGATATGGTTTGGTTAGATTTGACTCCTAATATTCTTCTTTTTTCTAAATTTGTTATTTGTTAGTATATTTTTAAGAGTTTTACTAAATGTTATACATACACGATAAATATTAATTCTTAATTCTCCTTAATTTGTTAGTATGTTGAAAATAATTTTGCGCAAATATATGGACTTATCTTTCTTGATATCCAAGCTACATTTGACTCGGCATGGCATGATGCCCTTACTCACAAAAAGGATAAAATATCTAAGAATCAGTTCAAGTTGCATATATGTATATAATTATAAACTATCCAAAACTAAGTTTTGAAAATTCACATTTCTCTACTTTAGATCTATGTACATAAATTAGCCGATGATGAATTTAAAAAGTTTTTACCCGGTTACGCAAACTACTGGAATGCCACGACTGTACAAATTTGGTTGGTATAAGGTCCTAGAGTTAAGTTAGTACTTATTAATAATCTAACCTAATGAGTTTTGAAGATTTGTATAATGCACCTTTAGCCAACATCATAAAATGTACATTAATGCAATTATTGAAATACTCTTCAAAAATTCATGTTTGACCTTTTAATTAAAAAAAGATATAAAAGCCGTTTTTAAAGGTAACTTTAAAGTATTCAAGCATTTACCCTTAAACTTGGAATGTCTTTACTATTTCGGTTAACCTTCAAATACCACCTCCGACTTCCTCATTTGAGAACACAACGGTTATCACAATGAGAAATTTAAATCATATAGAGATCACAATTTAAAGTTATCATCAGATTGCCCCCATAAAATTCAGCAACTTCTGTTTAAAAAATTGTTCAATTAACAGTCAATCAAAGAAAGCATTGAGCATCTAAAATAGAATTTACTCTATAATGGCAATCATTCAAAAAATTGTGTATATGGTACTTCCATTCATCTAAAATATGAAGTTAAAAATCTAAACTAAAACCTAATACCCAAACATATATATGCAATACAATAGAAACAGTTTGTCTAATAAATATATACATATTCACCCAACTAAATAATTTATAACTGAATAGCTTTTAATAATCCAGGTCAATCTAGACCTGCCACCGCCGCTTTAAAATGGCTAACAAATTTTCGAAAAGGCGGGTGCACTGAAGCGGCTGACCGCTGATTCCAAACATTCTAAGTCCATGGAAAATTCAGCCTGACTATAAAGTTTGCAAAATTGTCGATGCAATTATTTCGGGCAGCAATCATTTTTGTCTTCAACAGGACTAATCCCGGAGCTGGGACTCGTACCTGTGCGACCCCGTGTCCACGCGAGCGCCCGCCGGGCAGGAGACTGGCCATCCGCATATTTGGCCAGTTGTTTCTGGCAGAATTAGCCCCAATTATTTTGACGCGAAGCTGCTGGGCTCGCAGATCTCACTGCCCCCAAGCATAAATTTTGCCATCGCTCAAATGCACTCCAGGCCCAGTTTCGGCGCTGGCTGTGTTTGTAAGTTGCATTTATGGAAATCACATGAATTTGTGGCTTTTTCCGATGCAACCTGTGCTTACATTGAATAAATCGGTATTAAGCGAACAGGCAACTGATTTGTGGGCGCTGTGGTGGCGGGGTGAGCATAGCACGTAAACCGGGTAACCAGGGCAGAAAGGGTTCTTCCGCCACCCACACCTCAACCTTTCGAAAACGCCCCAACCAGCGCTGATTTCAAGTACGGTGGAGCACCACTTGCGAGGTTCTTCGAATTCGATATGAGGACTGCTTAATTTTTTTCTGAGCCATACAGCACAACCGGAGCAAATACAATTCGCCCATTCAAAATATTTAACAAATCGAGTACAATTTTTGTACCCGACCAGTGTTCTTCCGATTATTCATTGATCATTTTCGGGAAATGCATGCGGAATGCAATTTCCTTCCCTCTCTGTATTATTTGTGCAGAACGGCCTTTACGGCTTGCTACTGGCCAAACAGAGTAGCCACTCGCACACCCACGCATATATCATTTTTTTCGCATCGATTCAATTTCATAGCGTTCATCCGGATTATAAATATCAAAAGTTCTAATATATGCTACAGCCCATGTATTTCGAGATTCGGTACATGTGGAACTTTCCACTACCTGCCGAAGTAGATATAGAGAGATTAGCAAAGGAAAACGTATTTTATTTTTTAGGGGAAGCCGGGGAAAAAACAACATTTTCAGAATTTTTTAGTAGGTATTTTTTTTCTGCATTACTGAAATTAATAGATAGCAGACTTCTACAATAAATGATTACTTTCGGAATAATTAAAGCTGACATACCCATAACGAGTAATTGAAACAGATTTTCATTAGCATTACTATTACTACAATGGTAATTGTAGTCGTAATATTAATACGAACTGAATTACTTTATTGTATGTAATAAATAACAAAGCTTATTATAATATTAGTATTTAAATTTTAATGGAGTAATTACTTTAGTGATGACATTTTAGGTTCTTACATATGACCTTAATGAAAGTTAACACAACTTTGTACAATTTAAATTAAAGAGAGACATTGTAGTTTTCTCCACGAATAAATTGCAAAAGACAAACAAAGAGATTTTCTAACACGATAAAGCTTGGACTCATGTTGTGAAATCGGTCGAAAAAAACGCTACAAGTGTTGTACCACAACTATCGTATTCTCGAGATATTCCTCCTTCCAATTACCATCCATGTCGATTAATTACTTTAGGCTTGTCTGAACAACGCTTCCATTCTAACATAGAGATACTTAGAATAATCAGTCCATTCGTGAATACCCTCTAGAGATGTGCCTTTCTTTCGACATTGAATCTATCTATTGCTAGAAAAATAGGTAAAAGTAGTGGCTAGCGATGGACAATATTTTGAATAATTATTTTGTAACCATTTCTTCATATATTTACATTTATGCCATATTTTTACAAAAAAAAAAATACTCCTTAATACACTCCCGAAATTAATTATAAAAGCAAACTCTATACTTCAACGCGTTAACCATACAAATTAGTAAATCCGCACAATTCAGTAATATGATTACAATTATTTTAGACACAAAATCAAAATTTGGTATATTTAAGGTGGACATAAGAATGCAAGTTCACATTGGTATTTTCTAATGGAAAGAAATATAGTTATTTACATACAACTCACCATTAAATAAGTTGTTATGTTTATTAAGTACTTTTTTTTATTGTATTACCTATCTGCGGCATTTCTTTATAGATAAAATTTTGATTGCAACTGCATTAAATTCATTGTAATTTCAATTAAAACTTTAATCAAGTACTTGACGCTGTATTACCATTCCCATTACACTTATCATTAAAGGTAACGAAAAGCTGTTTCAGGAACTCGTAATTCGTAATAACATTTGTAATGCCAATTACAAAATAAAAATGACAATTTAACAAGTCTGCCGGGTAGAATTAAATTATTTTTCGATCTGACTACAACGATTTATTGAAAAACACTAAAAAAACGGATTTACCTCATACCAGAAATTTAATTTTATAATATACATATAAGTACTTAAAAAAGCTTATTCTGTCGTTTTGAACACTTATGCAGGGAATGATTTTATTAATCACTTTATAGATGCGATTGGAATTATTTAATATTAGGCAATCAGTTCCTCTAATAACTTAACGTGTGTATTGTTCAACATGAACCTGAAATCCTAAATTTTGAATAATAAGAAAACTACAGGATGATACAAACATTTATCTCGTATCCTATGTGTTATATCCAAAAATATCAGACGAAATTTACTTATATTAACTTATATAAACTTATATTAATGCTATGTAGATATGTGCAACAAAAATAATGTAATTTCACTCTCGCCGCGAATATTACGCACTGATATAGAAGAGCTTAACGCTGGATGTGTGATCAATCTGACGAAAAAATTATACAATGGTATCTTATACTGGAAAAAATCAAGATGAATAACCTTAAAATATTGATTTGTCATAATCTAACGTACAATGGCATAAGAATTTCTTCACCATATGGCAGTTAATAACTAGGTATAGTAATAACAGGAAGGACTTATACTTTATCCCAATATCCGAGATATTCATAGCCTTTTTGTCAATAAGCCAATATTTCATATTCATATATTATTATTCTATAATGTATCATAACTTTTTTTTTTTAAATTTGGCCAAAGAATAGATGAAATCACTGTAGGAATTATGAATATGTTAAGGTACAGTTAGCGCACTATCCTACCGTCCCAGAGACTGTGGGTTCGATCCCACGAATAACAATGGTCTCCTGCGCTACGTGGTAACACAATGGGCCAAAATTGGCCTAAGTGTGCCTTTCTAGGCAGCCACAGCAACCCTAACCCTAACCCCCTAAGGTATCTTTATTTCACCTGAATTTGGATTGGAAACACTCACGTTGCAAGTGAACCCAAAAACTTTCATAACAATTAAACAACAAATTAAATTCGGAACTGTGTATTGTTTGATTAATAAAATTAATTAATTAATTATGTAATGTATATCGATTTCTTTTAGAAATAAAAATTAAGTCGATATTAAATACTTATTTTTAAAAAATTTTAAAACTTCCATAGCTGCAGAGTTACTAACAACGGAATCAAAATCTGCATTCATATTCTTTCCGAAATGAAAATTAAAATGTTGGATGAAACATCCAAACTTTTGTTAAAATTTCTCGTGATCTTATTATGATTTTATCAAATTCGGTTAACAGTTGCTATAAAAACCTGATCTGCGCTTTTCCAGATTGTCATATAAAAATGAATTATTGATCTTTCTACTTTATTCCTATGATTTTCATTTTAAATTATTTTTGTATTGCTATTTTGTAATTTTATGTTATTTAAATAAAAACATTTATTGCATATACCTATGTACACAAACATATGTAAAATATATATTTTAAAAATATAACCCTACATATTACTCTTTAAAATATTATGAGCATAAAAATATTGCTTAATTTTCAGCTGTTCTTGCTAAATTCATTATTTTATATTTCTTTGCATTCCACATATATCTTTCATTGACATTTTAAAAATGACTGGACCCATAATTAAACTATTGTTCGTTGCATAAAGCAGGCAATTGATTTGAGAAAGCAAAAAGCTAACAAAACAGGACTTTGGTTTTATGTTGGTCCCCGAACATATCGTCCAGTCTCCCTAGATTATGAAATATGAAAATCGGAAAAACGTAGGTTTTGTTCTTTGCATTTTCCTACACTAGAATATTTCAAAATTATGTATTTAAATTTTATATTCATCTAAACAAAATTAGAACTCTTTGTACCTAAACCAAAAGACATTTGCTTACTTGTAATATGCGCATTTTTTAAAATTGGTAACCACGATTACATTAAAACGATCTATAAACTTACATGTTCTCGCATTTATTTTCAACATACCATAATTATCTGAAATACTATCTCGAAGGATTTCATTTTAGCATGACATGAAATGTAAAGGTTTTGCATAAACTCATACCTTTTAAAATTAATACGAATATTTCGTTAAAACCTTTGCCCGGTCTCCAGAGCATTCGTTTTTCAAAACATTGTTATGACTGTTTTATAATAAAAATAATAAAATAAAACTTAAACTTTGTGCAATCGAATAAAACAACTTTCTTAACCAGATTTGTAAAATTGTCATGCTCATTACAATTATCATCACTATTACAAGAAATTGAAATTTTGTTAATTACCCCTATCTTTACTGTTATATAATAGTATGAAGTCTTCAATTTATTAAATATTATATATACATAGAAGATTATATATTAATTTTTTCCTTTAAATGAACCATGTACAACACGATTGGCATTTTTAGAAGAGTGAAAGTAGCTTCCAAATATGTACATATTTTAAAAATTCAGTTCCAGTCAAATGTAATATTTGTCAAACGAAACGTTTGTTTGTTTTTCAAAATAAATTATAATCGTTACCGGACATAAAAGTTATGAACGCTTTGATTTATATTGCAATGTGTAATGCTAAAGTAAGCTTCACTAGTAATCAATTACTATCAATTACTATGAAGTAATTAAACTAGAACACACCAAGGACAAAGTCTTCGGTTTTACCGAATATATGTATGAGTACACAATCTTAGCAATCAGAGATATGTTTGACAACGAAAAGGTTATTTTGTTTATCTACCTATCTGATTTGTACTCGCTTACTCCGCATTAAATAATAAATATTCTCATAGACGTATCTTATTTAAAAATGTCACGTTTACCATTCGTCCAAATAGTTCAAGCTTTTCGCAAACTCTCTTTGGGTTCCATTCAACGATATGTGTCTTCTATAACAGAACCACCTGGAGAAGAGGATTTGGAATCATATGCCGATATCAAATTCGAAAGGTACTTTAAAAGACCCGAAATTGATGGCTGGGAAGTTCGGAAGGGAATGAATGACATCTTGGGAATGGACATGGTGCCATATCCAACAACTGTGATCGCTGGTTTGGAAGCTTGTCGGCGTGTAAATGATTTTGCTTTGGCTATCAGGTGGTTAGAAGGAGTATGCCATAAGACCGGAGATGCACCCAACGAAGTCTGGAGTTATATTATTCATGAGATAAAACCTTGTCTTGACGAACTTGGTGTTAATACCCTTGAGGATCTATCCTTTAATTACCCGAAACTAGCCCTGAAAACTGTGTTTGACTAAGTTTTTATTCGCCTATTGTGTATTTATCCGTTTTAATAGAATAAAATATATTTATTATTACTGCGTAAGATTCAGAATATTTTATCATTAACTGGCCAATCCTCAGTGCACTCTAATGCACTGAAATTAAATGTTTTTGGAACAAGTTCGGAATAGGGAAATTAGGCCTATTCGAATAAAATTTTGAAGGAACCATACGTTTATTTTAAAACGGAAGGATTTCAAAGAATTTTTTGACGATCAGCTATAGTTTCCGAAATATTCAACTTTTAATTTTGTCATTTCCTCAAATTTAAAGTTGAATATTTGTACTGTAATTCTTGGTCCCCTGCATAACTACTAGGCGGCACATTTCCCAAGCGGACACCTTTCTCTATCGTACACTACTTTTTGCGCTGCCAATTCCTTTTTTCATTAAAAAAATCTTTTTGCGGAGAGAAAAGCACGCATTTGTGTCTATGTGATATTTTTTAAAAATAACGTGCTAGATGTCAGCAGGTAAAACGATTTGTGATGAAATTATGCGGGGAGAGAGAGAATGCGAAAGAATCGGAAACTGTAGCCGACTGACAAAAAATTCTTTGCGATCCTTCCATTTTAGACCAAATGGAAGACTTCCTGTAGGAGGAATTTTATTCGAATCAGCCTATTTCCCCTATTTCGAACTTAAGCCATGTTTTTTTCAAATTTGAATACCTAGAATTTGAAGGCTTTCTTTTCAAATTTAAATTTGAACACTACGTTAAAGTAGCTGCAATAAATAAAATGTTGATGTTGTTGTCATGTCATGTGCCAATAAACACTTCACAAAATACGTGTACTTAGTTATAGTGAATAGCAAAAATATTGATTGTGTTTGATGCTCCTCCGGACATTTTTCAAACCTTTTGTTAACCCTAAACTATTTCGTACTCGTAACATATATACTGGTAAAATTTAAGCTCAATGGGACCAGTAGTTTCGGAGTCTGTACAACAATAATTACTTTTTATATATATAGATATAGATCAATAATATCGTAAGAAAGCTTTTAGATTTTCGTTCCAATTTCAGGTACGAGTTTCTCAAAAAACATTTTATTTCTGTTAAAAATTGCTTCGTTTCTGGAGGCGGAAGGTTAAAAATTTGTAATTTTTCTAACAGCTTTCCCACAAAACTAATTTTTTCTTAAATTTCTTCCAAGACACTTTGGACCTATTGGACGTTCTATAATTGTTGTTTACCGATTATACATAAAGTTAAATATAAAAGTATATCTGAATGTCATAGAGTGGACAGCGGTGACTACTTCTTAATTATTGTGGTCGTCCATATCTGAGTCTGGTATTTTGTGTTTAGAATTCATCCAGACTGAGGCGTTACTTTTCATTACCTAATTCTAACGAATTCAAGCCATTTAGTATCTGTATAAATAATTGGAATTCTTACAAATCATTGATTTGCACAAATAAAAAATATTTGCTTTTATATTAACCTGTTTTCATTATACAGTACATATAATAATACTTATTAAAATTAGAAAGAAATAATAAATGATAGAATATTATAAAACTAGTTTTTAATGATAAATAAGAAATCAAACATGGTAAAATATTTTCCGAGTTAAAGCTGTTCATTATTTTCAAAAATGGCCCTTTCATAGGTTGTGATGCATATTTGTTGTTAAATATTGTTTATTTATGAGTATAGTACGGGGAAAAAATTTCTTAAGATTATACTTAAACATTTAAAATTATACTAGACATTTTTATTTAAAAAAAAAACGATGGTAATTAAATCATTAAAACACTATAACCCACTTACGCTTGGATTGCACTACTTATAAACCCCCATCCCAGACTATCAGCAATTTTGTGATTGAATATTTTTACGCATACTTAATTAGACTCTTTCTAAATAACTTTTAGCAGTGGTTTGAAACTAACAAAAGTTTAGGTCAGATACTGTAATAAAATCAATATCTAACTATATCCAAACTGTGATCTGAGCATCTGGAATAGCGCCAATCGCTGGGTGAAGGAGGACGCTCTGGGGTCGATTTTTAGTACAACTATACTTATTTTTTATGTTGTGTTTTATTTAACTATTTCGAGCAATGAATAGGTACAATTTAAAGTATGATGATTGTGACTAATATTTCTATCATGATTAATTTAGTCGTAATTATAATTTTATGTTGAATAGCAAATCTATTGATACAATTAATTGATTATGCCCAACTCTGTATACCATGAACAAAAATGAGTAAATGAAAACAAAACTCACGAATTGGAACAGCTACAATTCCAAACATTGATTGAAAAGGAAAAGAATTCGAAAAGCTGAATTGGCATGCAGCCTAGATAATACTAAAATTTTGTTGTTTTAAATACTAAACGCTGTTTTGATTTCGAAATTTTTATTTTCTTTCATTTCACTAATTCAAAATGGTTCATTCCACATTGAGTTGTGTGGTTATATAAAAAATAAATAGTTAAGTTAAGTTTATACTATAAGCATTAAAAAGATAATGTTTAAATTAAGTTAAATAACTCTTCAAAATGTTAATTAGAAACTTGTTTAGTAAAGCTATAAGTGATAAAATGTTGTTCATCGCGTATACGAGATACCCTAGAATCAAAGTTTTAAAGCACATATTTTGCGGTGTAGCCTGCTCCACGGTCAGTTAATCAACAAGTGGACCGGGAAAATGGGCTGCAGTCATTAGAAGCCACTTGTGCAGCGCTGAAATTAGTGTCGGATGGCGTCCAATCGGATTGAGGACATCAAGCTTGCTCGAAGCAGATGGCCTCGTAATGCTTCAGGAAGGAAGAGCACAACTTGAGTTAACCACTTAATAGGACGTCATTAATACGAACCCGGAAACATACTCCCGCCACAACAGCGTACAGAGCGACTGATGTCAGTTGCTTTGTTTAATTGGCGAAGATTTGTAATTCGCCACCCGCACAAGGTGTGTCGTGTGTGTGATTACGAAAATCTGTTGTTCCCATACGATTCCCACTAGACAGATATAATAATGAGCCTCGAGCAAACATCAACAAATTCAGCCGCACAAGCCAAATACAAATCCGAAGGGTGAATAATCCTCAAGCATGCCCTATCCCTGGGAGGGACCCAGCCCCAGACTCGGATGTGTGCAGGATGTGCTCATTAATTTCAACTCCAATTTAGTAAATTAAACACGAGTTAGGGTAATAAGCACGTATATGCGTAAATTATTTTTTGCCTTCGCTCGGCGATGACAAACGCCTCGCTCCTCGCCACCTGAAGAGTTGCCTAGTCGCCGGCGCCATCAACTTTTCCCGGCTGGGTCGAATGGATTTATTATGGTGCTCCTGGAGGAGGGACGCCATCTTGCCGGTACGGCGGAGATTTTATGTTAATTTCCTTGCCGGTGAGTTTCATGAACCAAACCAAACAGATGTAAAGAAAGGTAGGGCCGATGCCATATTACCCCAATGAAAGACAGACGAAAATCAAAGTAGGGTTTTCAGAAATTGGCGGCAATTCAGCTAACTTTCCGAAAAATTTCCACTCCTTTGCTGAGGTCGTCTGGCTCAAAACCATATATTTATTTTTTCTGATTTTGCTCAGTTGATTCTATCAGGTATGTAAATATGAAACCGGAATATATTGTATAGAAAATATACGTTTATTGTATGGAAATGATGAAAAATATTTTATTCGAAGTATTGTCCATTGCTAGCTATACAAATTTTCCACCTGTCTAACTCTTTTGAGGCAAATCAGTCATCAAGCTATTTTCGTGTATGTTCGGAAGTTCGTGTCCCATCAATACAAATAAGTGGTAACCGAGCGGAGCCAAGTCTGGTGAGTAAGCTGCATGCGAAGGTATTTCCCCACTAAAAGCCTCAATTGTTTCCTTGTGTGATGGTGCATTATCATGAAGCAAAATCATTTGTCTCGCCTTTTTTGATATAGTACTAGTCATTTTTCATGTAAAACTTGATTCAAATCAATCATTTGTTGTCAGTAGCGTGCAATATTAACAATTTCGCCAGGTTTTAGCAAATTATAATAGATATCTCCCTTCTGATCCCACCAAGCACACAGCATTCAATGGCACAATGCGCTTTCATATTTACAGGTCCGGTAATACATTTTAATTTCCAGAACCAACTTAAATATATTTGTTTCTGGAAATTCAGTGCCACACTAAGTTCTAAAAGTACTGGCATTAAAATTCTGAGTAGTAGTCTAAGTCTCTCTAAGTAGTACTGTCATTAAGTAATGAAAGTGGCGATTATATCTAACCACACTTACATCTAAGATGTCAGTCTGTTAAGTCTTTCTGTAGAATTTTCGTTTTAATGTCATTTTAATTAATAAAAATGGAAAACACAACAGAATGTTTTCATAGAAAAATACAGATATTAAAATGTTATACTAAAAGAAAAATCACAAAATCCCAAAAATGGTTAATTAAATGGATACAGTGGATCAATTTGACTCCAATACGTTTTTAGAATAAATAAGAATTTGTATATTTCCATATTATTGTTCATTATGTTGATTTATCTTTTTATTTAGATTCTTAAAGGCATAACATTGGCCGTCCTAAAAATTTGGATGAACAACTGCTCATAACATTGGGGAAACTGCGGTAATTTGCGGGAGCTTTCCGATCGTTTAGATAAATCGATCTACACCATATCAGCAAAAATATTCCAAACTACAAAATTGATTTGAAAGCTAAACTCACAATTCATTAAATTTACTAAAACGAATTCGAAAATCGATGATACTGACAATTTAACAATTTACGAAAAAATGATAGCTTCCTTAACGTAATTGCTTATACAGATGGGACTCACATTCAAATTGTTTCTCCAGAACAAGACCTATTAACTTATTGTAACAGAAAAGGGTATTATTCCATGGTTTTGAAAGTATGTAATGGGAATTCATTGCCATTATGATTAGGAATATGATAGCAAGGGCAGATTTTTAAATGTACTCGTATCTTTCGGCTGGCCTAGGAGAAGTCATTGATTCTACAGTATTCAAAAGTAGCACCTTACGGAAAAAGATTACCTAGTTATGTACATCTTTTAAAAGGCTCAGAATATCCCTTGCTGTCATATTTAATAATACCCTATAAGAATAATGAATATAACCCTATAAGAATATAAATATAATAATACAACACTTCAATTATCAATTAAGTTGTACTCGAGTTATTATAAAGAAAACTTTTGGCATTTTGAAATCTATTTCAAATTTTAGACAAGATGTCTTTCAGGAAAACTGCAAATATAAAATATATTGTACTTGCTTTGCACCGTTTTAATAAATAAATAAATAATTTTATTATCAAGTATGAATTGGAAAAGCACAATTTTGAAGATTTTATTGTGACAGAAAATGAATATGAAGAAATTCTGGAGGAAGCAAATGTTCCAGAAAACGCAAAAGATAAATGAAACAATATATGCAATTTATTATTTTCGTAAATAAAAACATTCTTCCGTATTAACTTCTCTTTCCCTATAACATTTTAAAATTAATTAACATTTTCAGTTACAAAATTAAATAATTTTTCCTTTTCCAGCTCTTTTCATTTCTTTAAGGCACTCTAGAACATCCCCATTCTTTTTCTTATTTCAAGGAATTATGAACAAAGATTCACTATCTGTGAATATTATATCATCGGTCATAGGTTAGGTTAGGTTGCTGTGGCTGCCTAGAAAGGCACACTTAGGCCAATTTTGATCCATTGTGTTACCACGTAGCGCAGGAGACCATGGTTATTCGTGGGATTCGAACCCACAGCCTCTGGGACGGTAGGACAGCGCGCTGAACTATCAGAGGCCCCATCATCGGCCATAGTATCACATAAATATTGCTCGGGTGGTATTATGTGATGCTTCTCTCCATACTTTTCATCAGAAGTATTGAAATATTCCCACCGTGTTGTTTCTCTTCCTGATTGCTTCGATGTTACGCACAGGTTATCATGATATAAACCTGCAAAACGTCTCCCAATCTCACTTAATCTTGATATCTCACTTTGGATGGTTATTTGGATAATTTAAAATCTCAAAATCGGATATCAATTTCGAAATCAGTAACCCTTAAAACTCTCATTTTACAAGATACCTCTCTTTTGAGTTGTGATCCTCTACTATCAGCCATTTATTTTGTTACTTATACCTAGTCAACATTTAAAATGCAGAACCATCTAAAACATTTTTTGAGAGTATATTATGGAAAAAATTTGATGTATTCTATGATACCCTGTAAATGAATACAGATATAAAATTGAATATATCCGACTTAAGTAGATGAATAGAGAAAAAGAAAAAATAATAATTATAACAAGAATTTCACGAGAATTAAATATCATTTGCACCTTAAATCATGTATGATTCTGAAAAGACTATTCACACAAAAACTCTTAGTCTTTCTCTTTGAGAAGCTTTGTGATAGAGTTTACTCATGCAAATTAGCACAGTCCGAGTTGATGAGTAAAAGTCTACTCTCTATGGAGGGGGAGGGCTAATTTATTAAAAGCTGCTGATGCATTTCTTTGTTTCATTCATTTTTTGCATCTGACTCAAATAGGACTACAAAGATATTTCGCACTAATCCAAGCCAGAGCACACAGATAAGGTTATTTGAGCAAGTGCAAGATGTCATCTCGGTGAAAACTCCAAAACAATGCTCCACAGTTCCAAGGGTGGCTCTGCATTTTATATAACACATGTCACGTAGCAAGGAACAATTTGGGGGTAGGGAGAAATGAAACAGCCAACACATTGGGGGCGACGGGTACCTCGAACATTCGTGGAGCAGCATGCACATTAGAATTGCTAAATGGGGCGTACAAGACAAAACTTAAAAAGATTTCAGGGCTCCGCGGGAAGGGACATCTTCCAGGGTATTTGCCTGACGCGACCCGTCCGTACATTTCAAAGCCAATTTCTGGGAGCTCCAGACATGGAAATACTTTCAGGTACGCTCTGTTTTGGGATCATTTCGTAGTCACGAGCCTTGGCACAGCGTACGGCCCGCGCATTTCGCACATTTGGGTCCTCTTAAGGCTTCTCTCGGCAATTGCACCTGATGTAGCCCGGAATTCGGCATAGGTGAGTGGCCCTGCAACTAAGCGAATCAAATACCCCCTAGTAGAGCAGTTCCATCCCTTCCTGCACCCCCCTGAGCATAAAGCCCATCAATCGTAACAATTGCTGAAAGCATCGGTAGCTTACCGAATAACATCATACTGGAGCCAGAGTCAATGCTCGCAAATTGTCGCAAAGTTTACGAGCCGGAAATTTGGACCAAAATCAATAATCGATGAGCTGGCCGCGGAACGGAGTTTTATTCGGGGGCTCTTCCTGTAGCCGAGCAAAATTGTTAATATAAACCGGAAACTATCTTTCTCGGGAAAACATCCGCCTGCTCGCAATGAAATCGACAATTCGGCCAAAGGCAATTTGTTTCGCTTTCCTCTTCAAACGGTGTAAACTGGATCGTTGTTAAACACCGCTGATTTTGTTTTATCGGCTGCTCTCGGGCGCACAAATTTTATTCCACTTGCAATTCGTATGCAAATTTCGTGCGGGCAAACATTTGTGCTGCAAACAGAGTGGCATCCCAATGGGCCAAATTGGCGGCACAACCGAGCAGATCCAGTCCGGTAGGGTGCTCTTCGCCACCTACCAATACTTTGATTGAACCCTTTAGAATTGCTGAATCAAAACGGTGGAGGCGGAGAGATTCCGATTAGTTCTCAAGAAACTACCATCCTTTAGATACCTATCATCTATGGCGTTAAATAGAGTATGCCAATTTACGGATACACTACGCTGATCTTCGTCAGTCTTTCATCTTCAAAGATTTGGTTCATTAAGCTCAAACTCACTAGTTACTTACTAGAAAATTAACTTCAAATTTCCATCCCCACTACCAAGAAGGATTAGATGAAAATTGCAATTTTGTAATTTTTCTTAACACTACCATAAACTAAATTTTTTAATTATCTCTAAACGTTTTATACTGAATACTAAATACTCTAAACCCAGGCGTTACATGGGCGTTATTCTTGCGAAATAAATTTAATAGTCAAAAACAAAAAAACAAATCTCTTTTAAACATAATTCTATTTTAACATTTTCTAGTCACACTCAAAAAATAGCATCATACTAACTTTCTAATAGAGTATCTGCACCCGGGATTAGATCCAATCGTATATAATTGGATCCAAAACTTTAATTATGCTTCGATCCTAATATTGGCCAAACGGATCCGAGCATATCCAAACGTATCTCTGAATGATCTTAGCCACATAGAATAATATCTAAGCAGAACGAGGGTTGTCTGAAGAATTTCCGACCTCGACAGAAAGATGATAGCACTCGTAAACAAAAGTTAGAGAAAGTATTTGCGCATGATTTAAAATGATAATCATGATTTTAAATCAAAAACTAGTTGGACGTTGTATACGGGGACTCTGAAGCCATCATTTACCATCGTGAAATTTTGGGCAGCTGAATTTAAACAAAGCGGTACCAGCTTGGGTGATGATGAACGCTCAGGACGGCCAAAAACTGCAACCACTAACGATAATATCACTTGAGTTCACCAAATGGTGCTAGACAACCATCGAATTTTAGTTAGAGAAATAGCAGAGGAACATGTTCAATTCTGAATCAATATTTAGACATAAGACAACTGTGCACGAGTTGGGCGTTTACTCACTTTGAACCAAAAACGTGTTTAAATGAATATTTCCAACGTTCTGTTGGCGCAGTTTAGGCGCAATAAGTCAGTGTTTTTGCACCGCATAATTGGCTTATTTAATACTTAGATACAACATTAGACTCCAGAAAAAAAAACAGTCAAAGCAGTGAACTGCGAAGGGGGAATTGAGTCCAAAAACGCAAAGATTGTTCCTTCGGCTGGGAAAATGATGGCGACTGTTTTCTGGGATAGTCATCTAGTTATCTTAATCGATTATCTTCAAAAAAGAAAAATTATTATAGGAGCATACTACGCATCATTACTTAACAAGCTATAGGAAGAAATTGCAGAAAAAAATTGAGACAATGCACCGTCTCACATCTCAGTGGTTGCTATAAGTTTCCGGGTTTTTTTGATTAATGAAAACTGGAAAATTTCAAAAGTAATATAAGAAATGGTTCACTTGAAATATCTTCCCTCGCTATCTACACATGTTTGCCATCTCTCTGGCAATACGTGAATACCGCGACGATAAAACGACGCGTTTTTGGACCGAAACCATTCATCCAACCAATTTTGCACATCTTCAAAGGTGTAGACCTGGCAAGCCATGCAATATCGACCGGGACAAGTGATAATCTAAGGGGGCCAGGTCTGGCGAATATGACGGGTGTGGTAGAAGATCCCATTTCACGGTGCGTTGGTGTCCTGGACGATGGAAATGTGATGGCATGGAGCGTTGTCGTGTTGCAATATCATTTGTTCGTATCCCGTGTCCCATTTTGGATGTTTTTCGAACAAGGCGTGACTCAGATTGATGAGTTGTTGTCGGAAGCGATGCCTATTGACATTTGTGGTCGGTTTTACGTAGTACAAGCTTCCTTTCTGGTCCCACCAAACGCAGAGCGATTTGGCCATGCCGTCGATGTTGATGCTTCATCAAGTAAAAACGATGATTTTTTTGCGTTTGCAATTCTCAAAAAAATCTGTTTCTCATCCCCAGTAAAAATTCTATGCAGGAAGCTCTTTCTTTCATGCCATAAAAACAAAATTTTGGAAATGGCTCTTTGATTTTCCATCTGTTTCTCAGCCAACTCATGCGGCACCCATTTTCCCTCCTTTTGAATTCTTCCCATAGCATGCGGCATGTTCGCCGTAGACCTCCTCAAGCAAATGACGTTATTCAGCTGCATTTTTTTCACGTTAAAGCAAAAAAGCAAAGCTTCCCGCAAATAATGCTTATTTGGCACAAAACTAATTTTCGTTTTTAGAAAAAAATGTTTGCGTTGCGATATGCGTTGAAGACCAAGACTTCACACACGATACCAAAACCAAAACCAATAATACGTCCATTGCTGCAAGGTAAGCACAAAACCGAGTGTGCAAGGACCAAGCCCAATAATACCAAGGCTATTCTATAAAAAATAACGCATATTTTTTCCCATCACTACATTCACTTATAAGAAATTTAAATTAAATAATTTTATGTTTAGGCCTTATGTCTTTCTGCCTTTAAGTTTCTCTCTAAATTGAGAATTACCTACAACAAATCTTTCTTCCTTATCCCAAGTGCTAATCTGGTCTATACAATTCGTGGAGAATGTCACAAAATTGTAAATTATATTAGCTTTTAGTGCTGCTTAATGTAATTAGATAAAAACCTGGTGGTACGAGTGGATGCACCGCATGAAGCGATTAAATCCCTTCGCCTAATGCAAACCCTTAGTCCCGTCTCCCAGCAATTGCCTTGCAAATGAGGCAAAAGTCCCGCAAATAAGACACCACCAGCAACATCTATAACAAGGAAACAATATAAAAACGAAATTGCGGGCCATGTCGGTCGATTTCTACACATTCGTTATATGCATCCCCCTAAAAGCCTTTGCCGGATTCAAGGAGACGTAGAGGGTTTTTCATTTTATTTCCTGAAATGTCGTCCAATATGTTACCTAGAGCAAGTTACAGGGCCTCATAGGACCGCACACTGGATATAAAGAAGATTCCGAATGTCCTGAACTTTCGGGAGGAGATGACTTCAATAGGAAGGTGTCCACCGCTCGGCATTACACACATCCAGAGAGTTCCCGATGTCGCCTATACCTCCAGCCCCTTCCGGCGGGGATAGTTGCAATGGATGGGCGAATTTGATGTAGTGGGCGGTATATGAAATGAGATGCCCCCCATACCGCATCTCCCCTTAGGGTAAACTTATTTGTAATGCATACGAGTTCCTGCCAAGTTTCGAGCATAACATCAGGTCGCCGTGCACACGTTCCTTTATGAAATATGATCGTGGCTATCATTTGTGGGATCAACTAAAGATGGAAATTGATAAGTCATTCCTCATGCCGACCGAGGTTAGCTGAAATGGGGAAACTTTTATGTGAAGTTGAGTGGAAAGTTCCCTCTTTTTGCTGGGGCTTATCAGCGTCGTTTTCTCTGGCGACTTTACAAAATACCTGCACACCTATCGGATCGAGCTCTGTTGGGTAACGAGCTTACTGAATTAATTTTAAGTATACTGGCCACAGCGGGCCAAAAAGTAGAATTGGCGCTCGAAAATATTACAATGAATTACATTTTCATGAATAAATGAAATATTAAGGAACAAATCCTGAAATAAACTATAAGCAAAATAAATAATAAGAGTGAGAATTAAATTGAATAGTCAACGTCGAAATGGAAAGGGAACTTCAAAACTTGTCCGTAGAGGATCGACTGTTTCCCCCTGAGCCCCATAGGTACAATAAATTACATGTTCATGAAATAGCGATATAGTAGCGTTCAAATTTTCGACCAACTTCAATAAAAGAATAGTCCTTAATAATGGAAAATAATATAATGTTCCAAAAGAAGTAAAGTAGATTTCATAATTTGATACCAAAAGACTTCATATTATAACGAGAATACACATTCCACATACACACTTACAACCAGCAAAGAATCCACTAAAAGAGCGCTTATTTTTTTAAATCCCAAACAAGATGTTTTAATTCCAAACTTGATAATTTCATATCTTTCAAAAAATTTACCTAAAAAATAATTGACTCCTAATTCGAATGTTTAAATAAATTATTGGCAACCTGGAGCCAAATGATGAATTAATTAATTTATTTATTTATTTATAAAATAACTAGTTTGCTCACTAATATTTGCCTAAAATTTCTGGTTCTCTATTTATGTACTTATTATATTACATACAAGAGCTTAAATTAGGGGTATACCCATTATCTTTAAAATGGTTAAAAATAAGGATATTCAATCTTTTTATTGAATTTTTATAGTTACAGATGTAGAAAATATACAAGCAGTAATAACAAAGGTACTATTTTGCAAAATGTATTAAAGAATTGAATTTATACTGTAAATAAGTATGTCTTTATAGATCTTAACTCCAATAATTGAAATTTATTAAAATATTTATAAACATCATCTTCATATTTGTTTCAATAAAGTTATTATTCAATTTGAATTTTCTTATTTCCAACTATAGACAATATAATGCTAAAAATAATAAGTAGTTATAGATTATTTATTCAATTGGTTGTGGAGTTATAATGAACACCAGTTCGAAAAAAATACGTATAAAATTTTAATAGGTGCAACACACTTTTACCGCTGCACACTTGGTTATAAATATCGATAACTTTGAGGATTTTTAAATTTTTGAATATTTCTCTCAAGGAATTATTGCAGAAAGACTAATCGTTAAAAACGTAGACTTTTTGGTCCGAAAACATATCTTCTTCAATTGATGTAAATAAAATTATCCTAATTACAGTAACTTGAGATTTCTTTTAAATAATCTAAACTGCAAGTTATTACAAAAGAACATTATTTCAATAGAATTAACATTTTCAAAATGAAAAACTTTACTGCAAATAAAAAAATGGAAACCTTTTAAAAACGACAATTTAATTAAACTTTTAATAATATTCTTTTCAGACTTGTCTTCTTTGGTAATGGAATGGAAAATTTATTAATAATTTTTCCTCTTTTAAAATCCCTTCAAAAAGTAATTCTTGATTCTTTGTTAAATAAGGTGCATTTAATTAATTGAAATTAAAGCTAAAAATATTTCGTTTCTATGTTCTCTTAACGTTTCCGCGGTTTTAGGATTCACTGTTCGGGAAAAGAGTACGAAACTATTGAATGCTCGTTAATGACGACTTAAAGTTATTATAACGCACTTAAACTTCTATGACCATTTACTTTTAAAAACACGTTTATTTATTTCTACTCAAATTATCGAAGAAAACAACATTTTGTACTTCGGCTAATGATGATTTTTCAAAAACGTGAAATTAGTTCGAAAACGCTGATATTGAGTAAGCGCAGAAAAGAAGGAAAAAGTATTATTTATTGCGCCCCAAAAAGTAAGTTTTTTTTTTATTAAGTCAATATAATCTTGGGTAACATAGGGTACAAAGTTGTGTGTTTCGATTTAATGATTTAATTAAACTTTTCAGATATTATTACATTTTATATTATTATTATTATTTTAGAGTCACAAAGTAAAACTTTCACCGTCAGTAGCGCATACTACAAAGAGGAAAAATCATATTCTAATCAAAAAGTCTGTTAATTTTGGAAAGAAGCACGTCCGCCCTCGAGGTTTTGATGCCAAACCCACACAGATCTTAAATAAACAGCACAAGAAACAGTCTATAAAGGGGCTCTTAGTCTGTTTGGGATTCTACCACTTTCTCTGTCTTAGCTAAATTAGAGTAATCAATTTGAACGCCATCGCCGTCACTTGAATCGAGGTATCCCCGATTCCAGGAGAAATCCATTAGCTAAAGCGGCATTTGCGCCGCTCCTCCAGTGCCCTTGTCCACGTTGGCCCTTTGATGGAGCAAATCGCTAGTGTAATCGAACCTTAAAACACGGCACCAACGACAAGAGAAAGGAAGGAAAGTAGTTTTTAGCTGGTTTTATTAAATTCCAACTTGTTTCGTCATTAGTTTTACCAGGTTACTACCTTGAAAGCAATTTAAGGTTATAATTACCTTCCAAGCAGGAAAGGTCGTTAAGTCAGGATACGGACTAACGTTGCCCTGCTGCATAAAACCTACAAGCACCCCGGTAACTTAAGTGCCCCCTATCGTGGTATAATACAAAGCCGAGCGGCGGCGGCGGAGATGGGGAGCCTTATTCAATTATTCAAAATATTAAACGCATCCTGACCGGTAGGTTCCCTGCATTCTTAAACCCCTCCGCAGGGCAATGAACCCACGCGAAGGAGGAACCGTACCCTACAATTTTCGGCTGTTAACAGAATTGTAGTTCTGATGGCAAGCATAAATGAGGTTTGGCGGAAGCCTTTAAGTCTAGTCGAGGTCTACTTGCAAGGAGTGGAGCCCAACAGAAGGCATTGTGAATCTCAATGATAGAGTTAACAAATTATGTTCACAATTCCTCGCACACTACATAAATAAGTGTATGTAATTATCATATAACAGAAATTAGTCTATACTTATTTTTTTGATTATAGACACGAACAAGTATAGAAAATTAAAACCATCAAAACTTCACTAAAATCTGTAACAAGTCACAATTTTTCACCAATGTAGATAAATTAAAGGCATAGTAACTCTTTATTTTCAATCACAAAACATATTTCTTTACAAAATTAAATCGTTCTGCATCCCCTCTATGGTATACCTGCCAACCAACCATCAAATAAATTTATTTATCAAATTAACACTAGAACTACGGCGCACAAGTCGGGAATTTTAACAACTTTCTGCACCTTAAATTTAATACATTTAATAAATTTAAATTAATAATTATTAATAGAAATAGGTTTTTGAATATGTCGTAATTCTCAATTCTATTAAACTTTAGTATAAATCAGAAGAGAATTACCAAAATATACAATTAAATGAAGAAAAGAATTGAGTACCAGTAAAATTGACTGGTTTTGGTAGTTCGAATGTTAAATAAACCGAATAATTAAATTGACTATGATTTCAAATATTTCTTTTTGTTTTAATTTATCTATTTATATTTCCGGATAATAGAAGATATAGAAAAATAAAAAAAATTTTGGTAATTCTTAAGTTGAATTGCATTTTTTGTTATGAATATTATTACTTATTTTTTAAAGATAGATCTTCATAGAAAACTTGTTGAGTTTTATTTTAATATACGTCTTAATAGTAAAAACTACTAAATATATAGTCAGTTGTAAAATTAATTATGGTAATTCATAACAATAGTTTAGTTTTATATAACATTTTTTTTCTATTATCCGAAGACAAAACATTTTGACTTTGTTTTGTACCTGTCGTCTCATTAGCAAGAGGTTAAAATTTTTAGGTATATTTATCATGTTAAATTAATATATCCTCAAAAAGTTTCTAATTTCTTTTGTAGTGTTTAATTGTCGCTGAATTGTTAAGCGTAATTTGGAGGAATTCTTTTTAATTTAAAATGTCCCCAGAAAATGAATCCGAATCGAACAAAAATGTATAAAAACGAAAGTACCATTTAATAGATCAAAAATTTATCTCTTCAACTCTTTATATTCTCAAAAATGTGACTTTATGGGACATTTTCATTTGAGAAGTCGTAATCTACAGAAAAAAATGTCTGCAGGAATAATGAATTGCTTGTTCGGTTTAAAAATTCGTGTTCACCAGTGATGTATCTGAAATACATTCTTATTACACGTGTAAAAAAGCCGAAAACAAACGAAACAAATAAAAATCAATCTTACTCTAACTTCGTAGACTTGAACACTCCAATTAACAACACGTAGGAAATACCATTTTGTGATTTTATGTAAACAAAGAAAATAACATGATAAAAATGTGGCTTTAAATTACTGAATTTAGGGTAGTCTTCCAAAGCTTTATACAGCTTCATTCATGTTATTTTAATAATGTTTAAATTACTTACCCTTATCCTTACACACTACCAAAGCTTATAAAGTGTCTCCAAAATACTAAAAAATTGTTTCTTTGCAAGGATGCCAAAGAGATGACATTAAATCAAATTTTTACTATAAAAACAAAATAAAATTAAATATAATATTTTCTTCTTCATGGCATATGCTTTTGTTGATTCGTTTTATGTTTTTAGTTACTTCAAAAATTTTAAATTCATGTAAAACTAACTGATTTCGAAAAGTTAAATTAAAATAAGATAAAATTTGAATGACATTCCCATGAAATCTATTTTTTGTTTTTTTAATCAATTTGAGTTGAGCGATAAATTTAATACAAAATTGGCATTCTGACCATTTTCGTTTCGCTAAAATTTAAATTACTTTTATTGGCGTTTCAAACTACCAATTGATTTTATAGCTGTTGACTCTACAGCACTCAGTATTTTTTATCATCGCTGAAACAGAAAGTATAAAATAAAATGTGTTCTATTTTACGTTCTACCTTATGATACTCTTGGGAGCCATTCGGACTAATATTCGGACACATATCTATACATTTTCACTTTGAAGCGATACTAGTCGTAAATGAAATTGATAATTGTCTAAACATTTGATTTAGACTAAGTCATTTAAAACACTATAATATCTAAATTTGTAACGCGTATAAAATAAATTATACTATGTAATATAAATATAATAATAGCAACCATATCATACAAGTCTTCAGTGCTAATTTTCATTCTAACATTCAACAAGGGATTTAGGAGAAATTTCAACAGCTTCAAATCAGCTTCAAATAATGCCAAACTTATTTTAATTTACCAAGTTACTGTGTTAGCCATCTTCACCCTTTGCCCAGGCTTTGAACTGAAAAAATTAAGATTTTTGTTAATAATTATCTCTTTCTCAGTTACATAAATTTAACAAAGTTAAATTTCACAAAAATTTCACATTTTGTTCCATCTAAGTAACTTACTAGCAATAGTTACATACTTGTGAATTAATTTGTTTTAGTTGGTGCTGTTTTAAATTAGTTTACTTTTGTTTTTCTGATTTCTAAAAAATCAGTACCTCTTTCTTATTTCAATAGGTCAGCTACTATTTTAATTACTTTTGTGCATTGTTAAAAAAATCTTTTTCAAATTATTTCATTGTTAGAGCAGACGATAAATACCAAATAAATGAAATAAAATATGAATATATCCCCTAAAATATCTTACAAGTTTTTATATTTTCAACTGCTCATTTGAATAGTCTTTCGTTGCGTTTACATAGAAATCATTATATAATAAAATCGTAGATTAAAATAACTGTGTCGAAAGTAATATTTGATATTTTTTAACTTTGAAATCAGAAAACCTTTTGGTAAGCAATCGTTTAAGAGGGGATATGAGTATATAGGTTCTACTATTTGTTTAAAGGCAAAGAAACTTATTTTTCTTTTATTATTTATTCTGACCTTATTTGAACTGGTAAGCGATAATGGTAATTAGCTTCGTTTTATTTTTAACATATCTATGGCATCATTTCCAATTTTAATTTAGCTTGGTGTATTTATTTTGTTACAATAATCATCAGTCTAAGTGTAAAAGAAGAAAGGACAACAAAATGATGAAAATACAAAATAAAATATAATCATAGCCCTTATAATATTCAACGGATTTTTAATACTTTTGTTTTTCATTATTCACGATATTTGTGCTACGAAGTGAAAGGAGGTTTGGAAGAGGAGGATAAAATATAATGACTTGGGGAAATTTAATGTAGGAGCGGCAAAAATTTAAATCCGTCCCTGGATGGGACGTTAAACTCAAAACTTCCAAAACATTAAAACTTGTGTCTATGTTGTGGATGTAAAATTTTTTGGGAAATATAGCAAAAGTGATATCAATGTCTTACGCAATTCGAATGGTAGGATAGGAAACTGGGACCAGATGAAAACCATTGAGTGGGCGTGCGACCCACATCCATTTTAAATACTCAATTACGGAGTAATTTCGCTGCGATGGCGCCATAATGTGCATAAATTGCAATTCTTTCAGACAAATAATTCATTGGATAAGTCGACCTCGCCGGAATGTCGCTGTTCCGATCGACGGTGCACCTGTGAATGATTGATATGTGGATTTAATTTAGCAATAAAAATTCATAAAAGACATTCCGGGGGCCATTGAATCCCTGTATTAACTTCCCGTCTACTTCCCGCAGACCTCTCTATTTGCTCGTTTTCCCGGTGCCACATAGCCCCTGCAGCCGGGCCCTCCATGGCCCCCATATGTGCCCGGTAGCAATCAGGTCCTACCTGGGGCAACAGATTGACATACACGTGACAAATTGGGAAGCAAGCAACGGGCACGCCAGCATGTGTAGGTTTTATCAATCCCGTTCCCTGTCACTGAGATGAATTTCATCGTGCAGATGTGCTCAGCACCCCGGGACACTGGAGCAAGCGAAATCCCTGGCCGCACCTGTATCCCCGTATACCCTCTCCTCTAAGAAGCTCCAGCTTCTTCGAAAGCGATCCGTCAATTGGCTCGATTCACGTCGCCAGCAAGGGGTGAAAGGCTAAAAGGATTTGATAGATTGGAGCCGATTCAGGACACAAAGTGGCTTTTACTCCCCAGGAAATGTGCAAAATTCGCCCGAAAGAAACGCTGATGAACTTGTTGATGTGCGTGGCGGCAGGGATCGCTTTTCTGCACTTTTTTCCCGATTGGGATCCCCTTCACCAGGAAATAGGTGTGTCTACCTTAAAAGCAAGGAGAAACGATCTTACTCTACAAAATATTTTATAATGTACTTGTAAATATCAAAATTATTATAGATAAATTTATATAGATCTCCACTGCAATTTTTGTGAAATGATATTTATGATTAATTTCTTTAAGTGCCTTCAACTTAATGTCTAAGGTTTTATTAAGTACTATGGAAAATGTTACAAAAATGTATCCTTTACCTATTTTCTGCACGCTATTTACAAGCATCATGAATGACTATAACCACCTTATTGATACGTTTTTTAAAGCTATTTTTCTATAGTTTCATTTTCAATTAAATTCAGAATTTAATATCTATCTTGTATTATCTCTGCCTAAGTAGCCAAAGTTATGCACGACATTTTTACTCTTAAAACATTTTATTTTAATACCTATTTCATGAAATAATCGACCAGAAAACAAGATGATAAAATTTCCGAAGTTCAAAAATTATTCCATCATATTCCATAATTTAGAACACATGCTTAAGTGCATTTCTATAGGTATTAGCCTCGAATATTTAAGAACTATTAGTATGTATATACTAGTTTTATATTTCTTTGAAAAATTTAAAAATGTACAATATTACGTACTATACAATCGTAATAGTGGCACTCTCCGTGACCAATCAGTAATAGCACAATAATATTTTTACTTACTACTACTTTAATAGTAAAATTTCATCTGTAATATTAGCGGACCATCAGTGCTAATTTGATGGTATATTCAAAATCCACTCTTTTTTAGCAATATAGGATAGTGCTAAAAAGCCAATCTCTCATTACAAAATTGTAAACAATACGATGATAAAAATGTTATGTTAATAGGATAAGCTAGTTTTAAGTAAAAAGAAGCTAACAAACAAATAAGAAAATAAAGAAAATTATACTCTTTATTCTAAACGATAGGTAACAATTGTAAAAGTGTACAAGTATAACCGAAAAGTTAGTTCCCTTCCTATCCTTAGGCTATATATATATAATGCCACATACCCTCGTCGACTTTGTGTAGTTAACTGAATCCAAAATAATTGGAAGAAAATACTGAAGAAAACCTTGAGCCATTCACTTTGTTAAAGCTTTCTCCATTGGTATCTTTCCTCAAAGATACCGGAGCTGCACAGCAGAAAAAGGTGAAAATACCTCCCCTTTCGTTTGCTCCACAAAATGTAATATAGAGCCACCAGCAATCAACAGATTTAATCAAAATGTGCAAGAATCACCCCATGGGAGAAATCAAAACAAATCTCTGACCCATCCTCGCTGGGACCCGTCTATCCGTCCTCCCCGGGCGATGGCCAAAGAAACATCAGCAGACACATAATGGCAAAACGAACTTCTCGATTTTTCCAAGCTAAATCCCCAAAGAGTAGAATGGAAAGAATGTAAGCAAGAATAACACTTGGACACAAGACTATCCTAAAGGATAACATCCCCTTTTCAGGGGCTTTTGACATTATTTAACTGCGGAGTGGGGCCGAATATCCATTCACCTCGAGAGCCGTTCACTTAAGTGCCATCAGACAATGGCCCGGGGGCTTGAAGACCTATTGACGGTTTCGAGGAGGAATCATCTTCCAATAAATATTCCGAGCAGGAGAGAGCTCGACGGGCGAAATTGTTTCCGGCGCCTTAGACCTTGCACATGCAAGCCTGGCTAAAATAGTCCACACGACAGGCATTAGGAAGCCGATCAAACCTTGCGGTCCTTCAGTTTTTCCCTCCTGGAGCACACCTTGGCCAGAGATGGCCGGGCGCCGGTATTATGGATCAGCATTTAAAATGGAAATCCCCTTGGAGCTCCACTCGCACCTTGGCTATGGGACACTTCCATAGTTTGCCACCTACTTGGCCCTGATCGATTTCCCGCCCTATAACAAGTGCCATAAGATCCACGTCCGGAGCGCACTTGTACTGCGCCGAGACTACAGCCTTTTGCCCGGATTTATCGCAGGAAACTTCCATCAATTTCATCTATTTCCCTTGTTGAAATAAAAATGGGCAGATCTGGAATTGATTTCGAACAAGTACGAACGAGCGACTAAAAGGGGCTACCTAGCGCAAATGCTCGCTTTGTGCGTGCACCCTGGGCCCCCTCAGATTTTGTTGAATGTCCGAAAGTGGCACTAAGCCGCCGTAAATAGGAATACTCCTCAATTTCTTAGAGGAATTTGCTTTACCTCCTGCCGAGCCTGAAAAGGTTTTCATCTCTGATTAACCTCGATGCGGTGCTTTAGTATCTTTTGATTTATCTTCATCCTCGGAATGGGCTGAAATCCAAACAGACGGCGGAATTAAGATTCGTAAAGAAACCCTTTCCAGAGACCGGCGATTAGAGTGGCTGTTCGGTTGAGCGAAATTCTTTCGAGCCAAAAAAAAAAAAGGGTCATCGTCAAATTAATTTTCCATGAGATCGTGAGATCGGTTTTGACAACCATAAACTAGACGGGCATCACGAAAACATTTTTGAGGAGCCGTCTGGACTCTTTCCGTCAGCCGCATCAACATGTGTACTTTGGATTCATTGGCCCATATAACTTCACACAAATAAATTCATCTACACTTCTCTACAATGGTTTGATTTAAAACAAGAGTCTCAGCTTGTGTAAAAACCGCAAGGTATAGTTATGTTATTTATTAATTCAAATTAATAATACGGGTTTCCGTATACGAAATCTTTTTGGTAACAAAAATTTATCATTGCCCGCACAGACGTAATGAAGTAAATGCCTATTATTTTACTTTATTAAATAATAAATTAATTATGAGGTTTACTTAATATGAAGTGGAATATGATAAAGTATGTGTATTTGTTTCATATTTACATTGTTTATGCTGATAAACCCAATTTCTTTCATAGCATTGAATGGCAGTTGGCTCATAGCGCCTCAGTTCATAAACGTATGAGGTAAAAACGGCTTTTTTGATCCAGAAGCCTTTTAAAATCGGTTAAAATAGGTTGTATTTTTATTCGATTGACTTAACAAAGATGCCGCGAACTTAAAGAAAAACTTCTAGTGACTAAACAAAACTGGGACCCAAAAAAAATAATTTAACTGGTAACGGCGCATATATGCAACCAACAAAGTGGTGCCATAACTGGTAAGGACGCATATATGCATCCTGTTTTCGGGGACGCTAAGTTTATTGGCGGAATATCTAAGATTATATGACACATCAGTGGGGATGAAAATAGGGATTAAAGGGGTTGATCTCGAAAGTGAGATTCCCATATCGAGAATTAGTTTCTAGGTATTTTTGGGCTCGCTTTATTTTCGGAATTCCTTTGATTACATTAAGTAATCAGTGATCTTCTGACCAAGTCCTCCAGTTAAGGTGGTAAAAGCGGAATACCAAATACCGATAGCTTTGCAAAACCGCGTAAAAAAATATAGAAGCAATCGTGTTTAAAACGTTTTAAACCAATGTTTTCAGTTAAGTCGGTGCATGTCGATATCCGGGGCAATATCGTAGGTATATATACGTGGTCTGTTTAAAAAGAATCGCGGATTTTGAATTTCCGCGGGCTACGTATATTCGATTTTTGATTTTATAGTGGCGTTATGTTGGTACTCATGTCCCAAAAATCGAAGACGAGCCAAAATACGTCCAAGCAAAATAGCTGTCCAAAATTAACTGAACATTCAGAATAGCCGAACTTATCAACCTAAGTGAGGAACATGAGTATCAACATAACGCCACAAATAAATCGAAATTCGAATATACGTACCCCGCGAAAATTCAAAATTCGCGATACTTTTTAAACAGACCTCGTATTATACGGTTTTGTCCACCCCTCGGGGCATACGTAGAAGTTTAAATTTCTTTTGTTATTTTATTTCATAGTTATTAGCGATTTTATATTTTTATTGCATTATGATTCTAAAAAATGCCTTCGATTAGAGTGTTAATAAAAACCATGTGTTTTTTTAAATACCCAAACTACAGTCCTATAACCTTAGGTATATGGTTTTGGACAGGTCTCTCCTACTAACCGAGGTACTCGGTATTTACCTATATATTATAGGTACTATATTTAACTCAACTAAAAGAAATAGATGTAATTTCCTTTGAATTTCATAAATTTTTATCGTCGTATTGAAATTGTACACAAGCAAAGTTTTATGTGCTTATGGCTGTAAAGATGAGTATATTTATAATATCGACTCTTTCCCTCTCCCTCGTAACATCATAAAACGACAAGCCTTACATTTATCGTTACTTTTGTTTTTTGTTTCAGTCTTACAATATATTTATAAAAATATTTTTTCCAAACATAAAAGACTGAACTGAACCAAATAAACTAGTCAAATTTAATACCTTAAAAACCCGAATGTTAATTTTGTGGCAACTATACTTTCCTATATGGGATAGTACAGACAATCGATAATTTTTTGTATTGCATATTTTATATTTATAAATTCCTTTTGATTCAATTTTTCCTAAAGGAGCTTAATGAAAATCATTACATTCATTGATTAAATAAGTCTACAATCAGAATGTTCTTAATTTCTATAAATCTATTCAAACAGACGCATAGACCGAGTCAGAAATCCTTGCAAGGTCATCCATTAGTAGTACATTAGTCTAGTCTATTTGAGATTGCAAAGCATAGTCAACAAAGCCTTAGGCAGCTTGATCGCGGAAAATTGTTGAACTTTGTCTTTTGTCTATCGCAGCCGCTAGCGTCCGAATCCCCAAGGGGCCTTTTTGACCGATAGTGTCATAGCATGCAATTGTTTGAAACTTTTCAGAGGAAAAGTGCCCGCCAGCAGCATGTCAATGGGCGACTTGAGGGCTGATAAAAAATTCAAATCACGTCTCGGGTCAGATAGACTGAAGTACTCGCATAGAGTATGATTTATCCCCTGGGACCGTGGAAGGGGTGCTGACTTCCCCCGGCTGGAGTGGATTCTTGATTTGATATCCCATAAAACAGTAGATAAAAAATTCATTCAATGGCCCTTATACATTTTATTATCGGCTGAACGGGATTGCCGTGTGGGGGGCGGATATTTGGCAGGCGTCGTCGACATCGGTCTGAGAGAGGTCACGGCCCATACCGCCTAGCGCCACCAGGTGCACTGAGTGGCATGTTCTGGTCCGCCTCCCCCGCAACCTTTCAAGTTATGTAAATCACAAACACACTTCGGAGGAGCACAATCACAAACATAAATCTCGCAGGTTGAAGTCCATGGAAGGCAAGATTTATTGATTTTTATTTAGCATATTTGACTTAGGTGAAATGGCGTTTGCTCGTAAATATCCAACGCTAGACAGTGCATTTAGGGGAACAAAACGTGATTCGGCTGATATTCAAATGAACCAACCTTACGGGAGTCAGATGCGGGGCAATGTTGCGTTATTGGCCGTCGCTCGACTTAGAGTTGCAAAAAATCAGCTATGTGGCTGCCGCTGCAGACTGCCGATTTCAGGAAAACGTACACAAGTTTTCACCTCTTTGATTTTATCCTTGTTGCGATCGCAGGGACTGATTTGTTGCATTGTGGCTGTAAGCCTTGAGCAGTACTTAAAATTTATTGCACAAATCTTTTACTAGCAAGAAATACGTGCACTCTTTGGGGAAAACGGTTTTTGTCGTCCTTTGGGGCAGATCACCAACCAGTAATCCATATTTAAAATAAAAAACAAAATAAAATTTTATGCACATTAAATACTTTGCATACAGAAATCTTCAAAAAGACATATCTTTTATTTAATCACATTCAATAAAAAAAACATAGTGAAATCGAAGAGTTTATTATAAAAAATAACAACAACCTAAATTAGGTCCATCTGCCCTAACAACAATTCAAACGTTTAGGGCCTTTCAAACCCCACCAGGATCGCGAATTTTGAATTTTGAGTTGTAAATTTTCGATTTTCGATCCATGATCAGTAACTTCAAAAACTATGATTCTATAGACATGTGAGAACATTTATAGAATAGTTTACTTCTGACTTCAAGGCTTCTTACGAAGTCTCCTCTTCCTCAGAAAAAGAATTATACTGTTTTATTAGACATTTTTACTATAGAAGAAATAGGTAGTGAAATCGGGCCGGGAAGCGAGGATTGGGGTGAAGACCCCTAAAACTTCAGCAGAATTTAATTATCTGCAACAATTTATGCACAATTGTTGAATTAACCATTTTTACAAGTGTTTGTTAAAAAGAATTTTACAAAAACCTAATTCAAATACGTATTTCAGTTTTGTGGAAAGTCAATCAAAATCTGTCCTTTTTTCCAATCTTTATAACTCTTTCATTTTCCTTCATAGTACAAAATGTTAAAGGCATAAATACAAACAAAATAAAAAGTAAAATATGTAGACAGTTTTTGGTAAATTCTGAACATAAAGCCCTGAGAAGTTGAAAACACTTACCTTGATTTCTCATTTATTTCCAGTTAGCCGAATAAATGGCTAAAATCTAATAAAGCTGATCGGTTAATTCTTGGTCTATAATTAAAGCAATCGGGCACTTGCCGTGTTACGTGAAAGGAATAAAATTCGACCACAACTCATTGCGCCATCATCGTCTTGAATCACTTCCGCTTGTCAGTAGGGCAAACAACAGCCGTCCGGAGGGCTTTCCATGGAGCAACCCTTCGAGTAAGGCCTTCCACGGACGATTAGTGTTTGCCATCAACTCAACTCCGGTTCCGGCAAAGTGCGTTTCACGATCAGCATCCGGAATTGGAATGCGGCCCATCGCAAGTCTCCACGGTGTTTCCCTCCATCAAACATCGAAAGTTAATTTGAAAAGACGGAGACGACGACTGGATGAAATTGCACAACTAGCAGAGCTCGGCGTATATCAAATTGACGCGTTTGGGAGAAATGTCCCTCTGAATTAATTTCTGTGATAGTTCCGGCCATCCCGACTCCACGAGAAAGGGACTATCATGAGTACTTCGTTATTTTCACCGGGAACGAGCTTTTAATAAAAAATGCTTTGAAGTGTAGCAGCTGGAAAAACACAATTTGATTAGAAATGAATCGGTCAAAAGTACTTATTTTTATGAAAATGCCAGCAAAAAACTGCAAAATATAACAGTTCTTTTAAAAGACTGCTGAAGATGCACTTAAGGCGATACACCACCCAGACTTCAGAAAGTATTAAAAACATACCTAAGAAGAAAATAGTTTTTATTAACGAAACTACTAAACATAAAGAAATTAGTTTGCTATCCCTATTCATAGTACAAATTGATAAATGTCGCAATAAAATTCTTAAAAACAAAATTTTAAAATCATATAAAGCTATAAATTTTGCCCGCAAGCAGCCACTGATGAAAACTAAAAAACACCCGAGTAAGATATTTAAATTTTAAAATAACGCTGTAAAAGAAACGTGCAAGAGCAACACTTTAAAAGTTTTGCGAAAGCGTAGAAGAAGGCAAAATAAAGTGGGAACCCTAAGAAAAATTTGATATAATCTTTTCGAGCTATAGATTTATTGCCATGATTTATTTTTTAGTCACCCACTAAGTCGCTTTACCCTGCATTAAATTTGGCTACTTTAAGTAGTAGCAAAACAAGACTAAGACTATGATAACCTTAGTATTAATCTTGGTTCGCGCACACTCGGTCTTAGACTTAGTCTTATCGATTTAGCCTTGCTTTCGGTCTGAGTCTCGGCTTTCAAGTCTTGGTCTCGTATGCAAATTCTTAACGTCTTGGATTTTCATACTATAATATTTTTAATATCTTATTTACTGGCATTTGGTAGACTTTATAAATAAAATATTCAGCCACTTACTCCGTTACTTAGTTAATAAAAATTGAGAAAAATTGAGAAAGTTTTTCCACTGAATTAGTTATTGAAGTAATCTTATTTCCTTGTTTTGTTCGTGGTCGATGTGAAATTCATTTTATCAATTTGATCTGAAAAAATAATAGACTTGATGACAAGATAACAAGATGACAAGACACCTTTATATCGGGAGTTCTGTACGCCAATATGCACTATTTTGAGAATATTGTTTACCATCTAAATAAAACAACTCCATAAAATTATCTATTTTCATTTAGTTCACCAAATTAGAAAAAATAATGAATTTACCTGTGTAAATAAAAAAATTATATTATGTTTTTGAAATATATTTCTTTTCAAATAGAATAATATTATAAATAGGTACACGTATCATATTGTTTTGAAAAGTCTGGCTTAAAGGGACCTTTTGTTCTTGTCTAAGTCTCGCATGTTGCCAAAGCTCTCTCAGTTGAGCCTTGATTTTGGGCTAAATCTTACAAGTCGAGCCTTGATCGTAATTTTTGACTTTCTGCTCCAAGTCCAAGGCCGGTTCACTACCATTACCTAAAATCACTTACTTACATTACTTACCTAAAGCACCACAATCGGAAAATAGCTCGATAATCATAACATACTCGTATATAACTTTATGATAACTTTTATCATTACCGCGCAAATGACACTCCGATACTAAAATGGTAATCCTGTACTATTATCAGTATTATAAGACCCCAGTATATACATAGCTCAGTGTATAGCTCAATGTACAGCCAATCGAGCGTTTTACTCGAATCAAGGTTCAACTTAAAAAATCCAAAATATATTTCCTTGTTTAAAAATATAATAACTATGAAGTATAGTGGAATTCCCTTATCATGACTCCGTATACAAAAATGGTTTTTATACAAATTTTTATGAACTTTAATCCATTTATAATTACTTTGATTATTATGACATGATGCTTAATATTGACTTATTTTTAAATAAATTAGTTTGGCTATTATGGCGGGCAGTATTCATTGCTCGCTTCTTCTCACCCAAGTTCGTCGTGAATGAATTTAACATTACCACATCTCAATGTTTTACTTCTACGCCAATAGTAACGCCTTAACAATATGATGCTAAGTTCATGAATTAACTGCATATTTATATGGGTATGTAATATATTAAACGACCACTTATTATGACTTGATATTTCCCTTTGACATCATCATAAGCGAATTCCACTTCAGACAGTAGTGTATTGTATCAAAAATAAAGTTTGAGCAATCACTCAGGTGTAGCTGATAAAAAAATATATGTATATTTTACAGATAATGCATTTAAAGGAGATGTTATGTTAAATGGGTTTAAACCATTAAAGTAACTTTCAGGATATTATGTCGATTAATTTCAAAAAATAACAAAAAAGCACAAAAGAAACATACTTAAGACATTCGTGTTATAATCAAATATTTTCTTATATTTGGCCCAATCTGGAATCCTGGTTTTTTCGTAGAGGCAATAACACACTAATTAAACCGGATTGAAGAATTTATTTTTATAATACCTTTTTTGACTTGTTATCTATTTATAAAGGGTTTACTAATAACAACGATAGGATTTTAAATATGTATAAATAAAACACAGTAATTTTGTTAGGTGGTATATTCTATACCATTTATGATGAAACAATATATCGTTCAAATGGCCACCTCGGCTCTTCTTGCTCTGGTTGATCCGGACACATTAATTTTCGATGACTCCGTGCACAATTTCGAGTAGTATGGTTGGTGCCATATTGGCTCAAATATTAGCTTCAAGTTCATCAAGACCCTTGAGTTTGTTGACATAAACCTGTGTGATTTAACATGGTACCACAGAAAATAGTCTAATCCTTTTAAATCACACGATCTTAACGGTCAGCTGTGAGGGCCACATCTCGAAATTAATGACTCACCGCACTTTTAGTGCAATAAATCCTTTGTGACGACCGCTGTGTGGCAAGTTGCACGATCTTGTTGAAAATAAATGTCATCCGCGTCAATATCATCAAATTCCGGGAAGAAAAAATCGGTCAGCATCGAACGATAGCGCTCTCCATTCACAGTTACGGCTCGTCCTTCTTCATTCTTGAAGAAGTATGGTCCGATGATGCCACTATACCATAAATCACATCAAACAGTGAGTTTATCATGATATAATAGAGATTTATGATTCGCTTGAGGGTTTCACTCACACCAAGAGCGACAATTTTGCAATTAACAACACCGTACAGAAAAAAAGGTGCTTCATCATATTTTATACGAAATGCTCTTTGAGCAATAACAAAACTCGAATTTTGATAGAATATTTGAACGATTTCGAAACGTGGCAACGTGAACTTGTGAAATGCAAACCTCACTGAACACAATTGCTTTAACTCAGTTAACTTTTCAAAAATTGAAATGATCAACCATCCTAAATCCTAAATCCTTTTAACTAAAATGAATAAAAGTATGCTTAAACGAATACTAAATACCTATCTAAACACCATAAACTCATATTAACACCAAAATTATGATATATTCCAAAATCTTTTTCCACTTATAATTACTAATTCGAATTTAGAAGCGTACCAAATTTCGGGTGTAGACAATTATTAAAATCACAGTCTTGCGCGCCGGTAGTTCTAGTGTTAAACTGAACTCTATTTTCAACATAACCCAAGCTAGTTTTAATCAATTTGTAAAAGATAATCGCCTTAATCAAAAGAAAAATTTAAAACAAAATCTGGTCGTTTTTTAACCCTACACCTCTTGAAGATGGACAAAAATAATAAGCCGTAATCCAAACTTGTAATCCATCCAGCTTGTGAGCACATAAATGCTATTACGCTATTTAAAGCATCACACAGTAGAAAACGCCTCCGTGCAGTCCAAAGTTCTATTACGGCTCAGGACATTCTTTCTCTTTGGTCTTAATCCCCGGCTTAAGTTGAGTAGAATGATTAAACTGGAAAGTTGCTGGAGCGGGAACACACAAGACAAATTTAATTTGTCCAACTTTAACAGGCTCCCGTTGAGATATCCAGCAGCCTGAAGAACAAATGTGCCTTAGAAAAAAATAGAAAATACGTCTAGTGGCGTAGCCCTTTGTATAGACAATTATAGTTGACCAAAGTGTAATAAAATACCCCTGTTTATCTTTTGAGCCGCAATGTTTTAAGATATTCATTTTTACAACTTCTACTAGAATAATTAAAATATGTCTTAAAACTACAATAGGTTAGTGTGTTCAAGCACAAAATAAATCCAAACATTGCGCCTTTGAATCAAACCCCTTAAAGTTGAACATTTTAAATCATCATAATTTTTAATAGTTGAAATTTCTACCCTTTCCTCTCAATTCAATTTTTAAAACTAACATTGGAGCAAGTACCCAATCTGTATTCAATATTGTCTCGTTTCCCAAAAGGACAAAGGCATGTTCAAATATCGTTTCGCAAATGCTTATCAAAAGGCTTCTTTAAAGCAGGATATTTTTTAAGTCCAGCTTCCCTTAACCTGTGACAAACTGTTGGAGATAATATTTCCAAATTGAAGTTTTCTTTACTAATTTTCGTAGTTATTGATGGACATTTTTTCACATCTCGAATAATGCGAACGCCTTCCTTAGAGGTTATTTTTCGTTTTCTTTCTTGTACGCTTCGATTTCAAAAGAATTGTATTTATAATTTAAATTTGTCATAAATATTCTTGTCACCTGCTTTTGAAATATCATATTTTTCAGCCAGCTTACCATAACTTAACCCTTCTTCACGATCTTTTACAATAAGTGTTAAATTTATCATAACTTCTTGTTTTCCTAGTATCAAATTAAAGCTGTTTTAAATGTATTAGGAAAAGGATTTATGTCCTACCATTTTAAATAAAATTTATATTTTACTTAGAACAATATTGAGATTGTACAAACTCAGTCCGTTTTTCTTTGGTTTTAATTTCATAATGTCAAGAGCCTAACTTAGTATCTAAAAATTGTCTGTGTTCACATTATTTTGCCCAGCTCAAATAACACCACTCTATTATCACTAGGTTTACTGAAATTTTTGTATACCTATCTTTACGGATACGCGTCAATTTGACGCACATACTTAAACACACATTTTATTAAACAAAAACCCTTATATGTTAACGGAAATATTTTATAGACATATTTTGATATCTAAAATGTCTATATAAAGCAAGCTTTGGGATTGTATAGGCCCTTTAGTGAGTAATCGTAGGATGAAAAATATAAACCTAATCTGCATTTCGCTTTCAGATTTTCAAAAAGCGCCAAAATGACCCACTCCGTAAACCTAGTGTTATATTTGCCTCCTTTATCAAGACTATTATGGCTTAACTGAGAGACCGTGTACTCATTACAACAGCCAGGCAAGGTAAACAAGATGCGTTTGCTTGATCGTTGAAACGATTATGAATGTTTGGTAATCGTTTACTTAAATTTATCCATAACTGTATCTAATGGAACACTTTTGACAACATACAAATGTAAAATGTACTTATGTATATCACCCTTCCTCAGTGTTCTAGTCGTTCCAAATAAAAACTATGCATCCAAAAAATTAACTGATTGTATTTTCTTTTCTAACATCTCAATAAATTTCACTTTAATGTATATAAATAAGTTTACAGTTTAAAAACGCAAATGTTTATACAACACTAGTGAAAAAATTTAGAAAAGTTTTATTTCAAAGTATAGTGTATAACTGATTTAAATAACTTTAAACGTTTAAAATTAAGAAAAGCTTAAGAAAATTTCGGTTTTCTCTATTAAAGGGCCTTTCATTAAGCACTTCCTATCTTTAAATTTAAATAAAACAAAGTGTGTGTGCGATATCATCGAAATTTTTTAATTGTTTGAAAGGCCTATCGATGCCATTAGGTACGGAATATTAGGTCCAAATGCCCGCCGCAGCTTCTCTAGGTGGCGTGAATCCGAAATGTCCAATTTTCCATGACTCTGGTGCATAAATCAGATTGAATTTGACCGATGGCTTTGAGGGCCGCTCTGGTTTCTGGCTTATTCGCATAGATCTGCAACTTCAGAAAACCCCACAAGAAAAAGTCTAACGGCGTCAAATCGCACGATCTCGGTGACTAGTTCACATCACCTCCACGTGAGATAACCACGCTCTCAAATCGCTCGTGCAGAATGTCCAATGTGGCATGAGCTGTGTGGCACGTATCGCCATCCTGTTAAAACCACATGTTCTTGGTGTTCTTATCATCCAATTCAGATCGAAGGAAGTTGATAATCATTGACCTATAGCGCTCGCCGTTGACCATTATGGCGACCGTAAAATGAGTGAAGCGCGCCGAACGTTGGCTCGAACAGAACACCCATTTTGATAAAACAATTTTATCATTTGCACATGTTGTTAAACGCTATATCCGTCCATGGTGATTTGGCAAAACAGATTGAATAAATGACAATCAGTTTCACAGGTATAGCTTCAACAATATAGCCACTATCAACTATCAAAGTTCGGAAGTCCCTATTGGAAGACCCTTTATAAAGAAACAATTCTTGAACCAGAGTTTTCAAGCCAGAAATTATTATGGTGTATTACGATACAAGAACGATATTACGATACTGGTGAAGACTATTTGCGTGTATCTGAAAATTGAATAAAGGATGATTTAATGCAAAAGTACAAAGTGTACCATTCTGAGGCTGTGGGTTTATTCCCATATGAAAACTCTCGTTAAAAAGTAAAACTAACACAGAAAGTTGCCATATGGGCTTAGTTTCCGAGTGCACGAGAAATAAGAAAGCAATTTGAGAATTAAATTCTAAAAATTGTAAAAATAATATCGTAAAAAATCTCCTAAATTCATTTTAGTTACTTTAGTTAGTTAAAAACGAAAAACTAACCCCAATACAAAATTCCGTATATTAGTTGCCATTTACCACACGGAAAAGCAAGCGATATGTTTATAATTTCCCCGTATGAGTGATATAAATAATTTTAGAGTTGAATCAAGACCCAATTCAATTGTATAAAAATCTTTGCATAAAATTCATTGCTTCAAGAAAGTTTTTAGAAACTTTGTCTGTTAGTATTATTAATTCTAATTATTTCCTAGGACACTAGTCAAATTACGAAGCCTCCACTTATGATGGGTATTATAATGAAAAAAAGTATCTTGCTTGGATGTCTATATAAAAATAATTTGTACTATAAGCACAATGCTCTCAGTGGTAAAACGTATATTTGTTGGAATGATGTAATATTAAAATAAACGATATTGGCCCTGAAATTTTTATTTTCAATTAAAGAACTGGAGCTTAACTTTATATAATACAAAAAGTGAGTTCGTTTCAAAAGGGTTCATTAGCAGAAAACCACTTCAGCGAAACATTTACTGCACTTTCTACAGGCAGACCTCCCTGGACATTAAACGCCATTAAATTGCGAGTTGGCAGCTGGTGCTCGAACAGTTATTGTCTTTTAGCCTGGACGCAGCGTAATGGTCACTAAATCTAACAAGGTGCGGAGGTCACTATTAATCTTTGGGTTCGCTGCTGTTCTGAACCACAACAAAAACCGCTCGAGTTCAGGTTAAAGCTGACTTTTTGGCGAGAAGGCCGAGGATAGTTTTCCCACCGAGAAAGTGCAATAAGAAAGCGCCAGAAGTAATTTGTTAGTCATTAGTGCAAAAGGAGCTCTTCCAGGAGAAAAGGACCAAAAAGTCCACGCAAATGAAATGGTTTAGTGAGGTGAGTGCTGCAGGAGCAAAGTATTTGTCGGAATTGAGAATCGCTTGGCCAGCCAGGAAGTCGGCAACTATGCAACAACCGGTCACGAAGGCGCGGCCACACCATGCAATGCAATCCCGGGAAAGTTAAGGAACGAGCACACGCTGAATGAGCCCTTCAGGAGGGCAAGTGTCGGTCGAGTTCCGCTACTGCCCCAAGTCGAAGTTGCACCTCCGCCCAAGAAAATTTATTGAAACAACAAAATTACTTCCTCCACGCAACAAAGATAATGGAAAACAATTTGGCCGCTGTTCGCCGCTCATTTTTCATTTTTTTTCACTTATGGCGCCTTCTGCCAAAGACGCCCCGATCGAGTACCGAGCTCATTTCACTTGTGCGGAAAATGCATTAAGGTGTGGGCTTCAGTTCCCCCGCCCGCCAGTACTTAGCTATTTCGTGTGCACATTCCTTGCAATCAGATCGAATACGATGCGATGCATTTAAATTGGCTCCATTAGACAGAAAACGATTTGAGCAGCAACTCCTCAAGTTGCTGAAGCGATTCTGCTCGGATTTGAAAATAGGATTTGCGCGGTTTATAGTCAACAAGCCGCTAAATTGAAACCCATGTCATTCCGATGTATTAAGAATCGTGCCAATATTATGGAAGAGATACGTCTTCTAATTATTGTTGACTTCTATTAGAATTAGAAAAGAGGTTCTCCAAAAAATAAATTCGAAGATAAAAGTTTGAAATGTTTTTAACTCCTAGAACCATACTGCGAGGTGACATAAAGCAAGGAATTAGGTTTAGATTTAGAGGCCTCTGGTAGTTCAGTTTTCAGCGCGCTGGACTACGGTCCCAGATGCTTTGGGTTCAAATCCCACGGATAATGGGCCGCTTGCGCTACGTGGTAACACAATGAGCCAAACTTGCTTGTAGCTGTCTGCGCATTGAATGCCGCTTTTGCTCACTTTGAAACAAAATCATGTTCGAATGAACATTTCAAAAGCTCTGTTTGAACGGGTTGAAAAGATGTGAGCATCGCTGGGAAAAGTGTAAAGACTTACAAGGAGACTATGTACATAGAAAAATAAAAATAAATTGGAAAGAAAAACCTCTTGTATTTCTGTTACGTCGGAAACTTTTCGGATAACTCACGTATATTAAAATATTTCATTTTAATACTAACGGGTGTTTTTTAAGAGCTTGAGAAATTTAAATAATAAGACAAGACAGAAATATTGTTGGAATGAAGCTTTTATTATTATAATCAGGTAGATAATTTCATGACATTTATTTTTTAAACATAACGATTTACATAGTCCAATCGATCATTCCAATTTTTCACTACTTTTTCCAATAAATCTGGCCGTATGGCGTCAATGATGGCTTGAATATTGGCTTTCAATGCTTCAAAAGTAGCTGGTTTGTCGGCATAAACCAATGACTTAACATGGCCTCATAAAATATAATCGAGAGGCGTTAAGTCGCACGTAAGCCAAGATCCTTGCGTAAAATTTTCCACGTAGTCGAAGGACAAAGTCCAACAAGTTGAGAACGGCGACGAATCGACATTTCGGGGTCTTCTTCAACACTTCGTGCTACAGCAGAAATATTCGCTTCGGAACGCACAATTCTTTGTCTTGTTGATGGTTTTGAATCAAGAAGAGTAAAATTTGTGCGAAAACGATCAATAACTGCACGAATTGCTTGCTCACTAGGCCGATTATATTAACCGTAAAATTGACGAAGTGCTCCAACTTCGCTAACAGATTTATTTTTTTCAAAGTAAATTTCCACAATTCCCGAGTAAAAATCGTGAGCACAAAAACAGCACCGAAAGACCACCAAACGTTTAATTACCACCAATATACAACCCAAATAGACTCGATTTTCTTTTGGAAAATTTGGAGCACTGATATACCACCAAATAAGGAACAGATATCAATTGAAAACTCTAATAGTCGATGGAAGTCCCAAAACACCACCAGAACATGATTGCATATAGAATGCCTTATTCAGCACCAGCCTTACTTATAAATTTATATCTGCATGATTTAACATACGTCTAGTTGTCAAATGGTGGTATTTTAGTGTAGTAAACGGTGCTATGTTGGTGCTCATTTGGTATGGAATTTTTTGATGATAGTAGGCATTTGGTGGTGATTCGGTGTTGAAGCTGGTGCTCTATTAGTTGTTGTAAAGAAGTGGATTAACTATTTTGTTCGCCAAAGGGCTTACTTTAGTGTTATTTTAGTTTAACTTGAAATGTCGATTTAGTTGTTATTCAGTGTATAGGAAATTCAATGCACAATTTTTACTCGGGTTTGGACACGTTGTTCTAGCGTTAAACGATTCTTGATGAATTGTCAAACCTAACTGAACAGAAATATCAAACAGTATTACATTCTCAACTGTTAAACCATAGACAACAACCGTCGAAAGTTCTCATGCAACTAAAAATACACCCATTATAATATAGTATTTTCTTTCTTTTGCCTTTTTCTCTAAACTTTTAAACTATGGTAGCCAAAATATTTCAAGATCTACTTAGAATATAATAGAGAATTCATTTTTTATTAATTATTTTAATTTCAAATTTTACAAAATCTGAGTCTTTTTTTTCGGATTTTATCTATGCTATATTTCAGGTGCATATTCACAAGAAAACGTGTTTTGTTTATTTTTCAAACGATTCCTGATAAAGAAAAATCAATCCACAGCCGCTCGGCGAGGATTTTTAAAAAAAGTTCCTGTATTTTTTTTTATTAATAATTAATTAATTTATTAATAACAATAATTTATTTTAAATAGTCGCGTACAAAATAATTTATATTTACACAATTCATAAATAGTTTGCAAGCACGAAGATATTGTAACCCCCTGAGTGGTTTCCTCCCATCTATCGTATGTTTTTAAATAAGACTGAAAAAGAAGCACGCAAATTTGTTTAAAGGCATTCAAGGCTTTAATAAATATATCTCAGGTGATATTGTAAGCATTACAAAAATGAAAAAATAAGTAAATATAAAAATGTTCATGTCGAATTACAATCCTATCGTTAAACGTTACAGGCTGGAATAGACCTTGCTAGTGTTAGATGAGAATTCCTTTGGTCTTTTCAAAACCAACCGACTCTCAGAACCCAACTTGCGGCGTCTAGGTAAGGAAGGTCCGCACAAGAACCTTTCATTAAGCTTAATTAAGTTTTGAGGTTTCCTGCTATTTAGATTATTGAAAGTTCATGCTTATCCTCCCGAAATAACCTGCTGCTGTAAATATTTAGGGTTCGCTTGGGCCGGGTGAAATTCCGAAGAACGTGCGGGGTAGTGGTTGGTAGAAGTTTTCAAGTTTTTCACTATTTGTCGCCTTCCCGGCTCTATTAACGCCGGTACATGCAGAAATATCCCGGAATATGTGCTGCTGATGTAAACCATCAAGTTTTGTTGCAATTAATAAGAATTTCATCTGTGACGGAGTCATACTCAAAAAAAAACAGTAATTTTTCTCTTTGATATTTTTTGATATGATTGTGGTTAATTGAAAGGGCACTTACTTGGAACCAGAATTATTGGATGTTATCCGAATCAAATGCAAAGTTCTCCGGTGGTAGAAACAAACTCAATACGATTCTTCCCGTGAACAAAGCTGGTGGAGCCGAAGGGCCCGCGTCGAATCCACGAGGTAGAAAAGATCATTTAATTACCACAAAGTACTTTTGCCTTTTGGTCCGGTGCGGTGTGCTGTTTGCGCTGCTGCCGAGCAAACATCGGCTCTGCCTCCATATGAAAGTCTGCCGAGTATAAATTGAAATGATGTTTCTGGCGCAGTCGAAAGCGCTCAAGAGCCCTGAGAGCTTTCTAAACTTGGAACAATTTCCATTCCACTAATGCTGTTTTGTAGGATCAATATTTGAAGGCACTCGAGGCCACTCCGGCCGGCTACGGAATCCTTGCCTTTTAGCAGACTTTTCCTGCAAACTCCTCTACGCTGGAGGTGGTGCTCGGCGAAGGAACAAAAAATTTCGGCATTTCAGAAGTGGGTTCATCGTCTCTCTCTATCTCCATCCTAATACCTGACAAATATTTTACCCTGTCCTTGTAAGGTCCTGCCTGCAATATCTGAAATTCCACAACCATATGAGAGTATCTAGCTTTCAAAGAACCACACTTATTAAGATAAATATTCCTCACTATTAGTTTATTAGAATTTATCTCGAGGTTTTCAAAATTTTTTAGTAAGGGGGTTATATTTACAGAGGTGTTTGAAAAAATAATAGGGGTCCAAGTTATTTCGATTAAGTGATAAAATTACTACAATTACATATCGACGAGTTTTAAACAAACAATTAGTTAGAAAATACAATATTCATAATATATTCTATAAATACATTTACTTTGCAGTAAACTACACTCTAAAAAATATATTAAGCGTTACTTCAATCCATGAAGTAAATTGTATACCATTTAAATTTCATCTGTTAAAGATTACTTCAATTAATAATACATTAATAATAATTCTAAATGCTTTTGTTGAAAAATCTGAAGTTGCTTAATTTTGTGCAATTATGTCTAATGAAATTTCAAACCAATTCTGTGCCATTTTTACATTGAATCTATTGAAATTTGTACAAATATGTTATTCATATCCCTATTGCAAAAAAATTGTTTTTTTCTTTTCCCATTAAGTTAGTATTATTTGTATGTCAAATCGGTTTGATACAAATCACGTAATGAAATGCTTCGTTCCTATTTAGTGGTGTGCCTTTTTCACTGAAGTAACCGATGAAACGATGCACATTGTTATTAAGCTCTTCGACTTCATGCCTTATTTCAGAAAACAATTTTTTGAATAAAATTTATTTTCTTCGTTCAGAGTTTAGCTGCGAAATTAAAATTTAAATTATTGGTGAAGCCTTCACAGATTTGGAAGCACACGTATATTCGGTTGAGGATTTTGAAATTTTATCAGTTTTTGAAAAGGCAAACTTTTGAAGCAATGTAATTTTATCGTGTAAACTTTCTACAAACATTCGTGTTCAACTGCAAAATGATATTTCTGCAAATGAATTTTCCAAACGATTGTGTATGCCAGTAAAAGAAACTAAATTGATAACGTTGCCATAAAATTTTTGTGGTCTCACAGAAATCAAAGAAATTAATATAAAGTTTATTTTCAAACATAGCACAGCAATACAGAAAATCATGTTTGGTTGAGCGAAAGAGCGATTTTGGCAGCAAAAAACAAATATGTTAATGAATTGAATTTGGATATATAATTAAAAATACCCGGTGATTTTACTTATTTATTTATTTAGCTTAATACAAGCTACATAGATAAATAACAATAAACAATAACAATAAAACCTAAATTAACTAAATTAAAATTAACCTACTATGCCTAGATCGGAAGAGCATAGATACTGAATGGTTGTGTTGAGCAAGTATAGTTCAAGCTTAAGGGAGATTTTGGTAAGATGGAAATCGAAGGGGGCAGAGTTTTTGACCATCTGCAGCATTCTGGTAAAGGGTTCGAAGTGACCATAGTTAGTGATGATGACTTTCAAGGCGAAAGATAAGGAAAGATTTAACGTCACGTGGGTTAGTGTTAAGGAATAAGCTGCGAAGGATGTCAGGGCAACCGATGGAACCAGCTAGGACTTGGTAAACGAAAACAATATCGACGACATCACAACATAGGGCAAGGACTGAAAGATAATTAGTTTTAGGCGGGTTTCATAAGGAGGAAGATTAATGTTAATGAGAGTGGATTGCGAAGGTGATCAGACTTGACAGGCATACTCAAGAAGTGGTATGACAAAGAAGATGAAGAGTGACTTGGTGACATAAGGGTTCCTTAAACCAACGTTTAACGAAGCACAAAACAGAATTGGCCTTGCTAATTGAATGACCTACATATGTGGGAACGGAAGTTCAGCTCAATATCGCATATAACATCGAGATCGCGGAAGAAAGTGACAGAAGGAATGGGTTCTCTGCTGAACATTTTCATAAATTTGAGATAAATAAATGAGATTTTTCGAAAAGCTAGTTTAAAGTTGCAAAGTCAAGTTGAATTTTAATTGATGCAAAGCCTTAAGATTTCAAAATACACATTATGAGGACGCCGAAGTTGTCTTTTCAGCCTATAAATAAGTAATAAAGCATAAACCTACGTTAGTGGGACCAGATTAATTTTAAAACAAAAGGCCTAATTCACTCGTCTTTCCACGTACCATTCTAAAAATTAGAAGGCAATTTGAATTTGAGTGTTAGTAGAGGAACCATAGAAAGCCCACATGAATGCCATATTTAACTTTACAAAATCTACATAATCGGAATTGAATGAAAATAAGTCATTAGGTTGGATCCTCACAAGATAAGGCTATGGGAAAATAGTCAATAGTGTTAGATGCTTTTTCCAGAAACAGCTCTCCTGGTCGATACCCTAGTAACAACGATTTGTTGGGCTCGACGAAGGCTGCGTTGCGTTAAAATCGCATTAAAGGACACGAGCTCACTATTTGCGCAGCTAAAATAAGGCCATACACACCGATTAATAACTCTCGCACTATTGAACGCGAATAGGTCTGTACGCGGCCCGAGAATTACCCGAGCTGCGATTTGAATTTTAATTGGGGCAAAGCTATTTTTGGGCCCGTCTGGATTACCAGCAGCGGAGCGAAACACGCCAATAAGACAGCATTATGTACGGCCCCAATTATGCCTCGGTGTAAATTAATTAGCGGATTCATTACCTTTTGCATGGTTTGTAAATTTGGTTGGGCTTCCGAGCCGATGATGCAGACTTAATGCACACAGCGAGAGCGCGACTGCAGTTAATTAACTTGCCCAAGTCTCGAATATCCCCCATGAATAGTGCAGACTAATCAGGTGTTCACCCATTATTACTTGGGGTTCGTGAATAGGTGGCGGTCGCAGGCAGTCCCCTAATCCTTTGAGCCGATTCCGGCCAGTAATGGACCCAAAGTACAAAAACCTGTAAAGGTGCGCTTAAGTTAAAGAAATTCGAAAAAAGGATACACGTGGTCCAAGGGAACTAATGGACTCTGGCTGGATTTGCATTACCAAGTCTTTGTAGCGCAGATGAAATTGCCGGGGCCACCCGCCGCCGCCATTGGGACTGTCGAAATCGACTCCCACATTTCAATTAGTCGCATCCTTCGACATGTCCGGGCGCCGCTAGACGTCTTTAAAATGAAATGAATAAATTCATGAACTCGGCCGGAAATCCTTTTAATCCTTCCACCGTTCAATTTTGAGCACCAATGGAAAGTCAAAATCCCAATTCTCAATAGGACTCAGTCCGGCGACAAAGGGACTTAAGTCTCTTATGTTAATTAAGGGAGCGCCACTTCATAGCTCCTGATCCGTCAATCACTCGCCCGGATAAAGGGATGCGGCCCCGTCTGGGCTTTTCAGACCCATTTTTGTTATGATTACTGATGAAGGCCCTTCAATGCACTTCGCTACCCTGCTGGGGCGGATTTCGTCTGAATAAAAATGAGCTTCCGGGCGGGCAAGTGACGCGCCCAGCTTAGGATCAAATGCAAATTAATTGGTGGTTTCCGCCCGACAGGTGTTAAAGTATTCCTAGCGATTCGATTCGAATTTGCATACTTTGAAGGTTTCACCAGTTCCTGCAGTGTTATGCCTTCTGTGTTTTTCCCTGCTCCTGCTTCAGTCTCACTCAAAGGGCTTAACTGTTACACTTACAGATTTTAGTACTCCATGAAAGATGAGGAGTATGTTTATCCTTGAACATTTACAATTTTCGATTATACTCGTATTTAAAAGTAGTACTTAATTGAACATATTTAATAATTACGACTAATAATTAACTAAAAAATACAAATATGTTATCCTACTAATAACAATATTATAAATTAAATTGAGATTTTCTTAAAAATCCTTAATACCGAATATTGTTCTTTTATAAGCTAATAACTTAAAGTAAGCGACAAACACCGTGTTTTGCTAATATTTAAAATAACTTATCGCATCCAGAAAGAAAACATCGATTTCAATGTAGTCTTGGTTTTGATTTTGGTCAAATTTTATTTATGCATTAATTAGATCAATTTAGTTGGGAAATGGATATAATTCGTCAAGAGGATGAGGGTCTGGACTTTCTTCTGTATCGTTTTCCCATATTTCATTATCTATTTCAATCAAATTTTGTTTACACATTCATTGTGTTCCCATTGGATATTTCAAAGTTGCCCCGGCCCTCCCACAAAGGTTGGACGAGAGCTGATGTTAAGGCAGCAATTCTTCTTTGGAGAAAAAAATGATATTTTGTCTGGGACTTTTTTCTTTATATGATGTGTTATTTTCAAGTTATTTTTATTTTCCAATTAAAATGGTATACCCAGCATATGTATATATGGTGTACCATTTAATTAACATATTATAAGCATTTGGTTCAGCATATATCGATCGAATAGTTTTGAGTTCAAATACCTTCCCCAAGGCATAAGTAATTACTATTTCATGTAATCGATAAAGTTATATTTATATGTAGAATGTAGATTTTGTCTTTTCTTTCTTTTTTTTCTTTTATAAATAATAGGAATGCAATATCCTTTTTTAGATACGGCATTTATGCTAAAAGCACTTATCCCTGGGGATATATACTTAATTATATGTTGAAAAAAAAGAGTTGTTATGAAAGAAATTTATGTTTTTTAGAATTCCGCATAAAATTCATCCGACAAGGGGAAGTTTAGTATTTATTTTATTGTACATATTTTACTTGTATTTCCATTTATTTTATATTTTTATTTTTTGGAGGTACTACTAATCCTCGTCCTCCGTTCAATTTTCGTACACTTAGACCTTTTTTTTTTCTTATTGTTATTTTTTTAGCCCAATTACAACCTCAAAACAGAATGGCATACTCACAGTCAACTAAACGACCAGCACGCGGCCCCTGAATTTATTTATTAGGTAGATTTTAATTGTTGCTATCGAAAAAGTTGAATGACAAAATTCATTTTTGGGCTTTTAATAAAAAATTTTCAATTTGAGTTTTAGAAAACCTCTTTCTTATATCAGCATAAATATTTCAAATGAACATATAATTAATTTCACGTTTAGTTTTTCACAACAAAAATAAATAGGTGTTTCAGAACTTACCGAAATGTTTATTCAAATTATCTTCTATTTGAAAATTTATTAATTTAAAGACTAAAACTCTCAAAATCAAACTGCAGCAGGACACAACTCAGCAGCACGCCCGATGGTGTCCAAGTAACGAGTACCCCGCGATAATGCACATTCCCGAATTTTGCCTAACCTTTTATACCTCTAACCTGGTTATAACTAAATCCTTTGGCGGCTAAACTATGCGCATGCTAGGACATGTTCAATTAAGAAGGTGCCTGTTTGTTCATTGCACATGTGCGAAGGACTTTATGGCCATGCACAGGGAACCTATGCTTCCCTTCTTAGAGTTATTTATTACCACAGACATTCGACGCTATTTCCAGATTATCATACTGTTGCTTGTCCTTACAAACACCCGTGCTGCTGAGAAGATATGCTACAATCTTTAATTTACTTATTCAAGACCAAGCGGGATTTTCCTGGTTTTTCCGTGACCCTTACATTAATAGATTGTGATTTGACTTAGCTAGTTTTCATCTAACTACTCTAAATAACTAAGCTACAAATTTCCTTATAACATCTAATGTAGATCTTTAATTCTTGCCAGAGTCAGAAAAGACATATTTTCTTAAAGATAATTAAAGTGAAAATTAACACTTACAGATAATTCAATATGAAATCAACAGGCTTCTAAAACTACAATTTTTTTTAAAAAAAAAGATATATCCTGTGCTTCTCCTATAGTTGAATAATGACAAACAGTTCAATGAACCGCTTGCAATATTTTGAAAAACGTTTGGAAAGTGTTACGAAAAATTTACTATCGTGGGTTGTGCTTTGGCATTGTCACAGGAGATTTGTAAATAGCCCATCCTTTGAATTGTCTCTTTCATGACACCTCTCCCCTATAGGCTACAATAGACAGGATTCCATAAGAAATCTCTCTAAAACAAAACCATTAAAACCTACAAGAACATCAGAAAATTGAATATATTTCCTAAAATTCAAACATTTTCCAATTCCTAATTTGGCACTTTTAAAATACAAATTTTACTTTATAAACAATGCAGTAAAGCATGATGTATTAGAAATTAATATTACCGCATGGGTTCTAAGGGATTAGTATTACCGCATGCAATTTATAGACTATCGGCCTACATGAGTAACAATAAATATTTTTGATAGTCATGCATATAGGAATTGAATTAACACCTTATGGGGTAAGGGCTCACGAAAAAGCACATCTCATAAATAAATTGTCAATTTCAAACATTTTTGAATATTATTTACTAGTTATATGCACAAATATTTGCTTTTGATTTGCCTTTCGAATTTTTAGAATAGATGCGGATAAATTCGAGCGATTTTGGCATTTTACAAGGATTTATTAATTAGTATTTACCTAATTGTTATTTGGAATATTCTCAGTTATCTCAGCTATTAAATGTGTAAACGTTTGCGCAAATATGCGCCGTTTTAAGTCCATTAATTGCCATATTTTTTTTATGTTGTGAAAAAGCTGCTAGCAGAAATCGTCTGCAAAATTGCACGACAAATTTGGAATATCGATAGAGGGCCTGGGGTCGCACCGACCCCATTAATTGCAATTTGATCACGGCGAATAGTAGTAATTTTCAGCGTGTGGCCAGTGTTCCGCATCATTCGCTTTAAACGCGAACTCATTTGCACGCTGTTTTTATTTCTTGATTTTAATTAGCCGTTAGGAATTGTTTAACGCTGCAGTCCACTTAGCGTCAACCGGCGTAAATTAGCTATTTTGTAGCGGCGGTCCAGGGCACCAAATTGCAATCGCATTATACGCGTCCTGTGGGAGGCGAGATGGTAATCTGCTGGGGGCGCCTACACGCACAGGTCCCTCAGTAAATAAATGATAATGATAAACAAACAGCCGGCTGCGTGTAGTACAAGCCCATTAAAGCGTCCGCCCTTAATCCTATTAAGGTGAATTTCAATGTAATTCTATTAAAACATCGATTCAGACCCGAAAGCAGTTAGCACAACATTTGGGTTTAATGTTAAACACGCCGCTGTAACACCGTAACACTGAGGCACCTAAAAAAGCGACGGTACTCCGCTGGCAACATATTCGCCTTCGGTCTATGATTTACAGGACGGACGAACCGGTCCCGGGCCCGGGGGTAGGCTGGCCGCTCGCAATCCTTTAGTCTTTGAGGTTTGTCTGCCCTTCGACCCCTTCGGGAAACCTTTTTTGATATTTATAGGACTCCGGGTCAGCCTCAAAGGAACAAAACGGCAGAAAACCCTTTGCAAAATTTGATGAGAAATCCGAGTCCTTCCAGGCAGAGGTCGAGTGGAAACGGAGATTATCTGTGGCTCACCGAGGACGGGGAAGGGGCGGACGACCTCCGCCAGAGAAGTCGTTTGCCAAATATCTTCATTTCAAGCAATCGTCCCATCAATCGAAATCGATACACAAAGGTGCTCCCCGGCAAGACACAATCGGGGCAATGAGAGGAAATCACTTCGATTTGGTGTACGGAACGAAGACAACTAGTCCTGTTACCGACAAGAGTCCCAAGTCCCGGATCCCGGGTCTCGGGTCCCAGATCCCGCGTCCCGGGCAACTGCTTTAAAGCGGATTTCTCACAATGAATTCATTCAGCACCGGGAGTGGTAACGGGGACGAGGGCGACAGTCAAGTGCGAGGTGACATCGTACACTGCCCGAGCCGTTCTATTTCGAATGAGCTGCAAAGCCCGTGGAGCCCCCATGGCATGTCAAAGGACTGCAAAGTGGCTGCTAGGAGCTCCGCAGAGAAGGCAACTGGGAAATGACAACTTACCTCGAGCTGTTTACTGATAACAAGTCTACGTTTTTCCTCGGAGCACGCCTTTCAAGAGAAGTGCCCACACTTGCACGGTATGAACAGTACCGGAGCAAACACTCCCCCACTTCCCGGCGGCTTCAATTCACGCCCCGAGCGGTTCGGAGCTGCTTAAAAGAGTTTTTCTCGAATTAAAACGAAATAATTATGAAAGCGTGGACATCGAGCCAACTCTTTTCAGAAGGTATACCACTACCTCTAACCCACAATAGCGTTTGAAACTTGGAAAAGGAAAAGAAAGGGCTGCTCTTCATTCACCAAAAAGCAATAAATTTTCGCAATTAGGGAAGATTAAAAGGGGGCTACACTTTGATCCTGACTATCATAAGTGAAGGAAGTTGAAAAGGCACTCTGGAACCGCCGCAACTACCTTTAAGTTGTTGCCTTAACGTCACTTGGTTGAACAATCTGCTTTGCAATTCATTGTTTTATAAATACATGCTGGAGAAAAACCTCCTAATGTCCCTTATTTTTATCAGGTGCAAAACAAAGTCTCATGGGAGGCATAGAATGGTAGCATAAAAACACAATTTATAAAATTTGATATGTAAAGTTTTTATAGTTGTCTAAAAAAGGATCAGCGGGGTAAGATGAAGTAGGGAGGTAAAATGACTCCTAAAATCTCCCAAACCAAAAGAATTACGGTCAAATCTGTTTACTAAGACCGTATCAAGATTTCTCAGGGAGAAAGAGAAAGAGACCGAAATATTTGAATTGGAGGGGATGGATATTACCTACATTGTACTACATATATATGCGCGTCATGCTTAAAGTCTCATTTTGCGTTGAACTTTCTACTGATAAGATCAAGATTTTCAACATGAGTGCCTTATTTTATAAATGTTTTGAAACTATGTTTCTCTGCCTTCTCTCGAAAAGAGCTAAATGGACTTATGCCCAGGCAGCAAGATATATCAAAAAGGATGCGTCTTTTGTAATGAAAAGAAGTTTTTAAGGAAAAAACGTCTATGACTTGCCAAAAAGGGGTAAAAAAAGAAAAAGAAAACATCGCTATTTTGAAGCTTTTTGAAAAGGATCCACAAATGACGTTGAGACAAGCTAGAAGCAAATTAGCGGAAAAAAGTAATAACATGTCTGTCTATACCATGCGCCAAAGAAAAAGAGAAAATTCCATCAAACACCCCAGTACTACAATTAAGCCACTTTTATCCGAAAAGCACATCGAAAACTGTTTGAAATGGGCTAAAGAAATTTGAACCGCGATTGGACAAACGTCACCATTTTGGGTATATCAAAGACATAAACGAGTATGGTCGGTATTACATTATACGTACCGTAAAACATCCAATAAGAGTTCATGTGTGGGGATGCTTCTGTTCGCAAGAATTTTAAAAACTGATTGTTTTTACTGGAAAGGTGAATGCAGAAAGGATGATGCAAATTTACAAAAACTGGTTATTAAAGTCTACAGATTCTCGGTTTGGAACTAGAAACCGATTGTGAATCTTGCAAGAAGATAATGATACAAAACACAGAAGTCGTCTTCGTATCGAATGGAAGATCAAGAGGATATCATTGTGTGGACCCTTTTGAAAACAAAACTGCAACGGAAAAATGCTTTCACTGTGTAACAACTTAAATCATCAGTAAAAAAAAGCCTGGAAGGATATATCACTAGAATTTGCTGAAAAATTAATTGAAAATATGAACAATGGATGTATAACTATAATAGAAAATAACAGTGACTTCACCAAATATTAAATGTATTGTGGAAAAGAAAATAAAGTAAATAATAAGGAAAAGATAATATTTTGTTAATTTTTTATCGCATTATTGAATTCTGAGCATACGGTCTTACCAAACAGACCGCCCCGTATCGATGTTGTGAATGACATCGAAGTAGGAGGTCTCGTAAATCCACGAGCTAAATCTAGTTTGATTTGATCTAAATTTCACTTTGAATACGTAACGAAGTTTTTGTAAAAAGCTACATTATTTTCATAGACCGTACATTGATATTTATATATTTACAAACAGTTTCTTCAATATATATACCGTGTAGAATCATTCGAACAGTGATTCCGTCCCTACCCCGCCCGATGGAGTAGGTAAATAATATTATTAGAAATTTTATTATATTTAACAAATTTTTAAGCAGTAGAAAATCTAAGAATTCCCTTAAACAATACAGCACGACTATAACTTTTATTGGGGAATATAAAATCATGCAGAGTTCGGAGGTGGAGAGATTGTAGGATGAGTTATATTTTCGCTTAAATACATAGCTTGGTGAAAAGTCTTTAAAGAAATAACAAAAAAGCAAGTATTAACTGCATTAGTATTTTTCAAACTTAAACATAAAGGTTTTTTTAAGATTCTTATCGTTTGGAAATGCAAAACTCGCGCCAAAACCAGAAAAATATAAGAACAAAGGGCCATCGGAGGGGGATTTCAAAGAGTCCTCTCCTGATTGATTTGGAAGAAAAGGCTGAAAACCGAAAAATATAAACTTTTCTTCTTAAATTGATTACAACTAACAATATATTTCCTATTCTATCAATACCTTCTTATGGAACAGGAGATTTTTTTGCAATTTGCCATTTTTCTCACCATTCTTAGGGTAGTTGTCTAGAAATCTTTATGATTTTGTATGCGGAAGGTGGCTAGTGTTTTTAGTTCTTCAAAGTAAATAAAAAGTTGCTTCTAAAAAGATTTTCTTTTCTTTAATATATTGTTTACAAAATATATACAAATACTGTAGAAATACGCGAAGAGACAAGACGGTGTTTCGTGATTTCTCGCACTATAATTTAATAAATGAAAATCCGCGATTATAATTTTACAAGAAACGGTCATGGAACTAGTCATGCATGCCGCTTAAGCACCGATTTATCAAAGACAGAGACAGTATTGGACTTATACGCATGTATACGCAGTATTTTTAGCGGGCAGCCAATTACGCCTGAGTCCGATCAATAACCAACGTCGGCGCGAAAAGCTATAATTGGTTCAGGGAGCTAATCTCTTATGCCTATTAGTCCCACATGAGGACGTGCTCAAGGACCCATTCATGTAAATCAATGGCCGAGCTCCGATGAAGATACGAATAAAGGCGGGGGTCGGAGTCACTTCGTTATGGAGCGATTGATGAGGAATCAAATGCTAAGGGATCCATTCAATCAGATAATGTGACTGCTCTGTATTATGCCCAAATGAAGCAGATAATGCGGACCCGTACAGCCCCCCAGGGAGCAGGACTGCACCCCGCCTGTGTCGCCTTTGAAGCAGTACGGCGGGCGGCCACCATTCCCCCACCCCGCATGCATGTAGCACTATGGAACTATTGGGAGCTGGGGTTCGGGCTCCTTCGGATTTATGAACTCGAATTCCGGATGCAGATCTAGACGATAACCATGTGTATCCCAAATGGATATAAATCCGCCCGGAGTCATTCTCCTTGTTTGATAACCATAAAGAATTCCCTGCTAATATCATTTTGGTGCTTTATTGCAGACCGGCCCGGTTGTAGTTTAATAAGGTCGGATGCTTAGCACAAATTAATAAATAATTCCATTCCGGATTTTACGGAGGAGAACTCCTGCGAGCCCGCCTTATCATGTTGGAGGACTGTCCATTAAAATGCTCGCTCCAGTGCTATATCATCGTTTCCCATGGTTCATTTTGTGGGGATCTGAGCGGGTGTCGAGAAGATCTGCCTTAACACCGACCCAAATTGAGAGAATCCCCGTGAAAAATTCCTTTTTGCAGTTTTTTGTCAGAGACAAATCATATCATTTTGCTCTGACAGATTTCTTCATCCAAGAAAAATCAGCAATTTAAATTCACCCAAAAATTACACTTCAGTTTCACCGCCCTCGACCTTCCCGTACCATCACCCTAATGGTGGAATGTTCACCACCCCCACATTGCGCCCCCGATTGCATAGTGAACGTGGTGAACGACGTCTAACAGCAACAAGTGCGGTGCCGAGCGGGTACACCCGACGCATTAAGTCTGTTTTGAACCAATTATCCGGATCCCACGTGACTGCTGACTTCTACGCATTCTGAGAATGTGCAACTGAGGCAAGCGGAACACTTTGATTCAGAGAGCTCTTTAAAAAAAATTGCTAATGAAGCGGGTATTTTGCAATTTCAACTTTACATTAGATAAAAAATCATCATTTACTAGGTAAATTCTTTCTCAAATGGTAGTTAGTACTTAGGTATCATTCCTCGTACCTGAAGTAAAGTAAAATGTTTATTTATTTATTTATAGCAAGTTTATTATATAAATGTATATAATACGTATTTACTAATTAAGCAAGAATTCGCTGCATTCATTCATCATTAATAATTTCGAATGGCCTAACGAGAAGGGTAAAACTTAAGGTAATGAAAACTAAACTAAAAATAAACTTATTTAATATTGGGAGAAAACTAATCAGAAGAAACCCAATGAGTAAATTAAAAGTAAAGAACTATTCTTACATACTAATTAAGGGGAGGTTCTTCTTTGATCGACGAAAAAGTAGGTACACTTTTGCATTTTTTTTTAGGAAAATGATATAAAGGAGGTATAAAAATTCTTTTTTGTATATTTTTTTTATTGTACATTTATGTGTACTTTTAGATTTTTATTTCCAAAAAAAAAAAAAACAAAATGGCGGCTGTGATGGGCTTCCGTGTAGAGCGTGTTTTAAAAACATTGCCAACTTCTTGCCACGATCCTGGGTCGAAATCGATCTAAAATCAAAAAAATCAAAAATTGTAGGTCATTCTACAATAAATGGAAAAGGGGTTATACCAAACATATTTTCAAAAAGTTGAAAATTGACAAAATGGCAAACGCTTACAAATTAAGTGCTTTTTTCGTGAATTATTGCTTGTAAAAAATAGTTAACATAATAATTTTTCATATTTTGTTGGTATAACCCCCTTTCAAAAATGTTTACTTTCGAATGCAGCAAACTAGAAGTAAATCGATTCAGCCGTTTTCGAGTAAACTTGGCGCAAACTTGATTTTCCGTAAATCGACTTGAAAGTTTCGGTTCATTTTTTGTGATTTTTACTACATTTTTCGTTAAGTTTGGTGAATATAATTCAACTTGCGTTTCGATTTTCATAACAAAACTATAGTTCTTTATGTTTTTTGAGTTGCTGAATCCGAATCTGGAAACCAGGCTAGGCAAGTTTACCTGGGACGAGCGCCGAGTGAAAAGCGGAGAGGCGAGCGAGCGCCCCGCTGCGTTCAACGAGCTGTAGAATCGGTTCTATTGCTCGGATCGGCATAAAATTGGAAAACAATATTCTTGAAATATTCTTGAAGAAAATCAAAAAAAAAAAATAGAAAATTTCAAAATTTTATAGGAGAACCTCCCTTTAAAGCCTAACTATCCTATCATCTATTTAATTCCCTAATTAGGAGATTTTCAGACCATAAACACCTTTCAAAAAATTTTTCGACAATGCGTTTTAATTCATCTGTTAATTGACTCGACGTTAGCACGTTACGTGTAGTTCGGAGGATGACAAGTTCCACGGTAAATTGAATATCATTTTAAGAATTTTATTTTGTAAAACTTGTTACTTTGTTTAAATGAGTCTTTCCGCATTGAAACCGGATCGGAGCAGCATAGAGCTTGAAAAATTACTTTATAGATTATGAATTTATTTTCCAGGTGTTCTTCCAGATCCTCCAGATCTTCTGTTTATAAATGGATACATTGTTTTTATTAATCCGTTAGTAAAGTAAAATAAAACTCCTTCATAAAATTCGTAATAAGAAAATGTAAATGGGAAATTGCCGCGCTACCCTATAAAATTTAAATACCCTCTTCTGATCATAACCTTGAAAATCCGAAAAAAAATTACGGTTTTATTTATCTAGTATCTAAAGGGACATCCAAACCGTAACAAGACAGAAATTAAGGGGGAACAAGGATGATTTGTGGTTTCATTTTTAATTAAATAGAAAATCTAGGTAAATATAGTTATGTTTTATTGTGAAATCGAATATACACTCATAAGAATTTATTAAGTTATGTTATGTTTGTACTATATTATGTAATTGCATTCTCCAAAACGGCTCTAACGATTTTCGAGAGCGATAAATCGATCTAGCTAGGTCTGATCACTACAAAAATTTCGAATTCAAAAGAGCGGCCTTTCAAATTTTAAGCTTCAATGGATTTTCATTATAATTAATACAAGAGGTTTTTCAGAATCGCTCAAATCCGTTTTAAAAACTTATAAATTTCAAATAATAAATAATCTAACTATTTCGGGTACTTCATTGACATTGATACAGATTTTAACTCAACGCTTCACTCAGACTAAGAAAACTGAATTAGGAGAGCATCACATAACACTGGGGTTGGTTCAATAATTCTATATTTCAATACAGACATACTTATATTTTACGATAATTAAATTTTTATCAACTATTTTAAAAATAAATTTATCAAAGCCTTTTCTGCAAATAAACGTAATGTAAATAATCCTTTTTCTTTCCATCGCTTTAGTAAATAAACCTCCTTTGCCAATTCACCGATGGAAAAATTAGTATAAAAACAATTTTGTATAACGGCAAATAATTATTTTTTTTAAATAGCTATATTCTTGATAATTGTACAAAAAAAGTATCATTGATGTGAAATTTCACATTTAGAGGTAGTCCACAAAAGTTGTTCTATGGTTAGATTAAATATTTTTTTTATCTTTTATTTTTATAATTAACTCTTAGAAGACGAGAAAAAATAACATTAAAATATAAGACGTCATTATTACTTTGCCTTATCTGTATTGATTTTTTTTTTTATTTAAATCAAGAATTCAATTAAGGCAATTTATTGCGTACCTACCATTATTATTTTTTTAAATAACGACACTTTCACAAATTTGCATTGAAATTCGAAAAATTCTTAAAAGACAATAATAGCCAACTTTTCAGAATTCATGAATTAGCATTGTCCCCAAATTATTGCAATTGAGATTTACCAAAATGATTAACAAAAGAAACCAAACTATTAAGTGGGAATGGTTTTGAATCATTGATGCGAATCAATAAAAAAAACACCAATAATTTAATTTACCTTTCTTATTAAAAGTGCAATCTTTATTTCGAGGAGTATTTTTATTCTCTATTCGAATTCTTCTTGAATTTCTTCCTCGTTATCATTTGAATCTTGTCTCGACTGCATCCTCGATCGTCCGCTTTCCCATAATGACTCTAACTCTACGCTACACTCATTTGCTATCTTCTGAACCAAGGACTTATCTAGCAGTCCACGGCTGCTCCAGCTGGGGTCCTTCATCGCCAACTCTTTCAGAGCACCTAGCGCTTCCATGTATAACTTTGAAGAAACTAGAGCTTGAACTAGAAACGCAATAAGATCGGAATGGCGAATTGGAGGCCTTTCTGATTTAACTGAAAATTGATTTTGAGAAAAGAATGTTGGTACTATAAAGCACTAACCTAACATATTCCGGCATCCTGCGATTACAGCTTGATTATCGCCGTTCTCTAAAGCTTCTTGAATATCCAAAACATACTTAACTTCTACAATCGTTTTTTGAAGATTATCAGCAGCGCGTTGTGAATTAGGCACTTTTGTCAGACACCTCGCTGCCTCGTGCATAGCTTTTAATGCCTTTTCATAGTCACGAAATTCGTCAATTTCTACCTGGGCACAGTTGGCATAAAAATTAGCCAGTGAATCATATGCCTGTCCTTTTGAATAAAAGGTTACTATGTGCTTTAAAACTTTTGGATCACTCTGCCAATTCAGGGACTGCAAGTAGTTAGCTGCCATTATATATACTTCCCTCTGTCTGGACATTCCAGCGAAGAAAATTATTTTATCGGTGTCCCCTGATTTAAGCAGGCTCTTCATTGCGCGCACTTTATTCCCAGCTTGAGTGAATTTTTTAGTAGCACTGTGATAGTCTCCTTGTTCTTGCAACAATTCCCCAAGCTGAAGAAGTACTTTAGCACGGATGTCTTCACTTAGTTCATCTTTTGAGGGCGTCAAAAGATCTGCAAGCGACTCAGTAATTGGAACACCTTTCTCAGAACAAATTTGAATAGCACGCTCATATTGCTTTGCATTGGCCAATAATTGAACAGCCCTTTGAGGTTGTTCAATGCTTAAAAAGAATTCTGCGCAACGATTAACCAAGTCAGGATCAGATTCTGCAGTTAGCTCGGATGCAATCACCTGAAGTGTTTCAGGTTGTTGAGAAGCAAAAGCCATTTCCACGGCTTTGTGCAACATACCTGCGCGATGATAGAGCTCCACAGACATTTTATAAGCACCACATTCCTCAAAGTACGCAGCTGCAATTGCCTTGTCCCGAGCACGAGCAGAGCTAGCCACAGACCAAAGCTCATCTTGCAAATCATTCTCTTTGCAAATGCGGACTGCATTGCTATAAGTTTGCGCTCTTGTATAAAATTGAATTGCCTCCTGGTATTTGCCTATGTTCTCATAGTGGCGAGCGAGATGATAACAAGCCGCTTTGTCGCCACATTGTCGAGCAATAGTGTCAGCCTTCGAAAGCTGCCCAAGGAAACAAAGAATTTTTACCTGAAAAAACAAACATTTTTCTTCTTGACAACAACAGACAATTGAAACTAGAATTGTTAACTGTTGTATTACCACAACTATCAATTTCCATTATAAGTACAAATTACTAATAGCGTTGCACGTAATAGTACCTAATACAAAACCTGTAGCAGTAACCAGTAATTCTTGAGGAGGCTTGTTCAGGAATATTTTATGTTTTTTTTTAAATATCTGTTTAACATTAAATAGTGCTGAATAATGCTGAGTTTATATTTCAAAATAATGCTTGTCTAAATATGGCAATGGAAATTTATAAAAAAAAAATTAAATTTTTGTATACTACAAATTTATTTCACTACCCTTACTTGTAATGCTTTTGCTAAAGCTCAAACTAAAATTAGATTTACCTGTGAAAACCAATCCTCCGCTTTTTGGTAAATTTTGAACGCTGAATCCATATCACCAGTACTCTCCACATACTGTCCCCACCATTTCAACATGCTTGGGTCAGTAGTGTTCTGCATGTATTTCTTTAAGAAGAATAAATAATAGTTAAATAAACAGATTTTTCAATCCCCACCTTAAGCATGTTTGGGTCTTCAAGAAGCATTTGAGTCACTCCTTGAACCGGATTTTGTGACTTCTCATAAAACTCAATCGATCCTTTGATATTTCCAGCTTCTTTCAACTGTTCTGCTTTTTGAAAATATGTGTTTTTCAGGTGTACTCTATCACCTTGCTCTGCAACTTGTAGAGCCTATTAATAAATGAATATAAATATTCCGTTGTTTATTAACAGGTATCTCACCTCATCTATTCGTCCACAAGCCTGTAGAAGTTTATTGAGGAGATCGAAACGTCCACAGCGTTTATACAAATTTTGCGCTTCATCGATCATACCCAATTCTATTGCCAAAACAGCAACTTTTGCATCGTTTTCTAAAGAATCATCCGCCATCGCCTGCCGAAGTGCTTGTACTGATCGTGCCTTTTTTAAATGTCCAAGGCAAACTTTAGCCACATCAAGCCTTCCAGTCTGGACACACATTTTTGCGAGATTCATCCAAACCACTTCAGATTGAATGGAACGAATGCAACTGAAATTTAAAACCTTTAATTCTCCAATTCAGAAGAAATATTCGTACAATTTACCGGAAAGCTTGATCCATATTACCCTGTGCTACATTTAGACTGAAATCTAAGACCATTTTCCTAGTTGCTGAGTCGCATTCTTCCAGCCCCTTAAAATCACGCAAATAAGCTCGAGTAATGACCCCCACGTTTAAAGTAATCTGGGAAGCAATAGAAATTAATCCAACATTAATTCAAATAATGCTTGACGCTTCTCAAATAATTGCATCGATATAAACCATATTGTAACTATTTTTATAAAATAAAATATTATAAAATGTAACTAATAGTAAATATTGAAACATACACATACTTTCATAGAAAGACACGGACTTAATATATGTAAATAAAAAATTCGCCTGTGTCGATTTAATCACTATCCTCAAAACTAGAGTTGATAAATTCAATCATAAAGCTATGATAAATCATTTTTGAGTTCTAATTATGAAATAGGGGATCATATAAAATATCTGGGCAAGGACCACAATACACAGTGTCTACTACCCCAACCGGTTCTCACATATCAGAGTCTTTGGAGGCTACATACAACTAAAAAGTTGGAAAATTTGCAGATTTAAAAAAAAAAACCAAGGTATGTTTTATATTTGCATTAAAGCCTTTACTATTTCTTCTAGAGGCTACATACAACTAAAAAGTTGGAAAATTTACAGATTTAAAAAAAAACAAACCAAGGTATGTTTTATATTTGCATTAAAGCCTTTACTATTCTTTCTTATAATAATGTTCGGATATCGCTAGTGTTTTATATGAGGACCAATTTTTCAGGAACCACTAAATCGATCACTTCAAATTTTGGTTAAGAGTAGAAAATAGAAATGTCTAGTACGCGATCTTGATGGAACCACATATCACTGATGTTAAGTCCATCTGTTCTAGCCAAAAATAGTCTTCCACATGGCACGATAGAGAACTCTATTGACCGTAACATGCATATTTTAATCGAAGAAAAAATAAGGTCCAATCACACTTCCGGCATGAAATCCACACCACACGATCCCAGTGGTTGTTGTGGAGTCTTTTAAAGTACATGTGGGTTTTTTGCTGTCCAATAATGCATATTTTGCTTATCGACAAAGCCGTTGCATAATAAATATAGGCATAATAAAAAACGGAAGAGGTATCTCTTGAGAAAGAAAAATGCACCCTTTCATACTTTTAAGAGTATCGCCCGACAGTAAAATACCACCCGACCATAATATACGACTTGCGTAAATTACCCACGAGCGACGACATCACTCTTAAGCGCAAGTGCCCGAACAAGCGGAAAAAGTGTAATCAAGGCACATGCGAAACAATGGAAGCATTGTCGCGGCACAAAAAATTTGTTGATCACTTTTTCTTCGATTGGTTATCGACGCCAGAAATTGAATAATAAGTGCAATAGGGAAAATTACCACGTTTGGAGCGCACATATTGACCAGCTTCTCCCCCGGTAACAGGTTGATAGCCTCCAACTCCTTGATAACGCACTTGTCGGTTGTAAACAACACAAATGCCTGCGACTCACAGAAAACACCAAGCGCATCTGTTCCACCAGAGGCCGCTTTTGTGATTACCCCGCTGAGTTCGCCCGTATTCTTAACTCCTGTCGACATCCTTCGTTTCTTCTGTGGGCGAGAACGTGATTCTACAGCAAGCAGTCGACTGTCATCCGTATCCCAAAACAATACTATCGGTAATCTGTAATATCGATAGTTGGCAAAAAATGCTTTTTGAAGTAATTGATAATTTTAAGTAGTTTTTAATATTAACACTTTAATGGCCGCATATTTACGCAGTTAAACTTCGCCAGGGACCGCCAATATTTTTGAAGAACTAATTTTAAAAAAAAACTTGATATAAAACATGCGAACCGTGCGAGCATGCGCATTATTAAAGAAATCATCACACAGAGAGGTATTGCCGACTTCGGCGACTTCGACAGTAGCATTATCATTATATAGAAAGGCTTTATTGGCCAATAACTCTCGATGTTACTATCACACAAATACTGTGTGATCGGCCACTAACAGTTGTTCCAGCTATCACACACATGTTATGCGAGCGGCCATTATAGCATTAATATAACTTTATATAAAAAAACAATATCACCTATAAAACCTCGACTATGGGTGCTCGCTCCGGAATATGATCGATTCCGGATACTGTCGACCACAAGTAAACAAAAAGAAATTTTAGAAATTCTGACATAGGTGTATGCTATATTTTGTTTAATATGTGGAATATTTAACAATATGGTAATAAAATTTTACTGCACAATGTATGAATTTTCACTATCTGAATACAAGAAATTCGCTTTGATTTGGTGAGGACAACCAGTCACGTTTTTCTTGAAATACAAAGCTATTAATTTCTTCTAAAACAGATTAATTCTGGTAGGGTATTTCTCTAAAAACATAAAAATTAAGAATACATTTCAATTTTTCCTTTCTGAATTTTTCCGAATAAGAACAAACTCCTGCAATCAAAAGCAAAATTATTACACATTTTTTATTGGCTATTTGAATTAAATTAATTCATTCTATTCATTTTAATATTAATAAGAAAACTGAATGTTTTTGACAATTCGTTCATTACAAAAAATGTTTAACAATGAACCTTTTTTAATGTCTAATGAGATAATTGCATTAAGCACAAAATTATATACCAGATGTGTAAAAATGTCATGTTCATTACAATTATTATAACCATTACAATTGATATTTTTTGACATGGTTTTACCATTATTAAAATGAATAAATAATAATTTTCACCAGAGATAAAAGAGTGTGAGTAAATAAATACAATGAAGTAATTCAATCAGAATTACTATTACCAATATAATTACCATTGCAGTATTGATAATGGTAATTTAAAAGAAATGACAGATTTAATCATTACCAATATAAATCATTATTTTACATGTTTGTTGTATACATAATGGATTTCTTCAGAAATTGTACGTTTATTTAAAAAAAGCAAAATAATAATCGGATCCAACAAAATTATACAAAACAGTATTCGTTTGAAATACTGTGCTGAGCGGAACCCCAGTTTTTTGTTTCATACAGATAGTGTGAGACCGTTGTGCTCAGCGCATTTACTTTGCCACGGTTTGTACAAACATTTTAAATAAATTTATTGCCTTAAGTTTTTCGACTGAAATTTTTACGGTCGCCTTTCCACCTTTTATAGCCGAAATGTTTCTTATTTTCAAAGTTGCATCAAAACCTACCTACCTTGGAATGAAGTTCCCTATGAAGTCATTGTCCGGCTTCCTGAAAAAGTCATATTTGCCCATGTTGTCCCTTTCGAAGTCCCATACGTACACCCTACCATCCGGCTGCAGACTCTCATTAGCAATGATCAGCGCCAGGTGAGAACCACTCGAGTTGCACTTGGCAAGAATGATTTCGCCAAAGTTTTCAAAGAGGTCATAGCCGCACCTGGGGTGAATGAGTTGCTTGGGTTCGTGGCGGAAAACATCGAAGAGCTTGATGTAGCCGTTCATGGTGAAGATGGTCAAATAATGGGCAGTCAAGTTGAAGCCGATTGCTTTACCTGAAAGTTTAACTTATAAGAGAGGTGTTGCAGAAGGAGCTAACTCACCCTCATTGTCGTTACTGCGAATCTCCTTGAGCACTACTCCCCCAAGGGAGTATATCTTGACGTCGCTGCTTGATAGGCAAAGGATGTTCTGGTCATGAATAAACAAGCCCAGACACTCGCAGGCGAAGCTCTGCACCAGTTTAATGGACAAACTTTTATCGCTCTCGCCGAGCTCATCATCCTTGCTAATTTTGTATGTAACAATCGTCCGGCCATTGCTGAGGACGAGGTTGTGCTCCGTGAGGGACAGGTTCGTGATTGAGACGTCAGCATGCACAGTGGTTGATTTTCCGCACAAATGCTCCACGTAGACCTGGTTTGCGCTCCTCTGCACAGCCCAAACGTCCCGACAGTGAAAGGACAAGAGCGGTTGCTCCTGGAGCAGAATTCGCGTCAGTACTCAATACAACCAGCCCAGACGGGGGCCCAGCAGGCCTGACTTACCTTCAGCACATAGACATTCGAAATGCAGTTGACCAGGATAACTGGCTTAGCAACTTCGCTGGTACCCCAGCAGCACTGCTTAATTGCGCCCCATACCGCTGATATATTGTTCAATTGCCAGGAATTTTCCGGTACATCGACTGTGTAATTAGTTGTCTTCCTCCACGTGTACAAATTCCCCTGATTTGTGCCGGCGCACAGTGTCTGATTGTCCTGGCAATAGGCGATGCATGTGAATATTTCATTTGTTTGCCCTGCCAGAGCCTGTTGACCTGTTCCCAGCAACGGGACCTTCGTGTGCAATGTTGACGGCGAGCCTGTATTGTTCCACATGGCATGTTGCACCGATAGAAACGTTAGTGCACTATGCTGCATTAGCTATGTGTGGAAGGTATACCTTTACTGGCTGACTCGGTGGTTAGAAGGTAGTTCTCGCCCGTGTCTATATCCCAGATCCGCACGCTAAAGTCACCTATGGGCAAAATTTAACTTAAATTGTCTTCTAAACATGGTGCGGGCAAATATATAAAATCTGTGAAGTAACTTAAACGCGTCAAATTCAAGAACGCTTTTTAAATCTTTGTAAAGGTTGGCTTAAATAGTAAATCATATTATAATCGTTTTGGGAAATTTGTAAAAAACAAATGAAAGTTTGAACTATTTAAGGGTTATTAAAAATACCATAGATTTTAAGGCGTCTTTTACAAAATATCGAACAAAATTAATTTTTGTTTTTAACAAATTACCTGATAGAATAAAGAATAAATTAAACCATTAGCTCCCAAGACAAACCTACCGAAAATACTCCTAAGAAAATATAAAAATTAAAAATCGACTATTTCCTCCTTATCTTATCTTAAAATCTTAAATAAAAAATAGTTTAACAGGCAAATATTCATACAAACACAGGTATAATTGGAGTACAATTAATTAAATTTTTAGTGTATATATAAATTAACATTTTATATTATATAGTGCAACAATAGGATTTAAAAGTCTTCAACCCTCACCTGTAATAATAGCAAGAGAACCTGCTGCCCAAGAAATAGCCCCATTATTGCCGGGAATTTTTCCGCTTAGTTTGACACGGTCGCTCTCTATAATAACTCCATTCGACTCGACGGTGTAATGGCACACAGTCATATCTTCCATTAGGGCAACTACTGCATCCCTGAGAAGAAAAAAGGAAAATTGCGCGAAAAAGTTGTATATTTAGCTTGTACCTTTTTGGATGCCACAGAATTTGTGAAGTGGGTGAGTTGCTTCTCAGCACCTCTGTGCAGGTGCCACCTTGATTCAGGTAATAAACGACACCAGATTGTGTGCCCACATAAAAGCAGTGATTGTCACTCACTCCGGAATGGGTAAGGTTTCGCGCTGCAGTCCTTGGTCGCCAGTTAGTAAGCGCGTCCAGGGCTATCTCATCGCCTTCAACAGCGGCTCGAGCAAGATTGGTCAGTTCTGTTCTCACGGCACTCTCCACTGTCCTCCTGAAAGTAATATGCAGCAGAGTATCCTTGAGGTCATGAGAAAACATGGTAAGAAACTGATATTGTCCATCGCAACGCCACCCTGTTAGAAGACCCATCTAAAAATTATCACTATTAAAATGAATTCAATAAAACTAAAAAAAGAGCCACACAGAATCTGTGGTAACCATCCTGCCACCCTTTTCGCTGAACTCCAGAAGGATGATCGGAACCTTATGCGGACCATGGACATTGGAGAATTCACGGTTTCCATCGAACCAGGCGTATATTTCTCCATTTTCCCAGCCAGTTACCAACAGCCTCTTCTGCGGGTGCCAGCTCAAGGCTGTGGACTGCGATACAGGATGGACTGGGTAGGTAATATCCCTCACCGGTTCACCCTGATAAGCGATAGTTTGGTAATAAGTTAATTAGTCAATTATTAGTCGAATTTTGATTTAGAATTTTAAGAATTCATTGACTTTGAAGTTTCCTAAACAATTTTGATAGACAGCAGTAAAAACCATTTGGGGGCAAAATTGACGAATATTTCCATTTCAATTTTCAATACTTATTTTCAAAAAATATCCTTTGAAATTGTGTAAAATCATAAATTAAAGACGCAAGAAATACTTTATGTCTGCATACCTATATCCCGGAAAAATAGAGATTCCAGGATATTCGACATTGTAATGGAAAATCGCACCAAAAACAGTAGAAATTATCATATATTAATCCCTTTAAAATCAAAAGTTTATTTGTTTGTAAACTTCAAGGGATTGTCAACAAAATTGATATATTATTGAGTTGAGTTTGGAGGTTCTTGGAGATGTTGTTTGCAAATGCACTTTCATTTTAATAATTCAAGATGATGATCCCAATATGATGACTAAAACATACGAAATGAACGTAGTGAAAATTAGTACCACGTATTTTAAGGCCGAATCAATAACAACAAATATTTGTTTCGTCAATATTTTCGACACTTATTACTGAAACTATGAATTAACAAAACTGAAAATAATTTGCCTTATTTAAATATTTCGTAAAGCACAAAAATATTTTGTCCATTATGCAACTAATTGGAATTTGTCAATGGATCATAGGGAACAGTAATTGGCCATTCCTAACTGCTAATTTGAAAATAGTCAAATTATTTGTAATTCTGAATTATAATTCCTTTACTATTCAAGCAATAGGTAATTCATGGATCACAAATTTTAAATACTCACCTGCTTTACAATTGTCAGTAAACATTATTTTATTACTCAAGCAATCAGCAATTCATGGACTAGACATTTTCAAATATTCACCTAATTTCTAATTGTCAGTCACAATTGTTTTATTACTCTTATTGAGTTATTTATAGACAAAATATATTAATATGTCCATTATCATTGTTGTGCTTCCATGTAAATATCACACGTTTTATATGTTGCATGTTCGTCATGTGACGAAGCATAACACATCGTTATTGCGATTACATATAGGGCATATTCTAACATAGATGCATTGTATACATATATGTAAACATGGCATAGTATATTTTTTTAATTATTTTGCAAACAAGTACATTCGTAATTTTGTAATTAGAAATTGTTGACAAATTGAAAAATCGAAAATGAAATATAAGGTCTGTTCGTTGAGTTCTGATTTCAATCAGATCAGATCCAAGCACATATAGATCAACTTAGACCTCGACAGCTGATTATCAGATTATATTAGATCAAAAAAGATCAGAAGTTTCAACGAATGTAAATCAATCAGTTAAGATCATCAAGTGTCAATTATCAAAGGTGAGGCTGCAAGAAAAAGAAATTTGAAATTTTATTGAGTAAATTATTTTAAGGATAAAAATTTTACTTGCATAAATCGTTTGAAACAATCCACAGTCACCTGATTATTTCCAATAAGTCTAGCTAATTGAACTTCTTTTATCTAAAAGAATAAGTAAATTTTTTTTTGTTTTTCATAAAGTAGTTTATTTTCGAGTTTATTCCGTTAACTACCACAAACTGAAAAATTGTCCTAATCTAACCTGATCCACAAAAAGTTGTGAATCAAAAACATTGATAAACATCGCGTTCGTTGAACAAAAGTAACAATTTTGGATATTCGTTTGTTCCTTTGCCTGCAATACCTTTTAGCATTCAAATTACATACATATTATAGTATTTATTTATTATTTCTTTTTTAAGTAGGTATCGAACAAAGCAACATTTCAAAAGTACATTCAACATTACACAATGAGCAAATGCTTTTTAGTAATTATTTTTTATTTCAAACCTTTTAGTTGTTATTCAGTAAAACTTTAGTATTCTAAGATAAGTAATAAGCAAATAAGCTGTACGGTGAGGTAAGATTAACAGGACATGGATTTAAAGAACAGTGAATAGTTCTAATTAGATTTAATTTTCGTGGATTCTACTGCTAAACAATCGAATCAATTTGAATGCAAATTGGCAGAGAGGTGGCTTGAAACTCATTAATAAATTATAACGTATATTTTATGTGAAAAGGGAAGTCGCAAATAACAGCTAGTATCCACCAGATTTTTATTTATGATCGAACAAGATAAAAATTATTCATAACTGTTATTATTAGTACATGACTTATGGATATGAAAGTTGATAAATAACAGTTATTTCCCTGTCCCTACTTAAAAGACCTACAACGAGATTTCTTGTTTTTACCTCTTTTCTCTGAAAATTATCTGTTCTAACAGTAGTTGTTAACTATTACAAAATATTCGAACGAATTCGCATGTTGTAGAATTTAGCGCTTATATACGACTTATGCTTGCTGTGGGTACTGTTTGGTATTCTAATAATAATTTTAATTAAAAGAAAGTTAAATTCCCTTGAATACTATCAAGAAAGAACACTAATTTGTGTAACGAAATGAGTTTTCTGGAGTGTTACGCATACTATTTGACCGATATATCGAGTGATAAAGACTAAAATTATATTACTGGTTCTAAAGATAATGTGTACTATGGTGACTATTTAGAAAATTTTAAAGGATGTGTCCGGAGTAGTGATAGTGAAGAAGAGATTAACGTAAAATTATGCAACTATTAACTTATTTTAAAACCTACATTTATAATATATTAGCTATAATGTTAATAAATATGTGAATTTTTAATTTCTTATCTACATATTTTTGTTTTTCATTTCCAAACGAGAAAATCGCTGGAGTTAAAATAAGACTGAAAGTTCATGAAATACTAGATGTGACATTCTCTATACAAGCCCAAAGCTCTAACTCATATGCAAGTTCTAAAACTGCCTGGGGAAATTTTTCCCATTAGAGAAAGCAGCAGAGAACTACTGCTTCCTATGCCTTACCTAAATGCCAATAAGAACGAAAGAGATAAGAATAGGCAACCAAAAATTCTCATCTACAGCACTTATAGTGTAGGCAATAAAATACAGCGTTTTTTTTATCACGCTTTTTTAAAGGCGGGCCAAACTGTCGGACACCCTGTGTGCCTCTGCATGCATGGTATTAGTGCCGTCTTCAGGCAATGTTCCAGCATAGGGAAATCCTGAATTGAGAATGGGGAACAGGCAGGTAACACACTCAGAGCATTTATACGGATGCGGGCTGTTTACATTTTTTCACTGTGCATTTTTAAAGGCAGGCCAAACGTATTCGAACGTGTGCGCTGCTCTGGGTAGTGGAACATGGTTTTAATTTTCGTTCCGCCACACCCTAAATTTTTGTCTTTCTCTCACGCCCTTTATTACTATCCAATTTTAGCAAAATCTGCAAGACCGTTGAGCAAACAGGACCAAAGTCGAAAAAAGATAAGGGAATACGTCACTAGTGTCCCAACTACTATTTCATGATCTTTGAAGTAAGACTACGGGAAATAACATGCGGTCATTTAAGTGTGCCGAACTAAGGGACATTTACTTTTTAGACTAATCCCCCTCATAATAGTAAGCAGACTTTTCAAAATATTATTGCATTTAAAGAGAACGATTATTAAAAATTAAGTCTTAAAATTAATCAACTTGCCGTGTCGTCGAAAACTGTAACAGAGCCTCCGCGATCTTGGCTATAAGACGCTACCGCAAAAAGGGGTTCCTTGATATGAAATTGGCAAGCAGTGCTGATCGAGTCCGAGTCCAAAAACTGCACCTTCGAGTCGAAGTAGAGAGTCATTTCGGGCGTATTTTAAACAAACTTCGAAAGAATTCTCCACTTAACACAACGTCAATTGAATTTTCCACCAAACATACGGTTGCTATGACAACCACTTGAAATAAAGTTAGTTTTTCCTGTTTACTAACAACTGGTGCAGATGAGCTGCAGGTGCAAAGGGGGAAATATCAGCTGCTTTGGACTAAGTTCGTTAGTGGGAGTTTGCTTCAAACATTCTAAATGAAGACAGTTTAACACTTTATAATACCAAATTTTATATTAAAAAGCAATTGTGATAAGCTAAAAAAACGTCAGCTTTAATAGTTTTGAGTCACCCTGCTCTGAACAGCTGAGCACTTTGCGTCTAGCGGGTTCAAGAACCCGTTTCGTTAAATCCTTCCAGTGAGAAGATGACATTTGTTGGCAGAGCTCAAAATTGCAGGAACGCCGCTGCAGTCGCTTGGAGAATTCAGTTCTTATCTAAGCATATTGCATTTGGGCGTCACCGTCTTTGCGGTGGGAAAAAACCTTTGCGATGACATCGTACAATTTAAAAGCGATCGGCGCTGTAATCTTCCCCAATCTTGGGGGCCTCGTGATGGGCCGAGAGGTAACTAAAGCCAACTTAGACTCGTGGTACAACAAGTTGAAGCTGCCGAATTGGCGACCCCCCAACTGGGTCTTTGGGCCGGTGTGGACGTCGCTGTACTCTGGGATGGGGTACGCCTCATACTTGGTGTACAGAGATTGCGGGGGTTTCACCGATGAGTCAAAACTCCCGCTGGCACTCTACGGCGCCCAGCTAGCCTTAAACTGGGCTTGGACCCCAATATTTTTCGGCAGGCACGACATAAAGGGCGTAAGTTACTGCTCCACTTCATTTTATATCCTTTAAAGTGCAGAATTAATCGGAAGCAATTCTTCCTTCCTCAGGGCCTCTACGATATTATCGCTCTGACCGCGACTGCGTCCGCCTGCGCTGTATCCTTCTACAAGGTGAACCCGGTCGCCGGGTACCTGTTACTCCCCTACGTTGCATGGCTCAGCTTTGCCACCTTCCTCAACTACACGATCCTCAAGATGAACAATAAGCCCGAGAAGAAAGCCTAGGCCCGGATTTTGGGACTACGTTTGGTGGAGGGGAAAATATCAAATTGCTTTTTATCACTTCGAGTAGATTTAGGCACAGAAATAAAAACCATTTTCAGAATTCGGTGCTTGGTCGTCTGCATAAAATCACATAAGCAATTTTGCTGGACAACAACAGTTATTAAAATTTTGAATAATTGGCTAGAGAGCGGAGTTCACATATTTGTTCTACTACAGTTCTTGCAGAGCTTTCATTAGCAAAATTTTACACACTTTCGTTTTAATTGTTATTACATTTCCAGGAAATCGTAGCCAATTAAAAGCAGATTTGTTATACGTTGCGAAAGATTCTTCACAGATTTTTCATGTTTTTGTAGTGGGGCTACACGTATGGTAAGCACTGCGATCAAACCAAAGTACCAAAGCCCCGTTAGTGAGTAGACGATCCGCTACCCTAAGGAAAGCCAGAAGGTCACCCACAGAAGAATTACGGATCTCGGCTGAGTTTAAGAACTCTGCCGAAGGTCCCACTTCTAATCCTTGTCAATGCATATAGACATAGAATATGAGCTGTTGTTTCCTCGTCCTCTAGACATAGTCGACATTCCGAATCAACTGACAGACCTATTTTATGAAGGTGAAGCCTGACTCCGTGATGGCCAGATAAGATAACCCACTAGCAACCTTAGATTCGCTTTGTTGAGGACTGTGATGTTTGTAAAGGAGTATGGTGTAATAAACTCCTTAACTTTTTGTAACCCTGGGACATTGTTCCAATATAGAACTTTGCCCATTCATTCACCACAGTCTTGGCTGTAGACCAGCTGATGCTGCAGTAGGGTTCAGGATCTTGGTACCTAATAGATGACCCTTCTCTAGCTAGTTCATCCGCGACTACATTTCCCTTAACGCCAGAGTACCCCAGTAGGCAAACGAGTGTGACTTCGGTTTTCCATGTAGCGATAGCTAAACAGTTTACTAAAAATTCGATTCTATATAATCTAACTCACAACGCTTCTAGTTCTACATGTATTAAATTAATTTGGACTAGTTCTAGAATCTGCTGCTATAACCTATTCAAATATTTAAAGAAATTTTATGCAGAATTGGCGACCCTGAAAACCAATGTATGTTAATTTTCATGGAAATCGCGGGTTGAAAATTTGAAACCACTATATCTCTACATAGCTTTTTCGAAATTTCTTAAAGTACGTATAAAAATTTTCATCATAATCATAATATTTTATAAATTCAAAAGTTTGTTCAGGGTGGTCCATCTAATGTTTGGAATTTGAAGTTTAGTTGATTATATGTTATTTTTACTTGACAGAAATTTAGTTTAAGGATTGACATTTACGAAATGGGACGGTATTCGCTTGAAGAAAGTTGGGAAATGTTCTTCTTCTACTCAAACTTCCAAAAACCCAATTTGTGGATCAATTCTTGAAGCGAGCTCGTGAAACTGGAATGTTGGTGGATAAACAAACCCGTGTACGTACTCGTCCGGTGCGCTCAATGGAAACCATGCCTGTTGTTACTCAAAGTGTGCGTGAGCAACCATCAACTCGTCATAGTTCTCAACAATTGGACATTGCACGCACTTCTTTGATGTGAATTTTGCATAAAGACCTGGCCATGAAACCATATAAAGTTCAAATTGTACAGCAATTAAGCCGGTTGACCATCCGAACCATCTACGGTTCGCAAATTGGGCGGAAGATCGTTTGGCCGAAGATGGCGAATTTTACCGAAAAATCATCTTTTCGTACGAGACGCATTTCCATCTCGGTGGTTATGTTAATAAGCAAAACTGTCGCATCTAGGGCACAAGAAACCCGCACGTCATCGTGGAAAAGTCAATGCACCCACAACGAGTGACTTTTTGGTCCGGCGGCATCATCGGCCCATTTTTCTTTGAATTCTCCCGATCTTGCATGCACCCTCCTCACCTATGCCGCAACCGCCCTTATGACCTTATGAATTTTTAACTTGTCACTTCTGGTATTTGTGTTCATAGCTTATCTTCAATTTGTCACATTCGGTCTTAGTTTATGCATTTTTATTTTATCACTTTTAGTTTCAGTTTAGTTTTGCGTTTGTAAACCCTTAATTCCTATTTTACGCACTATCCTTAGTTCTCTTTCTTTATTATTTTCTGTCCAAGCGAACTTCTCCCATCTGACTTCTTTCCAGCGAGAACACACCGCCTGATCGTGGTCCCGCCAACGGCTGCCGGCGCTGTGGTGTTTTTTAAAGTTTCCTCTGCTCGACGACCAAAAAGATATATTGACTCCATTAATTTTTGTACCCGTGCTCGGTCGAAGATTTCAACAAAAAGGCCGAGTAACGTTTTAAGAATTTCGGCTTCGCGGCAGCGATACCTTCAACAGATTTTTCCTCTGCCGGGCGACCAAATAGTGTCCAGATTGGATTTTTTTTTGCGACACTCATGCTCGGTCGGCGATTTCAATAAAAGGACCGAACGTAGTTTGCACGATTTCGGCTTCGCTTGGGAATCCCAAGGTGGACTCAGGGAATAGTATCGGCCAACAGCACCGTGAAATATCCACCGAAATTTTGGAGCACTTCTGCACCGTGGCCTATAGGCAGAAGTAAAATATGCCCGGAAAGATCGCCCAGCTTCTAGTCCTACCCACACATCAAATGACAAGAAATATTTATTATCTTGAAGATTATTCAGTTTGTACCATTGCCACCATAAACAAAGCCCGTAATAGAAATATACAGGCTGATTCGTAAAGAAGTGTTTCAACATGTGCCAATAAATGGGCCTTTCCATGGGAGTATGCACGCCGCAATAAGCAAACTAGTTTTTTAGGGAAGAGGCAAGAGAAAAGAGGGTAAATGTCTACAAAAGTGTTGCATATTGGAAAGAATTTTGCAGCACTAATCGAATCGATTGCATTGCACGAAATACATACACATTCATAAACCTCGTGCCACAAAGATCACCTAATATATACAAGATGTGATACTCGTCTATGTATGTATGTAGAGCAGCTCACACGCTCGAACACTTTGTGGCGCCTTTAAAAATGCACAATGAAAAGATTTAAAAAACCCGCGTCCGTATATATGCTTTGAGTGTGCTACCTGCCTGTTCCTGTGTTCCTATGTTCATGTGACGGCACACAGCGCAATAGAGGCTTTATAGCGCCTTTAAAAATGCATGGTAAAAAAAAACGCTGCATTTCATTGCCTACACTGTAAGTGCCGTAGATATTTGGCTGTTTATTCTTTTCACTTTCGTTCTTATTGGCATTTCGATAAGGCATGGGAAGCAGTAATTCTTTGCTACTTTCTCTAATGAGCAGTTTTAGAAATTGCATATGGGTTAGAGCTTTGGGCTTTTATAGAGAGTGTCACAACAAATATTTCATGATCTTTGAGGAGCCGTGTGAAAGTGATAACTTTCAGCAAACCGGTTTACGTACTACGGGGTGCGAACTCGTATGGAAAGGCCCAATTCCTTATAGTGTTGTAACCAACCACGATGAGCAATTTTTTCATAATATCCTTCCTTCACAAATTTCTTAACGGCTAAAATATTTTCGAGTTTGCAGCGAGGTGAGCTCATATAAAATGTAATAACTTCTGTTCGAAATATAGTACGGACGACAAGTAAGGTTTTGATAAAAAGTACGCATTATGCATTAGCTTTTTAACAGTATCTCACATGACTCGATCCGTAGGCAAATGTGGCAGTTACGGCACTAACACACACATGCAAGGCAGAAACTTAACAGCGCCTTTAAAAAAGCGTGGTAACAAATGAAAAACGGTGCACATACACTCTACACTGAAATGCTGTAGATGAGAATATTTGGCAGCCTATTCTTATCTCTTTCACTCTAATTGGCATTTAGATAGGGCATAGGAAGCGGTAGTTCTCTGTTGCTTTATCTAATAAGAAAAATTTCCCCAGGTCGTTTTAGAAATTGCATATGGGTTAATACTTTGAGCTTGTAAAAAGTGTCACATTTTGCATATAAATGATCTTTGGGGAAGAGGCAGGCAGCATATACGGATGCGGGCTGCTTACATTTGTTCACTGCTAATTTTTAAACGCGCGATAAAGTCTTCAAAAGTGTGTTTAGCTCTGGCTAGCGAAACGCACTTTAAATTTTCGTTTCGTCCCCGTAAATTTTTGTCTTTCTCTCACACGTCAGACCTTTAGAACAATCTACTTTTAGAAAAGTCTTTAAGGCCGGTCGGTTAACGGGACCAAGGTCAAAAGAAGATAAGTAAAAACGTCAGTAGTGTCACATTTTGCTAGATCATCTTTTGTTTAACTCTGCAGTTGTTTGCCGGCCGGCTTTTCTTCATTAAAAATTTACAATGAGAACTCAGAGAGAAAACCTTTAAAAGTGTGCAAACATTTGTAGAGCTTTCACAGTCCGAATATGGCATCACCGGGAAAACTCATCGAAGAATATTTAAAGTGACAGATGAATTTGATTTAAATTTAATTGGAACGGCCTCGAAATATTTAAGAAAAATGGATTTCCAGAAAGCAGAGTATGAAATTCAACTCTTTAATTTTTCGGTGGAACAAATGAAGCTGGAGAGTGAGTAAATTGAATGATGTTGGTTTCATTATATCAATTATAAATTCAGATCGAATCATGGTGAAAAAGAATGTCCAGCAGCTAACGTCCGAATTTGCCGATTCGCTTATAAAAAAGACGAGCACCTCAAGTGAGAAGGTCGAACAAATCCGCGAGAAGACTGAGACAGTCACAGAGAACATTTTAAGTGAATTTGAAGGAATTTTTACGGAAATGGACTGCTTGATGGAACGCTACTTTTCCATCCCCGAGAATGTTTTGCTCGCAGAGGACTTCAGGCACGAAAAGTCGTACTCTAAAGCAGACGAGGAATATTACAAGGCAAAGGTGGAAGAACAAGAAAATCTGCTTAAGCAGGTAGACGCCTCCTTAAATTAAGTTTGTTTTGTTGGTGTTTGAATTGTTCTTTTCCAGAATATCTACTTGCTTACTGCACTTGAGAAGGAGCTAGAGATGTTCGAGACACTTAAATCTACTGTGAGCAGAGAGCAAAAAGTATCCGAGAAATTGGACGAGGCCTTGCGACTTAAGCTCAATTTGGATGAATCCAGCGAGATTCTCGCCCGAGTTCAGGAAGTCGTCAAGAAAAAGGAAAATTGCTAAGTGTGTAAAGTAGCGTACTCAAGTTCCTCCTATTATCCCACAATAAAGCTTTTCGTCACCCCAACAAAAAGTTGAGTTTTTCTGACAATCAATTCTGCATTGCTGTTTCGGTCCATGTTGAATTTTCCGCGCCGAATTTTCCTTTCGTTAAATTCGGTGGAAAATTCAACCCGACGAATGTCCCGCGGCCATATTGCGAAAATCTTTTTCTTCGTTTGTCGTGCATGTGTGCGGCTCGCGAAAAATCAGGTTTTAAGGTAAAAGCACGTGTGATTTATAAAATTCCTCTGTAGCTAATCACCGCAATTATCGGCTCTTCTAGCTGACTGATTTCTACAAGGATATCAAGTGTAACATCGTTTTCTCCGACAAAATGAATGCCGAAAAATTGAAGAGACTGCAGTCACAAGTACGCATCGGCGGAAAGGGTACCCCACGACGCAAGAAGAAGGTTGTCCACCAGACTGCCGCTACCGACGACAAAAAGTTACAGAGCTCCCTCAAGAAGCTCGCCGTCAGCACGATCCCTGGAATCGAAGAGGTCAACATAATCAAAGATGACTTGAGCGTAATTCACTTCAATAATCCGAAGGCACAGGCCTCATTGTCCGCCAACACTTTCGCAATTACCGGCCATGGGGAGCACAAAAAGGTAATATCATATTTGCATCACAGCTCCGCCACCTAGGGCCCCATTCCCCAGAAATTATCTCCTACGGTGACCGTTGACGGGAGCCCATCACCTTCATCCTTTGTTATTTTTAGAATCGACAACATTCCAACAAAAGAGATCGAATTTCCCTCACATGCGGATAAAGCCGGCAGTAATCTCATTTACCGCGAGCATTTTTCTCCGCGATTTCCATTAACCTCTGTCTCCCAGCCCCTTTGAAATCAACTCCTTTAAACTCACTGAAGGGCGAACATTTCACACTCTACGAGTGACTTACCTCCTTTATACTAAAGAAATATGTGACGTTTAATTCCTCGGTTGAACTATTTGGTATATTCCAATATCTAAATATTCTGTATAATTCCTATATTAATTTTATATGTGATTCAACTCAACCGAAACACTTTATTTACTTTTAACTATGAAACACTAGCTCAACATCGATTAATATGCTTATTTCATTATATCAAATGTTCACAGATTCCTTAACAATTTTATTATAAAACATTCAGCACACATTCAAATTCAAACAATTTATGATATTTTTAATATCAAGGATTAGTACTAAAAATAATGAAGAATAACAATACCAAATTAATAATTTAATTTGCTAATCTATTTAACTTCATAGTTGGACTGGAGCATTTGTTTTGTCCTCTTATAATTTTGAAGTGATACATCAATCTTATGTAACTAAATAACGTGATATATATAACAAATTTTCCTTTTAATTCATGTGAAAAAGGAAAATCCGATTGAAGTAACTGAATATAATTTGTCTACTAAATTACATGCCGTTTCATATGCAAAAAGTTACAATCAAGTATTGATTAACATGTCGCGTCGTATAATCGATTTTAAGAAAACATAATAAACATTAAAAACAGTTGTCGCGAAAAAATAAAGTTACGAAGGGCATCAACAAAATTTTTCTTTGAATTATATTCCGAATTATTACGTATTCCTTTATTTGCTTTCCAAATCAAAAGTTTTTCATAGTATGGTTTTTCTTTAATTGTTGAAGTTAATTAATGAAAAATATTGTCAAAAACGTATTTTTTTTTTATTTTTTTTTACACGAAATTACCAATACATTTTATATTACCCCACATAGAGCTTAAACTAGTGGGATTTTGATGACTAAGGTGCATATCACGATCGTAAAGAATTGAAAATAAAAAGTCAATTAAGAACTATATAAATAACCCGGCTATATTTATTAATTTAATAATAATAAGAATCAGCATTGAACCTGAAATATAACATATATGTATAATATTTCCTTTTTAATTTTTCAGTCGGAAAATTGAAACTTGAAGATTAATTATATATGTACCATACTTTAAGGATATGCATATTAAAACAAGGTTTTCAAATCGGATGAATAGTATATTAAGGACTCTTTTTTAAACATATCATTTTCACTCGAAAATTACACCTTTTTTGAACTTATATCTTGTAAATTTGTATCTAAGGCCAAAATATAGGTATACTAAAAAAAACACATTCGTAATTTTGCATAGAGAATAATTGTGTCTTTCTGACTCTGATATGGATTTTAGCTCTGATTTAACCATATAATTCAAATTTAAGCTAACTATATAATGGAGAATAAAGTCCTTGCTTGACTAATGCATTCATTTGTAGAGGGTTACTTAAAATACAATCCTAATTACTGTAAATAAATAATAAAAACAGCTACAACAATTTACATATAACATAAAACAGAAACTATTCTAAAGCCAAAATAAAACCGACACACATACGCTAATCCTACAAAAGTTTGGTTATGTAATGTAATCCCGATAACTAAACAAAGCATTATAAACAATATGGCATTCCTCGCAATCATGCTATATTTATGGTGTAAATATTTTTTTTTTAATAAGAACTACTGAATGAACCATCACGTTACTGAAATCATACAATAGTATATACTACATAATTGTACATATATTATTATTATAAGATGTGAAGTTATGAGTCGGCAATGATATAAATTTATTTTTATTTCTGTTTTATATGCAGTGAACTATCTGCAAACATTTTAATTTTCGTTTGAGGAGGTTGTCTGCTTTAGACAGCAAAAAAGAAGGTCATTTTTGGGAGTTCATTTTATGAAAATGGAAAGAGCAATTTTGTTGATACTTTAAATTTTTATTTTTACAATAAACTATATTGAGTTTCCAATTGTAAGTTATATATGCATGTGTATATATTTTTTGCTGAAGCTAGAACTGTGGTTTTCAATAGGGCAAAGGAAATAGATTTTATCACTTTTCTTCTAGGCTAAAATATAAAAGCGGAGATCAAATGCAATTATCAAACATATTTGTTATCAAAAAAACTAATAATATGTAAAATAATAATTGTTATATAATTTAAGGTACAAGTTCAACGACGCTAAAGTATATAATCTATCGTATGAATTTTAGCCCAATCAATCGGAACAATAGAATTTGAGTTATCGTCTATATCAACTTAAAAAATTTAGTTTTGAGCAAGGTTCGTTGAGTGAGCAGTTAAAAAATAGATCGCTCTTTTCTTCAGAATCTTTAGAATTACTCTCTAAAAAGTTAGGAATATACTCTTAAAAGGTAACAGATGACCCTCCTTAAATTAAGGAAATATCTGATCAATACAAATTGTCAAGTTTGTATATCAGAAATTTTAATATCTTTGGATTGCATCAAAGGCTTTGATATCTTTGAGAATAATTAAATTCTTTTAGCGGCAATATTTATTTTGTTCTTGAAATGCAAATATTTAAGCAAGTTTTGCAATTTAATTTCTAATTCGTGCGAATTCGTATTCTACCTAGTATTATTTTAAAACAATCTTCTTAAGAAGATTTCTTAATTTTCTGTCAGTAAAATTGTTTATCTATTTCAATAATAATAAGCAGCATAAGCGTAATAAAAGATTTTTTTTTGATAATACCAAAATTCTTCCGAAAGAATCGAACGTGAAAATGCAAATATCCATATACATATTTATACATAAACCAGGTCAGAAAATTTAATTTGTGGTTGTATCTATATAAATATACAGGTTGTTGCAATGAGTTCTGAACGGCTATGACAATCGATTGTACTGATATCGATATCAACGTTTGTTCGGAATAAATATTTAAGGTGGTTTAAATGGAAGCTTCAGTACAAATAAAATGGATATAAAAGACCATTAGCCTCTAAAACGTTTTCTAAATATTTTACAGAAAAGCTTTTTAATAAGAGTGCATTTATTTTAATCTTCATTCACCATCTATAATATGAAACGGAAAAAGTAAATTAAAAAAAAAAAAAATTTTTTTTTAATTTATACTCATAGCTTAAAATTGAAGATCCTATACTTTTTCATATATGATCAAAATATGGGCTTCTGTATGTTTTAAGTTTAGTTTACTCGAAAACGAGCATTTCTATTTATGAATTCATAATCTATGGAAAAATGTCTATGATCTGGCAATTTTTCGGAAAAACATTGAAGTAAACTAATGTAATTCTTAACTTTTAGCTTTTGTATCACCAAACTCGCTACCCTTAGTACTAATTAATCCTCCCATTTCACAACTCGAAACAACCTCTTTATATAAACCATCTAATACCACTCTATATTTAGGTTGTCGAAATGCTTCCGGAAATCCTCCCCCAACTTGGTCAGGACACTGTAATTCAGTTGAGGCGTTTTGCTAACAACATGACTGCAAACAAGGTCCTCAGCAGTGTTGCTGAGGAGGACGATGTTCCCACCTTGGTTGAAAATTTTGACGAAGCATCGAAAGATGAAGTACCTCTAGTTGGAAAACTCGATGAGATACAAGTAGTCTCAGCTGATGACAATAAACAGCAAAAACAAGATGAGCCGAAAAAGGACGAAAAAATAGAAACATTGATAAATCCTGAAGTTAAACCGTCCAATGAACAAAAAAAGCCTGATGACGCCAAACATGACAAAGTGCCTGAAAAAAAGAATGAAGTGCCAATACAAAAGACTGACACGACTGTAAACGGTAAGCAGCCTAAGGGCAATGAGTCCAAGAAGGGCACCGATGTACAGCCTAAGGAAGGCAATAAGAAAGACAAGGGCAAGAAACAGGATGCCAATCAGAAATCCAAAAATGATTCATCTAAGCAATCTGAACAGCCCAAACCGAATGATAAATCGAAGAAGCACGACGAACAGAAATCCGAACAAGCCAAAGGAAAAGGTCAGAAGCAAAGCGAAGTGGGCAAACAAGGCAAAGGAAGTAAATTAGCCGAAACGTCTAAAAAATCTGAAGAACCTAAGCAGGGGGATGTTATTAAGACTGCTAAGTCACAAAAATCCGTAGAAACCCCGAAATCTCCGGAAGTCAGCAAACCTACAGAAGCGCCTGCCAAAAAATTAGAGGTATCTAAACAAGCCGATGCTTCCAAAGCGGCTCCAAAAGCACATGGCAAACAAACAAAAGCAGCTGAAGTTCCCATTCAAAATGTGGAGGGATTAAAACAAGCTGAGGGCCCAAAAAAAGGGCCTGGTAAAGAAACGAAACCTGCTGAAGCGCCGACTCAAAAGGTGGAGATTTCAAAACAAGCTGAGGCACCGAAACCGCCACAATCTCAAAAGGCACCTGGTAAAGAAAGTGCAAAACAAGCAGATAAACCAGATAATCAAAAATCTGGACCTCACAAGAAAGGTGAAGGTGGAAAAGCAGGCAAATCTGCAAAACAAACTGAGGCTCAATCTCCGAAACCAGATGCCGAAACCAGTACAGTGAAACCCGGCGATGCTCTCAAAACGACTCCAGTAGCGCCTAAGCAAGCAGACAGCCCGAAATCAGCGGAAGCTTCTCAATCAACTGATGTTTCTAAAATCGCAGAAGCGTCTAAACCAGTTGACGCTCTTAAGCTCGCAGAAGCTTCCAAACTAGTTGAAGCTCCTAAATCAGCGGAAGCACCTAAAACAACCGAAACTCCTAAATCAGTAGAAACCCCAAAATCTTCAGAATCATCTAAGAAAAACGAAGTTTCTAAGCCAGTTGAAGCTCCTAAACCATCCGAAGCTACCAAACCAACTGAGGATCCGAAATCAAACGAAACTATTAAGCCTTTAGAAGCCGCAAAGAAAACCGAAGCTCATAAACCTGCCGAGGCTCTCAAAACAGTTAAAAATCCTAAACCAGCTGAATCTTTCAAACCAATACACGCCACCAAACCTGTTGAAGACTCTAAGAAAGTCGAACCTGCTAAACCAGTGGAAGCTCTTAAACCAGCTGAACCACCTAAATCAGTCGACGTTCCAAAACCAGTTGAAAAACCTAAAATAACCGAAGCTAAACCAGCTGAAAGTCCTAAACCAGTAGATGCCTCTAAATCTGTAGACAATTGTAAACCTGTAGAAGGTTCTAAGAAGTCTGAAGCTCCTAAACCAACCGAGACTCATAAGCCAACAGAAGTTTCCATAGTAACTGAGGCTCCCAAAGCAGCCGAGGCTCCGAAAGTAATCAAAGCTCAAAAGATTGCCGAAGCACCGAAACCAATGGAACTTCCTAAACAAGCCGAAGTACCTAAACCAGTCGAAGTACATAAATCAGTAGAAACTCCCAAACCAGCCACGGGTTCTAAACAAGCTAAAGCTGAAGAAATTTCTCAAGATCCCAAGGTAGCTGAAACTTCCAAACTAGTAGAAGTTCCTAAACCAACTGATGCTTCTAAACTAGCCGAAACTCCCAAATCAATCGAAACTTCCAAACCAGCCGATGATTCCAAACTACCTGAAGCCTCTAAACCAACCGAAGCACTTAAACTAGCAGAAGCACCTAAACCAACAGAAGCACCTAAACCAGCAGATTCTCCTAAACCTGCAGAAGCTCTAAAACCGGCCGCACCTACTCTCGAATTAACTCAAGCTCTTAAACCAGCTGAAGCTCCTAAATCAGCTGAGGCTCCTAAGCCAGCTAAGGCTGCTAAACCAATCGAAGTTCCCAAATCAGCCGAAGGTCCCAAACCAGCCGAAGTTGTAAAACCAGTTGAGGTTCCTAAACCAGCCGAAGTTATAAAACCAGTTGAGGTTCCTAAACCAGCCGAAGATATAAAACCAGTTGAGGTTCCTAAACCCGTCGAAATTGCAAAACCAGTTGAAGTTCCTAAACTAGCCGAAGTTACAAAACCAGCTCCTAAACCAGCCGAAGCTCCTAAATCAGTCGAAGCACCTAAACCAGCCGAAGCTTCTAAATTAGTCGAAGCTCCTAAATCAGTCGAAGCACCTAAACCAGCCGAAGCTTCTAAATTAGTCGAAGCTTCTAAATCAGTCGAAGCACCGAAACCAGCCGAAGCTTCTAAATTAGTTGAAGCTCCTAAATCAGTCGAAGCACCGAAACCAGCCGAAGCTTCTAAATTAGTCGAAGCTCCTAAATCAGTCGAAGCACCTAAACCAGCCGAAGCTTCTAAATTAGTCGAAGCTCCTAAATCAGTCGAAGCACCTAAACCAGTCGAGGCACCTAAACCAGCCGAAGCTTCTAAATTAGTCGAAGCTCCTAAACCAATAGAAATCGTAAAACCGCTTGAGGTTCCTCTAACAGCTGATGCTCAGCAAACACAACAAGCTCCAAAATTGGAGAGTGCCCCTCCAAAATTACCCGAAGCTTCCCAGCTAACATATGCTCAACTCGCCGCTGCGGCTCAAAAAGAATCTAAGGCTGCTGAAGCTAAAAAAATAACTGAGGCACCAAGTAAAGTACAACAATCAGTGGCTTCCCAGCCAGTTGAAGCTCCACAACCAGTTGCAACTCCACAGTCAACTCAAATAGCAAAACCGGCTGAGACTCCACAATCCCCAAAAGTACTCGAAGAAATAAAACCGGATGAAGCTTTACAACAAACTCTGACTTCTAAATTGACTGAAGTGCAGTCACAAAAACCAGAAGCTCCACAATTGGCTGAAGCCCCCAAAGTAGGTATAGAAGCGCAACTAATACAGCCCCCAAAAACAAGTGAAGTTAATCAAAAATTAGCTGAAAAATCGAAAGCAACTGAGCAAGTGTCTAAAACACCTGAGGCTCAAATAACAGACGCTGCACAAAAGCCAGCCGATAGTCCCAAAAAAACAGAAGTTTCCCAACCTGCTCCACCCAAAAATCCAGCAGGCACTCCACAAAAGATAGATGCGCCAAAGGCAGATGAAGATAACAAACCAAAGGATGTTCAAAAATCAACAGTAGAACAAAAGAAAACTCATCCTGAACCGCAAGGAAAACAGCATGCTTCTAAAGGTCCTGCCCCTAAGCAACAAGAAGGAAAAAAGACTGAAAAAGCTAAGTCCAAGACGCCACCACCACCTAAAAAACCAGATGCATCTAAGAAGCAGGCTGATGGGCAACAGAAACCACAGACTCCGCAAAAGCAAGGATCACCTAAACCGCAAGCAAAGCCTCAGCAGATTTCAGCACCACCCGAAGGTCAACAGAAAGCACAGGCCCCACAGAAGCAAGGATCACCCAAACCACAGGCAAAGCCTCAGACACCTCCAGTTCAGTGCGAAAGGCAGCCGAAGCCCCAGGCCTCACCACAAAAGCAAGCATCACCTAAGCCGCAGGCAAAACCTCAGCAATTACCAGCACCTGCACAGCCTGAAGGACAACAGAAACAGCAAACAAAATCCCAACAACCACCAGTCCAGGAGCAACAGACTAAACCTTCGGAAGAAGCTAAACCCGAGATGGCCAAACTCGCTAAAACACAACAACAGCAGCAACAGCAACAAAAACCTCAGCAGCCGAAGGCTCCACAGCAAAAGCCGCAGCAACCGAAAGCTAAGCAGCCAGCATCACCCAAGAAGGAGGATCCCTCGAAGTAAGGACTGCAACGGATAGAGACCGAGTTTCGCCGAAGCAATAACTCTAGCTGTAGACCTTGTCTTCGCCAATAGTCCCCCCGCTTGAGTTACTAACACGGCTGCTGCCCCCAACCTAACAGCGTTGTGTGCCGTTTGAAGTGTCTTACTAACCAAACTAACTTACTTTAAGTCTAAAGAATTTCTACCGCTGCCCGCCTGATTGCTCAACTTCGAGAACGGCCGGGTCCACTGTGTCCCTTGACCGGAGGATCACAATCTTCACGACTCTATTGACTGATCTCGAAACGCTTTTCGTACTTATCTCGCACCTCTCGTAATCGGAGCTAGTCCTATTAACTGTGATCAAATATATTCGCCCGCCCTGCCCGCAAAGACTGAAGCCTGTGAATAATACTCAGCCAGTAGCTGCTTGGGTAAATATGCAATTAATCTCTCCCAACGCTTATTCGGCCCCACTCTAGGTTTAGTCCCGACAATAGAGCGCCAGTTATGCCACGCCATCCCTGCTGTGCTCGCAGGATTGTCTTAGACAGTTAAATTGTTACGCGCCCTTCTATTACAGTCCCCCGCAGAGAATGTAAATGTGTATCGATTGAAAGTGATTTAATAAACGTTTTAAAGTCGCCATAAAATTTTATTGCTCCTTTCATTAATTTTCCTATATAACCTTATTCTAGTTAGGTGTGACCTAGTCGTTCTCGTCCTCATCCATAGGAAGGTCTCCGATTTTTTCGCTATCGAACACCGACTTTCTGCTCCTCTTTGATGCGCTTTCTTTGCCAGCAAAACCTTCAGCAGTCCTTTTCCTCAGTTCATCGACGTCATCATCAGTGGGTGCAGCCCATTCCAAAACAAGCCTACGCCCGTACAAATGGGTGCTGTAGCAAAGAGCATTAAACGCCTTTTTGGCGGAGCTCTTATCGAAGAAGTCAACGAAACCGAATCCCCTGTGTTGCTCTTCGCCAGTTGTGGCTTTCTTGGGCAGTCGTACGGACTTGATATTTCCAAAAGCCCTGAAAGAAATTTACAACGTACAATAAGTTTTTTTTAAAGAGGATTATTAACAAAAATAGTCTTATCTCATTTATAATATTTTGAAACCCTAAACCTCTTTAAATAAATAAACTTAACAGATATTAAAACAAAATCTTTTCTAAAAATAGAAGCAAAGAACTGCCTTCAGTAATTCCGTCTATCTCGATTATTTAGTATAAAATTAATATCAGGTATGTCTTCGCGCCGAATAAAATATTAGAATTCACTGTTGAAAGTAGTACTAAAGGATTTTTAAGTGAAATTATTTAATACTTTTTAGTGCTAGGTGGCGGAACTATTTTTTTGAGAAAAGTTGTCATTTCAGTATTTTTAGTGTCACTTATCTAGTTTTTATGAAATTTAGAATTAATATATCAACATTTTAAATTTGCGTCGTTTATAAATAAAAAGAAAGACATGAACGACCCCAAAAATCCCTATATACGCAATTTAAATGCAATTCAAAGTCATTTTGCAATTCCGAAATTGGACACTAAATTTATAGTCGTCACAAGAGCAACGGACTTAAAGACTTCCATATTTTTGCGAGATTTCAAAGAATTGAATTTTGAATCATCAGTTATTAAGCAAAATTTATATGGGCCCACACCGGAGATAACATGTCTTTTTACAAAATGGCAAAAAAAATCGCCTAACTATAACTCAATTGAAAACTCCCCCTGTTCTTGAAATCGATTAAAAAAGGCAACGTTTTCAAGAAAGTGTATACCATATACATTTGATGAAAAAATAGTAAGCACATTGAATATAAGTACATGTCGGCCCTGCTCCGGAGCAGATAATGCCGAATAAGACTATTTTATCCACAGTTTGTATTATTAATATTATTCTATTCTAACAGAGTTCCAAAAAATAAAACGGAAGACTTATTTGCTTTCTACAAAATTACTAAACTAATTATAAATTTATGAAAACAATAGAGTTCCTTAGAAAAGAAGTTAGTCTTATATTTATAAAAATATAAATGAAATCTGGGAGTATAAATTTGTTTTCTATATTTTTAAGGATAGAATATTGAAAATATCTGAAAGAAGGTTCTCGCCTAATGATACAAAATACATACATATGTATATAAAATGTTTCATGATATCTGAATGTGTAAGCTGTATAAAATTGTTAAGGACTGCGGAAGAAACTGATTTTATAATCGGACAAATATATGTTTTCCGCACAATTGTTTAAATATTTCTTTTAAATTTAAGAAATATCATAGGCCAACAGAAATACCTGCTGATACATCTCTCCTAAATTGCGTCGCACTGAAAAGGTTAATAAAGTTTCAAAACAAATTGTTTAAGTTTCCCAAAAAGTACTACATGCATTGAAGATCGGAGTTGGAATCTGTTATCCTTTTGGATAATAAAATATTTAATTTAGCTAGCACAGCTAAATTTTAGATAGTAATACAATCAAAAGGAAGTCGAAATTGAGCGAGGTACCGCTATCGGTTTAGGCAGAAATATCGAAATTTCTGTATAAGTAATCAATTTCTCCCTAGCCACGACATAAAGTGGATTTAAAGCCTGTTTGTTGTTTTTCTATACCTTTACAGAATGAGATCCCAAAATTATGCTGAATTATTAGAAGACGTTCTAATTAATTATCTTGAAGAATTTTTTGCCATAGACTTCAAGAAGATAACGCACAATCCACAATACCGCAGTTTTAAAAAAAAATTATTTGAACAAAAAGACACGTTCATTAGACTAGTCTGCCTGCGACCCTTCCATTAACAGATGTGGGGCATCTTATCGTCGCATGTTTATGTAAAAGGACGTCTATTGAAAACGGTTACGGAACTTAAAGACCTTTAAAACCTTCCCAAATTTATTTAATACTGTGTTAAAACAGATATTAATTAATTAATCTTCATACTAAACGGCTAAATAAGGAGAGAATGCATTTGCGTTTAAATATATATGACTTTTTCGATTTCGTTTTGGCTTTTGTAAATATTTTGTTAAATACTTTTTATTGACGTCTGATTGTAAATACATAAGTCGTCTTTTTGAAAAAAAAAAAAAAAAAAAATCCAGGTTTAATTTTAACCTTAAAAGCCCCTGTGTTTAAACGAATATTTACCACTGCGTAACAGTTTCATCTAAACTTTAATTTTCCCTTTTATTTTTCTAATATTAAATATTTATTTAATTTTCATGGTTTAGATGGTTGTTTTACCAACGTTTATTCTTAGCTATTTCCAATTTATCAACAAAACTTACTGGAAAATTTCTCGCACCTCGTCCGTCTTAGCCTGGAAAGAAATGTTCCTGACCATTATTTTTGTTCCAGTCTGTTTCATGGCAGTTACTTGCTTTCGGATCGTTTTTACGTCTGCCCTATAACAGAAATAGTTGATACTCAATTACACCATAAAGTATTAGAAAAATTACTTCAGGATACGATCACTGCGCTTCAGTTCTACTTGGTTTCCTTCAATGCTGGTAAAGTGCATTCCTTTAAGAGCGTCTTCGGCATGCTTCTTCTTTTTGAATTGAATGAATCCATAACCCAAGGACACTTTGTTTCTCGGATTGTCCGGGTCTTTTTTCATGGCCACTTGTACCATATGAATCGGCCCTATGTGTTTAAAGTGCTCTCGAACAGCATCCTCTCCAGTTTTAAAGTTCAAATTTCGCAGGAACAAGGTTGTTTCAAGTTCAGGTGACTCATTTTCATCTTCATCATTCAATTCCTCCTCTTGTTCTTTTAACACACTGTCCTCCTTGTTTGGTTCAGAAGCAACCTCCTCATCCGGTACTAATGTTTTTTCACTAAGTTTTTCTTCAGTCCTATTTTCTCCACTATTTGACTCACTGAAAGCGCCTTCAGGTGCCCATTCCAAATACAGTGGCAAACTTTTAAATTTACTGTACGCTAATTTTTTGAAAGCTTGTCGTGCTTCTGAAGGGTGTTCAAATTCAATAATAGCAGTAACACCACTGGGCGGTAAAACGATACGATTCAAGAGACCATACTTTGCGAAAATCGATCTGAGTTCAGCTACGGTTGTACCGGCTGGAAGATTTTTAGACAAAATTACAGTATTCGACCGTTTCGTTTGCACTGAATCGAACGCGGGCAGAGAAACACCATTTTCTTGGAGAAATTTTTTCATTTCTAAAATGATCTGAGTTTCACCCAAGGCAAGCCGAACTGCTGCGTTAGATCCGCTCTTCTCTATGTCGAGTATCTGCAAAATTTCAAGTGAATTTATATGACTGCAAATAAAATTCAATTTAAAGTTTAATTAACTTATAATGCATAATAATGCTCCAAACAAATTATTAGCAAATCAACATTTTTAATACTGCATAAGTATGAAAGACATCTGTTTTCTCAGAAAAAAAAACGTAAATTAAATTAAATAATTTAGTAAATTCAATACAATGAATTTTTCACCTATCTGGACATGGACACATTCTTCGTCAGACTGGATAAATCATAAAAATAAATAAACAAAAAAAAAAAATATATAAATTGAAATTTAAAAATTATTTTGATATTTAATTTTGACTGATTTAATGAATGAAGCACTTTATTTTATTAAATAGCTGACAATTGAGAAACTAATCAAGCCGTCTTTGGGTTGTTGATTTTAAATTTAGTTTCCGATTTGAAAACAGCGGTCTTTTAAACGAAATTAATTGAAATCTTTAAAAATCGGTATAAAGCAGAGACCGTACCGAGTTTATTTTCCTCACAAAAGGTAACGTTTTAACAATTATGTACATATTTCTGGATTTTTATGATTTGCCCGAAATTCTCCCGGTTTTTTTCATTTGTACAATACTCAACCAAACCTAATAATGAGAGCAATTTTTAAGTATTATGATTTTTCTTCATTAAACCCCAAAACAACCTCGGTAGCTATTTAAACGATATATTCGTTAGGGTGTTAAGTTATTTCTTTCATAATAAAAAATAAATTAAATCAACTTTTACCTTCTACAGCTATGGCTTTTAGAGGAAATTTCGTACTTACAGTCTGCTTTGATTCACCAAACTGTTCTGCTAGAAGGTCTGCTACTACGTTTGCGCCCAGAAATAGTGTAGTCCAAGTATGTGACTGTTGCGATGCTTTCTTCAACTTAAGAGCTTTTTTAGTTTTAAATCCAAGAACTGCTTCATCAAAATTTTTATCCAAATCTTCTTCTTTACTCTTCCCTGGAATCAAGTGCAGAAGTCGACCGTGTAGAATTGTACCGTCTAATTCCGTGAAAGCCTTAAGAGCATGCTCAGGCATGACGAATGTTACGGTACCGAAACCTTTAATTTGACGCGTAATTGAGTCAACGGGCAGGTTGATTTCAGCGATTGGGCCATATTTTTCAAACAATTGTTGGAGATCCTCTTCCTTAGTTATATAAGCCAAATTACGGAAAAATATTTTTCCAGATTCTGAAATGTCCTCCTCACCCTTTAGGGCTTCCTCTTGTTTTTCCCATTTCGGATTTTTGTATAATTTAGTTTCAGATGCACTTGAATCGCATTTTTTACTTTTTGTTATTTTATTCTTTTCTGTAAAATCAGTAAAGAAAAGTTGTTTTCCCTTTAAAAAACTTTTGTCCCGTAGCATAGCTTTTTGAAAATCCCTTTCTGTCTTAAAACCTACGTAGCAAAAACCATGTACTTTCACCGGCAATCGAATGGAGTATGGTTTGATTGGTTTGAAGAACTTGAGTACATCCTGCCTCTTTGTTTTATATGGAATTCCTTGGATTTTGATGGTAAATAAATCCAAGTCCGTTTTTTTAGATTTTTCTGTCGTTTGCTTCTGTGAAGGCTTTTCCTTCTTCTGCATTAATGATTTCATGTATTCTAGATCACTGATATCTTTCTCTGCAATTTTAGTCTCAGCTTCTTCTTCGCTTTCAAAAGCAACAGTTTCATCTACATCTTCGACAACATTGTCCTTCTGTAAGTAGAGGAGGGTTAATAGATTCATGTTAATTGGTGTAAATTTAAGTTTTGTGTGTTGGTTTCTAACGATTTCATGTAAAAACGGCTTATTCGATTAATATGAAACTTTAATTGTAAATGAGACTTAAAACATAAATAATGTGCAATTGGGCGTTTATAAATGTTTAACATAGAAGGTTTTCTGCACATATATGATACTATGTGGAAAAAATATTTAATTTCAAAAAGGTAAACGTTTTTAAAAGCCTTAAAGACTTCATCTAATTTGTAAGCAATGATATTATTATATTATTTTCGTCCAAAGAATCTTTATATCATACGATTTTCACACAAAAATGGAGAACCGTTTCATGCTGAGGAAGAAATGCTGTTGCACTGATTCTTCTAACACGACAATGACCCAAAACATGATCTAGAAAAACTAGTGAGTGGTTTGAAGAACAAAATATTCGTGTTTTGGAATAACTCCCGCAATTCTCTTAAATCCGATTCTATTTGTGGTGACTTTAAAACAAAGGGTTAGTCAACGGATATATTTATTTTTTTCTTTAAACGATAAATATGAGATAATACCAATGGATAAAATTGATAATTTAATTTCGTCCATAACTCGAGGAAAAAACTGAATTAAATATAAAAATAATTATTAATTTGTTAGAAGCAAAGTCACCATGTCTTTTCGACTCGAAAAAATATGGAGAGAAGCTGTACGAAATCTGAATATTTGCATTAAATTTAATGGCAAATAAGTCAAAAACATAAAATTCGTGAATTCTGCAGAACGAGCCAGACCTGAAATTTCTGACTGCGAGAATATATTAATCATTCTTAATGAAAATGGCAAAATATGGGCTCAAGAAGAATGTTAAGAATCAAAACATATAATCATTGGCCAGAATCTGCAACTCTTTGAATTGGTAATGACATATGCAGGGTGATTCGTAAAGAAGTGTTCTAACATGTACCAATCGATTCCTTACAGTATTGTGATCAGCGTTCACGATAAGCAATTTTTTCGTAAAAATCCTCCTTCACCCCTTTTTTAACACCTCAAATATTTTCGTGTGCGCAAGGTGAGCTCATATAAAACGTAATAACTTCTGTTCGAAACACAGTAGGAGGCTAGAAAGTATGCATTATGAGCGATACGATACCTCACATGTATCGATCCTTTGCAAACGTGGCAGGTATGAACGTTAAAACTTAAAATTTTTAAATATTTTGGTTAAAAATGTACCTTTTTAGCCTCCGTACTTAAAAAATTTCCTTAAAAAGGAAACAACAAAATGCACCCTTAAGATATCTTTCAAATAAAAAAAGAACCATGTCAATATCTTTATTATTAACATTTTTGAGGACACTAGAATGTTCAATTGGAAAAAAATTCAGCCATTAAACTTAAGCGATCAACCTACTACCACATTTTTTGTGTTTCAAAGCTCAGAACTCACATGGTCGTTTAAATATTAATGTAGATGTTCAAAGTAACTCGAATTTTGACGAATGCACAACCACCTCGCTCCTGTTCCGAGCAGAGGCCTTCAAATTAATCTGGGGCTGAAACTTAGATTCCTGAAATACAATATATGATCGATTCTTTTAATTTAGAAGTTCTGGATAGAATGAGAACGAGAAAAATATCAGAGAACGGAAACTTATGTACCTGGCAGTCTAATGAGTAACCAAATCTAACCCATTTTAAATGGAGAACGGAAAAATATGGGAAGAAACTGAGACTGTTCCACTGTTCTCCGCTAATCCTGTTCAGAGCTGCATAATCAAAAGATAAAATAAATACGATAACCTACTGAGAGTAGAGGAACTCTGAAAAAGATGTATAAAATCTAGTTAGTTTTGTACAAGCCTACCTTTCATGAAATATGTTTAATGTTGTCGCTTAATTATACTCATATTTTAAAATAAAGAAAAAATGTGTTCTCTTTAAATTATTTTAAATATAAGAGCTACTCAAAAAAGTAACGGTTTCGACCAGGGAGCAGGGTTTGAACCTGTGTTCTTTGAATTGGCGCTCCGATCGATAGACCCACATAAATATTTTACACCCCATACAGCTAATTTTAATTGCAACCGGTTAATATGAAAGCCTGAAAGGGTTGCGAATATTTCTTTTTTTGCTAAAATAAAAAACTAAATATGTCCACACTTTCCTACCTGAAAGCCATCAGATAAAGATTTGACTTCTTTGTGCTTTAGTTGGTTATCGTTAACATCAGACTGATCGACTTCATCTTTCTTGCCATCATCTTGTGCCAATAGAGCATCGTTACCCCAGAGTGTCCTACTTTTATCGTGAGTCTGCATGAACTCGATGAATTCTGGATCGTTTTTATGCTCGCCTAAAATATTGTCCATCTGATTGACCTTTTTCTTTTCGGTTTTTCTCATTTGTTCACGCTCCTTCTGCTCCTGTTCCTCGATGCCGTGCTTTTTCCTGAAAGCAGAGCTGTCGACGGAATATTTACTCCACGACTTGGGCTTCTCTTGAGCTCCTAATGCGGCACATCTTTCTACTTTAATTCTGCTAGTTTGAATGCACGAATTATTGAAATATTTCAGGGCATTGTCTGCCTCCACATCGGTTTGATACCCAACAAAAGCAAACTGCCGAAAAATCCCTTCTTTTGTGTATTTGAGCTGGACATCTGTGACGATACCCTTCTGACTGAAAAGACCCCGCAGTTTGTCCTCGGTGACCTAAAATATAAGTTTGATAGCATATCATATTTTATGTATGCACCACATACCGTTTTTGGAAGATTTTTCACTATTAACCGCGTCATTTTTCTTCATTTGATTTATTCCGGATCACAGAACTCGCCTGTTTACAAATTGTGCCATGTGCTTACTGCTGTCATCTGTCATTTTCAGTTGTGAATACTGCACTATCGCTGCATTTTGGAAATGAACGAAACATTTTTGGAAGTTCACGAAGAAATTCTTCTTAACAACTGTCAAATTTAGTAAACACGTGCAAATGATTTGTTTCGATTGACGATGGCATCGTATAAAAGGCAGAAATTAGCGGCGCAACTTAAGGAGACAAAAGAAAAGGATGCGCCACAAACGATACAAGCGAGATTTATATCGGAGACCGGAGAAGAAGCCGGTCCGCCTCTGGATTTACCCGCAGGTGTTACAATTGAGCAGTTGGGTCTCATTTGCAATGCACTTCTTCAAAATGAGGAGCCGACCCCGTACATTTTTTTCGTTGACGAACAGGAAATCAAGTGTACGTTGGACAAGACACTGGACTTGAAGAAAAGTGACACCGAAAATGTGATAGACATCGTGTATCAGCCCCAAGCCGTCTTCAAAGTGCGCCCCGTCACAAGATGCACAAGTTCGATGCCCGGGCACGCCGAGGCTGTCGTTTCTATCGGCTTCAGTCCCGACGGCCAGCATCTAGCCAGCGGCTCTGGAGACACGACAGTGAGGCTTTGGGACCTGAACACGGAGACCCCACATCACACGTGCACTGGACACAAGCAGTGGGTTTTATGTGTCGTGTGGTCGCCAGACGGCACGAAACTTGCCAGTGCTTGCAAAGCCGGAATCATTCTTTTGTGGGATCCCGAAACAGGTAACTGCATATAGGAATTACGTAGTAACTGTTTAATGTTTTTTACTTATTTATTTAACCCTCCGTACAGAAGGCAAAAGAAATGGAGGATAAAGTTATCTCAATTATGTTGCGAGATCATAACTCCAGTCCTTTACATATTTAACCCTATATCATATTTCTCTTTTTCTTTTTTTGTTACAATAACTCCCTCAGGCAGCCTCGCTGGTATAAGACAGAGAAACAGATTTCTACGTATATATAAATGTTTAGTGCATTTATACAATATATAAATAGCTTAATTATTGTATTCCGATATCAGTATTAATTAAAGGTTACAAAATGTTTTTTTCTAATTTTGCTATTAGTAGAGGCATAAGCTTATTTATGTATTTTATTAAACTAGCTTATATTTTGTTCCACTTTCAATTTAAATGGCAAACTGAAGGCCACAGAGGTCACATGGACCCTAACAATTTGTTTAAACTAAAATATCTCAAAATGAGTAGGAATATTCGAAGCAAATGCGGTCACAGACCAATATGTTGGGGATGGGTGGGTTAAATTGTAGCTGAACCAATTCTTTACAAAAAAGGTTCAACGTTTTTCTTCCTAAAAAATTGTGAGAAAAACCTTCACGTGATCATGTTCTAACACGAGATGTGATTAGAGATTAGCGCAAAATTCGCAACCCTCGATCGAATTGAAGCAATCCAACGCAGGTTCCTCCGCTTTGCTTTACGTGAGTTTACCTGGTCTGATCGTCAGATTCTTCACCCCTACCATAATCGCCTGTTGCTGATTGACGTGCAACCTTTGTGGAAGCGCCGCGAATTCGCTGATATTACTTTCATCCATCAACTGCTTTCAGACAATATTGATTGTCCTTCACCTTAACCGTTTCAGCGATTTTCTCTATATAACAATCTCCGCAACCTCAGATCGACCCCTCTCTTCCGCCCCGCTTACCATCGTACCTACTACGGCCTTTTCCTCTTACCCGAATGCCTTGCAAAGTAAACTCCATTCCTTCCTTTAAATTCCACCTGTCCGAATCATCTCAGGAATGCCCTCCATCTTCCCTCCTAAACTTCTTTTGTCCTCCTTATCACCTTCACTAGCCCTATTAATCTGTATTTATTATCTTAGTTTAATTTAAGTATTCTATTAATTGTTCTGAAGCCTGCATTAAGCGAAATTAATAAATAAATAAATGAAGCTGCAAATGTTTCAATATCTCCAATAGAACGATTTTCAGAGCCAATGATAATATCGTGTTTCGATTTATGACGACCAAACTCAAAATAGTGTACATATACTATACCCTTACAAGTTAATTCTGATTAATTTTTATATGATAAAATATTAATAGGTAAACAAATTGGAAAACCTCTCCAGGGACATAAAAAGTGGATAAACGGGCTTAGCTGGGAGCCATACCATCAAAATGTGGATTGCCGCAGATTGGCTAGCGCTGGTTCGGATGGGGATGTACGAATATGGGATACGGTTCTAGGACAGTGTCTAATGGTGTTTGGTGGTAAGCTTAAATTTCTTTTTTAAAAAACAATTATGGTAAAACATATTTTCTCAGGTCACACAGGGAGTGTCACTGCCGTTCGATGGGGCGGAGCGGGACTCATTTACACTTCTTCCAAAGATAGAACAATAAAAATGTGGAGAGCGACCGATGGTATCCTTTGCCGCACTTTCACAGGCCATGCCCACTGGGTAAACTCACTTGCTCTAAACACAGACTACGTTTTACGCACCGGACCCTTTCATCCAGTTCTGGATCGGGAAAAGAAGTATATTTCCAAAGATAGTGAGTCACGTTAAATATTATTTCTATTTAATATTCCAATTTATTATTTAATTGACTTGTCGAAGATGAACTCAAACAAAAAGCACTCGAAAGGTTTAAAAATGTTTGTCCTGATGGGATTGAATCGCTGGTTTCATGCTCTGACGATTTCACTCTCTACCTGTGGCGGTCAGACCAAAATAAATGTCTTGCCAGGATGACGGGTCATCAAAATGTGGTGAACGATGTAAAGTACTCTCCGGACGTTAAATTGATTGCTTCAGCATCATTCGATAAATCGATCAGACTGTGGCGTGCACATGACGGGGGCTTTCTGTGCACATTCCGTGGACATGTTCAGGCAGTGTACACAGTCGCATGGTCCGCTGATTCCAGATTAATAGTCAGCGGGAGTAAAGACTCCACACTCAAAGGTTGATTCTTATAATTTTTCGAAATTACTTTTTGATAATCTTTTCTTTCAAGTTTGGAGTGTTCAGACAAAAAAACTCAGCCAAGAGCTACCAGGTCATGCCGATGAAGTATTCGCTGTTGATTGGGCACCAGATGGATCCCGAGTAGCTTCGGGAGGAAAGGATAAAGTCGTTAAACTGTAAGAATTTATGATAATATTACTATTTTCAATTTATTATAAAAATATTTACTTCCAGATGGCAGTACTAAAAGGACAAATTTGTTTTGAAATGCTGTAATAAAGTGCTTTTGCTTTAAATTGAGTGTGTCTGTGCTTAATTAAAAATTTTAGATTTTTATTTTATACAATACACAAAAAGTAAAAAAAAATAAACCATTACCTTGAGAAATTGATTTTAATTTTAGCATTTATCATAAGTAAAGCTCTAGGTTGGCTAGAAATTACAATAAATCGTATTTTGACTTTGATTGTTAAAAATTTGTAAAAACACAAAAAGGAACACATCAAGAATAGGGATACCTATTGTTCTCGAAAAGAGGAGCTATCTTCGAACTCTTTGTCAAGTTCTAGTGACGCACTGATACTACCACTAGACTTTTGAAAAATGAAATGTATCCTATTAAATAAAGAACTTTTACAACTTGTAGGAAACTATTAGCGCTTGGCCGATTTCCTTCCGCCTGTAATCTTTGCTAAATTATTTATATGAATACTACGCTATTTTTTGGACCAAGATAAAAGAGAAGTTTTTTTCTCGGACACCTTTTTATATCTCCTCACCTCTAGGAGGGAGTGATAATTGATGAGTGAAAGAAGTCTAAATTCACATAGAAACCACATCCAATGTCGTTTACATATATGAAAAGGGTTGGTTTTTCGTAAATTGGGAAAGTGGAGGAAGAAAGTGACTGTCGGGGTTTATTACGAAATCCGTTGGGGGGAATGCATATTTCATGGAACGCAAATTTTTGAATGTATTAAATTCGCATTTTCGCCGACCAATAATAAGTCCTATTCTATCTCAAAAACGCGCCAAAAAGTTCACAGAAAGTCCTATATCCTTTGTCGAATCGATTTTCATGGTGAAAAAAATGGTAACTCCCCTCTACCTCGTCGAATCGTGACTACCCGGAGGCAAAGTTATTTATAAAAAATCAAACTTTACAATACTAAAGTGACACATTACCGCTAGATTTTCGCTTGTAAAATCGATCCATTTAATTTTGTGCTAAGAATGCATTACTGTAGTATTATTGAAAAACACAAAATTTAATATTAAAAAATTAAATTTTAGGATTACTCGCCCGCTAGATATATTGGAAGAATTATTTCGATTCGAATATTTTCCTGGTGTTAATCCAGGACAAAAAATCTTTACCTTTATGTTCTAATTTCCATTTTTGGTACGGAACCCTAAAAAGGAATATTGGAATTATCGATTTTAAGACATAAAGCTTAGAATATAAATTTTAAAATCTTGGTTACTTACAAAACTACAAAAAAATGCACAAAACGTTTATCTAAAATCCAAAGGAAAACCTGCTATCCTGGTCATAATGTAATAATTGGATCTAAAAATAATAGCCAATTTACAATCGAACAGTAGAAGTAGGGTATTTAAACCGCATAAATAAATTGATTAATTTCATTCTTCGTTCAAAATATTCGTTATTAACTTACCTTTTAATAAGGTATTTCTTCATTTAGCTTTCACTGTGTTTTAAAAGAAATAATGGGCAACATAGCAAAAATTAAAGGCCGTTTTATATATTTACCATAAATCCGTTATCTTTTATTATCAAATATTGCAAAAGTACAAAAGTTCCCATTCTTCTCAACCTTTACTCAAGGTTTCTCCCCACGGGCCTCTACCTTTTCGTTCTGTCTATCATTGTCCGACTAACGCGAATATTTGTATAATAATGGACTGAGTCCTTAGTGCAATTTCCATTCGAATAGTTTTATAATTCGGGATAACTTGGTTCAACTTCGACACTCACCATCTTCTGTTCTCTCTTAATGTTAATGCTACGAGGCAAACCTTTCAGCAATGCGACGCTAGCTAAAGCTAACTAAATATATGAATACCTATGCACTTATTGATGGGTCAAACCTCTTCTAACGCATAAGAAGGCTACTCTTTCTTATATTACTCCTAAAACTACTAAGTTCCACTTAGAAGACAAACTGCTTATGAGCGCTAATTTGAATTGTCCCATTACTTGGATCTTTACATGACTAGACTAATCGCCTTGCGCATCTCGTGGGCGCAACCATACATTCAGAAACAGACCTTCATTGTGTGCAAGGAGTTATATGCGGCATGATACCGTCTTCAAATAAACGAAAGAGCATCCTTAAATAAAGGCTTGAAAGGTATTATATGCGCTGAAATAATTTTTTAATAAAATAAATACTGAACAAATATACAGGCGACTTCTGCCCGCCTCCGGAACAGTTTTCAGAAGTCGTGAACTAAATAAAAAAAAAATACTCTGAAAGAAAATATGTACAAAAATCGAAAAGTCGTCGCGTAAAAAATAAAATCATTGCGCGAATTGCTTAAATGCTAAGATCCGCTGGTTCTGGAACCACTAGTCTTTTTTGATTCTAGCGTGGAGAAAACAATACAGGATTCCGGCTTGTGCCATCACGTCTACTGTGCTCGAGGCCAGCAAATCCTTTTGCTTGGTATTGGTTTGCCCTGGTCGCAGTAGCGTTGGACCAAAGACCATGGCCAAGTTGTGCAATGACATTTTGTTCTCTGTCTCTTGTTGATGGACTCTAAAGGAACATTTTAAAAGTTTAAAGGATTTTTGTCTTCAACGCTCATTCAGCTTACCGTATCAAGTGATCCAAAATATGTAAAATTGAAGATTTATTAGGTTGGGGCAATTCTTCAAAAATTCCCATTAGAGCTTTTATCCTAGCCATTTCGTTTATGTTGCTGAATTGATTGAATGTTTCAAAGAATTTTGGATAGTACATGTCGGTAAAGAGAGCCTCTGGCAATTCCCTTAAGTACGATTTTAGAATGCCTGTTACTGAATGAATGTCCACTTCTTTCAGAAGCTGCTCGGCTTCATAAGCGTCTGAAAAGAATTGGATATGAATAAAACAGCTCTATAGGAAAAAATTAAGGTGACTTACTCGATTCAAATGATTTTTTAAGTCTAGCTAAATCCGATGCGGATCCGCTCACCCTATAGATACCAACTTCAGCCATTCCGCGGCGTTCTACTTCTCGAATACATGCACTTATGATGAATGGAATGTCTCGTTTTTCGCGTCTGTAACAAAAAAAAATATATTAATGTAATTGTTGTATTGTTACTGCACGATCCCAGTGAACTGAAATTATACTTATTCGCGAACCATTTACTTTGCATTCGTTGTGTATAAATATAGTCGAACCATCTAGTTTCATTTTTTGCGAATGCTTAATCCTCTTTACTATTCAGACAAATATTAAGAATTAACTGAGATTTGTTGTCGAACAAAATTATACTATGCATATAAATTTCTCTAAATTGCAGTAGTGCTTCTAGCTTACGCAGATCGTTGGTTTATGTCATATTAGAAAATAACGTTGTCCATAAAATAAAAATATACAAAAAAAAAAAACAAAAAACAAAATAAAATTCTTAAAAACATTTTTCCAAAAAACAAAAATACCTTTCGCATTAATTTCTTACAAGTTTCTTGATTGGCTTATCTATATTTGATTTACAATTAAGCTAATGATCGATATTCCAAGATACTCTGTGTAGAAGTTGTGTTGTAGTAAAGGTAAAATTAGCGTATAAATTTCCAAAATATGTATAATCGCTTAGTTTGGGTGGTAACATACCGTGTGCAATTAAAACCGTCGTTAGGTAAAAGAAAAAATTAATTGCTCACTGCAGAGCAATGAATAACACTTACTTCAAAACTTGGCTCATCTTAGCGCCAAACAATGCCCCTGGTTTTGAGGTAGGAACCCTTCTTAATGTAACTTCACCGGGAACGAACCTAATAGTTGTATTTAACGTAATTGTGTCCGTCATTTTTATGGCCTTGTTTAATGGCGCCTCTTGCAACCAGGTGCGACTCAACTGCAACAAGAATCATATTACATAAACTTACATTTATTTAAACAAGAACCAATTTACCTTCATTATATGTTTCGCTCTAAGAGCTGGCCGATCGTGGGCTTCGTATATTAAGATACGAACATTTTGACTGCCTTCCAGTTCTAAAACGAAGCTCTCATTCCATAAGGGGCTAGTGCTACGACAAACCATTTTGGTTTTTGCTTTGCGGAAATAATGACCGTAGGAATCCACTTCAATACAGATGTACATATCAGCAGGTTGGTCTAATCCTGTGAGTCCCTGAACAGTAAGGTGAAGATCGCCAACCAGCAGACTTTCATCGTGACTATTTCGCATTAAATAGGACCCCATTTCAGTCTTGATTCGATTTTGCATTGCAAATACAAAGGCTTGAATTTCCAAGGCATTCACGGTACTCATTCCGGGAATATTACACGATTGCTGCAAAGTTATTATCGACTCGATCCATTGGGTCCTTTCAAAATCTGAACTGAGGAAGAACGTCATAGTTTTATTGGCCGCCTTATTACCAATTCTAAACACTAAATTTGGTGACGCTAATACTAGTTGCGCCTCCAAATCTGCTAGCTTTCGGCGATGTTTATCGCCCATTCTCAGTCCATTGGCCCTCACTTTTTTATCATCTTTCTCATCCATCATAATCTGATCTCGTACGGTGCAGGCTTGTGATTTAAGCTGCAAAATATTCGCTGGACTTGATTCCTTGAAGTCAGACGATGAATCCTCCTCAAAAATTAAAACGTCTTTTAAAGGAATAAACCATTTTAATTCGAGTTCAAAGCGATCTCGACCAGATGCTTTGTATTTGGCACAGGCAATAGCATCATTAAATAGGAAGAGGTGGCGTAACTTTCGATGGCCATCGACTAGTTCAACTATAAATGAATTTTTCACCATCCTCCTCAAATTTTTATTTGACTCAGTCGGTAATCGCTGGTTGACGACATTAAACTGTTTAAGGAAGACATGGATTGTTTTTTGAGCTTGTCTCAGTGCCTGATGGTCGGGATGTGTTGGAGGCGTTTCATTTAACAAATCATTAAATACCAGTGCGTTTATTTGAACTCGAGCAACAGGCTTATGAAGAAGGTCCTCCAATGTCAGGGACTGTTCTGTTTGTAGGTTCAAGACAATTGTTGATACAATTTTCTTAAATTGGGGATTGTTAGCACTGCATTTTTTTACAGTTTCGATTGCCTGTCCGTAATTGTGAAGAAACGCGCTATACAAATCAATAATATCAGCAAGTCTTTTAAAGGCATCTCCAACCATAATGTCACCGCCACTCTCTTGGTTAAGCCGGCTTTTTAAATCATTCAAAAAATCCGAATGTGCTGCATGCAGCTCATCAATTTTGAAAAACATTGTGTTCTCCTCATCTTCCTTTATCACAGGTTGCGAGGTGCCTATCGTGGCGTGGATCGCCTTTTTATACTATGAAATAAGAGAACTTTGTTTAGAATTTTAAGTTTTTTTTTAGTTTTATTGCTACTAAATACATCGTTATCTTTTTTAATATGTCGTGACCATATATTTATTTATACTTAAACATTACAAAGAAATAATATAATATATTATATTCTTTAAATTTCCACTAGATAATGACCAGCAAGGATAAGCATAAGACAAAATTAGTTTAATTCACATAAATGAAATAGATTTCCTACTCCATCGACTTCAGCGAAACCGCTCTCTCGAAACGCAACGCAATATATCTAGCTGACCGATTTTAGAAGATGCAAAGAGTAAATGAGAAGACGTCTATATTTTTTAATGCTTCTGTATCTAAAACTTATCTCGAAATATGCCTAAAGGCTTTCACATCATATACTTACTTGCATCATTTTGTTCAGACATTCCACGTAAATAGATTCGCTTTGAATAATACTGTTGAGAATAGATCGAATTTTACTTCCACGCAGGTTTCCAGAAATCTAGAAAGATTATTACGTTTTTATATATAAATCAACATGTTTTTACTATTATAGAAATAGCATAAATAGAATATACTGAAAATATTTTTTCGTTGCGTTACCCTATGCTTATGGCATTTTGTAATCCATTTCATTATGAAAACTTTAAAATCTCCAATAACTCAAAATTAATATACTGTCATAAAATTTATGAATTCGAATTTGCAAAATATTTAAAACAATAACTTTGTTTAGTTTTTTTGTTATTTTTTCACTGCTATTGACTTCAACAATATTATATAGGTGTTTATCAATAAATAACTAATAATCAAAATATGATTTTAAATAATTTTATAAAATTTTACAAAAGAATGTCAATTACGTTCTTATGAAACTTATATACTAATCTCAATTTAAGCAGCTGCAGAAAAGTTGATCCAGAAATCAAATTGATATTCCAGAAAGTGTCGTGGAGAAATCTTACTTGTGGAAAGTCGAATTCTCCCTATTAGGTAAATAAAACAACGTTATCGCTTGAGTCACACTAGCGCGTTGTAAGCCCCAAACCTGTGTTGCACAGACGTGCGATCAGAAATATTTTAGAACGCAAATCAACCAACTAATGGTTCGACATCCGTAGATACATTAAAATGCGACATGCATACGAGAGTAAAGATACTTACTTTTCGCAAAGCTCCAGGGGTGTGCGAGGTTTGTTCGTCATGAGAAATCGTTCGCATGATAGGTGGAGCGTCCAGTTCGCCATCACTGTCAATTGAACTAGATCTGGTCTCGTTGCTTTGGCTGTGAATAATAAAATAAATAAAAAAGTTAATAGAATCTGCGTTCACCCAAGGAAGTGTTTATTTTGGCTTACTGCAAGAAGTAGTCAATATTGACGTAGTTTGAGCTACGACCTGGTGACTCTGGTTCTAAAACGCTCGTCTGACTACTCATATGGCTCCGCGGGTGAGCGGGCATGGGCAGGGTGCTTCCAGCGGTTGATAGATCATCGCGACTGGAATTCGATCCCGTCCCTCCTGGCTTAATGTACACGTACTCACCGTCCCCGTTGTCCATTGGCACAGTGTCATAGTAGGGTTCACTCTCCATTATTTGGCTAGTCTTCATACTGTCTGAGCTTAGGGAAGATATCGACTCGTAGCTCTTTATCTGCGTAAAAATTCACTGGTGATTCCAAGGGGATATATAATCAGGTCACTTACAATCTCCGAAATGTTCCCTTGGGAAGCTAAAGATTCCTTTGATCCAACGCTCTCATTAGGCTTTGTACTAATTTTTCCTAAACTTCCCGTAGGACTGTCCGTCCCATGGCGAGCGCTACTGAATTTACTAAGACTCCCTGTAGGCGATGCTCCTACATTCGCGGCTGACTTACCTAAGCTACCAGTTGGACTTTGGTTCATTTTAACCGCATCAGCTGGCCTCTTCGTCTTCTCAAGACTTTCCGATTTGCCAATTTTCCGGCCAAACTCCTCAGCCAGATCAGCGTTCTTTGACGTTTTTCCCATCTCGGGGGTAGTTTTGCGATTAGCCGCCAGCGACTTAACGTCTAACGAATCGGAAGATTTTTGCCGAAGAATATCTGATGGTTTTATGTTACGTTCAAGGGAACCAGACGGGCTCTCGCTGGATCCATCATGTTTCTGTGAACTGGTCGGAACCAATGAAGGCACCGTAGGCGGCTCCACGCGACGAACAAACTTTGGAGGAGGTCTAGCGAAATGAAAATTGTTTATTATAAAAACTAATTTTAGTCACGTCGACAAGGTTGCATTTCTAAGAAATAAGGTAACCGCACAATAAAAATTTTTCTCATTTTTTTTGAGAACTAAAACAGAAAATAATATTAAATTTTTATTATTTTAGTCACCCGGTTTAAGTAATTCATAATTTTTAATTATTTTTTATACCTGCGAAAAAAGTTTAATTTGCCTTATATTCGATCTACCTAGGAAATACCTATAGAAATAACAAAATGTATAGTGCAAAAATTATTGATTTGGGATATGCCTTTTAATATTAAACTTTCGATTTGTTGAAAGCTCAAGAACCTATCTAAAAATAATTTTGTTTTGTCTAAGATTAGATTCTACTAGACGGACTCATTTTTTTACAATTCTAAAGAACTATTCAGGTTTCAGTTTTAGATGTAAATGATGCTGCTAAAAAATCAGTTAATTATAACAAATTAACAATAAAACTAAATTAATTCAGAAAATTAGTATTTTCTAACGATGCAGTGTACAAGAAAACTTGATATTTTTAATGAATTAAGATATTTTGCTAAAATAAATAGATCTATTCGATGAGCCGTAAAAAAAATCTGTGGAGCAACACAGCTCCGTGACGTACTGAAAAACATCCAGGGCGCCCTGGAGTTTGGTACCCCATCGAACGCTTCTAAAAAATTGAAAAAAAAAAGAAAGAAAAACAGAGCTAAGAGTTTTGTTTGTTATTTGACGGGAAGTGAGTTCGGTTTTAAAATAAGTGTTTAAAAGGATTTGAGTACTTAAAGTAAATATATAATTTGTTTCAACATTTCTCAATATTTTTACTGAATTCTCCTTTAAAAGCCGCTGCTGTTTCACTGAATATTTGCCAGCACTACTTTACTCCACCTAACCCCAGCATAAAACCCTGTCACGTGACGCCCCTAGTTTACTGTCGTCGAACACCAATTTAAAAACTCATGGCGACACGTGGCGCATAAAATTTGCTCTCAAAATTCTCATCGAACGCTTTCAGTGTGCCTTGAGGCTTGACTGTTTTTTTATCGAACAGGCCTTATGTTAAACGTATATTACTATAATAATTAATTTGCTCAGCAAATAAAAATATATTCGGGTTTAATAACATCGTACTTTACATTAACTACCATTTTCTTTAGTAACAATTTTGCAGTGACAATACGAAACGCAATAGTCACTTTTTATCTTTTCCAGTTTACTCCCAAGTGCAAATAACACATTCATTACAAAAAAAAAAAAAAAAAGACATATTATGATGACATGATGACATTTTGAGATGAGGTATAAGTTATAAGGTTCAATTGAGGAGTGTCTTTTCAAAAGGGTTTATTTCTCATTTTGGAAAATTTCTTTTTTTTGATGCGATTCGATCCTAACACTATATTCTCAATGATTTTCAATGATATTTTGATTCTAAACAGCTTATTTCCTTTAGAAAATCGATTACAAAAAAAGCCTTACGCGTCAAATAGACTTATATCCATAGCATTTTAGTCCATTTAATCAATTTAAACATTCTCTTTCAAAACAGCTTAATTCTAATAGAAAATTGTTTTTTTTCTAATATTTACGGAACAAAAGGGCTTATATAATTTATATATGTACATCGCTGTCCTTTTTGATGCTTTTTCCCCATTTAAGTTTTTGAACAGATACATCACACTTGGCTGTATGGCTTATGAGGCTCTTGCTTATTCTATATTAAGTTAATAAAAAAAAACGATTGTCAAATGTCAAACGGTGGAAGATTTTAGGCGCATTGTTTTGCTGTCATAATGGTTTTATTTTACAACAACAGATGCTATAATACACTACTCAACTTTATCTAAATATAACTTGAAAATAATAATAATTTTATAAACTAAAACTAACTTAAAAATAATATTAGATTTATAAATTAAAACTACAAATAAAAAACGTCCTCTGAAGATCTGTCCTCTTTGTATGCTCTTACCATCGCTACGCACCACGCCACTAGGCTCTAGAACGGTGGGTACGTTAGCAGTCACAAGGGCCCGGCGGATGACGTCATTGCTGTCATTGATTCTTTGTTTCATCGACGTTTTTATTAAATTGTTTATTACAAAACCTTCGAAAAAGTGTAATAATTTGAGAAATGGCTGAAAAAACTGTCGGGGTATTGAATACAGGTGGTCGAAAATTTAGGTCTCGTCTTAAAAGTCGTACAAGGAAATCGTAAGTGTGCCTTTTGCATTGACTGTCCTACTTGTAATTTAAGCCACAAGTTTTGATATTTTTCCAGATTTTATTATTTATTTGTGTTGTTTTAGATATACTGACGATGATCCTCTTGGATTAAAATTTAAAGTGCCATGCAAACACAGTGAAAATAGCAAGTTCCGGTGCTCGTCTTTTAACATGCGAATGGTTTTGAAGAACCGTAATGCATTTTACTCCAAAGAAACCAAAGTAAGTCAAGATATTTACTTGTCAAGATTAAGCCATTCTTATGAACCTATAAATACGACAAAACCTAAAAAAAATGTGAAGTCACGGAATGTGAGCTGTTCATACAATTTGTTTGTGAAGAAAAACAAAATGAAGTGTGTATGCAAGAAGATGTTTTCTGCAGTCTTTTCTGTATCTGAAAAACGGTTAAATAACATTAATAAACAGACAATCCAAGGAAATATCCCTGCAGAAAACCGTGGCGGGGATCATAAGTCTCACAAATCTGTGAACAGAAAGGAATCTTTGAGACAATTTTTAAACGGCCTTCCCGCCAAAGAGAGTCATTATAATAGACAAAAATCCAAAAGAATGTATTTAAGTGCCGAACTGAACTGTAAGAAATTGCTGCAGTTATATAATAATTCTGTAATACCAGAGTTACGAGTAAAAAAGACAATGTTTTATAAGATTTTCCATCATGACTATAATATAGGCTTTTCAAGCCCTTCTTCAGACACTTGCAGTGTATGTTTACTTTGGTCAAATAAAATAAAAATGGAAAAGGATCCTAGCAGAAAACAACTACTTATAACTGAACTTAGAGTGCATAAACTAAGAAGCAAAGCCTTCTATAATCATATGAAGCAGGACATACCAAACTCTGTTTCACTATGTTTTGATTTACAACAGGTTCTGCCCTTGCCGCGAACCCCCATCCAAGATGCCTTCTACGCTAGGCAGATAAGTTTGTACAATTTTTGTATTGTAAATTTAGATTCAAAAAGCCCTTGGTTTTACTCATGGGACGAAACAGTTGGTAACAGAGGGTCTACAGAAATTTCATCTGCACTTTATCACTACTTAACTTGCATGGATTTAGCAAATAATGTAGAAATTATTCGTTTATTTTGTGATGGTTGTGGAGGGCAAAATAAAAATAACTACGTCCTCCAAACGCTGATCCAATGGCTGTTTTCAAAATCTCCTATGCATCTTAAGGCCATCCATCTGTACTTTCCAGTTCGTGGTCATAGTTTTTTGCCAGCGGATAGGGTGTTTGGGCGATTAGAAAAGGAAATCCGCAAAAAAACTATTATAAATACAAGGGATGGCTATGACGAAATTTTGAAAAGGCACGGAACTTTGAAATTATTAAGGCAAGATTGGCAACTACTCGAGATAAAAGATCTAAAAGAAAATTTTAATAACTTAGAGGGATTGCAAAAAATGAAACGGATTAAGATAGAAAAAAAAGTCAAAAGAGGAATGACAGTAGGCTGTGAAATAAAAGCTTTCGAAAACTACAGATTTGAGACTAATGAAGTCGCTCAAACACTGTTGAAACGGGGAAAAAGAATACCTAGAGAAATATGTACTGCTGTATTTGAGAACAAGGAACTATCAGCAAATAAGAAAAAAGATGTAAATAATTTACTCACTAAACAATTTGGGAAAGAGTGGATCAATATACAAGAATTGGCTTGGTATAAAGATATTATTAACAGTTGCAGACCTGCCCCTGATACAGACATGGAAAATCCAGATGAATCTTTGTGTAATTGCCTTGATGATGATGTAGGAGAAGTGCGTATTTAGGTTACAATAAATAACTTGATTTTTCTTTCTAATTGTGAGACTTAATAAAAAATAATTCATTATGAAAGGGTTTTATTAGTACAGATCAAAACAGCTTATTTCCAACAGGTACTAAACAAAACAACTTAATTCTAAAAGTCTTTGTCAAAAGTGCTTATTTCTAAGATACAGCCTTAAATATATACTTTCGTGGGGTCAGTGGTAAAAAAATAACAGTGCTATAAAAATCATGTCAACATTATGTAAACATAGTATTAAAATTCAAAATACATTTAATCATCAAATCATTGTTTGAAGTTTTTTTGATTTTCTGAAAAATATGTTAGTGATGAAATAAGCCCTTTTGAAAAGACACTCCTCAATTAAAAGAGCATATCGATGATTTTGTGCCAATCTGCTTAAATGCGGAGCACATCGCTCTATGTTAAATTATAAATTTTTTGGATTAGGCAAAAATCGAAGACGAGCCAAAACACGTCGAAGAAAAATAGCTGTCAAAAATTAACTGAACATTCAAAATAACCGAGCTTTTTAGAATAAGTGAGCGACATGAGTACCAACATAACGCCACAAAAAGATCGAAAATCGAATATACTTAGCCTGCGGAAATTTAAAATTCACGATACTTTTTGAAGAGACCTCGTACTGCTTATAAACTTTATTATACATATTTGCAAAATAAGATTTCTTCATAAATAAAGTCAAATAAAAATTTTACATTTATAACACTTTTCCAATTTTTGGTCTACCGTGTTGAAAAAGTTAGGCAGTCAGGTATGGTACAAAATATGCTCAGTTTTCAAAAATTTAAAAATGTTAAGGAGTGAATGAGTCTGTAAATAGTTTCACTTCTAAATTATTTTTAAATGAAAATTAAATTAATTATTGAGTAATGCATTAAGTTTATTGAATTAAAAAGCTGTAATTGTTACAAAAGTTATGAATTGATGTTTTTCGTCACACAACTTTTTTTTTGAGAATTGTATTGTATTGATTTCTAGAAATTTATTTTGATTTTGTGAAAAACTTAAGTTTTTGTGACAAACATTACTATATAAATAAAGTTTTTGGAGAAAAAATTGGAAAATTGAATCTATATCACCCAGTAAACAAAAAATATTCAAATGAAACGGAGAGTATCCGAATGATGGGATCCAATATTAACCGCACAGTTCCTATCAGTAACATTTTGAATCAATGAATCTCATTTCAATCAATCGTGCTGATGAGAGGGTCAGAAGTTTAATTAAAGCGTTCTCAATTTTTCAATGTCAATGATGAGCCTCGGGAATACGCTGAATCTGCGAATTTCACCAGGCACCCTTCAAGTGATTACATAAAAAGATGCGACCTAGAGTTCGACCTTCGCAGTGCTCCTGATTTGATAAAAATAAGCTGTGAGCTTAAAACAAAGCTGAAACATTCCCAAAGAGGGTTTATTTTTATCCCTGCAGAAAAGCGCACTATCAGCTAAAATCAGAGGGGGCCCTCGAATGTGTTCCTTAAAATACTCAAATATCCTCAGCCATTGAATTCTCGCCCCAGCAGCACTGACGACAAGCGCGACCCCACTTAATTCATTGAAATTATAATCAAATGCCTATGCAAAGCAGCAGCAGTACTGTAGTTTTTTACAGCGCGGAACGGAAATCTGTGGCGTTGGTATTACCGCGCTGAATGAGGATTATTCCCCCGTAGTCGCCGCTGTTCGCAGTAATGGGCCGCGGGGCACTGTTTTGAATTTTTAAAGTGCCCAACAAAGAGACTGCTCAAGACCATTCACCTCTTTCGGCTGATACATTCGAGTCATGTCTGATCAATTGTTCAGCCTGGTGCAAACAGTGCATGTGAAAGGAAAACACCCACACGGTGCACTCGATGGAGGGCACCAATTTGTAGGAAAGGTCACAGCGGTACTGCTGCGAGCCTTCTTTTAAAGTTGTACGAGGCTCTTTCGGCCGGTAACTAGCTCTGATTGAAGGGATTATGCGCGCAGCGGGCTCAATATAAAGTGCAATTAACTGCATACTGCCCTCAGAACGTAGGTCAGCAACATCGCAACTCTCAAGAATTTAGCGCTCACTATCATGCTTTTAGCTCTACATTAACGAGACTAATCACATTTTCTACTTTTACTTTTTACGCCAGACAAGGAGACATGTATCTAGGGCTTTGCCCTAAACCAGTCCATAGAGCATCTATCTATCTATCTACGTATCTTGAACAGTTCCAAACTCAAATGAATATGATGTCTATGAGTATGGGATAAAAACAGATATCGAAATTGCTCCATTTGACAATTTCCGTTCGGAAATGGATTCGATTTTTAGATCCGCACAGGAAAGGTTCAAGGAATGTCAAGGAATTTATTATTTCATGCAATACTCGATAAAAAGAACATCTGGAAATTGGCATAGTTGTAAAATTTTCCTTAATTTGTGTGATAAAAAAAAGTTTGATACATCAATCTTTTAGAAATTTTATTACACTTAACACTTTCAAGGTGTCCAAAAAATTTGAATACAAAAAGAAATTGCGATATCGTAACACATGGTTAAATGTAAGTAAATACTTTTATTGACATTGAAAATTCCTCAATTGTACAGTAAATGTTTTTTAAATTATTCCTCTTTTAGTTTTCTTTACTAAAATGCTATAAACTACAGGACTAGTAGGAAGCCATTCATCCTTTGGCAAGAAGTCCACTAAATTTTCAACGCACCTCTTCTGAACTGCATTTGCGATATGCGAAGCCTGCAAGCAATACGGTTTGAAGAATCTCATTCTGGTAGTATTCAGAGTTGACGACGTTTTCAACAAAAACTAAGCTTCCTCTAGTTCCCCCCTTCCACAGAAAGCTTCACAAACCAAAACTGATGTAGCATTTTGGTACATAACCACATAATGTTCGTTTTCTGGAATGAATTAAATTCTTAATGACCACATGCGATCATTTTGAGAATTGTGTGGTTGCTGCAAAAGGAAGTTTATCATCGAAAAACACAAACTCGTCCCCAGCATGCCAAGCAAGGATATTGTAAACCCTTGTACCTCCTTTTTGTTTGGCTAATGTTAAAACTTTATGACTTTTTTTTTAAAAAAGCTTTTAAACCAATGCTAGAAACGAAATTTGTTTTCGCAAAAAAAAAGTTGTTTCATGTGTATTCGAATTTATTGAACACCGAAAGCTTACTCTAAGACCGGCGATTTTATCATTTGAAAATGAAAAACAAATATATGTAGAAAATTAAAAATCCACACATATAAATATTAACCTTATTACTAATATATGTATAATAAAGGTAGTATTTAAAACAAGTTATTATATTTAGTTGTTTTACGTTTGCGCATATAACCTGGTCTACACTATCATTATTTCGGACACATCCTTCAAAATTAGTCACCATCATACACACTATCTTCAGAATCAGTATTACAATTACAATCGTTATTGCTATATATATCGGACAAATCGTTTGCATAACACTCCAGAAAATTCATTGCTTTACACAAATTAGTGTTTTTCTTGACATAATTCAAGAGAATTTAATTTTCTTTAAATTGAAATTATTATGAGAATACCAGGTCCACCAAGTTAAAGATGTATATACGCACTAAATCCTGCAACATGTGAATTCGTTCGAATATTTTGTAATATTTATTGTAGCAACTACTGCTGGAACAGATAATTTTCAGAGAAAAGGGATAAAAACGAGAAATCTCGTTGGCGGACATTTAGGTCTCAACATTGAAATACGAGGGTTTTATAACCGGTCGTTTAAGTGTTAAGAGAAAGCGTTACTAGCGTTGAAAGGCCTTTTATTTACATATTATTAAAGTACACACTGTACTCAAAATGGCATTTTTCTTAAAATGCTTTAAATATATACTGATTGTTTTAATCGTTTAAAATGAATCCTCTTTATTTATGAAATTCTTTTTTATCGAACAATTTGAGGAATAGAATTTCATTTCGCATATCGAAAATGTAGCGCCTAATTTTCTAACACTTCACTGCGGTATTCCCCAGGGATCAATGAGGTTGGATGATATTTAACCTCTTCATTAATGATGAACTTTCCGATCTTAAAGATGTAGAAATTCAAGAATATTGAGAATTTTATATATCAGATGAACTGATAAAATTCAATATTGATGTACAACGGGCTACAATGTACACAAATTCAAAAAGTGACCGTACAGCGCAGGTTGTGGTTCTTACTGTTTCGCATCTGCATTATATTTGTGTTGATTCGGCCACTTTCCACAAGAAAGTAATATTTTATTCAAAGTTGTACAGCACCTGCGCTCCAAAGATTCGCCTGGTGTTTAATGAGTACATTCGTTTCAGTGATGCAGCAATTTCGTTTCTGGTGCTATTCTCCATTTGATAAAAGATAAAAATGCACAACTAAGGGCGGGTATTAATTGAAAATAATTGATCACAAGCAAGTTCCAAATAATTTTAGATAATTTTTTGGGCAGTTAATCCATTTCTAATGACTCTTTTTATCTGGAGATTGAAACAGTAAAAATAAGTACAAATAAATAATCTTTGTAACAAATTTAATGCTCCAACATAATTTTTTAAGATAAGACATAAATAATTTTTTATTTCACATACCTCATTGCGTGAGTTAAAAAGCTCTTTTAGCATAAAGTTTTATAGATCATATTTCACTTAAATGCACAGCATTTCGTAATATTAAGTTTCAAATTTGGTTTCATGACTTCGCTCTCGCCATTTCCAAATAAAATTTGATCAAAATCTGAATTATTAATTGTACAAGTATCAATTTATTAATTTTATTATATTTCTGCACTTACCTACGAATGAACAAAATCTTATTCTTTCTTTAGTTTTCAATTGTGAAAAGAATGAAATAAGAATGAATTATTACAAATATTCTTTGCTGAATGCGAGTCTCTTTTGCGAATGAGTGAAAAGTGAAAGAGTAATAAGTTTTTGTCTCGAATTAAATTGTTTCTCTCACTTATGAAACATATGGACTGCTTTCATTCATTTCTCATCCAGGGGGAATTATTATATATGTGCATCATTTAGGAGGTTGGGGGCGACTGTATGGTGACCACTGGGACCAGGCAGTATTTTGCACCAAAGCCCCATTAGTAGACGATCAACTAAGCTAAGGAAAGCCAGAAGGCTATCCCACTGAAGAACTACGAACATCTGCCGAGCCGAGAATTGCCTGCCGAAAGTTCTTCTTGTCGTTCGTTCAGTGGACAGTGGTTACCTCGTTCTCTAAACACAGTTAAAAATTGCTCATGTTACTCGTGCGTGCCAGTTGTAATTCTTTTGAAAAGAGATTAATATTAGTAAAGAAGGCTAATGGAGGAATAATTAAAAAACATTTACTGTAAAATGTTCTCAACGTCAGCAATATTCAAAGACAATAAAAGTATTTAATTAAATTTATCCACGTGTTGCGATATTTCTTTTTGTATTCAAACTTTTTGGCCACCGTGTTATTTTAATGTATATTAAACCAGCAACAAAAACTACAATAATTGAAATGTTATTCATCAAATATTGAACAAATAGCATTTAATTCGGAGAAATTAAGAAAGGATGCTTGTATTATAGATTTTGCGTAGTCGATTTTTAAAATACAGTAGAACGCCGATTATCCGAATTAATTGGGACCGGGGTCGATTCGGATAATCGGACATAGACTGGTAATAAAGAAAAACGAAATGTCACACATAGAATAAACTTTATTAAGTTTAACAAACACAGTTCTACAATACGTAAGGAGTGCACTAGAGAGAGAGAGAGAGAGAGAGAGAGAGAAAACATGTAGTGTCTTGCCTCTAGCTTTCAACCTAAACAGTTGAAATATATCTGGACTCCAGCGAGTTCCAACTTGTTACAACAAAACAAAACAAAAATTACATTACTTACAGTACTTGGTTTTAATTTTTTATATTACGCTTAGGACCGATTCGGATAATTGGCGATTCGGTTAATTGGCGTTCGGATAATCGGCGTTCTACTGTATTTTGCTTTTTTTCTTCCGCTGCTGTTATTTGTATATTTTATAAATTTTCTCTACATATATATGTATGTGGTATTCACATACAATAGGGTAAATAAACGCGGAATTGTTTTCTATAAAATGTGTTAAATCCAAAATAATTGATTTTGAATAGCTATACTACTAAGTTTTTTAGTTAGTAGAAGGTAAATTTTCATCTTTTCAGATGTATAAATCTAAAAGTAAAAACATTCGTCGATTCTGCTAACAACAATTACCATTATCCAAAAATGGTTCTTCTAAATTTAATCCAAAAAAGGTAGAAACTGGAGTAACTCTCAAAAGACTAGGGAAGAAGGTGGCAAACCGAAAATGTAAAATATTTTCATGCTCGCCTGTGCGCCAGAATAACTTTGACAATTTAACAGCTTATATCGCAAAAGCACGCCCCATTTCGCACTGTCGGTCGCCGGAAATGCAATTGAGACTGCACCAGTACAGTGCACCCGCCCAAAGCGACGGGGAGCAGAGGGAAAGCTTCATATCGTGGCCGAACTGGCTGCTAGCGCTATAGTTGGGATACATCTCCCCCATCGATAAATTTTCATTTGAAACGTTCCTCTCTGATTAAAAAAGAGGAAATAGAATTTATAAATAGATTGAGAGCATTGTTATCACACTACTGAAAATGTCTCCGGCGGGTTTGCGACTTTCTGCTAGTTTCGACGTTTGAGGAAACGACAGCAGAGATAGTAGCTGATCTTGAAATAAATGTCACAGTTTACTTGTTTAGCATTTCGAATGTGCTGCAGTGAAACTTGCACCTTCCGCCGATAGAAACTCTTTTGCCTGTTTGCTGGTTGTAAATAAAGCCAACATTCAACCTGCCGCCCCTAAAAGAATTTTCAAGGCAATTGCAGGTAAAGAAAATTCAGGTCAACAAACGGATTTTTATTTTTAAATATATAAAAGCTATAAAAGTATCTGAGTTTATTTTATATTGTTGTATTTTGTTCATTCATTTGTGTATTACCAGTTTAAAAGTGTTTTCACTTATGCTATAAAAAGCAATCTCTAAATAATTTTTCTTTTTTTTCTAACACTCGCTCGTGCATTCGTCTGTCACAGACCCTTTTGTCGTAAAACAATGTAACGTAGGAACTTGAAAATTGGCAGAATATTAGGCTCTTACGTTAGTCGTACAACTTACAACAGAAGAAAGAGCTTAATTTTTTGTATCAAGATATCCATGCATCCAATGATACATGGAAAGGTTCACTTTCAAGGATTCTAAAATTTTGTTAGTGAATTGGTTATAAAAATATAGTCTGAAAAGTGCGAAAAAAAAAACAAAATTCGCGTACTCAAATACGACCCCCCACTAGGAACTCTATTTTCAAGTTTCAAGACAAAAATAATATTTAAATTTGAATTCCTTCAGACGAATTAATTTAATTTATTCTTTTAATAAATTATTTAATAATAAAGTAATCGATTATGTATTTAATAATGTACCAGCACAATGTGGAATTATTTATTCATTTTTCAATTATCATAGACAAATTTGGTTAACAATAAAATATATTTAAATTCCATCGATCGACTGTTTCGGTACGGAACCCTGATTGCGCGAGTCCCATTCACTTTTGACTGATTTCCACTACTTAAAAACTTTTAGAAATTCCTTCAATTTTAGTGTCTGATGTGCTTTGTACTACTCTGGCACAAAAAAAAACCGGTCGAGTGCGAGTTAGACTGATACCCGCATGCGGCCATTATAATTTTACGGGCCAGACAAAATTATGAGAATGGTTTAAAGGATTTTAATTCAAATTGTACTATTGAAAATCCAGTTAAAATAAAGTGCTTTATAATAAACAGACTATTGATTTATTTTATTTGCAGGTCATTGTAAAACTTGACAAGAAATTAGGGTATGTGAAGAATTAGCTAATTTTCATCATGCGAATAGTTAAGGATTAAGGTATTCTTTGCCCCACTAAGTAGTACTTGGATTTAGAAAATGTCGGCTTATAGAGCAGGTACCGATTACTAAAATTACTTCTAGTTCATTGCAAGAATAATCTTATGGTATATCAGACCTTCTATTAGAACGAATTATTCCGAATTTTTTGGCTGTTTCGGAGACAACAGAACAGGACTAGTATTTTTGCTCAATTAACCCGCATATATGCGTCATTTAATTAGATGTGGTTAGGCTTTCGGAATCGCTGAGTTCATTTTCGGTATTCCTAGGACCAAATACAAAATCAATGGGAATGAAAATAAGGGTTAAAGAAAATTGATATTTGTAAATGCACCGAAAATGAGATTCACGTGCTGATAATTCGTCTCTAGGTGTTTTTGGGCTTGCTGATTTTATTTTCGGATTTCCTAGATAACATCGAACGGGCGAATCGAAAAAATACGGTAATTTCATTTACCAATAATTTATGGAATAGATGATTTAATAAATATGAAAATTGTGTCGGAATCAGCGTCTCCAAAAACCCATGATCCTCATGTTTTTATTAAATTGTGCTTATCAGTTTTGGGACACAACCTGTTGTCTGGTCTACCATTTAAGCGGGCTAATTTAATAAAATAAATTTCTGAAATTTTCTCACTGGGAATAGATGCGGGCAAATGACTTCTACACCTATACTAAATTTAAAATGCATAGCAATATTAGTTATTGAGAAAAACAACCATTTAGAGACCAAAATCTCGCCACAAGCGTTCCTTTTATAACCGTAAAAAGTGGAACATTACATTTGTTGCAATCTTTATAATTAACTAAAATTAATTTCAACATTGCATGCTAAAATCGTTGTTTTTGGCTGCACAATTTCCTTACATGCACTCTTAAATAGCAATTAATTTTTTGCCAACGGAGTATCTGGTTATAAAAATTACCTCAAAGTCTCAAACTCTGAAATATGTAGTTGATTTATTTTTATCTAGCGCTGCTGTACGGCGAGCCGCATTAACAGCCATTCAAAAGAGAAAGTAGCAAACCCAAGATAGATTAATCGAGAATTTTTGGGTTTTGTGCGAGACGATGGGGCAGAGCAGTTTTACATAACTTGCGACGCTCGCTAAAACACGGCGTCAGACTGTTTTAAACAAACATTTCTCCGAATCGGTAATGAATGGATCATTACTAAGATTACTCCAGCCCACAATTAGGAGTTATGATGGCCACTTAAGCATGAATATCGGATCAGCCAGCATCGCTTTTTTCATATCACGAAATGCTTTACTGTAACTCCGCGCTGCTCAGGCGCATCTGTACCTTTGAGTGAAAGTTTAAAAAATTGCCGCAATATATATATTTTTTTGTTTTTTGAGCATTTACGTCTTTGCTTTGAATTAGCATTGCTTTCGTATTGGTTTGCACCTGTTACGATTATTCAATGAAGCGACTTTGTGAAAATGGGTGTAAAGTAAAATTAAAAATTGAATGCTTGCCGAACGAATTTAGGTTTGCAATATTTAGCTTGAGTAATGATTGAAATACAGCAATTTTTTCTTAATCTGTAAACGGCCATTCCATAAAGCCCTTCTTTGAAAATCGTACAATTGTTTATTAGAGATTATGTCTTCCTAGATTTACCGAATCCTGTAGATATTTATAAAATTTAATTTTTTAGATTTCAGCATTTTCTTTAAAAGCATTTTGTGAAACTCAAATCAATCAGATTAAAATTAATGAAGCTATAAGAATTTGAGGAAGTTGGTTTTGGAAGACTAGCTCTTACTCACTTATTCTGCAGTAGTTCATTGCCAACAAATTACTCTAATTATTTAATATAATGTAGTATATATGTTCATAAATATGTATTATGTATATATGTACATACATATGTATTATATGTATATGTACATACATATGTATTAGTTGTAAAAACACTTGTTAAGATTTCTACAAGCAGTCCTAAAAGTATTTTTTGTATACTTTATTTCTATATATTTTCACCCCATTTGTAACTCTTGTAACTCTTTCTAGATATCACAATGGGGAAAGATATCTTTGTCTATTATAAACAGAAATATGTAGTTTTATTTAATTGATTTATAGAACATTCGAATATCAGTTAAGCAGTATAAAAAGATCTTTAAAAGTATCAGTATTTCATTTATAAGGATATTTTTATTGGAGAGTTACCTACTATCCATTTGTAAAATTTCGATACTTTTTTATTCGATATCGTGTTTCTGCCTATCTTGATATGATTGCAATAAGATTATTCATTTATACCGCGATCGCGATCAACTTGCAGAGGAAGACGAATATTACAAAGTATTCGAAGGGTTATTGTATGGCCATGCAATAGCAGATAAAAATCGTATATATTTTAAATAATCAAAACTTTAAATTCATTTTTCTCGTAACTACCTTTTCAAATTTGTTTGTAGGATAAATTAAATATTATTAATCGATAACCGTGAAATTTTGAACACACATTCGAAATAGTATTCTCTTAGGTGAGCTACTAAAATTTAAAAATAATTGAAAAATAATATTTTTTATTATGAATCGAAAGTCAAAAATTTATTGAAGAACCGAAATAGATTTTTTTAATGACTGCAATTTGCACAATATTTATATTTTTCACTTTTTTATGGTTCATATCAGTACATCAGACGCTAGACTGTAAGCCATTTTGAACCCTTTGCGCTCATCTCTTTCTAAAAGTGAACGGTATAGCTATGCCATTATTTTAGATTATTTTTAAATAAAAAATATAAAGGGCAATCTCCTTAAGTGTAATATACTCTCTTTCTCTCACGTTTAACAACGTTCTGTATCAAGAGACAAATACCCTATATATGTATACATATAAACACCCATCGCAAGCGAATAGAGAAATTTTTAATTAAAATTAGCATATAGAAATATTATAAAAATACAAGACATAGTACACCAATACTTCAAATAATATGTCTACTTCTAATTAATGCAGACAGCAAACGTCTGTTCTCTTTTGATTATTTTAAGGGCAAACACCATCCTTTGCTTTGTGCACGCGCCACTTTCTTGGTGAGTAGGTACTCCCAATCCCAGAATGGCACTTTTTCGCGTTCGCATTGTCAACATAATCTTGATAATTGAGTCAATCCCTCCCCTAGTACTAATTCAATTATAATTTGAATTGAATACACATTGGAACTTGGCCTTCATCGATCGACAGCAGACTCACTGCCGACGCCCATAAATTTCGCTTAAATTACAAGCAGTATTCGACCAGATATTTCCCATATTTTAATTTAATCCAAGAGAAAATATTTGTTTCTATTAACCAACAATTCGTTGCAGCCATTACTGCTTCGTAGCCCAAAACCCAAGTTGTAACTAATGGAGAAAAACATCATTTCGACGAACATCCCGAAAAATCCAATTAACCGTCTGCATCCAATTGGATCTTGTTTTCGAAAAAGCTCATACATCTGTTAAGAGACAGGGCAATTGCAGACAAGACTAAAGTTCCAGCCGAACTTTTGCAATAAATTTGGTGAATTAGAGTTTTCCTGTTTACCTCTAAAGTTTGCGAAAGGGCATAATGGAAATGGGTCGATAAGGAACACCTGATAACAGCTCAGCGAACAACAATTGCTGTCGACAGGTTCTATCTTATTGTTAGCTAGCCTTCTCTTTGATTTATTTCAGAGTGCTCGAGAAACAACGTTGAATGCGACAATGACACTCCATAGATTTGTGGTCAAATATATCAAATGGATATAAATTTTTTATTTTTTTCGTTAATTGTTGTATTCTATGTAGCTGATATTTGTGGGTCGAAACACCGAAAAGCAGACTTTTGTTTATAAATTTCATAAAATTGAGTTATTAATTCTTTGATTTATTAATTTCTAGAAAATCCTTATACAGGGTGATTCGTAAAGAAGTGTTCCAACATATGCCCATCGATTTCTTCAAGTGTTGTGATCAGCTTTAACGATGAGCAATTTCTTCGCAAAATCCCTCCTTCACCCCTTTTTTAACGGCTGAAAAATTTTCGCATGTGTAGCGAGGTAAGCTCTTATAAAACGTAATAACTTCTGTTCGAAACACAATAGGACGACAAGTAAGGCTTTGATAAAAAGTATGTATTATGAGCTTTTTAGCAGTACCTCACATGTATCGATTAATACTTATACGACCGTCTGAGCTTGACTAAAGACTAAAGATATTGACATGGTTATTTTTTTATTTTTTGAAAGATGTCTTAAGGGTGCATTTTTTTTTTGTTTTTTTTTAAACCATATCGTTATTAACAAAATTTTTAGGGACGGAGGATAAAAAGGTTTTAAAAATTTTAAATTTTAACGTTCATATCTGCCACATTTGCCAACGGATTGAGAAACTATTAAAAAAGCTCATTCTGAATACTTTTTATCAGAACCTGTCGCCCTAGTGTGTTCCGAGCAGAACTTATTATGTTTTATATAGGCTCACTGCTCCGCACACGAGAGAATATTTCAGCCATTAGAAAAGGGGTGAAGGAAAAATTGCTCTTCGTGAACGCTGATCACAACAAATAAATAAGTCCATCCATTTAAAAAATTAAACAAATTCTTAGATTGCTCTTGGTATTAGCGATTGTTTTAGTACGCTCAGCGACCTCGAAAATCCCCAGTGTCTGCGATACAATAAGTTTGGTCTAGTCTATCGGATCCACAATTTTTAATGCTAAGTCTAGCTCCAGCCAGGTTGGTCTAAGGTATGAAGCAGTATCTATACTATTTATGATTCAATACTATACTATACTTATAAAATCAAGGTATTATGGTTATTAATAAGAATATTTTACGATGCATTTAATAGTCTTATTTCTGCTTTTGAAAGAAAATATACCATAATAAATGTACTTGCTTAGCACTACAGAACAAACGACGAATATCCCGCATATTGAGCTGCCTTTCAGCGGCTGCAAATGTGATTCGCATTCAAATGGCAAAACGCAACCTGCGGCATATTTGCTTGAACAATTAATCGCGTTCTCCAAGCGAAGCAAAAAACGATGTTGTACGGAGAAACCAATACGCGGGTGACTAATGCGGGCAAACAGTCTGTGCAAGAAGTGAAAAATAAGCAACTTACCTTGGTGGCACCTTTTTCTTTCCATCTTGATTGGCGGCTTGAGCAAGTGAAGAGACAATTGATGAAAACGAAGATGCTACCGAGGATGATGAGGCACTCATAGCGGGCGACATTGGGGGAGCTGAAGGTTCCATTGTGCTCGTTTTGCGCTCATATCCACTCGCAGTACCCTCACCGTCTTCAACATTACGATCTTGATCTCTAGTTTCTGCAACTTCAACAGCATCCGTAGAAGAGTGAGCTTGCTTCTCAGCGGAGGTTTTCGATTCTTTCACTTCGATCACAGTGACGAAATGAGACAATTGTTCGGTTTTCTTCTCTTGATCTTCCTTAATTCTATTTGAGTCCTCTGAGTCCTTTCGCTGGATCGACGTTAGTTCGTTGATGCACTGATTAAGAGCACCATTCTTCTGAATTTGGATATTCTTGAAATCTTTCTCCGTGCCAACGTCTTTATCTTCGTGTTCATCGTTCGACTCAGTTCCTCCAGCAGCAGACGGCTGCTGGAGCGGTTGGAAGCTTGAAAATTTGTTGCTGTCCCGATCTGTTTTCGACAATCTGGCGTCGCTGCTGGAAGGGCGCAGTATGTTGCTCTGAAAGTTTAAGAGGATACAATTATCGATTAGTTCCAGCTGACTGATTCAATCGTATTGATCAAATTTCAAGGCAATGACATCACTACCAGGGGTGTACATTATAGTTTTTTTTTTTTTAAACCATCAAATTCAGCATTTTGAGCACAATTTTAGTCGTGAAGTATTCAACAAGTAAAAAAAATCGCCTCCAAAAGCTCCAAAAGATAAACGCCAGAGCTGATAACACGCCCGAGTTTGTATGTCCCCCTCTGAGTCACGGTCTGTCCGATAAAATATAATGAATTTTTCGCTGAGAACAGGCACTTTATTCCGTCATTTGAATCGAATGCTTCTTGACCGACAACTAGAGCCCCCCTACATCTACTTAAGAAGAGCATTTACCTTTTTCGAAAAAAATTTCAATTTATCCTTAAATGAAGGCATGTTTGAGGCGATGATTATATCTTCATATCAACACGATCGCAGCCAAACCCGGAAATTTCTTCCTCTCTTCCTGAAGAATGGGCGTTTAATGATATGATATAAAAAAAATGAGATACAATAACACACAGTAGTTCCTGATGCGATGTCGATCGACACTAAGAACCGAGATATTGCGCAAAAGTGTGAATGAATGGGTTATGGAGAGTTGTTTAAGAAATTGATAAGCAGATAAGAAAGTATCAAAACAAATGAATTACACTAACACCGTTGCTCTACGAATAGGTATTACCGCCCATTAATCTTTTTAGTTACTATAGATTGCGGTCGCATTTTACACATGGACTGGTTGAATGTTGCATTCTATCATACTAAAAAAAATTTTATAGTAAATAATTTTTTAATATAAATTAAGAAAAATTGAATGAATTATTTGGAAACTATTTTTCAGTAATTTATAATAGCTATGAAATATGGTATTTCTTATTGCAATGTTATGCCGAGTTTGTTCATTTTCATAGATTTTATTTTACGTTTTACCTTTACGATTATACAATAATAAATAGAATAAAATTAGCGACTCTCTGCAGAACGGATCAAACTGTCGAGTTCAATTCTTGTAAAACATACGAAATTATTTTCGTTAAGCTAAACTGATTTTCATTTTCTCTACCTGGCGGAATTCATAAAACATTAATATAATTTCCCAGTAAACAAAAATTACGAGCAAAATAATATAATTTCTTAGTATTTCTAAAAGTTATATGCCAATGTTGTACAGATTTAATATATACTATCCTTTCATTACATATAATAATGAAATACTTGTAAAAAATACAATTATTTTAATGATTTTATGAATTAACGTTTTTACATATTTTTTGTAAAATTTGCTAAAGTGGAGAAATACTTACTTTAATTCTACTATACCCCTTATATTATTTCAAATTTATTACCTTACAAGCAATTAGAGATAAAGAGGAGGAAATCACTTTTAAACTTACGTTATTGCTAATATTTGTAAAACACTAAATAATTTTAAATTAAAACAATATAATATTTAAAATGTGTATAGGATGATTATCCTGATTAACATTTAGTCCGGGCAAGCCCTAATACTAATAGGATCAGATCAGGGTGGGCTAAGCCAATTCGTAATAGGGTTTTTCACATCCTTCCCTGGTCAAAAAACGTGTATAAATTCCTTATATACGAGGTCTATTTAAGAAGTATTGCGAATTTTGAATTTCCGTGTTCTACGTATATTCGATTTTTTTGTGGCGTTATGTTGTTATGTTATGTCGCTCACTTATGCTGACAAGCTCGAATGTTCAGTTAATTTTTGCCAATTATTTTGCTTGGACGTGTTTTGGCTTGTCTTCAATTTTTGCCTATTCTAAAAATTTACGAATCGTAAGCCGATTTTGGTTCAACAACGGAATAAAGGCATATTACTTACACCAGAAAGTCAACACAAACCTTGTCGCGCTCATCCAGCTGTTATAGTTTGCCGTTAACCTTGCTGATCCAGTTCCACGAAAATTAGGTAATGTTGAAATATTTTGCTAATTATAAATTAAGTGCAAATGTTTTTTATTATTACAGAACGTTATTATTGGTCGATAATATAATAAACTTTTAAACTATCTAAATCCTACTCTATTTATTTTGTCTATACGAAACCAAAAAACAATTATATTAACAAGAAGTTAGTATTTCTGAGTTCACTGATCCAAGATTACATATAGTTTTTAATTAAGTTTTGATAAATGAAAAAATCATAACCGGTCATATACACTTAATCCGACCACCAAAATTAGTTTTGCCTAATACCGGACCGCACTTTCCTTTTTTACCAACAGGCTAATTTTCCTCTTTGAAACTTGGAAGAAAATTATACATTCATACCGTACTAACTTTTTGGCGCACATTAATAATAACATAACTTCTGAGAACAAAACTAGTGTACTTAAGCAAGAATATTTGCATTCACAAATATATCATGTAACTCAAATGTTCTTAGTTAGGTGCTAAATAAAATTCAGCAAATATTGTATGTGCAAATTTGTATAAAGGCAGCAATACAAGTACTTTGTGATAAAGGAGTATACTCGTCTTGCCTTAATTTGTGCGATACAATTTAGTAATAAATACATTTTCCAAAGAGATTGAAAGAGTTAACTGATTAAAATCCAATAAATAGATGAATATTGAGCATTTAGAAGCATAGCAAAATGTGTAGGTAGAGCGCAATTCCTACCACCAGTAGCCGATTTATACTCCGTTTTTAACATTAAATTTTTGTATATCGATATGAATTATTTCACATTAAAAACGCATTGTACAATGGGAATTTCGTATTTTACCAAGCTTTAAGGATAGTTTAAACGTCCTACAAGTCTTCCCAATCCTCATAAATGTGGTGAACAAGATTTCTGGATCTAGGTTTTGCATCAAACTATACCATTTACGAAGTCTTAAATTAAGTAGTGATGATATGCTCGTAACTTAATTAAATAATAACCTGTTGTTAACCTTGCGAACATATTTTTAATATTTAAACCCATAACGAATTTACCATCTCTAAATTACATGTTGATTAGTTTTTATAATATAAATAACGCAGTAAAATGTTATTGGTAAAGGGCAAAGCCCGCTAACAACACTTGCTTGCCATACGGGAACCATAACTATTGCCGAATAATGTTGTGGTTATTGCCATTTTGACAAGAGCCCAAAATTGGAAAATATTCCTATGCTAAGTTTACTTACAAGTTGGCATTTTACCAAGGACCCCTTGGCTGTTCTCTGCATTATGAATGTAATTTCAAATATCAGTAACTTATTTAGTGAAGCCAGTTTTCGCATCGCAAAGCTAAAACTGGAACATCGTCTATTACTGAATTAATAATGCCGCTGTACTCCCTTCGGCTTTGGCCAATCAAGAGAAAAGGATGCAGACAAGTTTGCTATTAAGTTTCATTAGCCTGCGTTTGGGCCTCTGATGGACATTATAAAAGCAATTCATAACCTTACATAAAAACCGGAAAGAGGCGAATTTATGTAATGCATCCAGTTCGCTGCTGACCGCTGTCTACTTAAATAAGCGCGTACGTAACAATTGCTGCTCCGGTGAGCGAATGGCCCCATAATCGCAGGCACACCCATCATATGTAAAATGTAAATGCGAACTGGGGCCTTGTAGCTTAGCTTACTTAGGCAGTCTGAAGCCACATACATATTTCTCAGGTTTGGGAAATAAGTCAACGCTATTGCCACCTACTGAAATGTCCAGGTGCAGCAAAAGGGAGTAGGCGCTAATATTGAGCCCGTTTCACGACTGGTTTGACGGTGCATATTTTTGTTAAAGTGCTAAGGACGGAAAAGTTGGAATGAGTGCATTTTCCCTTACTTCTTCGACGTGTTTGTTGTCGCTGGCCAAATCCTGAACGCCAGCAGGTGCAACTCCTCCTGTGCTGTTTGAGACGCCCGTTGCAGCCGATGATTGTGATGTTGTGGCGGCCTCGAAAAGAGACGTCGGGTCGCCGCCCGCTTCCCTATACTTCTCCACATCGGACAGAAGTCTTTCAAGGTACTCAACATAAAGTGTTTCCTGTTCAAGTTCTTTTGTCAACTCGGCGATTTTCTGCTTATGTCGCTCCAAGCTCGCTCGGACGTCCTGCTCCCAGGCGTCCGACAGAGAGCTCTGCGGAAACCGCTGCACCCATAACCTTTGGAAATCACTAAAAACACTCATGACTTTTTCTAATGGGGGGCCCTCCCAACTTTATCTTCGTACAAAAATCAATTCCCGTCTGTGCTGTGCAATGTGCGGTGGTGCGGCTTCGCACAAGCAAGCATAAAAAAATAAAAACTTTTTCTTTTTCAACTTTTGCTGCACCTCACACACACTTTGGCACTCATGTCGCACTGTGGGTGCGTAAACATGGTAATTTGCAGACCACTTCCTTGGAAATCCCCGTCGCAATTTTACCGATCTCTGCTTCACTCCGACATTATTCGAATTCACTTCACTTCGTATTTAAGTGTATCTTAAACATGGGATTTAACACTCTTCTCAAAATCTAATACTTGACATTAAAAAATTAGTGGAGCACTACTGCACAGAACGACCCTTCCTCAGCGATAGAAAGTTGAATACTGAACTGAAGTTAGTTCACTTTCCGTGCAAAGGGTCTTCGCCGACCGTCGAAATCCGTTGAAATCGAAATCAAGTTCTCTACGGCTGCATTACCACGTTCAATATCAATTTATCTGTCAATTTAAGTTAATTTTTTATAAAATCTTTTATCAGCATCCCATAAAATAAATTTGTATCTCAATAAAAAGTCTTTTATTTTACGTGCTTTTGAAATTATTTTCTGTACACTTTATGGGTCACCTTGTTGATCAAAAAACTCAGCAATGCGGCCAACTGTACTGATTGAAAAGTCAAAGCAGTTGTCATGTTTTGAACTCAAAATCGGGAGAGCCGTTGTTTGAAATATTTCGGGCGGTCTTCCCGCAATTTTCGGTGCACCGTGATATTTTATTGAAAATATTATTGAAAGTAACTGTTTATTGTGGGAGGAGGACGAACAATAAGTGAAATGGAAAATGAATTTATGTACAATTGGGACGATTTGGACGTTGGCAAATTTGATTTGGAACACTCCCAGAAATTTTTTGGTAAAATAACCTCAGTGGCTTCTTCGATAAAATAGTTTTTATATTTTGCTAATATTCACAGAGCAAAGGCATTTAAAGCACGAAAAGCTGATCAAGGATATTCCTGGTGAGTAGTTTAATATTGGGGCGCATTTTGAGGGCATTTCAAAAGTTTTCTCTGGGCCGGTAATGCTGATCAGAATAATTTAAACATCTTAAAATTTACGAATATATTTTTGTTCTCAAACAAACCGGATCCATCTAAAATTAAGAAAGAAATGAAAATTTGTATTTAAGTTTTGGTAATTTATTTATAAGTAGGATAAATATGGATAACCAATAAGCTCGAAAAAGGTATGAGTGTTTTCTTTGCAAAAATAAACAAAAACAAAACAAGCTTCTAAATAGTTTTCAAAAACTAACAATGATTGCATTTAAGTAAAAATACACAACTAATTGCCTGTCGCCCCACACTGTTGTCCGACCAATATATTTCGATTTAAATAAAAGGATTGGTAATGATAAGCTGAGAAAATCGGCATCAAATTTAGGAAAAAACTATATAATACCATTTTCAAATAAAGAACTATTTATACAGTCTATATTATCGGTATTTTAGCAAGTACAAGCTACTACTACTGGTTGAACAAATTAAAAATTAATATGTAGTTTGCCGCTACAAAATGAAAACAAATTGATTTGATTATAGTTTTTGAATTACATACACAGCCGCTACTGTATTTTATTATCTCTGGGGTATACAATCAAAGTTGGTAAAGTCCACAAAATTTTAAAAGTGATATTTAAATTGCAACACATTTTTTTCCGTATCTATATTTTCCCCGTAGAATAATTTTATACAAATTCTAGTAATCTCGACTGTTATTTCAAATTGAAAATTGACTTTACAAACAAATCTAGCAAAGTCCAAGTGAGTTGAGTTTCAATTTGCGTAAAGTCCTTTTCGACCAATAGGAAGGCTTCATTGCCTCCATTTCACTGACGCCTGAATCCAACCCTGTCCAGAAAGTTGGTAACAAATATAGGAAAGTCCTAAACATTCAGTTACAAACTTAGTAAAGTCCAAAACTTGGTAACAAAACTGGGAAAGTCCATCTTATACTTAAGGTTTTACTCAAAAGTATTGAACTGAGCGTGAACACTTGTATTTCCATAATGTATTACATTCTGCATATAAATAATGTTTAACATTAGAATAGTTACCTGTAATTATTAAAATAATCGTTTTTATCGTTTACTAAACATTTTGGCACTGTGGACTTTACCAACTTTGATTGTATACCCCTGATCTGCATCGGCATATCGTAGCTTCAAAGTTCTTATAGAAATTTGAACTGTTAACATTTGATTTTTCTTTTTGCTTTGATGGCTTTATTGCTTAAAATTGCATAAATTTCATATAACATTTGAAATAATTCAATATTCAATATTTTCTTTGTAATTAAATTAATTTGAAAATTTTGAAATAATTCAAAAATTTAGGCCAAAAATAGCACCTTACCTGACTTACAACTATTACACTTTTTTGGATAAATAATGACCATATTTGGTTATTAATGTGTCACGAGAACGAACTAGAATTAAGTCTTATTAAAAATTTAGATAGAAATTAGAAGCTTGTTGGTTGTTTGAAGACCGCAGACTATATTATTATTATTATTATTATGCAGGGGGCGACCCATATGGTGGGCACTTCGACCAGAATCGGTCTTTCATGCCAAAACCCTACTAGTGAAGTAAACGGTCTATTACTCTAAAGAAAGTTAGTACGTCTTTCACAGAACATCTTCCTACTTCAGCCGGGCTCAGGAACTCCCTGCGGAAAGTTCCTCTTCTTGTCCCAACTAGGACTGGACAGTCACATAAGAGCTGTTGTGAGCTGTAGTTTCCTCGTCCTCTAGACATAAAGATCGCTTTTGCTCAGGGTGGTGTTGTTAGAGTATATTTGGAGTGTAACAAGCTTTTTGGCTTGCCGTAGCACCGAAGCTATGATCGAAGACCAGCCAATACTGCAGTAGGGTTCAGGGCTTTGGTCCCTAGATGAAGATCTTCCTCTAGTTAATTCATCAGCCACCCCGTCCCTCTCAACGCCAGAGTGCTATGGTACCCAAATGAGTGTAACACTGAGGTAGCCAGACGCTGAAGAGGGTCGAAGCACTCTGACGAGTTTTGAAGAAAAGCACCATGATGAGAGTGCCTCGAGATTCGGTTAACTGTCGGAAAGTATATTAATGGTGGCGCTTTTAAGCCTTTTACTAAGGTTATGGGTAAAGGTTTCTATAACGGTATACCATTTGTATAATTTAAATGGAGTCAAATCACAATTGCTGGTTATTTATTTATTATTTCGCAAAGGCAAATAATAATAATATTATATAATAATTGGCTAAATTGAATTAACCTACTTATGACTAGGTCAGGGGGCGTGGAGACAGGAAAGTTCATTGGAAGATTGAGTTGGGCAAGTATAGAGAGGTTTTGGTGAGATGGTCTGTGACTAATATGTAGCATTAAAGATTTGTCGAGTCGACTGAAAGTGTGTTTCTTAATAATAAAATTTATTTCGAAAATGTATAATTAAATCTTTTACAGAACTTGTATTGACGATGGAGGATAAGGAGAACACAAATAGTTTAAACCAGAAAGAACAGGAAGATGAGCATAAAAAACATGTAGCGCAGTTGATTAACAATGCTCCCGCTAGCAAAGCTCCTCCGAATTTGTTGCATCAGCCTTTGGAGCACCGACCCCGATCCCGATCTCCTAGTTCGAAGGCAGTCGTTCCTTCTGTTTACAAGTACGCTGAGGTTTATGAAAAAAGAAAGCAGAGAGAGATTCAACGACGTCTTCAAGAAGAAAGGAAGAACAGAGTTTTTCACAGCAGGCCAGCACCTAACTTTAGCGCATATCATGAACAAATAAAGAAATCTACTGAAAAAATTGATATTTTTAAAGTAACAATACCTGTAACTCCAATGGTTTTAAAAAAATCTAAGGAAATGGATGAAAAACGAAAACAGAGGGTATTGTTCTTATAAACTAGTTTTATTGTTATTTTTTCATCACTCATTTTAGTTGGAAGAATATAAGAAACAAAAAGGTCAAAAATTTATTTCCCGTGACGCACACGTTCTGCATGAGGAACCGTTCAAACCAAAGAAAGTTGTCCACGTAGTGGAGCCACAGCCCTTTAACTTGCTTGTAGAAAAACGGCTAGAAGAGCGAAAGCAGTACGATGATGCCATTAAGAAAACTTTTCAGGAGAAGAAAAAACAGGTACATGCGTCCTCTGTACCTATGCCATATATTTTTTTGTTAATCACTCCTTTATATTTTAGGAGGAGGAAGAGAAAAAACGACGCGACGAGGAACTAGTCCGGGAACTTAGAAAAATGACATGTTTTAAAGCTAGAAAAAATCCATTCAAGTAATTTTATCATCCTACCCATAATTATTTCAATGGGTTTTTTGTCTACACAATTTTTCAATGTATTAACTTTTATTAACCCGATTGTTAAAATATTTTTATTATTTTTTGTATAACTTTAGAAGTAAAAATTTTTTTCCATTTGAACATATAATTCTTAATCTTTCACTCGACTCCAATTTTCACGATAAACAGAGCTCAGTGGAAAATTTGTGGTTATTACCATACTAAATAAAAGATAATTAAATTAATAACAACAAAAAAACACCGATTAACTTTATATAATAAATTAAAATACTTCAAAATGAGCATTCATATTTTTGTAGACTAGCAAGTATTCGTTTTAATTTAATACAAAAATTATTTTAAAAAAATGCGTGTTTAGAGCTTTTTCAATGAGATAAAATAAAACAGAATAATTCAGATACTCGACTGAAATTTATTCCAGGTGCCAGTACACATGTTACAATTTAACTATGGCATTCGATCTTGTTCATAGTTCATACAATTGGCATGAGTACGTTTGCAGCGATCAATTCCTTGGAGCCAATTTTCCACTCTTTCACGCAAACCGGCCGGAGTTTGGAAATTTCGTGTTCGATATTGTTCCTGAACTCCTCTAACATTGTTGTTGGCTTGTTGGTATAAACCAACGATTTAACATAACTACATAAAAAGAAATCCATTCGACCGGACCATTTCTCGAGATTACACGGTTACTTCCTTTTTGAAGTACATGAGGATTGACTAGTGTTTTAACGTTGACAAATCATGAAAGCGTTCGTATCAATTATTGGAAAACTCTTGATTTTCCGCGCAGACGAGCACGCATCTTTTAAATGAATTTGTTCATTTACCTCGCAACGATTTTTATAAGAAATCCCTTCAGCGGGATTTTTTCCTACAAGTAAAACAATGGTATTTTAAATGGAATTGATATTAAAAATTAAGTTTTATTTAAAAAAGCAGAATTTTGAATGAGCGGGATTTTCGTTAGACGGAAAGTTCGCAATTTTTGCGAATTTCACTTAATTCTCCTGGAGAAGGTACATTTTGCTAAACTACATTCTTGTCGTCTCCTTAATAACTCGCTGAAAAAATGAGCTTATGATATATGTAATTATGTATTAAATTGAAAATATTTAGTCAATGAGCATTTTTCAAAAGAAAAATGTTTTTTTCAGGAACTAGCCTGTCGCTTTTTTCTCATATTCAGCATTTTTTCTCTAAATCGAATAATTCCACAAAATTTTATTGAAATCGGAGCAGGTTCATTATATTAAATTTAAACCAAGAAAAAATAAAGTAATGCCAAATGTTTTGGTTTATAAAGTTCCGAGTGTCGATATGAAAATAGTTTTGAAAATTATATTCATATCTGTACTTTGTCACGATCCTCTGTAGGTCCGTACCTAGATTCAGGCGATTATCTACTACTTAACCAGTTAACTGTTTCAACGTTTTTGGGGAATGTATTTATTTCTAAATTGTATCGCACAAATTAAGAGATGACGAATATACTCCTCAATCACAAAGTATGTTTAATATGGAATATTAGTTGCAAATTGTTACTTTTCACCCATATCGAATACAGTGGCGGCCACAAACTTAAGAACATGAAGAAATTTCAAAATTTACTCGCAAACTTGCAGTTTATATTCGTTGCTTTAAAAATCTAACGGTACTATTTGAATAAATGAAGCCCGCACTCATAGAAAATAAAAAAAAAAATTCTCATTCTGTAGCCAAACGTCAAATTTGCTTACTTTAAGTCGTCACTAGTTGGTTTTTGTGCGGACATATACTTAAGAACAAAGTAATTTTGAATAAAAAAAAAGGTTTAATTGATCTAATTTTCAGTCTAACTGAGGTAGTTGGCATATTTTATTGCTTTACATTATTATTAATAATTTTAGTAAAACTTGCATAATGAGCAAAGCTAAAAACATCACACCTGAAAAACGGTGCGAAATAAAAGTTTTACGTCAACAAAGCTTAACATTTCGCGCTATTGCAAGACAGCTGTTTCGACTTGTTACGGTGCTATCAAATATATTGAAGCTCACGGTACAACAAATAAAATTAGTCGTAAGAAAAAACCACGAAAGACCGATGAGCGGACAGATCGAATTATTCACCGATTGTCAGAAGCTGATCGTCATAAGACTGCTGTTGAAATTCATGCTGAAATCTCGCCTCATATTGACCGACAAATAAGTGTCCGTACAGTTCGCCGTCGCTTAAACGAATTTGGACTAATGGAGCGCATCGCAAGAAAAAAACCATTTATATCCGAGAAAAATCGTAAGGCACGAATAGCTTTCGCCAAAAAACACATTAATTGGACTCGTGAACAATGGTCTAAAGTCATATTTACGGACGAATCGAAATTTAATAGGTTCGGTTCAGACGGCAAAAGTTATGTAAGGCGCAGAAAACACGAAGAATTCAATGTGCAATGTACGAAACCTACTGTTAAAGGAGGGGGCGGATCTGTACTCGTGTGGGGTTCAATGAGCATAAACGGTACAGGACCTATCCATCGTATTGCAGGGATCATGGATCGTCATGTCTATTTGGACATCGTAAAGAATGTTTTGCTACCATATGCAACAAACGAAATGCCCGAAGATTGGATCTATCAGGCTGATAATGATCTCAAACATACGGCACGGGTAGTGAAGCAGTTCTTGGAGGACGAGAAAATTAATGTTTTAAAGTGGCCAGCACAATCACCCGATCTCAATCCTATTGAGATGATGTGGATTGACATCGACAAGTCGATTAAAAAACAAAAACCCAAGAATATTGAGCAATTGTGGACCGCAATTAAAGATTCTTGGAACAATATTTCCGTTGATAGGTGTATTCGTTTGATTGACTCAATGCCAAATCGATGCAAAGAGGTGTTGCTTCAAAATGGACGAGCTACCAAATACTAATTATAATCAATGTAAACTTTATAAATAAATGTGAAATGTGCTTATATAACTTATTTTTTAAAATTTGTTTTTAAGTATCTGTCCGTTAAAAAATCGTTGTGTGCAAGAAAAATTGTAATTAAATATTAGCTACTGGAAACAGTTGGTCAAGCTTTTGTAAATTTAAAGTACATAATACTTTAATACTATCAATATATAAATTTTTTTTTCAATAAAGATCTTTAGGAATATAAAAATAGCACTAATAAATTAAAACCAAGTGGTGTTCTTAAGTATGTGGCCGCCACTGTATACTCGTCATAATTCCTTGCACTTTTTTTTATATCTTCGGGATCTTGAACTGTTCAGATATTTCAGAATTTAATAAATATATTTTATGAAGAAAAATGCAACAAATTACCCACCTTCTAGAAATATTCACTCTATCACGGATAGTTCTATGAAAGGTGTGTGTAAAGGGAAATTAAAAAAAACAGTTTCCTTGTAAGGATTATTTATTCGCTCCTTGTCAGCAATTAGAAAGCTCCGTCACCTCCCCATGAGGTTTTGACAGGGTCTTCCTCAGTAGCTGTCCATTCTTCAGGAGCAGCTGGTATAGCAGCGGCTGCAACTTCATCGGCCCAGTTAACAGTCTCCTCGACCACTGGAACATCTGGAACTTCTTCAACCTTAACAGGTGGAAGCAGCTCCTTAGCAGCAGCTTCCTCCTTTTCGCTTTCATCGGGTTCACGGTAGAAGAACAAATCAACGACAACTCCCCATTCCTGAGAGCGGGGAATTTTGCCGCGAAGACGCAACACCTCCCGAGCCAAGAGCCACCACATCAAACCAATTGAGTAAGTCGACTTGTTGTTGCAGGGAATTGCAATGTCGATATACCGAAGATGGCTGTCGGTGTTGCAGAAGGCAATCACGGGAATGTTTACATATGAAGCCTCGATGATAGGCTGATGGTCAGTGTTAGGATCCGTAACAATCAAGAGACGGGGCTCCCTGAATGCAGATTGGATTTGATTGGTGAACGCACCGGGTGTGAAACGTCCAGCAATGGGGGTGGCCTCGGCGTACTTAGCAAATTTGAGTACAGCACGTTGCCCAATTGGCCTGGAAGAGATGACGTACACCTGTAAAGGAAGTGCTCTTTAATTTTAACTTGAATGTAATCTGCTATTTGCTCCTATAAAGAAATCTCAGTCCATTCTTCATTATCTTCATTAAATTTCCGACCCGAAAGATGGCAGTTCTCATCACAAAAAGTTCAATTTTTGCAGGTTAGGTAATTTTACTTACATCTTGAGGCACCTCAATAGCGGCAATTGCGCGGGCTGCCAGCAGAAGCTTTTCCCAAGTCTTGCCAATGTTGAGGATGTTGACACCATCGGGGCGCCGCTTGTACACGTACTGCTCCATCTGGAAGTTTACATTTTCGGAACCAATGTGGGTGTTGGCTACCAACATTTTGGTAACATCATCCTCTCGCAGAGAAAGGAAATCTAATCCTCCCGACATTTTAACGTATTTAATGAGTTACGTACGACCTGCGAATTAAAAAGACTTGCATGAACGCCATTCCTATGAACCACGTGCGCCTATTATTTCAATCCATGAACTAAAGCACAAATCGAGTAAAAATCATTGTAATCACTTCTCTAATCCTTTCATAATAAAGAATTTACTAATTTATAGCTTCATTTGATTTAAAAATCAATTTACAAAAGTACTCACGTTGTGTATGCCACTGGGAGTGAGAACAAAATGGCAGATTCCTTTCAGTTTTGGTGAATTGTCGGGTTTTTGTGGAACTTGTGGGTTACGTTTTTCTTTAGTCTGAAGTGAGTTCAGTTTGCATTTCCTGATGAAAATAGATCAGTCATTTGGCGGGTTTAATAACAATTGTTTATTATTGCAGCACAGAAAAACACACACAAAAACACAACAATGGAACCGCTCATATATACGACTTCCTGTAGAAGCGGATGCTGGAGACAGCTCGTGAAATAACGTAAAATTAACATTCTATAATGTCAGAAATATGTCAGTAATTACCATTGCAAAATTATCTGGAGAATTATCAAATGAATATTACGATGGTTTCCGTGCGACACAGCCTGGTTTCTTCGTCTCCTGCGCATTAGGTCATTTTGGTACGATACAATAGTCCATTTCTTCCTTTATTTAGCTCTATAATAAAAACATTTTAATCAAATCATTTTAAAATTGTATATACATATTTTAGAAACTTATCGAATACTGCGCAGTCGAAATACCGAATCGAATTCTTTTCTAAACATATGACAAAATTAAATTCACTAAAATTCGTTTAAAATATTAAAAATTCTTTAATTAAAACACAATAATTGTTCAATTATCACATTTATTAATAATAGGTATATATTACAACCATTTCATGAATTAAAATTTATCAATCAGACATTTTTCAGAAAATTAGTAACCTGGCAGAGATAAAGCTTTAAAAGCATTTTTATGGCATTAATAATAATTTTTATTAGAATTCATTGAATTTAAAGAAAATATTTTATAATTGTTTGTTCAACAAATATTTTAATTAGAATATTTTTGTCAGCATGCAGCAATTCCGCATTCTGCGGAATCGACCCATCTATGCAATGTGATCAAAATAGACAGCGTTATACACCTATCCCCCGATTTACACGGTACTCGATTTACACGATTTCACTTTTACACGGTTTTCAAAATATGAAATTTAAAAAAAAAATTTCCACACATTTTTTAATTCCGTTCGATTTGTTTACATTGGTAGTAATAATTGTAGGAATTCCATGGAAAATATGGAAAAAGCATTAATGATATGGCTAGAAGACACCACTCAAAAACGGATTCCAATTGATACTAATATAATTACAAATAAAGCATTGAAGATTTATGAAAAAATTAAAAATCAGTTACCATCTACTTCTTCAGCTGAAAAGAAGCCTTTTTCTGCAAGCCATGGTTGGTTTGAAAGATTTAAACAAAGGCATTCTTCACATAATCTAAAATTAAAAGGAGAACAAGCATCTGCTGATTCAGATGCAGCGCAACAATATCCGATAAAATTTGCTTATTGGATGGATGGCCAATAAGCCAATAATCGAGTGATGAAAGTGACATCATAGTAAACAGAAAGAAAAAACGAAGAGTTTATGAAAGTGATAGCAGTACATAATGAAATTTTTGGTTCAATTTTTTAATTTATATTTCTTGTTTCTACACGTAAAATGAATTATATACACTATTATTATTTTTATGTTTTCTAAAATGTATTTAGTTTTATTTTACTTTGAAATAAATAACTGAATTATGCACATTTAGTTTATTTTCGATTTACACGGTTTTACGTATAAAAATCATCGATTTCGATTTACACGGTTTTCTCTGGAACCTATCTTCCGTGTAAATCGGGGGATAGGTGTATACATTTCTGTATATCTTCTCTCGTCTTCCTCAGAGGCAGTCGCTTATCGAATTGGTGGACGCTTGAGGCAGGAAATTGAGCGATCCAACTTTATATGCACTCGTATGTCTGTATATTGCAGTAATGTTTTGTAGAAAACAAATATTTTGAGATGCTATAAAGCCTTTAAAAATGTGAACTGGTATGTTTTTAAGGTAAGTACCAAACTTCTTATTATAAAAATGATTTGCATTAAGACTGCGTGTATAAAATTCTACAGGGTGGACCATTTATAATTTGGAATTTGGTTTTATTGGTTATTTTAAGTGTAGCAACACAAATGTTATTCTAAATTGATGAATCTTTTATCTATAAGTATAAGAAAATTATGTTAAAAATTCGGTAGAAAAGGAACGTGTGCGCGAAACAGGATCTTTATTGAATAAAACAACACATCCTCGTACTTGTACAGTGTGCACAACCGAGAACTGAGAACAACCAAGCACATCAACTCGCTATCGTTCTCAGGAATTGAACATTTAATACATTTCTTTAATGCCAATTTTGTATAAAGACTGGAGGAATGATTCAGTACAAAGTTCAATTGATACAGGAGCTTGAAACCAAAGATCATGAATTACTAGATGTGACACTCTCTATACAAGCTTAAAGCTCTAACCCATATGCAACTTCTAAAACTGCCTGGGGAAAATTTTTCCATTAGAGAAAGTAGCAAAGAACTACTGCTTTCTATGCCTTATCTAAATTCCGCAAAGAACGAAAGAGATAAAAATAGGCAGCCAAAAATTCTCATCTACAGCACTTACAGTGTAGGCAATAAAATGTAACGTTTTTTTACCATGCATTTTTAAAGGCGGGCCAATCTGTCGGGCTCGCTGTGTGCCTCTGCATGCATGGTGTTAGTGCCGTCCCCAGGCAATGTTCCAGTACAGGGAAATCCTGAATTGAGAATGGGGAACAGGCAGGTAGCACACTCAGAGCATATATACGGATGCGGGCTGTTTGAATTTTTTCACTGTGCATTTTTAAAGGCGGGCCAAACGTATTCGAACGTGTGCGCTGCTCTGGGTGGTGAAACGTGATTTTAATTTTCGTTCCGCCTACCCCTAAATTTTTATCTTTCTCTCACGCGTGAGCCCTTTATTACTATCCACTTTTAGCAAAATCTGCAAGGTCGGTGGGCTAAGGGGACCAAGGTCGAAAAAAGATAAGGGACTACGTCACGAGTGTCCCATCTAGTAATTCATGATCTTTGCTGAGAACAATCAAGCATATTAACTCGCTATCGTTCTCAGGAATTGAACATTTAATACATTTCTTTAATACCAATTTTGTATAAAGACTGGAGGAATGATTCAATACAAAGTTCAATTGATACAGGTGCTTGAAACCACATGACCATTGGCAACGCTTTTTTTTTTTTTTAACTACTTGCTAATTGGGCTCTGAATTGCTTGGAGAAGATGAGCATTTGTACCGAAAAATCATCTTTTTTGATGAAGGTGGTTATGCCACCGCGCAGCTGCGATTTGACTCCGTTGGACTATCCGATTTGTAGGGAGCCGTTAAATATAAGTATTACGCTTACCAACAAGTAACGATTGAGGATCTTAAGGACACAATTGGTGCATCCATCGCTCAAATAGACCTCCATACAGTCAAATATGTAATGAAAATTTGGATTGATGGTATGGGCTACTGCAACGCCAATTGAAGAAGTTATTTGAATGAAGTGGTGTTTCATAATAAACCTGACTAATTAACTGCATTTTGGATTAAAAAAAAATTATTCATTTTTTTTATAACAAAATTAAATTCTAAATTATAAATAGTCTACTCTGTATGTAAATTTTTTTATATTTTAGCCAAAACAAAATGGTTGTTATGCTTCCTGGCGAGGGCTTTAGACTTTTTTTATTCGGTTCGATTTTTTGATTCTTAGTTGTTGTTTAACGTTATTTAGAGTATGAATTAGCCTGGATAGATCAATAACAAAACGGACGCTATTTGGCTGTTGAAATATTAAATTTGAAATGACCGAACCCATAAGCTTCCAAAAATGTACAATACAAAGTGTATAGTTTTAATTTTTTTTGTCTTTGTAAAAATTGGGGATAGAATTTGAAATTAGTGAAATATCAATTTATACATTATTCATAATTTGGTATTAAGAGACTTCCTTTCTATACAGGATGATTCATAAAATAGTGTTACATCGTGTGCCAATCGATTCCTTACAGTGTTGTTATCAGCGTAAAATCCGTCCTTCACCACTTTTTCAACGGCTGAAATATTTTCGCGTATGCAGAGAGGTTAGCTAATATATAACGTAGTATTTAGCAGAACATGAAAAATTGTTAAAAAAGCAGTCACTCTCAAATACAAAATTTGAATGATTTTCTATATAAAAAATAAGGGTGAAGTAACTTTTGTTTTCCTAATATCTTAAAAAATTGTACCTGGGAAGACCCCAAGCAATAATTTTTATATAAAATCAGACGAATTAAAAGTATTTGAACAAACAAATTCAGAAACAGAAGTGGATTACTTAGGTAGGTATGTGAAATATTTTGCTTTTAAAATAGTTGCAATAGTTTGCTTTGTGAACGCACGCCCAAGAAGGTAATAATTTTAAAAATGAGGGTATGTGCCACATAGTCCCACAGAAAAGGTTTGTAATTGAAAAAACAATGCACCAACAATTTGGTAAAATTCAGAAATAAGTTTCGAAAATGGCTGACTTAAACTTTGAGAAATCGTATTATGTTGCACATACCCCGGCCCATTATATATTGCGAGAAACAGAAAATATGCAAATTGGAGCTTAATTCAGTCATCGGTCACCGGTTGTGAGAGATCAACAACTTTGCGAACTTGCTTCATACGGGGCGTAAGCAAAGTACTTTACGATTGCCGCTGAATTTGTATGGATCTTTTTACCCCACCTGACCACCAGCACCCGCTTACCTTGCCGCAGTAAGCTCATCTGGGAAATTGAAAAGTTTAAACCTGGTATCTAAAGTTATCGCATCTCCCTTCTGGGCTTCTTGCTTTTCGCGGTTGTGTTTACCCGGCTTGGTGCAATTAAGTTGCAACAGGCTCCCACCGGACTTTCGAATTTCACTCCGAGTGCGGTTGAGTTTCAAAAGTGGAGGTAGGCTATACCATGGAGTTATAGTATAATTTATCTGGTATTGTTCCAACCATGTGTGAAAACTGGTAGATCCTTAACTGGCTTATATACTGAAGATAAATTAGTTTTAGAAATAATAGTAAATAATAAATTCTTACTTGAAGCGAACAATCTTTAATTAAAAAGGTATTTATATTTTAACAGAGTTCGCACATCCATAGTTAACTATCTTCAATGGTTTGCCTCCAACGCATTTTCAGCCAGGTGAACTGAACCACCGCTCCAAGGTAACCGCCTCTCACATTTTCAGTTTGCGCTATTGAGTCAGTTTGAAGCATTTTAGGTAAGCTCGCTGTAAAAATATATTAATTTTTCCCGATAATTGTTAACTATCGGAATGGTTTCACGACTATCGATCCTCGTTCTGTGTGCTCTGGTGGGGCTCACATTGGCGCATTCGATGCTCTACAAGAAAAAGGAAAACGATCGATATGAGCCAGGTATGAATGCGGATAAGTGGTTAATGTGCTTGCACTACCTGTCCGAAATAAAATAAAACTTTCCGTGTGTATATAGATTTGATTCCGGTGTCATCAACTGTGATTCCATTGAGTGTCTATGAAGCAAGCGTTGGAATTGGTCCTAAAACTACTGAAGAGTATAAAATTGCTTTCCTCAAAAAACTCCGGAAGAAAGTTAAGCACGACGAGGATGACTTCGAAGACCCAGATACTCTCATTACAAGTGAATTTTGTTTACATCATAGTTATAGAAATTTTTCAAATGTCTTTGTGTTATAGTTAAAAGTAAGCACCATACCAACCGCAAGACGAAGGAAGCTCAAGTTAAAGCAGCTTAGTCCACGAATATAATTTTTGGTACGCCCACTCGGTGACTTGATGTGACTAACACGTTTTGTTTTGTTTTATGAATTAATATATTTTTTTTCTAACCTTATAGGACTTTGTTTTATTTCTGGTAGAATAAGAAATGCATTTGCTAGCATAATTTTAGTTTTAGAAGTCTACGGCTAGGTATTTCTAAATTTTTTATATAACTAAAACAATAATCAATTTCACAATCTTTGAACTAATTGATTAATTGATTTGCAATTCAAAATACAAAGACAATTTTTATCTATAACCTATGCTTAAAGAGTTGTACGATTTAAAATTCAATGACTAAATAAGAAAGAAGTAAAAAAAGTTAGTTTTAGATAGTAGATCACGACGCATATTTTACAATCTTGTGTATAAACTTTATTTTAGAAATTATATATACATTAGTTTTTTTTTCTGAATAAATGAACAAAAATTCAAAGGTAAATATATTGTCGAAAAGTGGTATACAAAAGTATAAGGCCACTGATAAGAGAACAACCAATTTTCGGTTTAATATTTAAAGTGAAGTCGCACTAGGAAAACATAATTTGAAACATAAAATGAAAAGTAGGTATGAGAATATAAAAAAAATATATTAAAAACGAAATTTACGGAAGAAAAGAATGTAATTGTGTAAAAGGCAGTTTTCTAAATAATATAAATACGAATATAACAGAAATTTACCATTTAACTATCAGTGCACTTAAACTCTAATTTAAAACTTAGCTGAGAAAACCGGGATTAATATTTGTTACATCATCTGAATGTTAATCAGAGCTGTAAAACAATGCATTGCATTTAAATATATTGACACAACCATTATAATTTCAGGTAATGCGATATAAAATGGCATTGGTACTCAACCACTAATCGTATGAGCAATACTTAACATTATGCGGAATTCCTACGCATTATCAGACATATGGTATATAGTAATATTTAGCATTATTCACGTTATAATAACATACAGTTGTCATTTTTCAATTAGAAATATTTATTAATATTTGTTTGAACATATTGTAGTTATTTCACATTTATTATTAAAATATATTCTACTGATTGTACTACCCAAATGCAAAATAGTTGATCTAGTGACAAATTTTAAAAACAGTATATTTTATAACTAAGCATATATTTTTCAAATAACTATTTATTAAATAAAATTTATTCTTGTTTTATAATCTCTGGAGGTCATCCTCTTAAATTATTTCAAAACAAATAAAATTCAGGTCGCAAATTTAGTAATAATTTTATTTTGCATTATTGAGTAGCCATGCAAAACAGTTGGTCTACCCTCAATTGAGTGCAGAATAGTTGGTTTACTCGGAAATTTTGATGTAATGCTAGTTAAGTTTGTGTTTGCAAATTTCATGGAATTATTCTAGATGCAGTTACACTCATTTCTTTAGTCGCTCATAGCCAGATTAGTCATTTAGTTTGTGATAATGCCACTTGGTAAACCAATTTCACCCGGGAAGTAATTATTAATTCTTTTAAAAATGGAAATTCTTCATATAAAATCGCTAAAAACTTAGGAGTTCAAAATATAATTAATTTATACAAAAGAGGAGGAAACGTTGACTTGACGAAGAAAACAGGAAGGCCGTGCATAGCTAGTTTAAGGGACAGGAGAAATTTAAAAGCAATAATCAAAGAAAACCGTCGTGCTAACTTTGCTGCTATAACCGTTAAGTGGAGAAAAACTCTTAAAAGAGACATTTCAGTAGATACGTGCTGGAGAGAAATCAAAATATTAGAATACAATTTTTATAAAGTCAGTTAAGACGAATCTATGAAAGAAGTTATAGAAATGTAGTGCTTGCGTTTTCAAACAGGCAAAGGAAAAACCACATCTTACCGTAAAGCAAACGAAAAAACGTTTAGAGTGGGCCAAGTCACACAAAGATTGGACACCCAGGCAATGGAAATCTGTTATATGGAGCGATGAATTGAAATTTTTCGCGTGTGTTGGAGATAATGGGAAAATAATTATTCGCACTTCGGATGAGCAATTTAATAAAGACTGCTTGAAAAGAACTGTAAAGTTCCCGGCATCAATAATGCTATGGTGATGTATGTCTGGTTAAGGCGTAGGTCAACTATGCATCGTAAATGGTACAATAAACGTGGCAAAATATCAAAATATAATAGAAAAGGAACTCCGTCCTTCTATTAAAAAACTGGAGTCCGTTGAAGGAGAATATATTTTCCAACAGAACGGAGCTCCCTGCCACACAGCATGGTCCACAATATCTTGGATCTGGGCTCATGACATTCCTTTACTGGAACGGCCGTCTAATAGTCCTGATTTCTCTCCAATAGAGTCTCTTTGGGGAAATATGAAGAAAAGACTCAAAAATTATCCGGCCAGAAACCTTGAAGAACTTCGTTCATTAATCACTACTGTTTGGGAATCCATAACACAAGAGGAATGTGAAAATTTAGTGGCAACTATGCCTCGAAGGATAAATGACGTAATAAAGAACAAAAGTGATGTCACCAAATGGTAATATAGTGAATAAAAACAACTTAGACCAACTATTCTGCACTCAATTCAGGATAGACCAACTATTTTGCATGGCTACTCAATAATGCAAAATAAAATTATTACTAAATTTGCGACCTGAATTTTATTTGTTTTGAAATAATTTAAGATGATGACTTCCGGAGATTATATAACAAGAATAAATTTTATTTAATAAATAGTTATTTCAAAAATATATGCTTAGTTATAAAATAGACTGTTAAAATTTGTCACTAGACCAACTATTTTGCATTTGGGTAGTATATAAAATTAAGACTATTTGAATAGGCCGAAAGCCCAATAGTAAAATGTTGGCTAATTACTATGTTTAGCTGAAAAACTAGTTTTTTCTCAGACAGTTTGTAGAAAATAATGCTAGTAATAGCAAGTAATGTTAAGTAATGCTTGTAATGCCGATATTATGTAATGTTAAGTAATGCTCATGAATTTACAGTAATGGTGAAGTACCGATGCCAGTAACTCTAATGGTAATTCCATTTTTTAATTCCCATATTACTAGAAAGGCATTTATATCCCATTTTACTTGAAATGGTAATGCTTGTTGCGAGCATTCTATATATATTTTAAATGCCTGCTTTTAGATAAAGCAAAATATGTTTGCAAAATGTTGCTGCTGTCATTGTATCTAATATCTTAGCATCTCTGTTAAAGGCTGCAGCAGCACGCCTTGTCAGGGAGAAATTATGAATGAAAACCACGTGGTACGAGCACATTGTGTCTTGCGCCGTGTTTTGTTTACCATCCTAAGCCAAAGATTCTTTCGGGTCCATTTTGGCAGCAGCCATCAGCACCAATTTTAGTACACAGTGCTAATTGAATATCTTTTCCGAGTCGATTCTGGGTGTGGACTTGTCAGAGATTGGAAGAAAATTTCAATTTTAGACGAATATTCGCAAATAGTTTATTCTAATTTGCAAAAATTGAATGTTTAACAATGATCTGAATTATGTGATACTGGTGAGAGTGTTTTTAACGGTTGTAATTGTGATAAATTGTTGATAATCCCAAAAGTATGCAAAGAAGAATTATGGGAAAAATTTAAGTTTATGTAGAAAATGAAAAGTTTAAAAGTGTTTAAAACAGATAGAATGCATCAAAAGCAAATATTGTGGTAAAATTAGGACCATCGGACATTATATCTTAATTCAGTCATAAACTATGTTGATTACGCCCTTCTTATGCTTAGAAGTGTTCTAAAAAGTGTACTAAAATTCTTTGAATCCTCTAAACAAAGGAATAATGCGGTCTCTGGGAAAATTAATTCTATTTTGCATGTTTGCTAGCTGGCTTCCGGAATTTATAAATGGATGGCGGCCCAGTGACTCACCCAAAGTGGGCGGTCACAAGAATCATCTCAACATCGGTCTGATTGCACCTCATACGAATTTCGGGAAGAGGGAATATCTGAGGGCTATTAATTCTGCCGTCACGAACCTGCAGAAGCCACGGGGGAATAAGCTAACTTTCCTCAAGGATAATGTGTTCCAAACTTCAAATATCCACTTCGACATGATGTCGTTGACTCCTAGTCCAACGGGTAAGAAAAAATAGATAACAAAATAATAAAAAATTAGAATAAATTAAAGCACAACGAATTTTATGAAAATTATAGATTTATCTTACACTAATACTCTTATTATAAGTAGCTGTTGATATAATTCCAGAAATTTAGATATAACCAACATTCGTAAAAATTAAAATGAAACTGTTCTGTTCAGAACAAAACCATTAGAGTGGTGTATTTTGATATACATATGTAGGTACATACTTGCGTATATAAACATTTTTCTAATTTAGGTATACCATTTGTAAATAAAGTAGTTATTTTCGAGTAAAAATAAGTTGTAATAAAAGAACAAGAAGCATTTGAAGTTGTCTTGTTGTATTAATTTGCAAGAACTTTAATGAATTTGAATATTTAATTCGTACCTCGAAATGAAAAAACGGAATAATGTTAAGGATGTTTGTTGTCTGTCTGTTCGTCAGCCTCATAGTCATATAAAAAATTTAATTTACCCACTCAATGTAATACAAACATATTTAACTCTTACTTGATCGTATTTTTTTTAACGTACTGAATGCCAAATGAGCGTTTTAGTTCACATTCAATTATTTAAGAGTAACATAGAAATTTATTTGGTAACATATGTATACCTATACAGTCTGTTTGGTAAGAGCGTATCGCTCAGAATTTAATAATTCGATTAATAAAATATTATTTTTTACTTATTATTTACTTTATTTTCTTTTACACAATATAATATTTAATATTTGGTGAAGTCACCGTTATTTTCTATTATAGCTATACATCTATTGTTCATATTTTCAACTAATTTTTCAGCATATTCTAGAGGTAGATCCTTCCAGGATTTCTTTACCGATGATTTAATTTGTTGCAAAGTGAAAGCATTTTTCTGCTGCAGCTTTACCTTCACAAGGGCCCAAACATTTTCAATTGGATTAGCATCAGGACCTTGTGAGGGCCACTCCATGACATTGATATCCTCTTGATCTTTCCATTTGGTACAAAGACAACTTCTGTGTTTTAGATCGTTGTTTTATTGCAAGACCCACGATTGGTTTCCTGTTCCAAACCAAGAATCTGTAGACTTTAATAACCCGTTTTTGTAAATTTGCAGCATCCTTTCTGCATTCAAATTTCCAGTAAAAGCAATCCATTTTCCAAATTCTTGCGAACAGAAGCATCCCCGCGCATGAACTTTTATTGAGTGTTTTACAGTACAGATGTAGGTTTGGTCCTTAATATGCCCAAAATGATGATTCGTCAGTGAACACGACGTTTGTTCAATCGCAATTCAAATTTTCATTAGTATATTTCAAACGGTTTTCGATGTGCTTTTCGAACAAAAGTGATTTGATTGCAGTGTTTGATAGAATTTTCCCTTATTCTTTGGCGTATGGTATAGAGAGATACGTTGATACCTTTTTCCGCTAATTTGCTTCTAGCTAGTCTCAACTTCATTTGTGGATCCTTTTCAAAAAACTTCAAAATAGCGATGTTTTCTTTTTTTGATATTTTTCTTGTTTTATCCCTTCCTGGCAAGTCGTAGACGGTTTTTTCCTCAGAAAACTTCTTAAACCGCTTCTTTATAAAAGACGCATCCTTTATAATATATCTTGCTGATTGGGCATAAGTCTATTTATGTCCTTTCAAATGACGGCAGAGAAACACAGCTTCAAAACGTTTATAAAATAAGACAAGAGGGCATGAGTGAAAATCGATCTTAACAGTAGAAAATTCAAAACAAAATGAGACTTTAAGCATGACTTGCATATATATAGGTAATATTCATCCCCTCCACTTCAAATATTTCCGTATTTTTCTCTTTCCTTCTGAGAAATCGTAGATACGCTCTTATCAAACAGACTGTATATAGTGAACTGAAATATACGAATACAAGGAGTCATGGATGAAAAAGTGTGACACTATTGTGATTTAAGGGTTTCAATTTAAGAAACTAATCAATTTAATCTTGAAATTACCTAATGACCTTTCCTAATCCCCATGAAACTTTTGATTTAAGCCCATTCAAAGAAGGGTAGTGAAAGAAGAAATTGTGAGCATTTAAAATGGGAAACTCTGTACTATATAATATAGTACATATTTTTTTTGTAACCATCGGATCCAAGACACACTCGCACTTAATTGGTTTTTCCTTCTAACTTCTCTTAGTAAGAACTCCTCATTTTAGCAATTCTGAACACTTTGTGCAAGGAGTTCCTCCGGGCCAACGTGTCAGCCATTCTTTACATGATGAACAATGAGCAGTTCGGACGGAGCACGGCCTCAGCGCAGTACTTCCTCCAGCTGGCCGGTTACTTGGGGATTCCAGTGATATCCTGGAACGCGGACAATTCGGGACTGGAGCGAAGAGCGTCACAGTCGACGCTTCAACTTCAGTTAGCTCCAAGTATAGAGCACCAGAGTGCAGCCATGCTAAGCATTTTAGAGCGCTACAAATGGCACCAATTCTCGGTGGTCACTTCGCAGATAGCCGGCCACGATGACTTCGTGCAGGCTGTCCGAGAGCGGGTCACCGAGATGCAGGACCACTTCAAGTTCACTATCCTTAATTCGATCATAGTGACCAGGTCCAGCGACCTCCTGGAGCTGGTGAATAGCGAGGCCCGGGTGATGCTGTTGTACGCTACCCAGGGCGAGGCTATCGACATTCTTAGAGCTGCTGAAGAATTGAAGATCACTGGGGAGAACTATGTCTGGGTGGTGACACAGTCGGTCATTGAGAAGAAGGACGCCCACCCTCAGTTCCCTGTGGGCATGTTGGGGGTGCATTTCGATACCACTAGCCCGGCACTAATGAATGAAATCTCGAACGCGATCAAGATTTATGCCTACGGGGTAGAGGCGTACATCACTGATCCAGCAAACCAGGGTCGCAAGTTAAATACGCAATACCTTTCTTGTGAAGACGAGGGCAAGGGACGGTGGGACAATGGTGAAATGTAAGTACATATCTCTTTCGGTAAATACATAGCAAGAAATATAATACTTCATTTTAGATTCTTTAAATATTTGAGGAATGTGTCAATTGAAGGGGACTTGAATAAACCTAACATCGAATTTACTGCCGATGGGGATCTCAAATCAGCTGAACTCAAAATTATGAATCTGAGGCCGAGTGCTAATAGTAAAAACCTGGTTTGGGAAGAAGTAGGTGACCTTATCATAAAATTTTTGCAAAAAAGTGTTTTCCAATTTTTTAAATTAAGATTTTACTAGAACTTTGAATTTATATTACATAATAAAGTGTTTTTTTAGCTAGCTTTTATTTCACGGTTTTGCTTAATATTAGTTTACAAATTGATCTGCATTTACTTATATAATTAAGTTAAAATGAAGTTATTTTGGAATAAACATATTTAATTTTGAAAATTCAGTACCTAATAAGATATCAACCATAAAAATATTACTTATTTTACATACGTTCTTTTGAATTCTCGGGCAGTTGAATAAAATTAGATTAGATTGTATCACGCATTCGGAGAAAGTACTAACTTACTGCATACTGCTTCGTGCAGTAAATGGCAAATAAAACACGGAATTTTGATTAGTTGAATTTAAGTTGACCATCTTCTAAGCGTTTTATCTAGATCTATGATTGGTCGTTTGTCATGTATATTACTTTATGATACTTTGAAAGTATTTTAAAGTTTCTTTTCCCTTTTTAATTGCGGTTTTAGTTAAAAACAATGCTCATATTTTCTACAATACAAACTCCTGTCTTACAGATTGGTGTATGGAAATCTTGGGAAACACAAAAGCTGGATATTCGCGATATTGCATGGCCAGGCAATTCGCATGCTCCCCCGCAAGGAGTGCCAGAGAAATTTCACTTAAAGATCACATTTCTTGAGGAGTCCCCGTATATAAATCTTTCTCCAGCCGACCCCGTCAGCGGAAAGTGCTTGATGGATCGAGGCGTCCTTTGTAGGGTAGCAGCGGATCACGAGATGGCAGATATCGACATGGGTCAAGCCCATCGAAATGGCTCTTTCTATCAGTGCTGCAGTGGATTTTGCATAGACTTACTTGAGAAATTTGCTGAAGAGCTGGGATTTACTTACGAGCTTGTAAGGGTAGAAGATGGCAAGTGGGGAACTTTAGAGAATGGAAAATGGAATGGTCTTATTGCGGATCTGGTAAATCGAAAAACGGACATGGTCCTGACCTCGCTAATGATCAACGCTGAGAGAGAAGCTGTGGTTGATTTCAGTGAACCGTTTATGGAAACAGGTATTGCAATTGTCGTTGCTAAACGAACTGGGATTATATCCCCCACAGCCTTTTTGGAACCCTTCGACACCGCGTCTTGGATGTTGGTCGGTATAGTTGCCATACAGGCCGCAACCTTTATGATTTTCCTGTTTGAATGGCTCTCACCTAGCGGATTCGACATGAAATTATCGCTCCAAACAGGCTCCGTGGTGCCGTACCGTTTTTCTTTATTCAGAACTTATTGGCTTGTTTGGGCTGTACTCTTCCAAGCAGCAGTCCACGTTGATTCACCCAGAGGGTTTACTGCACGGTTCATGACAAATGTTTGGGCCCTGTTCGCAGTGGTGTTTCTGGCTATTTACACTGCAAATTTGGCTGCATTCATGATAACTCGGTAAGAAATAATTGGCATCTAGGATTCCAATTTTATTATTATTTTTTATTTAGGGAAGAGTTTCATGAGTTCACAGGATTGGATGATTCACGACTGACCCGACCGTACTCCCACAAGCCTACTTTTAAATTCGGAACTATTCCCTGGAGTCACACTGATTCGACTATTGCAAAGTATTTCAGGGAGATGCACTTTTATATGAAGGAGTAAGACAATTTGTATTAATTTATATGATTTTCTTTTATCCAAGCTTTACGCACTGGGGAATGACATGCGCCGTTGATAAATTTAAACGTACATTTTGGAATTTCGAAATATTGATAACAATGGAAAACTCCAAAAGCCTCAATTTAAAAATGGAAACATATTACAGAACGGACTCTTTGAAAAATTGTACCTTAAATGGGTTTCGTAAGTGTGGTGCGCCCAAATGGCAACAAAAACTAAAAATGCTTCTAGATTTGTAAAAACAGGGAAACATAAACATCAGCATCGGCGTAATACCAATTAAAAACATATTTTTTATTTACATATTTATGTTTTGCACGAGTTTTCGCCCTAGATTTCAGGTCAAAATAGTTTTGCTTAAGCTCAGTTTGCATTAGCTAAAGTTAAATTTAAACATATTACAAGTAATATATATAAAATAAAATAATTTAAACTTGCCTTAAAATGACCTTAGGGTTGGTCTATCTTGGGATAGACTTCTAAATAAAATCCTATTTTGGTTATTTTTGATAATTTAGGAGCTTAAAACGATACTTAAATTCAAGATTTAGCCCTACACTATTTTCAAAAAATTTAATATGCCTATAACTCTTACCAATATTTCTGGGGAAGCCGGTTTTCCACAAATGTGCGTGAAAAGTCGTGGAATAATTAACGTCTTGAATAACATTAAGTTAGTTGTTGTTTTTTTTTTTTTTTTGTAATATATTTGATCTCCCTCATCCCTTATGCATGTAAGTATTACTTGGTAGGGTCGTCGAATATTTTCAAATATATTTAAAATATCGGATCAAAATACCAATTTCAATATTATTTGTTTACAATTCTTTTAAAGAGGTAGTTTTTATTAAAATTTCCGATTACCCAGTTAATTGTTGCTTTTACAGTTTTTAAAGTATTTATGGTTAGCTGGTTTTTGTGCCAACCAGTGGAGTTTAAAAAGTGGCCTATCTCTCTTTGCAACTAAGGTAGTACTTATTAAATAATATTCCCAGCATGACTCCCATGTGCTCCCCTAATGGATAGTGGCCTGGGTGTACCACTACTATCCTGGAAATATCTACAGAGATACGTGTAAATATCTCCTGCGCTTTATTCAGGTAAATTTAGACGTTACATTGCAGGTTTTAAGATTGACGCAACTTTTATTTGCAAATTCCAAAATTTACTGTATATGCAATAGGTCAAGGATTCTGTTGTGGCCGCGCTATATGTAGAAAAGACAAAAGTATGATGGAATTTATTATTATTAAAATTTGTGGATGTAAAATAGAACTATAGCCCAAAATTCATTTCGCTACCACGGTCCACATCCGAAGGGTTTTTTGCCTCTTATTTACTTATGCAGTGCTGCATGTTCAAAAACCTGCGTTAATAAGCACTGACCAAGTCATAGAGCGTTTTGCTAAAAACATATGAAGTTGATTTTATGATATAACCAGCATGTTGTGTTATGTTTCCTATTTTCGAATTTTATAAATTAATTCTAAATGTACAAGATAATCAATGCTTTTAATGTTGTTTAAGAAACACTTCCGAAAAGAAATCTTATGAATTTTACTTTTAAATATTTAAGTTTTAATTATGAATTACCTATACTGCCGGAAAAGAAGGAAAAGTGCCATAAAGATAAATTCCTTATCTACAAAAAAAAAATAAGAATCGAATTTTTGGAATTAGTAAACTTGATATTGAATTCCCTATAATTATGCCATACAATAACTATTTGAACCTTTCAACTATTCAGATTCAACCTTTAGTTTTGAGTTCAACTAGATCTGTAAATGTAATTCATATATACGAGTACATATTCGAATTTTCGATGTTATTCGATTTAGAACTCGGGATTCGAATATTCGTATTTTAATTTATTGAAATTATGCTTGAAGTTTGACTATTTTACTATTTTACAGGTCAAAAACACCCGATCGATAAATACATATTGCACTTCGCCTTATGGCAATATTGGGCATTGTTACTATCGGCGAATTTGTTGTAGAAGTCTAAAAACCTAAATTTCTTTTTTATATTGTTTCGATAAAACTTTTATAGTTCAGGCAACGTATTCTCGTATTTACGCGAAAAATGCGACTTGATGTCGCAAATTATCAGGGTATTATATGTGCACACATATATCTATATAAAATGTAATGATAATTTTTATTTTTCATTTTTTCTGCATGATCCCCTCCGACTAAATACCCATCTGCTTACAGAATGCATAATTAAAATCAAGTGATGAAGAGTATATATGTATATCACACTCAATAAAAATGATCCCATAATAAATTTTACGAAAAAATCAATAGATTAGATAAATACTTAACAATAACAAAAAAAAAAAAAGATTTGCTAAATATTATAATTTGTTGCAACAAATAAGAAATTACTATGGCCTTCATATTGTAGTTTGCGCAACTTATTTATAGTTTTCCAAATGTTATGATGAAATATGTATCACCTAATTTTGTACCTACATACATTCTCTGTATTTTTCCTAACTTTATTAAATTATATTCCCTGCATAGAGTAAACACCCACGCCAATAATCTGTATTAGAGGATAGGGTTCATCAAAGGCTCTTTTGCTTACGCTAATGCTAATTCTATGCATACCTTCGTTATTAAAAGAAAGTATTTAGGAGTATAATTATAATTTTTTATAACTTGACCTCTACATAGGTATAGTACGTGTTTTGTAATTCATAATCTGTAGTTATCACAGTTAGTAATGCGCTTGACGCTGTGAGAGACAAAAGTAATGCAGGCCACTTTTACAAGCAATGTACGTTGATTAAAAAAGGTAGTTATATTTTGCATCTATAGAACAAAGATTTTTAAGATTTTTAATGATTTATAAAACTAAATAAACATTTCCCACATTTAGGGGGTTATGATGGATTCAGTTAAACTCACAAAAATGAATCTACACTTATTAACTAGAGAAATTTACGTATTCTGTTGACTTGAATAGTTTGATATAAATCATAGAGCTCCAAAATTTTATGGATACAACTTGTTATCTCCTGTAGGTACAATAAAACGAGTGTTGCTGATGGAGTTGCTGCAGTTCTTAACGGAAACCTCGATGCTTTTGTCTACGATGGCACTGTCCTAGACTACCTTGTTGCTCAAGATGAGGACTGCCGGTTACTCACAGTTGGGAGCTGGTACGCAATGACAGGTATGCTTCGTAACTCAAAACATAGTTCTGGACTTATAACGTAAATTTATTAAAGGATACGGACTTGCGTTCAGCAGAAACTCTAAGTACGTTCAAATGTTTAATAAGCGTCTGCTCGAGTTTCGTGCGAATGGCGATTTAGAGCGACTAAGGAGGTATTGGATGACGGGAACGTGTAGACCAGGAAAACAGGAGCATAAATCGTCAGATCCTTTGGCTTTGGAGCAGTTCTTGTCTGCTTTTTTGTTATTAATGGCTGGCATTCTTCTTGCGGCGCTTTTACTATTTCTAGAGCATGTATATTTTAAGTATTTTCGCAAAAGGCTGGCTAAATCGGATCATGGTGGGTGCTGCGCTTTGATTTCTTTGTCAATGGGAAAGTCACTAACTTTTCGCGGGGCGGTGTTTGAAGCCCAGGAAATTTTAAAGAAGCACAGGTGTACCGATCCTATTTGTGATACCCACCTCTGGAAGGTTAAGCACGAATTAGACATGGCAAGATTGAGGATTCGCCAGTTGGAAAAGACGATGGATAAACATGGTATTAAACCGCCTCAAATAAAGTAAAGTATATTGAGTATCAGATTGCTCCTATTAGTTGAAATACTTACCCACAGACTATCCTCTGCGTCGGATTTGATAAATCACGGTTACAAGGAGCGTCCACCTTTGCTCGGTAATCTGAGTCTGGGTGGAAGTGCCCAGGACCTCTACAGATGGTTGTATTGCACTTCGAACCTCCAACTGTTCAAATTTTACTTTTATCTCTCGTAGGTCTTACAAGACGGAGATCGCCGAAATGGAAACAGTATTATAAGGTCTCCCATATATTTCCACAACATTTTCAGTTGTTGTCTTTTGCTATCTTCTACTAGCTGAAGAAATGCTTTCTCCTGTTTTTTCTAGTGCTCTAAGACTCCAGCATAATAGCGACACTTCTGAGCATCAGACCAAATGAAGTGTTTTTACATATACCGCTCTTTTTATAAAGCGTTTAAACCGTATGTCCTGTTTAAAAATATTCTGGCTGTCGGAGCGAGCTTTCGAGCATGTTCGAATGGCTATTAATGTTAACAATTTGTAGTAAAGTAAGAATGGTTTTAAGTCGTGTCCAGAAAGTGAAGACGTTCATATTCGATTTTAATTATTCAATCGGCTACCCCCGTGCATGTAATGAATGTTATTAATAATAAAACAGTGTTTCGAAAAACTGTATTTAAACTCATTAATAGGAAAAAATAACATACACATCCCTATACATATAATCTCTATATATCGTGGACAATTTACTCGCCAACCCAATGCTATCTTACGTTAGTCAATTTGTATATTAGAGGTGTTTGGATTCGACGTGAACGTTTTAAAGAGGTGGATATATAGTACCTTGAGTTAAAAAGTGGAAACTATCGAACCAATAGTCAATAATTAATAATTAATGACTCAAAAGGCGAGGAAGGTTAACATCGCCCAAAACTATAATATCGTCGAGGGGGAGAGTTAGGGCGGACAAGGAATCTATTGTTTTAGATTGTGTTGACGCGAGTTTGCAAATAGGAAATACGCTTGAAACTGATATAGGAAGCATAAGCAGAAAGGCTTTCAGAAACTTGTTTGGGCGGGACGTCGAAGGTTATGTGGTACTTAAAGAATAGCTGGCGCAAGACATGAGGATCAGTTGGGAGACCCTCTTGGTGTATGTAGACCAAGACGTTACTCATTAGAGTTTTTCCGTCGATGCTGATATTATCGGGAAAGTACGCCAGGTACAGCCGCACATTATCATATATTCTGTGTTCACGGAGGCGGAAACTAAGTAACGGCCATTAGGAGATTCAGCTGAGTACTTCGTTAGTTTAACTGCCGGAGGGAGAAGAGGGTCAATAAGGGAGGGCTTAGCAGGAGTGGTTTTGGAGGAGGATGAGGAGAGAGCGGCCGAAGGGGCAACAGGAGATGGGATATAATGTGTGGGACAAGGATCGAAGAGAGTCATTTCAGAAAGAGGAGACAGCGTGGTTGGTTTGGTTGGGGTTCGCTTACTAGAGTGACCGGAAGAGGAAGGAACGTGTTTGGAGGTGGTATTACTTGTAACAAAATCTGCTGAACAATTTATCTAACCGCTGATGCAATAATTTATCTTACCGCTCAAATTGCACATGATTTTTATTTAATCAGCTTAAGTTCGGAATAGGGGAAAGTTACCGATTTCAATAAAATTTTGCAGAAGTCTTCCATTTGATATAAAACTAAATAATTTGTTGTCAATCGGCTATAGTTTCTGAAATATTCCACTTTCAATTTTAATATTTTGTCATTCGAATTTGTTCCATTTAATGTACTACTCGTGTAACTGCTTGGATATTTAAATAAACTGCTTGATTACAATTTTTAATTAATTTCTAGGCGTAAAGAATTAGTGCTAGAGAGTAAAAATAGAAATTTGTCTGACTGAATGAGATTTTTAGCCTCAAAATATGCATTATTAAGAATCATAATACACCATTTACATGACGACTTGACAAACCAGATGGCTCTTTACGGAATGAAAACTGAACTGTCAAATAGTGTTATAGTCACCGAAGTGAGACCAGTTAAGTTCAAACAAAGTTTAAAGTAGAGATCCTTTACTAATTTGCTGGATGGACGATCATACACCAGACGATTCTTTCGACGATGCACTTGCTAACATTTGCATTCCGCCTGATGCTAAAATAGCAAAGAAGCAAGACGATGATGCCTCCGGCAAGCCCAAAACAACTGCTGTTAATCCGCATTGTGTGCTCGTGAACCCCAAGCAGCGGGCGAATCCAATTTTAAAGGCGATTGCAAATGTGCCTCTAGAATTCCGGGAGATAATACCCGATTACATCGTGGGCCGCACCACCTGCATCCTCTACTTGTCTCTGAAGTACCATAATTTAAACCCGGACTACATTTGTCAGCGGCTGAAGACACTGGGGAAACAGTTCGAGCTCCGTGTTCTGCTGGTGCAAGTGGACATGCAGGTGAGTAGCGCAGGACGAACTATTCCCCAATTCTAATTTTGTAGGTATTTTAGGAACCGTACAATGCTCTGAAGAATTTGACACGGGTGAGTCTTCTAGCTGACCTAACCTTGATGCTCGCGTGGAACGCTGAGGAAGCTGGCAAAATAATAGAAACCTATAAACTGTTCGAGAAGCGACCACCCGATCTGATTATGGAAAAGAGCGAATCTGATCCTCACACTAAGGTAAGAAAGGAAAATTCATAATTTTATGGACGAACATTGAAGCCCGTTTCTAGTTGGTGTCTGCCCTAACAAGCATTAAGCCGGTGAACAAGACAGATGCCGTCACGCTTTTGCAGAACTTTGGCAGCCTCGCTAACATCATAAACAGCACAGAGGAAAAATTATCGCTTGTTACTGGGCTAGGCCCAAGGAAAGCTACTAAGTTGTGGAGGACGATAAACGAACCTTTCTTAACTAAGCCTTGATATTTAAAAATAGTTTGGTTTAGTATTGCATTCTGGATTAAATAAAATAATATATTTATATTTTTACAATACCTTATTTATTTTGAGAACTTCATATATTTTACATTTTATTTTATTATTTATTTATTCATTTAAGCCAACACAAAATTACAGATTAATATTTCTTAGCCTACGTTTAATTTGATTTATATATATAGACTAAAATGTATTAATGTGGCCACTGAGGGGTACCAAACGCCCCAATTTGTTTTAACGGAATTTTCTTATTCGAAAACCAAAAAAATAAAGATTTATTTTTTTTTTTTTGTATGGTTTTGTTAGGTAATGGGATACAATTGTTTTTCATTAATACATTAAGTCAAGAAAACAATTGTTTCTTCTCATTTCGATTTTTTTTTTGTTTTTATAGAGGACGTACAAACGTACTCTGCAAAATTAAAGAGCTATTCGGTTGGCAATTTTCTGAGAAACCTGTTAAACTGAGCCAAAAATATCCAAATCATGAACTAGGTCTCTATAGATTATAATTAAAAAATCGCGCGGGATATAATTGGCGCGATCCTGAAAGAAAGTTAAGAAAATAACCCCTTTTTTCAAAAATAGGTTTAAAGAGTGGGAGGGTGAAATTCTAAAGCATAGAGGACTAAACAATATATTGCAAATGTTATTCACGGTGGCTTTTATCCTTAGTTAATTCCACTGCCATGCCCTCACAGACTTCAGTGAGTAAGTTTATATATACATATATTGTATATATATTTTGTGTATGCAAACTGAGACAGTAATTTCATAATTTTTAAACATATTGGACATAAATGGATTGTTCAGATTAGTTCGATTGTAATTGCAAACTTGTTCAGAGGCGCCTTCTTATAATATCTATTCAGACCGCATCGAGGCTGTGCAGAGAAGATTTTTGCAATTCTCACTCAAAGGTTTACCATGGGCTGACTCCCTTTGCTTACCCCCTTATAGAGACCGCTTAAGGCTTATTTTCATGAAAGCACTAGCAGATAGGCGAATGATCTCCAGGATCGTTTTCGGCTGCAAAATTTTGAGTGGTGATTGTAGCTGTTCGGAACTCTTGTCTTTGTTTGCGATATCTGTTCCTCGCCCTGGTCTCAGAGTCAATCAATTAAATATACCTTACCATCGCACTAACTACGGACTACATGAGCCAGTCACATCCATCCATCGCCATTGTTAAATTTGCACCATAAAATTTTTGATTTTAATTTATCTTGTCAGAAATTGAAAAATCTACTCAGTTTTATATTTTCTAATTTACATTGTATACTGTGATTTTGGTTTTAGAATAATTTTTGTTTTGGATTGTAAAATTAATAGATATTGTATGTCTCACTGCAAATAAATAAATAAATAATTAAATAAATTAATATATGCCTTCAACCATTACTACCAACCTTGTCAAGGTCAAATTTTAGATCATTAAATTTCTTATACAATATTCTGTTCTTTAAATAAAAAAAAAAAAACTATTTTATTTTGTAGAGTACTGTTTGAAAAATGCCTTCATACATTTCCTAAGCAAATTTTAAGGAAGAGTACAAATAATTATGTAATAATGTAAAGATAAGATATTTTCATTTTCGGATTTGTCGAACGATAAATTAAATGTTCGCGGGGCAAAAATGTTCCAGAGGAGTCGGAATAATTTGCTCTCGTGTTATTTATTTATATCTTGGCAGTTAATAGACCATAATTTAAGAAATAATTTAAAATAATTCCATACTGATAACAATCGCGATTTTTTTCTGTTTGTCTGTGAGAGAAAAATCAGATAATCGACTTTTCAAATACTTCCGGATTTCCGATCATGCTGAAATTTTGCACATAGTTTTGGTTCTCATTACAATAAAATATTTTAGTAGATCTCTAATACGGCGGACGTCCCTAGATGATGAATTACTTTTTTCACCACAACTCCCTTGACATGGGTATCAAGCAAAAGGAGTAGTGACGAGTAGAATACGAGTTCGAATCTTAATATCTTCTGAGTAAACTTTCCCATATTAAACAAATTCAGCTACTCCTGATCTTAACGTCCCTAGTAGCAGTCAACCTAGCATACCAGCTCTATAAGGACTACCGGCGCTCCATAAAAAAGAAATATCTGAACAACGCCATTAGCACCACCAGTTCCATCAGCACCAGCAACGAAGCAGCAATTCAATCATAAAACCGTAGCTCGGGCAAGGGTGTTAGCAACTATTTAGTTTTTTAAGAATTTATGTACTTTATGCTAGAGTCCTATGGTCTAATTCATAAATAAAATAAACAAGTTTAAATAAAAAAAAAAAACAAATTCAAGCCAATATACGGTGAGTACGTGCCGAGGACTAAATGGCATGAGTGGTATTAAAGATTACGCCAGCTTTTATTTAATGAACTAAAAAGTAGAAAATAATATATACATGAAATCGTTGTCTTTAAAACAATCTTTCATTTAATGATCTAAAAGGTATTAGAAAATAAAATTGTGTCCCTGAGTCACCAACATTTGACTGTAAATAGAAGCTCAAGGCGCGCAGGTTTTAAATTCTTAAGCAATTATTACTTAAATTCTTAAAAATATTAACAATTAAATATAAACACGTTCAATAATGATTCCTTAATAAAAATTCAAATTACTTATCATGTCATCTGATAAAGCAACTTTAAGTAATTTGCTTTGATTAACATAAAATAATAAATTAAATTTCCAAAATATTTAAAACCTATTATCGTATTATCATATCATATAAATTTTATTCACATTTCATTTAGTGGAATTAGATACCGTCAAATGGGGTAACTTTATGATGCCGGGGTAACTTTGTGCAATTTGTTTTTTTTTAAGTTTACAGTCAGCACCATCTAGCTGCGTTTAATTTGAACTCTGATATCAATCAAATGTTATTGTAAACATAAAGAGCTATCCATAGACCCGTCACGGGCAATGTAAACATCGCTCTTGTTTATATAAACACGTTCTAAAATTTGAACTTTTTCAACCCGTAAAGTAGGTAACCAAAAAGTGAAGTCAAGAAAACTTTAGTGAGAAAAAGAGGTTTTGATGATCTTAACCAACAAATTAACAATTTTCACACTGTTAATTAATTAATAAAGGAAAGATTTTAATCGAAATTTGAATATCTGATATTTTAATTGACAATTTTTCATTAAAAACGTTTTCAGATCTCATTGCACAAAGTTACCCCATCCTGGGGTAACTTTGTGCAGTTTGCAAATTGTTTGTTTGTAAACAATGCACTTCATAAAAATCAACGAATGATAGTGCAATGTGTTGTCAGATGTCCCACAAGTAATTCTAGAAAAAAAAAAGTTGTTTATAATTTTGTTTTGTAATATTTATAAACATGCAAAGTTGAAAAACCGTGAAATACTGCACAAAGTTACCCCATTTGACGGTACCATAAATAAACTGACCATTTGTATTTTTTGGTAGTTGTAAATTAGTTGAGAAAACTTTGCACAATGTTGGAAAATTCGTTATGGTATTAATTGAAACAAAATAGAATTTGCGTTATATTATAAAGCAACTAGCTGATTTACTTGGCCTTGCACGGTGCGCATAAACTTCAGTATTGCAGTCTAGCTAGTATTAATTCATTTTTGTAGATGCGAAAATGAAATTTTTTGAAATTTAAAAATGTCCACACCTATTATGAATTGTAGATTTGCATTCCGTAGACCTGAAATCGTTTTAATATTATTTTTCGTTTGCTTAATGTGAAGATATTTCGGTCGCCATATTAGATGTGCTATTTGGAAATTTTGGAAGCAGAATCGAAAGCAGCATTTGCCATAACACTTTAAATTTATCTTGTTATTTTATTTTTGGGTCTGCTATCTTGAATTTTGGTATATTTGGTAAATATGTTCCAAACACTCCTAGATATTAATTTTCATTAAAATTGCTTAAAAATTAATAATTTCGACCGCCATATTGGATCTCCTATTTTGAATTTAGAAATTTTAATGGTGAATTTGAAATCAGTTACTCCAAAATCACTCCAGTGTCGATTATCACGGCAATCATTTGAAGTCTAACATTTTCGGTAGCTATTTTGGATCGGCTAATATGAATTTTGCTAGATTTGAATTCTACAGCTCAAAAGATTCCTAGCTATTAATATTTATTAAAATAGCTTGAAATTGAGGAAATGTCGCCATCTCGGAAAATTCGTTGTGGTATTAAATTGAAACGAAAAATGAATTTGCTTAACATTACAAAGCAATTTTGGACTATGTGACTATACGTTTACATTACTTAGATTCTTCTGTTTCTCAATTTAATTTGTAACTAACGAAAGGGTAGATACGAGCTACTCACAGGCCAAATCTACTAGCTCAACTTTTACAAATTTCGGTATCTAAATCTTAAACTTCTGCTACAAGTTCAGCATCTAATTTTGGAAATGAATTATCTTAATAATTTAACGTAAAAGAAATAACCTTTTTATCAAATTTTTATTTTAAAACGAATTTTTAAATCAAAGTAGTGTAATTTCTTCAGTGTTCTCGCTGTGTTCCCCCTGTGAACGGCTCATATAATAAATTACGTTCAAAGGAAACAGAAAGAAGAAAAAAATCATAATGCAGTCAACAGTAGGTAGTTTCCAAAGAGGACTGTGACTCAGCATACAATTTTCACTTAATTAGGTAACCTTTTCATTACATTGAAATTTTGCACTTTCCATATTCCAAAGAATGAAAAGCTGGTAAATAATTAATCGAATCATAAAGCTTGAAATCTGAAACATTAGAGCTGTATATTTCGTCTTAAAACAATTGGATGGATTCGCCAGCAACATCTCCAGGTGTGCCCTATTCATTTGGTTCGTCCAGTCCAGCCACAAAACATAGAAAGCTTTACTTTGAGTTTTTCGGATTACCACTTCTTTGTTCCCCCAGATGTGGACACTAAGAAAAGGGGAGACATGAATTTTATGTTCGCTAATGGTGGGGGCTTCATAAATGCACGGTGTGAGTCCAAACTGAGCGAAAAGATCAATTCGTTGCTTTTTAATACCACAGCGGCGAAGTGATTGCGAGGTGAAGTGGAGCCAAGAAGATGAAGGTCTAAAAATAGCCAGGGCGGGCAGATTTCGATATGTTGTATGATGTCCAGTTGGATGGAAACCGAACCGGTCGGCATGAACTGGCATAAACTTATCTCAATTATTTGATTTTTATTTTTTTATGATTATTTCCTTGATTTCTAAAATTTTTTACTTTATCACCGCTCGCCTCTAAGTTGAATATGTTCGACATATACCAGATACAGTTTTTGGCTTGCCGAACTAGTGCACGACGATCTGGCTCGCTTGTTACTATGTTTATAAAATATTGGTTCATTTATGGTTGCAGCTGAGCAACATTCAAAGAGTAGAATATAATAAAATTATTTTAAGAAGTTTGTTACTGAAAATCTTTACTTAACTTTTAGATTACCTTTGATTCTTGATCTATAGATCAGTAATTAGGAAAATTGGTTTCTTAAGTCCGAATTTATTTCAGGGCTTTATATTCGCTGTGGGATTAACGGGGAAGATCACTGATGATAATAAATGTAAAAGTATTACGCTGGAATAAAAAGATCGCAAACTAATTGGTTTTGGCGCGAGATATTCGCGTCTCCTCGTATATATTTCCATTATTTTTCGAGTTTCTGTGCCTTGGATTAAAATGCCTAAAAATATGGCGGCTGTTTACAATTAAACACTCACAAGTCTACAACCACTAGCATGAACAACAGGTTTTCGTGTAATGTTTTACTACCTGCACTACCTTTTTTGTTCAAACTTAGGTTGTATTGTGTTTGGAGTAGAAAAGACGGCTTGGTTCACCCGCAACTACCTGCATAAAATGTTGCTGGAGTAAAGATTTTCTTGTTGGGTGTAGTGTGGAATGGGTGCGCTGCTGCTGGCTGCCACAATGGCAACTTGATCAGGCCAAGAGAAGCAAGAAGCATATCCAAAACGTAAGCAAAACGTCACTATACCGACGATGCTGCCAGATCGTTGCTTGACTGGTTGAAAAAGAAAAACAAAAAAAAAAGTGTTGAACTCGCAGCTTTGATCGTTTCAAATTTGACGGTCGACGGGGCGCTTTCCTCCGTTTAGTCAGCGACTGCTTGGAGGCATTAGCGCACGATGTACACGAAGGATCCTCTGCCCAGATGATCGAGTGACGATGATCAAAGATTCGTTGTTTTCACTTCGGTGCTGGAATTCGATTCGGAGATTTTAGAAAGCGTGAATCTGGCTTTGAAAGACACTCTTCAGCCGTCGAATATCTTTTGTGAGTTGAGTAAAGTGGGATGCGAAGAAAATTTTTTGAGGGACAATCCCCAAATTGTTCATGAAATAAAAAAAAAAAAAACCCATTGTTGGTGTAACTGAGGTGTTTTAAGTGGATTTAAATGTGATTCTAGATAGTGTTAATTTACTTCGTAAAGTGTACTTAATGTTCTATTAGACATTAAGAATTTTTGTGCTATTGCTTTATGGCCCTTCGAGTTAATTAAATACAGATTGAGGAACAGCGCCAACAATATACAAAAGTAACTCCCGCATTTCTTGATATTTTGCTATACCTCCGATTTGAAGAAGGAAACACAACTGGCAATTACTTTTTTAAAAGGTAATTTTATTAATCAATTTACAAATAGCATTAGTTTTTGCTAAACCGGCCAAAATTTAGTAACATATTCTTTCGTTTTATGCTCTTTTGGATAGTGTTTCATTTACAAAAATCGGTTAAGTATGTATCGGACTATTCAAATTACAGACAGAGAAATTCGTAAGGAATACAATGCTCTATTGTGTAGACGACGAGCAAAGAAAAATAGCTTTACTAATTGACGAACCGTGCCTAAACGCATTTCCTGATTTTTAATTAACTACAGTCACATATGTTTGTCCGGATCCAACTTCAACGTTGAGTTTTTCAGTTGAAAGCACGTTCCTGAATTCAAAACGAACGAAACTGCTTCTCCAAATTACTCTGAATCCACATTTCGTTTTACATTGTCTTTTACACTAGCATGAAAATCTAAATTGTTTTTAAACTTTTAAATTTCATATTTTTATATCAGTTTTGAAAAAGGAATCATTTTACATGAAACCCCATTAAAACCAGCACGCTATAGAAAGTCCAATACTCGCTGAAGTAATAAATATTTTATTTTGATATTCTAAGATTTACCAACCTTTTTATTTATAGTATCAGTCTACCCAAAGTTAGATAAACTCTTTTAAGTTGACGATATATTTACCGCGTATGCAGAGAGTGTTGTTTATGTTTTGGTTTTATGTGCCACCACTTTGCTTATCTGGTGCTTGTTCAAAATGCCTTCACGTTATTTCGTATCGGTTGACTGAGTCGAATTACATTTAAATGAAATATTATACAAACTATGCCTTGATGGATCAGGTAGTTTTTCTTATGCTATATGTACATTTATATTATTATAACTATGTGAGCTATTATATTTGAAAGTGGTATAAATCTAGTTTTTAAGCAAATTTTTTTAACAACTTCTTCAGTTAAACATTAACGTAAAAACGAATGTAGGAATATAACCAATAAATAGTATAAAACAAAGTCGTTTATCTGCGTTTGTCTGTTTATTCCTTAAGTACTTCTAAACTATTTGATGGATTTTAATGTAGTTTTCACCATCAGTTTTGATTAAACCTAATTCTTAAAAATAAATAATCAAGAAAATAACATCCTTACGTCTCTACAATACTTATAGACTTGAAATACATTACATACTATTCTAATATTAAAGAATGCATGCATTTACCTGGAATATTTAGCCTTTGTTGATTCCCTTACATTTAACTGAATTCACTTGCATTCATTTGAATTCAATAAATACTTTTCGTTTGTAGTAGTAGCACATTAGTTTAACATTTTGAAAATTATTTAATTAAGCAGTATTTATAATACACCAAGTAAAACCGGGAAACTCAGCTAATTTAAACTTGAAATTGATCAATCATCAATCAATCATCCAATTTCGGTTTCACAATAACAGTTCACCCTCCATTAAACCGATTTCAATTGTTTGTGCTGGATATGCTAGCTAAATAATGTGATGTGATCTATAAATAAATTTTATTAGCTACAGAAATAGGTTTGCTACATATAATATTAGTATTTAATTGCAATGATTATACTTTTCCTTAATTGTGTATTCAAATACAAGTAAATTGTGTAGCTCTCAAACTTAAATTAATTATTAAATATCTATTACTATCTATTTATAATATTTCAATTTTCAAAATGATTTGCTTGGATACAACAATTTTAAGTTTTTATTATTTTAATTTTATTTTTCATAGTCAGTACAAAAATTCGAATTTCTTATTTGAATTTCAGATAAAATTCAGAGATCTAACAGGTTTATAATTTTTATTATATCTAAGAAAAACTGTCCGGCATTATTAAGAGTCCATCCATCCTAAATTTGGAATTCCCTGGTTGATTAATATACAATTATTTAATATTGTTATATAACATTTTGAATGTATTCCTTTGGATCAATGACCATCAATTATGCACTTTTGATGCTTATTGATTCATATTTTACTGTTCAGTTTTGTGTTTTTCTCATAGTAATGATGGCATAAAGTACTTGCGCCGTTCAAAAAGATGAATTTATAATTTCTGTGGTCGCGCGGAAAAACCAGGTAACTCCATTTTTTTGGAAAATTGAAAAACCCCCAAAAATGGAATGTTTTTTTGATTCACTATCATTCCATCAGAGCGAAATTTTAATATTGCACATCATTTTCGAGTTATTGAGAAATAAAAAACCGCATTTTGGGCAATAACAAGGCAATCAAAAAAGTTAAACGCGTTTTTCTCCTGTTTTCCGAAAATGGAGTTACCTGATTCTTCCGCACGACCACAGATTTAAAGTTTCTGACTGAAACTTGATAAACCAAGGAATTTGTTCTTAAGAACGCCTAGGCAACAGTTGCTTTTTGATGTTATTCTTGATGATATAAGATTTTTCTTTCCTTCCATCCTCGTTAAGAATCGAAATCTTGATCCAGATATAATAATTAATGAGAAAAATTTTATGTTTTAATATGGTTTTATCATCATATTATACTTCTCCAAACGTAATGTAAATTTGTACTGTATTCGCCTAAATTGCGCTCTTTGCTGTTCTTAATTTGAAGTATTTTGCGAACCTCTATATTAAATGAAGCAGAATTCATCTTTAAAGAAATAACAAGAGTATGATTAGGAGGCAAAGGTAATAACGCGGTTGCTTAAATAAATTTTTTTTTAATTAGTATGTAAAATTTTAATTATCGTTAACACTAAAAAACACTGAGAAAAAAAGTTAATATTTAAAACCAAAATTGCATTTACTTCACCGAAAAATTGAATTAAATACGAACCGGTACGAAAATTACATCGGTACATACAATTTCTTATTGAATCAAAAGCAGATTTTGTTGTTATATTGATAAAAAATGTCAAACTAAAAAGATTTTGGTAGATTTTACAAATGTAGTCTATCAATTAGAGGAAATTGCTCTAAATTACTTTAACTACATCTTTAATTTGAATAAAAATATTTCTTATTTAAATAAGACGATTTATTCGATTAACAAAACCATTTGGTTAATTTCATGTTAAAAAATTCATAAATCCAAATAAAGGTATATATGATGTAATTTTAAACGATAGTCCTTTATGCAGTAGCAACATCACAGTAATATAGTAAAATATTCCTATTAAAGATTTCAATTAATCATTAGTATTCACCATATTTCTTTAGAACTGTTTCGAAATAATAATTATATATTAGAAATTATTTTGTTGACTTAGAAAATCTCATTATGTTCTATTTTAAAATATTCTCTGTCAATTGCAACCTTCAGCTATTTTTTTTTTTATAATAAAACTCTAATCAGATAATCAAAACAAGGAATATTTCGTATAAATTCATGAATTCTGTAAAATCAACTGAATTCCTTTTTATTGATCCTGGACAATATTATCTTTAAATTTAAATCCAAATTTTGTTAAATTTTCCCACTTTATATAAAGTTTGGTGAACTTTTAACTTTCATTAATCTTACAAAATATTTTTCTTTTATTAAAAAACAAATTTCAATAATATTTATTTTGTTTAAACAATAGCTTCATTGTCATTTTATAAATTTAAGATTTTTTACCCATATAGAATGACTTGTCCGTCTGTTACAGCCAATTTGCTCTAAATCTACCGGACCGATTAAGTTGAAATTTGGTATACATATGAATTTCTGTGATCCAAATACGGACACGTAACGCGTAATAAATGTATATGGGGGTCACTTTTGCAAACTGTAGAGTGTGACATATCTCAAATGAAAGGGAATGTTGTGTGGTCTCAAATATATATTTTTTATAATTTTTAAATAAATAGTTTTAAAGTTATTTAAAACAATAGATGAAAATTGACCATCCCTTACTTACTTACTTGTTTACTCACTTACATAATACATATATTCAGCAATTTCCCTCTACAATCCGGTACCATATATACTTTTTTTAGTTACCACAAACAAATTAGGGTCAGATTTAAAAAAAACGTGGTGGACAGATCGTAGGAAACCTTTTCCGCGCGAGTTCAACTCGCACTTGTCCGGTTTTATTTATTATAGGAATTACAAGTTTCGTTAGAATAAGGAATTCATATTGTTGGTTTAATGAAGACAATTTTTCTGGGTGTACATAATAAATACGATGATACTAATTTTATTCTATTCGATATCAAAACCTTAATCAAGGGCAATAAGGGAGTTAGAATATAATACAGAGTATAAATATAGTCACTGCAGTAGCTACTTGGCAACAGTGATAAAATCTTGTAACCCGATGTTTTAATTAAATGGCACTGGCTTGCATAACTCAGATGCCATTGAATTTATGAATGAATCTCCCCCTTCCCCACCTAAATAGCTAATGGAACAAAAATGAAGTAAAGCTTAACATTACACTGGTGCAATAGTAGCATATCATTTTGCAGGTGTTAGTGATCTGCTCAGACTTTTTGCCGCTTTAATGAAGAGTGGATCTTACCTGCATTTGTGATTCAACTCTAAAATCAATTAGTCGGCAGTAGTGCTTAGCGTGAAAACCTCACATATTTGTGAAGTTTCACTTTGCTGCATTTCAGGTACAAGACTTCTTTTTTTTAGATCTGCGGAATTCTCTTGATTAAATTTCTAAACCAAATATTTTTCGAGGAATGAAAATACATATATAGCGATTAAGTTGAGTATAATTTTAGTGATCACAATTATTTTCCCTGCATTTATAACACTTTATTGATTCTTGTAGTATGCCACGGCCACGTTCTCGAGACCTGGAGGGAGTGTCTTCAAGTAAAAGGAATTTCTACCATATATCGTGCAAACTCAGGTCTTATGTGACCCCCTTGCCGTAAACGCGGAAGAAATTGCGCTACTGCGTTGCACGTTTATAGTCTAGTTTAGTCTCAAGCATTTTATCTGCGCGTATCGGTTCAGTTGCTGTAAATTGGCAGCGATCCAATCTAGATACCAGTCCTCAACGCGACAAGCCTTACGGTCTAATCACGTTGCCAACCACAGCCTGGGGGGCTAGTTAGCCTAGTATAGCTTGCGGCAATCATAATCTGCTGAATTAATTATCCACGTTCGTTGAATTTAAAAATTCCGTGGATATAGTTAGCAACATCCATCGCGGGGGAGTTCAAAAGACAATTTCCGTTATTGTCTTGTACCAAAAATTTGAAGCGCACTTTGTCAAGCTTACACCTGCTCTTCAGGCATCGGTGGACGTAAATCAAAGCGAGCTTTAAGGCGAAAGGCCCCCGCATAGCCAAATTTTGGTTGGTGGCAATGGCCACATCACTCGGGAGCAATGGTTGATATTTCGGCGCGAAGGCGAGAAGTCTTTTTTTATATTCACATGTATGACAGGTATTCATTCAGGTGTTGTTTTACTACCACACAAATCGGACAATATGGTTCGTAGCTTCCTTGTAACAGCTTGAGTCTCTTTTGAATTTAGACGAACGACATCGTCTTAGGCTAATTTGGGAAAATCGGAACGATCGTGTGCGTCGTTCGTTGACTATATCAAATTAAAAACAGAACAAATGAACATTGCACGCCCTTTAAAAATGGTTGATAACTTTATCGATGCAACAAGTGCTTTTCTTATCATTTGACCGAGTTCGCGCTTTTTATTCTGCTCCAAGTTTATACAAAATTAAAAATGTTTTGCACATGTGGCGGTCTGAAATTTTTTCACCTTCAGATATTAAACGAGACTCACTATATTCGTGGGAAATTGTTTGGTTTTCTAATCAGCGATGTTTACCTACTGGTCGTTATCGATTCGTTTTGTTCGATAATACTACCCGGCGGTGCAACTGCAAAACCAACAACTGTAGAGATAGGAAAACATTAAAGTGACGAAGTAAAATCCAGAAATGTTTTGCAATTCCAGAAATTGAAACAGTTGTTTCTTTAACTGGGGGAAAATTTCATAATTTATAGGATTTTTTTATTAATTAAGCAAAATATGCAAATTATAAGAAACAATTTAAATAAATACACATTTTTTGTTGTATAGGAAAGATCAACATAATAATCCTCCCATATCTGAAAATTCAATATTATTTTCGTCCTGATTTTAGGAGTCATTGGTTGCAAGTTGGCAAATTTACATACATTAAAGAATTGAGTAGGTAATATTGAGAACCTTGGCACTGAAGCTTTATATAAATATAAACTATAAAGTATATATGGTATATTTACTTTATTTCAATAAAGAACATAATTTTCAAATCTAATGGGTAACTTTTGAATAAATTCGTGTTAAAATCAGAAGATATCTGTTCTTGAAATTCTCATTTTCATGCAGAAAAATTCCCAATTATAATATTTGACTTGATATGATTCTTCCAATTAAATAATATATTAATACAATAGATAGGCATACGAAGTCTGTTCAAAAAGTATCGAGAATTTTGAATTTCCGCGGGCTACGTATATTCGATTTTCATGTCCCTCACTTATGCTGACAAGCTTTGCTATTTGGAATGCTTAGTTAATTTTTGATGGCTATTTTGCTTGGACGTGTTTTGGCTCGTCTTCGATAAAAAAATCAAAAATCGAATATATCGTAGCCCTCAGAAATTCAAAATTCGCAATACTTTTTGAACAGACCTCGTATGTATATGAATCATTTTAAATTATGTATATAAATCATGAAACGTGAGTTCTATTATTTGAAATGGTAGTTTTAGGATTAAAAACAGTAAGTATTTGTATTATATTACAAATAAGTTAAAATAAATATCGAAGCACTTCCAAAATTCGGCGAACAATATCTTTGCTTTTTTTCCATAAGCATGGCTATTAAATACCATGGAAGTATATGTTTTTATTACATTTTTGTTTTTGTGTCTTGTTTTAATGTTAACTGAATTTTGTCGGCGTAACGACGATATTGGTTCTGCACACGATTAAGTACGCTGACCAAGAAGAGTGTTATCAATCCCATGGGTATAAGGTTTCAAAACTACCCTCGGTCGCTAAAGTATGCATTCTGGGATTTTTGGGAGTATCACAATCAAGTTACACCTTTAGCATGTTCAAAATTTTTTCATTTTGGCATTCCAAGCCCTTAAAAAAATCTCGTAGTCGTTTAAAGCATTTTGCAGAGATGTCGAGGTGCTAATAGTTTATTTTTATTTTTTATTTCAGTAATGCGTGATCGTGGGTGCAACAAGCGTACCGTTTGTCTAGTCGCGACTGTCTAATGATTATGGCAAAATGGGAGTGCTGAAGGTTTCACCATTGATATCCCCTGTGGAGCCATCCTCCAAGGGTCTGCTAAATGGGCCAGGGCAGAACAATTGCTTTCTGAATTGTGCCGTTCAGGTGAGTAGTGCTTTTGGATGAGGTTGTTTTCACTCTTAAGCGGTGTGTGGCGGCGCACACGGCGTAATTAAAAGTCATGCGCATTAATTAGATTTAAGATCAGAGCTAAAGCTGCTCCATGGGAATAAAGCCGACTCCTTCTTTTCTCATGGCTCACACATCGCTAATTATTTGTTCCTTCGCTAGCAGAGCCTGCTTTTTTGTTTTTTTTTTGCTAGATATCGCGTTCGATTTGAAGATTTCCTGAGAAAGCCCCAATTATATTCCATTGTTTCAGTTCTTTTCCTATTTTACTGGGACTAGTGTAGTTATATGAACGTGCTACTCCAGTACTTCTATGTCTGGCTTCTTTGCAGCGAGTAGACCATCAAGCAACAAGACTGCAATTAATTTACATCCTAATTAATTAACCAAAGCCGTCACTTTAGTGTTTTCTTAATTAGAATGAAAATCAGCAAAACGAGGGTCAGGAGAAGGTCCCACGGACGCACCTTTGGAAAGTGCGAGGATGAAAGTATCTCAGCTGGCAGCGTACTGAACTATATTTTTTTATGTACATTGCAGAATTGCGTGTGCAGTTTTTTCGATTGACTGAGATTTTGAAGTAGTTTTCTGCCAATTTATATTCTGCATATAATTGTTATATAAATAAGATGTGAGTTACGATGAATAATTTTTCATATGAAGAAACTTGCAACATGTAGTTTAAACAATTCTCATTCCAAGATTACCGGAACATACCTTCTAAATATAATAGAGCCGTAGATGGTACTCAATTTGAATAGAAACCGAAACAACACATTTCAGAATTTATGTCTGTTTGCCCGTTTGATCGCGGATCACGCGGAAACGTCTGGGCTGATTTAAATAAAGGATAAAACGCGGAAGTTGAGAAATTACTGTCCATTCAATGCACCAAAATGACGGATCAGTAGAAGTAACTCTGACTCATACCAAACTTAAATCTTGTCGGTCTTGACCTGGCATTAGTTTTTTTTCGACTTTTATAATGACAAATAGCTTAGGTCTCTCAAGAAAGCGATAAATGTTCGTTGGTCGTTAGGAGGGTGAGGGACGCAATTTGGTCTGAAGACGCTACAATTTGATATTCTTGAGTTTTGCCCCAAGCGGTCGCTTTATATCCAAATGCTACAAAAAACGAAGTTGAAGTAATAACCGTCTCGCGGTATAGATGGTTTCACACGATAAGTCAGGGAAGCTAGCAGCTAGGGAAGCCCAAGAGGAAGACTTTTATTTCTCACCAAAGTTTTTCTTTTGGCCAGTGAAGCATGCAATCATATGGAGGAGTTAGTTCTAGCGGAAAATGGAAAAAGCCGCAAATATACACATGGTCTGCATGCTACTTATATGTTTCGCAGGTACTTCCGAGCGACCACTCATAACACTTGCCGGGAGATTTTTTTTTTTTTATTATTCAGGTGTGACTAGAGAGGAATTAAAAATGATGCCATTCGATAGGGTTTCTCCAGATTAATCCAGTGCGTGCCCATAACAATTGCTCTGTTGCTTCAGGCTAGATCTGCATAATGTAAGACGCGACTTCCACGGTTGAGAGACTCCCCTGGGAGAATGCTGGCACCCATCACGGTTCACATGGAAATTGTATAATAAAAAATTATCACAAATAATAATTTCGTGATTGCAGCTATGGGGGGTTTTAGCCAAAGTTTTTTTAGACTGGTGAATTAGAGGATGAACAATTAAACTTCGTTTTTTTTTTGAGTATGAATTCAAAACATTAAAAATATTTGATAGTTTTAGAGGTTATATCTTCTTCAAAAAATATGATTTTGAAATTATAGGTATCTGGGATTTATGTAATGATCTTCAGCATTTTCATGTTTTCTGTTTCATGTTTTGATCGACATTTCTTCTAATTTTTACATGTGTTTTAAATACCTAAATTGTTCAGTTTCTTTGATTCAGTAAGAGGAGTTTGAAACATGGAAAAATGCGTAGATATTGCATTGAAACTAATAATGTTTAGTTTAGTAGTAGATGGTTGGTTGGTTGGTTGCTGTGGCTGCCTAGAAAGGCACACTTAGGCCAATTTTGGCCCATTGTGTTACCACGTAGCGCAGGAGACCATGGTTATTCGTGGGATTCGAACCCACAGCCTCTGGGACGGTAGGACAGCGCGCTAACAACTGAACTACCAGAGGCAGAGTAGTAGATAGTATGTAGTAAGATATTTATTCTATCTAAATAGGTACAAAAGACAATTGTGTACTCTAAAAAAACAAATTGTCTACTTAATGCCTATTATCTAAAATGTAAAAAACCAACGACAAATTTTTAATTGTTATTATTAGAAAAGAAAATATTGTGCCAGCCTAAACCATCATAAATAATTCAATTATGTGGTAGCAAGTAGCCTAATTTAAGATTTGGTGTTGCTCAACTTTATTATAAAAGAAAGATACAATTTTGGTTTACATCTTTATACCGCACTCAAATCTCTTTTCGAGTAAAATAATTAACAAAAGAATTTACATGACACTAGGCGACACGCCACGTTTAAAACTTGTGAGACAGGTGCACAACGTAGAGCAATCCGTTTTAAAACAGAGCCATGTGCACAAACTTCAGGCACACGCCATCGATGCCTGCCGTATTTTACGGTTGATTTATGCCCAAAACGTCTTCAGATAAACATTAATTCACCTGCTCCTTTTAATTCTAACACTCGCCAGGGGAGAGATAAAAAACGAACAGAACGCGACTACGGCGAGTATGGTTGATTTCGTGAAGCACCTGTTTGATCACTAGCTTGAAGGAGCGGCTTCGCAATCATTTCTGTTTTTTTCAGTTGCTCCTTTTGCAACTGAATCGCGCTGGAATAAATCTGATCTTTGCCAAAAATTCAGAGAAAAGGAGAACAGGTGGTAATTTTGTTTTGTTTCTGTTATAGGTATGGGTATTTTTAAATCCAATTTGGGATCACGGTTCCAGAAGCCTTGAAAAAAACAAAATTAATGAGTTGGAATGAATGCAGTCTGAAATATAGTTACATTTTATTTTATTTTGTAAATGTTTTAATTCTAATTTGTAAATGTTTTGTATGATATTGTGTGACAAGTTATATATCTAATCAATCAAAAGCATAACAACTAATTGTACTACAAAATTCAGTTCAATACAGTTCCTGCAAGATACTTTTTAATAAAAAATAAGAATTAAAATACCTATAAAATCCAAAACGATGCACATTATCAATATAAAATTCGTAAGCGGAAATTCCGTATCCTTTATCCAATTGCGATAAAATAATAATAATAAATTAAGACTTAATGAACGAATAATAATTTTACTTTTGATTCAATCTCTTTGATTATAACAATTTTAGAAATTTTTAATCAATCGAAAATATAGCCTAGCCGAAATTCTTTCAAAAATGCCAAGGGAGGTTATTGAATGGGGATTGAATAGGGATATTTTTTATTTCTTTGCTTTGATGTATGGTTGTTTTATTATATTGGAATCATATATCTGAATAACTATATTTAAAAAAAAATCATACTTTCGGAAGTACGCTACGCATATAATTTCTTTAAGCGTTTAAGTTAAAATGATATTTATCTATCACGATGAGTCTAAAGATGTTACTTCCAGTTTGAGATAAATTTATCTTAACTCGATCGTTTCTTCTTCTTTGACATCTTTATTGGCGGCATAATTAACTACTACTAAACGCCTTTAGTCTAATGTAATGAAAAACGGAAGCTATCTGTACACCAATTAGAGCCAGAATTATTAACAAGCGGACTTCCTTAGCCTGTGGCGCAATTTACATGATTTCCGTGCTCTTCCCGTCTTCAATGAGATTGCCAGCATGGAACTTCCGTAGATGCCTATAATGAAAGCATCACGCTAAGCTAGGACCTTTCATGAGTGCCGAGCAGTGATTGTGAAGTCACCTGAGAAAATTGCAGTGTTTGTGTTCTAATGTCCCCTTGTACTATAATTACTGGGTGTAAGTTACTAGGTCGGTTTTTTCGCAATTGCCTCAGCAACGAGGGTACAAAATCGAGGATGATGGATCAATTTAATCATCTCTCCTTCGTATATATCCTGTTTACCCTCGTTTATTTAGAAAAATCGGTTTTGTAATAGGGATGATGGTATTACAATAACTTACGTATAAAGATTACCGGTAGAAGTTGTTAATGAGAAAAAAAAAATATAATTTATAATAAACTTTGAAGACGGGAAATCCTACATTTACATGTACTTACAAATAGGCTCGGAACACAAAAACCTGCTTCCTGTCCAAGAGAATTAAACCACCGACAGCGAAGGGTTGTTGCCGCCAGTCATAACCAACTAATCCCACCAATAAATTTTGCTCTTAACTTAATTACCGAATTTATGCTAAGAAAAGAAATGTTGCGATGATTGATGTTCTATGTGATGTTTAGAGAATCTGTCGTTGCCGTTGCGTATTAAGTTTAATTGTAGTTGCGCCAAGGTGAAAAAAGAAAATAAGTCTCTCTAAAATATACTGAGTGGTAAGCTGATGGACACGCGGCTTTGTCACTCATGAGTCCAGCGAATTAATCGGCTAAAAGCTGATTTTGAGTGCACCCACAGACTCGTGACACAACAGGGATAAAGAGATAAAGATATAAAATAAAAAAATTTAGCTGCGATGTCAAAATTGTTTTATTGTTTACTAAGAATGCCTACCAATGTTCAAATAAGCATTGCTTGCCCAGATGGGATTAACTAAATAATTTTGTACGTCTCATTCAGATATCAGATCAAATACCAGAAGAATTGTACTTAAACCGTAAGCTTATGTTTGTTATTCACGTTATTTAAATATTGCTTAATCTAAGCATGTAAATATTATGAAGTAGCTGAAGTTTATTACTATACTTTTAATATACATAGCTTGAAACAACAAAATTTTTATTTGAGAATAGCAGTTGTCTTGAAAAACTACAGCGCTTGGAAATTTTGTCAGTATTTAGTTAATTTTGGCTATTGACAAATAATCAAAATTTAATTTAATTTGTAAAGCACTCTACTTTTTTAAAATTATATTTCATATTTTAAATATATTTTCTTTTATACAATATTAAAGATATGAATGAATGTTCTTATTCTATGATTAACTAGCTGTAGTGTATGCTATATGCATTTAGGTAAATTTATTGTTTTGTTTTATAATCACATACAAATGTACACGATCAAATTTAATTTCTTTATATTTTTTAATATTCCGCAAACAAATTAGAAAACCCTAACTCTTATGGTCTCACCCTGGAGTATGTTCGCTCGTTCTGTATGTTACAAATTACTAAAGCCAAACGATACATTTTAGAAGCTTTAAATTTGTTAAAGTTAAAGTATGTTATGGCTTAATGGTAATAATATAAATATAATAATAATAATGTATGTATAAATATAATAATATGAATGTATCGTACATTCGAAAATTATCAAAACATTAAGACAACATTGAACAGTTTAGTATATCGACTGATTGTTCTGAAACTACCAGTAAAAGGAAACATCACCAGTTATTTTCTCATTTTGTTATTTGCACGGAATACTCATTAAGCGACTGTAAATATGCTGGAAAAAATTCACGAAACATTCAATACATATTTTAAATCCATCAAAATCTATGAGCAGTGTAATACATATCTTGGGGATTTCTATAAATAGGAATAGTTAATTCCTAGATTTTATTTTTGCATAACTTTTAAACGTTCAGCTCAAAGTATGTAATATTATCAAAAGTTATATGTTGTTATTCTTACTATACATATATTTGATTTTTAACTGTATATATGTAAGCGCAATGTGATTTGACTATGCAGTTATAGAAAAATCATATATTAAATTTTTTTTTGATTATTCAAAGCATTCAATAATTCACTTTATTTAAACTGAATTTAAGAATTTTTTTTCTTTCCTGTGATTTATTGAATTATGTTACAGAGCAAGAATTTGCGAAATAGGGTTCATGCGGGAACAGTATTAGTATTTATGCTCTTTACTATCTTTACTCTCTACTATCCTGATATCATTTTAATGTTTATATAGCGTGCAATTTTCTATATTGATTTAATTTCATTTTATACAGTTTTGTAGTAAAGAAATTAAATAATTTTATTGTTGTACAACTTTACATAGGTCAATTTTCGCAGCTCTTTTACTGATTATTTGTATTGTTGTATAACATTTTATAACTGTTATTCTGTTTATGCCGCAACTAAATATATAGGTGAATAAAAATCGTAAAATTCATCCGTGAAATGGTGATTAAAGTCTTATGTTTTTATGATGAAAAAATAAACGTACAAAACATCGGACCTTGAAAGAAGCTGAGGATTAAGAGAGGTTCCGCGCCTTCCAAGACATTTTGTTAAATCTCGACGAAATGGTACCTACAGACAGCACGTGCCCAACCAGTTTTTCAAGACGGCTGGATACGGCTTCTATCATAGGTGTGGAGTACTGAAAAAAAAAAGAAAGAAATCACAAACCGCTCTTAGCGTCTATTCCTATGTATACAATGGATTAAAGAAAAAATAACGAAGACAACGAAAAACTTGAACCATTGGACAAAAGGACTTTTCTCCATCATTTGGCTTGGGGATAACGCTGAAATGCGCGCCAAATGCAGAGGCGAACGTACAACGATCTGCAATCACAACAAGCACCAGCTCCGCTCGGATGGAGGCAATCAGCAGGGAATGGACGCACGGTACGAATTTACCATCATGAAGTAAGTACCAGACGAAGTCATGAGCTGTTTTCTAATCCGTTCAGATTGGCCTGGCTCTGCGCGAGATATCTATTTAGTTGCCCCGTGCTATCTTGTTCGAGGTGTGCAGCTGGGCCAGTATCGCCGCGGTAACCGGTTTTGCCCAGCCATTAGGCCTCATTTCTATACATAACTGCCGCAATTCCATAGCTGACCGAAGAAAACTGCACAGCGCCGCCGTCTTGAAGACACGAGCTAAAAGGGTTTTGAGGTTCTGAAATATTCGTTTCTAAATGCTTTTTGCAACACAGCACAGCCGCGCACTGATTAATGCGGATCAATGCACGCAAACATATATTTTTTCTTTACTTTATTTGTTGCCCTTTTGCGCAAATTAAGCGATTTTTGAGAATATTACTTCAGCTGAACAACACATTACTACTGTCTTTAAATTGTTTCCATATTGTTTTATGACCTTTATAAAATAAGAAATAATTTACGATCGACTATAAATCTAATTGGTCGCAGTGATTGTGAGGTCCTCAACCTTCTATCCCCTTAATTGTCTAATTCTAATATAATTCTTGTAAATGTAATATTAAATTATCATAGTAAAGCTTTATTTTTGTATATATGTATACACTATCCTACATACAGAATGAAAGAGAGTAACTTGTGTTCTAAGAATAAGTAAATATCATAGTCCCTTCCAATTTGTCCTAAATGCAATCATTTTGTTCAAACCTATGAAGTAAAAACCAACTCTACCAGATGCCTACGCGTCAAGCGTATGCGGTTGGGCATTTTGATTTCTCCTCAGATCAGTGCTAACGATTTTTTTTTCACGAAGTTAATCAAAGATAAAACAAGTCTTTGCGCATAACCGCCGCCGGCCCAATGTTTAAGTAACCAACTGTGGCCACTTCCGAGCGTGCGTTCCACGTTTAGAATCTTAATTAGCTAATTTAAGGGGGATAATCTTTGGAGCCGGACAAAACAACAACGAGAAAATATGAAAATGTCTTTTTGGGTGAATGTAGAACAGTCGACACGTAGGGAACATTAAATTTTGTTGGACGCCGTTGTGGAGCCTTGATAAAAATGAGTATGGCATCTACAAATTTAATTTTACACCCGCCAAAGTTGGTAATTTTTCGCTTGTAGATTGTTGCAGATATGTTTTGGGCCATTTTCGACCCCGTTATCTAATGTATGGGGCAATGGCAGTATGAAACCGGTTTTTTTTTTATTTATTCGGCGGTAACTCTTTCAGAAAGCTCTGCTCGATCTGAGGCTAGAACCTTAATCAATAAAAGTGGGTTCTGTAAGAAATCTCTGTAAGAAAAGGGTGGCTGTCTACGATAGTAGAATCTTATAAACTTTAAATAAAATTATCCAAATCAGTTGTTTTTTTTCAAATGTTAGCAATTTTTGTTGCTTATAAATCAAATTCTACTCTCCTTTGAAAATAGGCATTATAGAGGTTACTAATAAAAAATGTTTTACCACTGACTAACAGAATAAGCCGGTTTAAATGCGCACTTTTTATTATATACATATTGTTTTTCGATGTTTTTAACATATGTAAATTAGGATATTCTAAAACGCATTTAAGCCTATTTGTTAACTTATGGATATTTGTTGTGTTACCAGAGGTTTGTAGGTTTATAATTTTAAACTTCATTGCGATTTAGGCTTTAAAAATTGCCAAGATGATTTAATTTTCTAATAATTATGGTATGAAAGTATCATTGGACACATATTCTTTGCTTTAAGAAACACTCTCATTGGTATTGATGTTTTTTTTTTAAAAATTTTCTTAACGAAGAAAGTAATTGACTGTAAAATTAATTCACTGACTACTGATCGAATTAAACAAATAATTAATTTATCATTTGATGCCAACCTTACGTGTTAACACTATAACTTTTTTAAAACGGTGAACTTAACACTTTTAACGTATAATAAACACCCACACAAATAAAATAATGTTCGATTTACACTTAACTAAATTTATTATAGGCCTAAAATGAGTTTAAAGCATCCTCATGTATTTTGATGAAACCTTATAGAGTCCCTTAAAATGTTGTCGGCCTCTTGTATATCCCGAGATATTAATTTAAAAATTAAGGAATATGAGACTGTTACGTATTCTTTTGAAAATATTAAATACTTGTTAATATTAATGATTGTCTCGTTTTGAGTCTTTCTTGAGAAGTTGTGCTAACATCAATTTCTAAGACATATTTTATTTTAGGTATACCTAATCATGCCATAAATTCTGTCACAACTTTAAAGAAGCATAAAATCTAAACAATAAAAGATAATATGTTTATTCCAACGAAATTTATTTTAATAAGATATTGTTAATTAATTAATAAAAGGTTTACTAGAAATGACCTCCTTTAGCTTTTATACAAGCTTTTAAACGTTGTGACCACTGGTCTATAGCGGCACGCACGGTATTCAACGACATTTCATTTGCTGCTTTCACCAACGATTTTCTCAGACTGTCCAAATTGCGGTGGGGAGTTCTACAGGCCTTGTTCTCTAACTCTGTCCATAACGCATAATCCAGCGGATTTAAATCTGGGCTCCCGGATGGCCAATCTTCTTGTGCAATAAAATCAGGAATGTTGTTGCGAAGCCACTCCTGTGTGCTTTTTGCTTTGTGAGCAGGAGCAGAGTCTTGCTGGAAGACCCAATGTTGTCCACCGAAGAGAGTTTGCGATAAAGGTTTCACAACACCTTCCAGCACGTTGGTTTGATAAACCACCGCACCGGTTTTGACACCTTTTTCGCAATAATGGAGTATTGTGACACCTTTATGGGATACACCCCACCAAACCATTACAGAAGCTGGATGATGGCCTCGTTGCACCCTGGGAACCGTTTTTTTAGCTTCTTCTGATGATGTTGCATAAATCTTATCATTTTGTTTATTAAAAACTTGCTCCACAGTAAAAATTTGTTCGTCGGTAAAGAGGATGTTTTCATGACCATTGGCTGCGTGCCAAAGCAAGAGACTCTTGCATCTTTCCAATCTTATTTCCTTTAACCGTGGAGTCAACATGTGGGCTGTTGACCGACGATAAGCCTTCATATGAAGATCATCTCGAATGAGTATACTCATCGATCTTGTGGAGATTTCCAACTCCCTCGACAAAATTTTTTGTTTGCACAGTGGATTTCTACGGATGCGCTCTCGGACAGTTTTGATGGCACTGACTGTTCTAACGGTACGTGGACGACCGGTCCTTGCTCTATCATCTATACCTAAGGTTTCATTAAATCGTTCTATGGCACGATAAATGAATCTTTTTGTTAGTTTTAGCGGTTTCAACAAATTCAAAATTTCAGAAGCATTTTTTCCACACTTATGGAGTGCTATTACAGCGATACGATTTTCTTTTACTCCCCACTCCATGATTACGAGTCAAAGACTGTCACCAAACTGATCGGAATATTACGCCGTACAAAGTGCAATATAACGGTACAATTCCAGGCTAATTTCTGAGAAAGCGCGCATTAGAAATTGTATGACAGAATTTATGGCAAGACTAGGTATACATAGGTATATCCATTATTCTTATTTTGGACAGCTTCATTAATCTTTATCTTGGGTTATTTACGTTGTATAAACAAAATTCGTATAAAGTATTTTTATTTATTGAAATTTGTTATTTTTCAAATATATTTGAATATTATAAAACCTCGGATCGATTTAAAGTATTGTGAATGCTTGAGTTTTGAAGTAAATCATAATTTTTGAATATCACATCAATTTAAGCTGACATATAACAGACATTTAAGGTTAAAAGATTTAAAAGTGAACGGAAGGGGAGTTATAGCACAACTAAGTGGGCTTAAATATTCGAAATAGATCCGTTTTTATATTTTGCTTTGCAGTTTATTGTTAAAAATACCATTTTTGATACGATATAAATAAACTGAGTAAGTCTGTATGTAGGGCATTCGTGTGTTATAGTTGCATTACATTATGTGGCGCCAAATTTAATCAGTAGTGGATAAGCGTGAGTAAACATTGAAAATGAATTCGTTTTATGATTATCTTCAATTGGATTTCTACGGTGAGTGGTTTGACAAATTACTCAGTCAATATTGAAATAATTCAAGTTCGGTTTCACCTGATATGAACTGATTTTACTAGCAAAGTTTAGAATTTTTAAATGGGAAAAACCTCTATTATAAAACAATAAAAAATAAATTGGTTGTAACAGTAGCAGGACTTAAACACTTAGTTCTGGCAAATGTGTCTGCGATAAAATCCCAAAAAATATTGTTTTTTATATGTGCAGCCCCCACGGATTGATCTGGTTGTTGTCTCAACTGCTAAATTCAAATGTTCAAAAATGGCCCCCCTCAATATCAGAGAAACATAATAAAGACGGTCTAAACGAACACCACGTTCGCTTTACACGAGCACACCTGAGTTGCACACCTTCACTTTGTGCTTACGTTCATGCCTTCATTGCTTCAACTGGAAGTTCTTGGGCTTGCTCAAGAAACAACTAAACCTGTCTTAAGACTTGATTGTGTGCTCAGTTTGGAGTTAGCTCATACCGGAGACGCCAGATATTTTTGCGGTCTCTTATTGATAAATTTTGTGAACGGAAATTGAATTAAGGAAGTGCATTAAGTGCTTATTAGGACCCCGTATTGCGGGCCACTTATGTAGTTGCTTGTGACTAATTAACTCTTTCGAATCGTGCTAGGAGGTGATAGAACAATTTGTGATGGTTTCAAGTGCGTACACCGGGCAGGGTGTCTCTTTTGTGTTTCACTAACTCTTGTGACGTCATCCAGGTGCATCCGAAGATACGTTCAAGACTAGTTTTCCCAACGAGTGTAGTTTTGCTTGATTTTGTGAAAACAAACATTGCATTTAGGTTTGGCTTGTTTGCTTGCAGTAGTCGCTATTAAAATTTGCTGAAATTGTCGATCGTGCGCATAAATTCTGCTGATTTTGTTTAGTACTCATCACAAATATTAATTTTTGAGGAAGCCCGGCAGGTACCTAAAAACTAATGACAGGTGTTCCCTATACTCGCTTACGGAGGGTCACCCCTGTCCATCAGACTTACTAGACCGTGAATATAAGAAGCGATGCAGCGGGATTGAATAAGCGGATTTTTATTTAAAATGCATCACAAAATGGACACTTCCAGCGACATATTAACGAATACTACTAGCATTGGAGCTTTCTTCCAAACATGCAAGGTAAATGGTGGCTAGTCAATTTGTAGATATTTTGCACTTTATAACTATCAGAGCATATCATTTGGGCGCCTTTTTTCTGCCCTGTTTCGGATGTTTGAGAAGTCAACGTTCTTCGGCTTTCAATGAGTGGTGGGTCATTCCACTGCAACATCCACCCACGGCGGAGGTAAACTTAAAAATTGCCCACTACTCCAGTACCTAGCTATAAAACTTTCTATGAATTACAAGTAGAATGAAAGAGGTGGTAGAGACGTGACAAATATTAAATTTTAAAATTTATTGGTGAAGGCCAAGATGAAGATTTCTTCAGATTATTGTTAACTTTTTCTTTTTTATTCTTCATAAACTTTAGTTGGGCGAAGATCTCGCGTGCCGTTTATTCATTAAGAAATTTAATATAGTGCAAATTTCGAGAAATGCAAATTTTGTGAATAATAATAAAACTGACCGTCGAGTTTCAGAGGCCCTACCATGCATGAATAAAACCTATTTTATGTTTCAAGCGAATTTAGCTTCTGGGAATGCAATAAATTAGAGTTCCCATGGCGCGCAATGTTGTAAGGTGTGGATATATTCGGTGTGTCCCATTAGCTATGTACATATATTGGTCCAATTTTTGTTTTAAATGAATTTAATTATGCAAAACATTCATTGATTTATGTGAAAATTGTTTTGGTGGCGCTTATTAGCTTTTAACTTGAGAAATATTGTAAAACATTTAAAATAAGGCGCATATATTTAATAATAGGGTTTTTCGACTTTAAATAGATTTTATTATTTTATTATATTAATAATACTACAATGAGATGCATTCGTAATAAACAAAACTACAAATTAAAGTAAGTAATTCGGTCGCAACAAATGCTGTGACTGAAACTTCTTTTGTGTTGCTTACGTGTGATCTGTTATAATGTGCCTAATACATTCAACTTTTATACCATAAAAGCTTTACTATAAAACGTAAACAGTTTGAGAATCTTAGGACGTTAAACTGCGATTGAGGTGAAATTTTTTCAAAATGAGTTACCTTAAGAACAAACGTTTAAGGTTACGTCGTACTATCCAAGCTACAACTCTTTCCATTTGCTGCTAAGATCTGACCTGAACGTGAGTTACCTGATTTACCTGGTTTCACACATAGCCAGAGGAAAGGTGCGGTTACCGTGTGATGGGAGTAAATGAGAGAATTGGGGTTAGATGCGAGTATAATAAGGATAGATATAAATAACCCATTCTCTGTTGTGCGCTATATACAAAACTTCTTTCGTTGTTTACAAGATATTTTTTTTTTGTTTTTATTTCTCTTGCGGCTTTGTTAATTCTTTTTTTTTTTTGTTTCTTTCTTAGGTACTGTGGCATTTGGACGCCTTCAGACGATCTTTCAGGCAGCTAAATAACCATGTTTGCAGCGGGCTAGACTGTATCTTTTGTGCACTTAAGGTAAGTAAAACGTAATAGTTTTTACAGATTCTGCACGATCGTTAGTGCCTAAAGATATGCTCTGATGTCAAACCTTCTTGAGTTAATTTGCATTGCATAACTATTGCAATTCTTTCGCGGCATGGGAATTAAGTGGTTGCAATTAAAGATCGTTTAAGAAAATCGGCAAATTACTTTTGTTGTTGTACTCAAAAAATGTATATACTTATTAATTTTAAATCACTTGTTTACCATCAATTAGAGAATCTAGTCAAACCATTAAAAGACTTCATTTCAACTAGACTTGCAAAATTTCAATTTTCAATTGGTATCTGGAATTGGAAAATTAGAAACATTCCAACTTAAGTACTTTCAGTACACCTCAACTGCCTCAAGTCCAGCGCAAGTATTAGGTCATTCAAAAAGTTTATTCGTTTTTTCTGTGTGAAATATTTTGTTATTTAAAACAAAATTTAATCAAAAATATATTGACTACTGTTATCAATGTTCTTTTGCCATAATTCTGGTCTCAGAGAACTCTCTAAGGTTTTTCCGTAAAAAATTGAGGCGAGTATTGTTTTAGAGCATCCAAATATGCGAATGATTTCCCTTTAATGGGGTTTTGCAGAGAGGAGAACATATGAGCCGTTTAATTTGAAAGTGGCGTAAGTCCAAAATATCATAAGATCCATTTTACTTTGAAAAGAATATAGAAACATCGGTCTTATGGCACTATGGACTTACGACACTTTCAAAATATACGGCTCATATGAAAATCTGCAAGAATCTTTTGAACCATTTTTGGCAGACACGTTTAGTTAAGACAGTGTTGTTGTACACATCGCATAATTCTTTATCAGCCTCTACTGTTTGGAAAAATATAATTTTTGGTCTTTCATTTTCAAATTGCGCTGGATACAAACCGTTACTTTTCAACTCAACAAAATTCTTAGAAAGTCCCATTGTGAGTGCTTTAAAAATGAAATGAGATTTGTCTGATCAAAAGGACAGGAATCTACAGTACTAAGTGATATGTAAAATATCGTTAAGAAACGAACGAACATTTTGACTGATCTGATACATAAACCTACAACGTTGGAAAACTTGCGCCTTTTTAAAAATTCATATCTTTTTAGTCAAAGTCCGTGCATAATTATAATAAAATAAATATAATATTTTCTATGTGTATACAGGGACAACTACAAAAAATTGGGTAAACACAACGAATATCTTTGCCCCTTCAGTTTAAAAATGTAAAAAAAAATTGTGCACAATGTCCAAAAGTAAGTATCGAGCGGTTAATTTTTATTTTACAAAATACTAAAATACAAACTAAGTACAATTATTTAAAACAAAAGCTTCCGAAGTTATTATGCTCACCTTATTTATAATATTTAAACAATTCTCTTTTGCTGTGCTGTTATCCTTTTTAAATCTTTGTGAGTGTAGCCCACCTAACCCATGTTATTACGCACTCGGAGTATATTTGTTCAACTTCTTTTACATTTACACGATCGTTTCCTTCATATTTATTTCAATAAATAAACACCAAAAGTAAGAACCATGATCATTTATAAATTAATTGAAAAACACGAATGACCTCTTCTCTATGTACGATTTAAGCCTGTAATTCAGTCAATTTTGTTAAATGTTAAGAATGCAATGAATAAATATTTTTTATAGTTATTTTCATAAATTCTACTATTGTGCAACATATTTCATGTGCATGAATCAAATTTATTAATAAGAAATTTGTAATCTAGTCAAATAGTGGGTACCTGTGTTTCCGGTTTTCTGGATATATAAATTATTTTGTTCAAAAATCATTGTAGTTGAAAAATGTTTAAATGCATTATTTATTGAGGTGAATAACGACTATTCCGTGATTTCAAGGGAAATTTTAATTATGAAATGAGTTGAACTTTTTATAAGAAATTGCCATTTAGTTCAGTATAACATTTTTTACTTTTATTTCGCATAAAAAAGTACCCTTAAATGAATTCGGATACATTGTAAATACATATTTGAAAAATGAGGTCATATATCTTAAATTTCGATACTTGCATGTGTTTCAAACTTTATAATTTTTGTTATATTATCACGTCGAAAATAAGCTGCAGTTGTCCGTCATTTTCAGTTTAAACTAATCCTTTTCTTATTGATTTAAGCATCTTTCCATTTTTTGTTTGGTTCAAATTAATCCTTTTTTCAACTATGTACATTCGTCCAGTTTCTTATTAAGTTAATTCTTTTTCGGATGAAATTAATCCCTATCTGAATCAAAGTAATATGGATAATTCTGAATCTATTCTCCATTTCCACTCGAGTAATTGCCTACCTGGATTGCTTATATTCGAATCAAGTTTTTATTTTATTCCTTATTAAATCAATTTATATATTTTTTTAAAACTGATTCATGAAGGTATGGATTATTTTGAACTGGTACAGGGTATTGGATATTTTAGAATAAAATATACTTGTACATATGCGTAAGCAAAAACATACCATAAGTAAAGATATTATTGAAAAGTATTATTTAAATTTCATACATCGTGAAGGCCATAACTTTTTGCTCTGTTGACTTTGTTTAGGACCATGTACTATTTAATTTAAACATTAAATTGAAATTGTATTCAATAATTTACATATCTTCCCATCCTCCCATAGTTTTTGCACGTTCCCACGTTAATTTTTGGTTGCCATCAAACTGAAAAATCCTCGCGCCTCGGGAGTGAAATGGCATTTACAATTTTACAATTTTCTTACGTCTCAGCATCGTAAAACGTGTCATATTATTGGAATCTGACATTTAATGTGCATAGTGCAGCATCGGAAGAAGTTTTCCTTGAACAATTCACCGGATCATGCTCATCTTCACTTGGCAATTTTTAAGTCGCCATTGAGATGCTGTTTCACGTTTCACCTGAAGACCCTGTTGTCGGATGGGGTGCCGTTTAGATTTATTCTGGGTATAGTACGGGTTTTAGTTAGTTCACCTTTGAGACAATTGGATTACCTAAGATATACGACTGGGTTTCTAAAGGAATGTTAAACAAAAAAAATTAAGGAGCGTTTAAGTGTTTTGTTATCAGCACGTACAACTTAATTTTGTTCTGGTAAGGTGAAGGTACCAATCAACGGAATTTTTTGGTAAATTAGTACGACCGGAAATAGACGATAGTCTAACTTTTGGAAGTAATTTTTACTGGTGCCATAGGTAATTCTAAAGATAAGAGTTGGCGACAGTACTAGTTTTTCAGGGCACTTCCTAAAATCAATCAAGAAATGACTTCATTTCAAGGAAACATTTCTATCTCAATATTTTACATTTATGGCATTGGCGACTATGTCCATTTTTAGATAACTCCGGTTGAGAAGTGAAACGAAGGGTGGAATTAAGAGCGAAATGATCGTAGGAAGCTATTGGTTGATTGCGAAATAAGAAAATTATCACTGGGCGGTATACGCATGCATAATGAAGCATGTCTGAATGAAGCAGCACTCCAAAATGTTCCGTGAAGAAACTGGAAACAAATTTTATATCTAAAGCGGCGGCCGCTTTTACGAGTGGGTTCTAAAGCAGCCCACACCATACCGTGCCGTAAATTATAGCATTCATTATCACATTGCCCAAACAATGAGAAAGCAAACAAGAGGTCCAGTTTAGTGAGATTGGAGGATATCTGCACGTGTCTCGTGCTGGGACTTCCTTATTAGGAGTTTTACGTTACCCGTGATGAAACCGGCACTGTTTCTTCGTGATGGGTAAACAGAAAAGGGGTTTGCTTTGGCGTGCTTATCTGCCGATGCAACATGGTAAATATTTAACTTTTATTTTTTTTTCAGATTGCTTAAAACTATAAAGGCAACAGGTGAATAAGATAAAAATTACCGCGAGGTTTGAAGTTGAAATATGTATTGTCTTGTATCATTTCTACATTTTGGAATGTGGTGAATCATAAGTTATCTTGCCAGCATAAACCGCAAAAGTGTAAAGATTGTAAAAGGTGAGATGCCTTCTATATAAAGGTGACGCAAGTACATGCTTCCAGGAAGTTCCATTCTTCATACAACCAATCATACAATTCAGCTACATAATTCAGCAATTCTCAACGATAGAGCGTTACTTCTCAGGTTTCTCTTCGCTTATCTGTTTATTACCATCTACCTGTTCTCTTCAGGTGGTCATTCTTTGTGCTAGCGATTCGTATAAGAGCAGTTCAGCGAAACTATAGAAACTCTCCTTACTAAGCAGCTTTGAAATTTCCCAGTCTAAAGTCAGTCTTGTTGAGTAACTAGTTGTTCGCGCACGCGCTTGACGGTACTCCGGCTTAAAGAAAAATAATTTAAGACTGGTTTCAAGGTGTTCAACGATCTTAAAACGATTCGTGACCGTTGTTACTGTGATTTGTGTATATCGTAAGTTGGCCACTGACGAATATACGGCGTGGGTTGTGTAGCCTTAAAGTGCTTTGTGCTTTTGCTTTGGATTACCTCCTTCGGATATCTTCTGTGGATTTAACGATCGAGTTGGATGCTGATGAATCTCTCAAATTCTTAGAGAAAGTGCGCTTGAGGCTTGACTTCTTTTCCGCTATTTAATGAGCTGCGCCAATTTAATTTTTTAGCAGCCATTCCACAATCATTTGCTGTAATGGTTTTCTGTTCTTGGAAATATAGTTTTGTATCCACAACGGATGCATGCAAATCTCGTATAAAGGTTTGAATTTCAATCAAATATTATCTGCTGTATAAGGCAACGTCTTCGACTACGCGTCGCCAGTATATAAGCCGTAAACACCATACGAGAATCTTTCACCTGAACAGAATTCTTAATCTTGACCAGTATTATCTCCTGCCTTTTGGATAGACCTGAACGGCTTCTTGAATAAACGATAAACCTGCTGCAGACGTGACTCCGTCTTTTTCATTTCACTGTCTTGCTGGTCTTTCCGATTGAACTGCTACAGGGCGGGCGAAGAGGCTTTTTCACCTGAACATATCCTATTATGCTCATATTTTTTTTTTGTGTTACCTGGGATGTATTTTGGAGGGAAATGGCTGTCGGACTCGTCATCGTGTTTCAATTGGGATTATAGGGGTTAGGGACTTAGGGAGGGTGAGAACACAGGTGCAGCGGGTATTTTTTGTTTATTACAGTGTACTTTTTAATGCATCGATCTGTTGGAAAACGGAAAGGTGATGGTTCACGAGATGGGTAAATAGAAGAATACGTGGATGAAAAAAAAACGTTTATGAGAAATTTGATTAATGATTTCGATTGTACAAACTACAGTGCATCTTAAAGTACTTGGAAACGATCATAAATAATAAATAAGATAACTTTTATAACTCAGGACGCTTTTTTTCCACAATATTCCAAAAAAATTTTAACGTAGGTGGATATGCACATATGTAGAAAGTTAAAGTTTTTATTTTTTCGCGCCTTAAATTACTCTGCAACGTTTTTATTAACCTCTTTATTTTTTCGTCTGAATTGCGTGCTTCTTCATAAGTCTGCATTAAAAAGTATAGTCTTTTTATTTTATTTCATCTTGAGTTGTCTTAAGGGATTATATAAGGCAATCAGCCGATAAAATTAATGATTTTCTAGTACAAATTGCTTGAAAACCAAATGTATATACTTTTTGTTTGGAATTTTACAATATACATAATGAGAATATTCGAAATATACATTAATAACACAAATTTTATTCTATACTACTACTATTTGAATTAGCGATGTTTTTATAATGCTAGTAATATTATGTTGAAACCCTCTGCTGATTTTTCCTGAGAGGTTTTCGAGTTTTTTAGCAAAATTCTATTTCTATCCCTTTATGGCATCTTTATATAGTGTGTTGAAAGTCTGTATATATAAGTAACAATATTCCAATTAAAATAACTTGAATATTCTTGAAGTAAACTTATCTTCACTGCAATTTATAGTCCATTTAAAATTAAAAAAAAAAAAAATCAAAAATCAAAATCTTAATTTTATTTGAATTAAATTAGTAATCAATAGTGAAATATGTTCCAATCTAAAATGAACTTTCTTGTTTAAATTTTGTAATATTTCTTACAATAGATAATAAACTTTAGTAACGAACTTGATTCTATGCTTTTCGCATTGGGCTGAGTGGTATATGTATATAGGCAGCCAGTGTGACACACCTATATATAATTTTTTATTCTCATAATAGAACTTCTTAAGATCATTATAAATAGTGTTATTTTTCAAATTGTGTCGTTCGACTTCTTGTTGAAATCTGAATTGGAATTTATAAACAGTTCACATATTTGTGGTGGATAAATTGAGCTTTTACTACATTTGCAAATTTTGTTCTGACCTTTAGTTATTTAAACAAAGTTAATTTGTTTTCTAAATACGAAGTGGCTTTGTTGATATATGTGTACTTTTTCGTGATTCTCTTTTCCATTACTTTGAGTTGCCAACAAAAATTGACTGTGGTATTCACAATATTGATTCTCTATTTGTATTATTCGGTGTTCGATGTTCCCTTCCTTACTTTTTGTTTTCTTCAGAAAATTTAATTTACCCTCACATGAGTGCACCTGCCCTTTTTTAAAAAATTCTCCCATCGAAGCCATTGTTAGTCACAGACCGAAGTACCTGAATGACCTGAACTTGCCAAAGTTATTGCTCTCTGTGTTTGTGGGTAGAACCGACCGATCTTAAGCCTGGGAGGCTTCAGCTTCAGAAACAATCGGCACCGTACAAGACGGTATCAAAGTACTTCCGGTGAGTCACCGGTGGAACTCGTTCTGGAGCAAAATGCTGCACCAAGACATTATACTCTTTCATGCGTGTCAAGCGAATTTTAACCTCGTTCCTCAGGGGGCAAAGAATTAAACGATTTGCGGGCAGGGAAGTCTCAGACATTAAGATTTTGTCTTATGCGGACGGTGGCGATTAACCGTCGACTTAGTCAGCTGAACTGTGTGAAAAGCGTTCAAGGTTTTTGGGATTGTTAAGAGTTAAAATTTGCTTAGATGTTGCGACCCGAAATTTTGCCATTTTGAAGGACTAATGGAATTTCGTCAAACCAGTTTGCTGTCTTACGAGATCCTTGAACTACATGGCCATATGACTAAAAACAACTAATGCCGCCTTTCTCTATATAAACTAGCTTTAATTTATAAATATTGAAAAAAAGTGTATTAGAATAGTTCCTAAATATTAATTTTGAGAAAGGTTTGTCCAGTGATGTTATCGTGGGGTTACATATGTAGAGCTTTTATTTTCATGATCGATTTGGATAAAAAATTTAAGTTATAATGATACACTAAAAAAATGTTAAAAATTGTGAGGATCAGGTAAAAGCACAAAGCAAACAACTCAGCCAAACACTCGTTGCCTCGGTATTAATTTGATTAAATTTAAATCTTCATTCAGATTTAACGAAATACGCAAATGGACAGTGATGAGTAAAGGATAGATACCATCCGTACATGTAGTAGCTGGGTAATTTCTGGGAGGATTTACTTTGGAATAGAAAAAATGATCAAGTTTCGGTATAAGCGCAAAGATCCTATTGCGACCAAAGCGGAAACTGAAACAAACATCCCATGCCATGGAAGTCTTAATCGCAATTTTTCCAAGAAGACCTCGATCCCAAAAATCAACAAGTCTGCTACATTAACAAGAAGTAACACCACATCTTCTGTTCAAATGCAGAAGGAGCGAGAGGGGTGCATTAGAGCAGTGATTGTAAAATTTTCGTGAACTGTAGTCATTCTCGTGGGTATAATTAATAGTCTCTTTTTTTTATTTTGCAGGAACTATTTCAACAGCTGCAAACTAGCACGGAGCCAGCATTATGCCCAGAACCGCTCCGTCGAGCACTAGCAAGTGGTCCCCTCGCTGGACGAAGGTTCCCCCTAGGATGTCTTGGAGATGCTGCGGAATGCTTTGAGCTACTTCTTCATAGAGTCCATTCGCATTTGTCCTCCGACGATGGAGATTCCTGCGAAACGCTCTCGTGCGTGGCCCACAGACGCTTCGCCATGCGAGTTATTGAGCAGAGCGTTTGCAAGTGTGGTGCAAATTCAGAACAACTGCCATTCACCCAGGTGAGTAAACGTTTTACGGCTTTCAGATATTTATCGAAATTTTGGCGCGATTGAGTAGTTGCTTGCGCAACCTGCTGAGTAATATTTCAAAATTTCGCTTGTTGAATAACAAGCCATCTTCATCCTCCGGGCATATTTGCCTGTTCGATGTTCAGCTCTAAGTGATCTTACCAAAATTGATTGCTGAAAAGGGCCTGGTCCGGTTTATGTGTTACAGTGAAATTGCGAAATTCTTCGCAAAAAAAGCCCATTTAGGTTTTTCCATAGAAGCCTATTATCAGTCCGAAATCTCGGCCACAGAAGATCGCTTTGGCGAAATGAGATCACCGGACGTATAAATTTCAGTTCCAAGATTTAATTGCGCTTATAAGAAACTTTGGCACCAGGTGCCCACGCCGCCACGGTGTGATGTAAGTACCCTCATTGTAGCACAGATGGGATGAAAGCCGAGCTCGGGTGCCCTTCGACTGGAAACCGGAGATTCAAAAACGTCCACCGAGCACGTTCCGCGGTTGATACTCCGCTAGTTTGCGGGCTTTCGCTTCAATTGTACGATTTATACAATGCGGCTGCTGTATCGTATTTTACCTAACGGTACGAGTTTTAAGACAATTTCAAGTTTTCTCCGTCGTTGAAAACCTGCCTTTAGCCCAGTCAAGCTGAGGTAGCAAAGATCAGGCAAAAGTAAAATGAGAGGCTGCCCTCATAGGTAATAAAAAAATTGTGCCAACAGATCACTTCTGGCTAACCTGCTTATTAAATGTTTTTTATATGGATTATGTCTTTTTTCTTTTCAAAATCATTAGACTGTTTTTTTTTTTTAATAAAGAAGATTCTCCCAAAACATTTTCGTAGAAAAAAACATCATAATAAATTTGAATGAGATTTCATAGTTGTTTTGGGCACTCTTGTTTATATGTAACGGAAATAACTTTCGAACTAGTCCTAAATCTTATTTAACATTTTCATTTCAGATGGTTCATTATGTGTCAGCATCTGCACTTACGGCTCAGAATAACATAGCTATGCAAAATCATCAGCTGCTGAGTTTTGGACAGCTTTTGCGATCTGCTGGAAATATGGGAGACATACGTGATTGTCCTGTAAGTAAAAGCCCTTACTTTTTTGTATAGATTCTCTCCCAAGATTTTTTGTTTACATTTAAATTGTAAATGCAATTTATTTATTAACGGTAGTAGTTTATTTAGTAGCTTTGTAACTTTATTATTTAAACAATATCAAATTACAATTTGTGTATGGTATAGTTAAAACGTTAGTGATGCAGTAAGAAGGGGAGTGGAAAAAAAACAAATATATTTGGATGAAGAGTGAAGCACATTATTATTTTTATGTATTATTTTTATTATTTATTATGTATTATTTTTATTATCTGATGAAGTTTGTCTCAATGCGACTATTTGTGAGTATGCGCGAAGGGTTGCATACTTAATATAAAATTGCTAATTTTCCAAAAATAGTGATAGTCACAGACTTTTTTTTTATTTTTACATGTAATCGATATCAATAATGAAAATTTAAAAGTGAGATACCTATAGATGTAGGTCCAAACAGGTCCAGGCAAAACTATCGGTCTGTTTAAGTTACCCTATAAAATCGATTGTATGTTATGAATTTAATTTAATTTTTTTAATCGACTCATTAGCGGTAGAGGTATCAAAATTTTACTTATGATTTTGAACTTTCGCGATCCGTAAATAAATCGTTTTTAGTGGTGTGCAAAATATTAATGAAAAGTAAAAGGTAAAATAGTTTTAAAGATAATTATCATGTTTATAGAAATATTATATATATACACACATATATATATATTATATGTAAAAGCTTTGTTGGTATAATTAAACTTTATAATGATTGAAAGGATAAAATTATAATTTTTAAAGACAAATCATTCCAAGCAATTTCTGAAATACTTGAGGGCAGAAATGTAGAATTTCGCAGTTCCTCCTTGTAATTAAACGATTCAGTTGAATTACAAAAAATTTTCTATTTTTTTTCACTTCTTTATCTTTTAACGTAGTAAAAGATAAAAGCCGTATAATACAAGTTTATACATTGAAAATGATCATAGCGATCAAAGTGATCTTTTGTGGCTGCATAACATTTTGCCATTAAGTAACCGAGAAAATGTAGTCGCCATTTGAATGTACGTTAAGATCTCAAGCATCTGACACACTTCTTGAGAAATGCGACTGGTAGAAAAACCAGTCCCATTAGCCTTGAGTCAGCTTGATTTAGTTGCGCGCACATAACTCGCGATCGATCGACAGTGCAGGGGATAAAGACGACAAGATTTAGTCATATTACATTTGCTAACAGAAAAATATTTTTATGCTTATTTTTTTGCAGGACGCGTGCGGCGCGAAAATTGGTATTTGTCGCGCGCTTCTCAACCGACCTGATGTGGTTTCTGTTGGAATTGTCTGGGACTCGGAACGTCCGGCTGCTGAACAAGTTCATGCCGTACTTAAAGCCATCGGTACATCGTTAAAACTTTGCGACGTCTTTCACGAAGTCTCCGATCAAAGATGGGCCCAGTCTGTCGAACATGAGCTGGTGGGACTGGTTTCATATTATGGGAAGCATTACACGACTTTCTTCTTTCACACAAAACTAAAAGTTTGGGTTTACTTCGATGATGCTAATGTTAAAGAGGTCAGTATTTCGATTATAATTTGTTTTAAATATATTCGATTATAATTTTTTTTTAAATATACTCGGATTTCTAACTTATTATAATTATTATTAGGTTGGCCCCAGCTGGGAGGGAGTTGTAGAAAAATGCAGTCGTGGGCGTTACCAACCTTTACTCCTGCTGTATGCTATTCCACAGCCTCAAAGTGGGCCAGCACAGCCCCAGTTCCCAACAGAAATTATTCAAATTCAAAATAATATCGGTTCCTCAAGGCGAGCAGTAACCCCAAGTCCAGAAAAGCCACCCATCGGATCGACGAGACGTGCCATTACACCCACACCGATCAGAACAAGTTGCGACTATCAGAATCTTAGTGTTATTCAAAGTAAAATTTTTCCCGCGGATGAAACCGATGGTTATATAAGTCGCAAGACTGTGGAAAATGTATTAAATGCACAATATCAGAATTTGAACGTTATTCAAGATAATATCTTCCAAAATGGATCGCAGGAAGATAAGGAGGCTTTCTTGAATAGAAAGGCGGTTGAGAATGTTATAAATTCGCAAATGGCAAGGAAGCAAACACTCAATCTTCAGCGTAGTCTAAGTGCAGAGTCTACTTCAATTACAAATTCCAATGGATCTCCACCGAGCGACGGTATATCTATTCCAGATCACTTAAATCAGCCGAGAAGGCGAGATTCTGGTAACTGGAGTGGAGATCGCAATAGTGCTAGCTCTGCTTCCTCGACAACTTTGGACAATCCTTACCTTTATATGGTTGGAAAACGTACTGGCAATGTCCCTCCAAGTCCTACTCGAACAGGTTTTCCCTACGATCCAGGGTATGACTCTTTTTCGCTTTCATCGACTGACTCATATCCGCCAAAATTGCATAATCCCCAATTGGCGAAGATACCTGAGTCGGTCGTTTTAACCGGAGACTGTGAAAAGTTATGCCAAGAGGCGGATCAGCTTTTGGAAAAATCTCGATTGACTGAAGAAATTCATGACTTGGAGACTGCTCTGGTACTTTGCAATGCTGCTGCTGGAAAAGCGAGGGCTGCAATGGATGCCCCTTACAGCAACCCGCACACAATGACCTTCGCAAGAATGAAGCACAACACCTGTGTTATGCGGGCCCGAAGCCTACATCGCCGGATTTTAGTAGAAAAAGGGGCGGATGTTGATTTGAATTATCTCTCGGAAGTTAAACATAGTCGCGAGGGAAGCAACAGCAGTGTAAAGCATACGAGGCAAAATAGTAGGGATAAAACGTTGGAAAAACCGGTATCGAAAAACATTGAAATATATGCCACTTTGCCTAAGAAAAAGACACCTATTAAGGGAGGTGTCGAAGGCGAAAATGCAATTGAGTACGATACAAAACCAGAACGAGATAGTCGTAGCCTTTTTGGGCGCGGAAAAGATAAAGAAAAACGTAGTCGGAGCGAAGATAGGAATAAAATATCACGAGAGTTTTCTGTTGCTGAGCCATTGCTTATTAATGCAAAAGATACTCTTAAGAAACATAAAGAAGACAAAGATGAAAAGAAAGAAAAGGAGAAATCTGGAAAGAAGCAGCATAAGGTTAGGAGGAAGTTATTAATGGGAGGTTTGATTCGCCGAAAAAATCGATCTATGCCCGATTTAACAGAAGCAAATGGTGATGAACAGGCAAAACAGAAACCCACACCTCCGATATCAGTTGATGATAGTTCAGTAGGTGTCAATGGAATGAAAACTATGAGTGGTTATCTATCGGAGGGCCACTTAGAGTTTAGGGAGTCGAATACAAATCCTAATTTAGAGCGCAGTCGTTTAATGCGTAAAAGTTTTCATGGTAGTGGACGCCAATTGACTGTAATAGCTAAAATTCCGCCTCCACCACCACTGCGAACAAGTTCTACGTTGACTCAACAACAACTCCAACAAGAACCTTCATTCCAACCTTTTCATGAAGCGAACCTTTCAAACATTTCAACAATGAGTTCAAACACAAGCATAAGCGAGGACTCTTGCCAAACGATCATCACAACTTGTGCACAAGTCCATCAGGAGCAAAGTCCGTTAAAACCAGACGAATCAGATAGAAATGGGATGTTGCACTCATCGACTGTGTCTAACGAATGCAATTTAGATAACGGCATAGATGAAGTTGATTGTCGTTATGACTCTAACTTGGAGCTACCGCCATATCCGAGTCCACCATCTTCTACTTGCCATTCAAGGCAAGCTAGCGAAGATTTTCCACCACCCCCGCCTTCAATAGATCTCGAACCGATTAAGCAACAGGTCAACCACATGCAAGCTCTAGAAATGGGTAAAATAAAGGCTTTGGATACCTTAGAGGGAACAACTAGCATTTTGGCCCAGTTGCAACAACGGCAACAAATGATGAAGATGAGACAAGAGCAGCAGCAACATCATCAGCAACAACACCAACAGTCTCAAAGCCAGCAATCCACACAACATTCGGCAGAAAATTGGTTGAGAGAATTGCAGTTTAAGCAAATAGACTTAAGAAATAAACGACATGAAGATGCAAATCCTAATCGACAATTTGGACCTACAAACAGTGTGCGAGATATAGCGAGCCATTTTGAACACATTAAACTTTCACAAGCAAAACCAATTCCTTTCGAAAATAATCAGATCCGATCGTACTCCTCCCAGGAGATTCTTGATAAGCCGCAGATACGTACTCAAATGAATGGTCTGCCCAGTGTACCAATACAAAAATCTCAAGATGTGGATGAAGTTGACTGTGCTATTCGGCCTAGAATGCCTCCACAAGTACTTTCGAAGCCAAGATATGATGTTGACCAGATTCAAATTGCAGAGGAACTCCGAGAAGTTGAAATGCTCAATGCTGTTGTACAGCAGACTCTAAATAATTCGAATCCCAAAAGAACAAAAAAGAAAAGCGTTTCATTTTGTGACCAGGTGATATTGGTCGCAACGGCTGATGAAGAGGAGGATGACACCTTTATTCCTAATCCCATTTTGGAGCGTGTCTTAAGAACAGCTGCAAATCCTTCCGATGGGGAACGGAAAATTGCAGCACAAATTTCTCAGCAACAGCAACAGAATATTTTAAAATTGCAAAGTGAACCTACTCCTCGAAATGTATCGCAAAATGGTTCAATTAGCCAAAATCAACAGGAGAATCGAAAATCTTTGCCACAAGAACTTCAGCGGTATATTCAAATGCGTCATTCTGGATTAACAATGGAATCCCACAGGCAAAATCAAGAATCTGCAAAACAAACGAATTTCATTAGTGCTTACTTACCGGTAAGTGGTTTAATTAAACACCAGCAACAGAATTGTGGACCCGATCCAGCTCATTTTAATCAGCAGCAAAATAATCAGTTTTATGACATTCCACCGCAGTACCCCAACCAAGCACGTACCCAAATCTATACCCCTGTGCAGGACATTTTTCGTATGCAAAATGTCCCAGGACAAACGAATAGCGTTAGCCCCAATGGGAACATTAACGGGATTACATCTAGAACCAGCATGAGCGGCATCGCAAATGTTGCCGGAAGCCAACACTTGCAGATGAACGGTCAGCTAGAGAACGGAATGGTCGGCCAGGGTGGGGATAACAACAAAGCTAAAATTCTTCTAGAACAACAGCAAGCATTCCAGAATAAGCTGCCGTTACAGCCGAATCAGAGCTACCTAATGAGTCGCCATTTAGTGCAGAAACAACAGCAACTGCCACAAATTGCGCAAATGGCGCAAATGCAAAACGGGTATCATGTTAATAATGGATTTAACCAGCAAAATGGCTATGTCCTGCAGAACGCAGAGGATAGGATGGTTCCTATAACCTCCCCTTACCAGAGGGTCCCAATGCCTCATGGGTATGCCATGGAGCAACAGCAGCCTATGCAGATTGTCAACAAGCAAATACCCTACAATTCGTCACCCTATTACACCCCTCCAATTAAACAAATTAATCAGAAGAAGGTGAGTTTCGAGCCAGGGACGAAGGGCGATAGTGAGTGCTCCACCCCTGTTCCCAACCAGCAACAGCAACAGCAGCAGCAGCAACAGCACTTAAATGGCAGAGTGGACAGCAACACTATCAATGTTACTGCGATACCAACGAGGGTCTACAACAACGCAATTGTGAAGGCCTCCGCGAAAGCGGTCGAGTGCAACCTATGTCGAAAGCGCCACGTTATCGCGCCCGCCGTTTACTGCACGAACTGTGAGTACTACCTGTCGGTTCTGAACAGCCGGAGATAGTACGGGACGTGCCCTAAAAGTATTGTCCACATTCGAATATTGTGATATTTACAATATCTTATGCGTAGTCTTAAGTCTACTTTTATGGTTGTACATAAAGGATTATAGCCGGAAAACGGCACTCTGACATTACGGACAACATGACAATAAAGTTCTTTTTCATATAACACCATAGTTTTTCTTTCGTCGTCTAATATTCTATTGCAGTAAAACTATATAGGACAAAGTTTCAAAAGCTGGACTTTTGCGAGGTGTATTAGTTATTGTGAGGTTCTGATCTCTCCTGAAATGTATAATTTGAACCGTGGTGGACTCTTTTAGCAGTGAAACAGATAAATCGTGTTTTTTTTTGGCTACTATCTCCAAAGCGGTTAATTTTTTCGAGTAAAATAGCTCTAGGTTCTTATAACTGGTATCATGCATTAAAATTGAGACAAGGTTAAATACTTTAATCAGCCTAAAGTCAAGCTTATACAATAATGTTTGAATTCCTCGGAAATTGAGCAATTCCATGCTCACAAGGTATTCGTTGGTCAAGTTTCAGATTTTTAGTTTTATTTTTCAGTATGTCTGATCGCAGCTATATGTAGTAATAATTTAGTTTGGTACAGAATTTTTCATTGATTTGATTTGTTTACCCGAAATTTAAGTAAAAAAATTACAAAAATCAGCTTTTCGCAATAATACGTAAATAATTGTGCACCCTATTGAATTGAGGCGTAAAAATATTTCGCATGCCGTACGATAGGCAAAATATATAAATGCAACTTAGGGTGCATGCGAAATCTTTTCTGATAATTATTTCATTATGAATTTAAACTTTTGAAAAGTTCTGAATAATTTCTTAACCGGTTTGTTTTCAAAAATAAAATTATATCAGTTTGGAGCCTTCGTAATTTGCGATTTTCATTTTATTTGATCTTTGTTGATAGTCAAATAATTTAACACTTGAATGGCCGAACGTCTGCACACTTAAATTTCGTCAGGGGCCGGCAATATTTTTGAAGAATTAATTAAATTTTGTTTTGTGCAGAAAAAAACAGTTTGAAAATAAATGAATTTAAAGTTTTAAGAAGGCTACGAATAGTGCATCCATTCATGAGGCGAGTCAACCGTTCGCTATCTGCTAAAAAGGCTGTAGAACTTAAAATATCGACAAGATCATTACATATTTTGAATAGTATATTTTCGAAAGAATATACTTTCGAAATTTAAGAATTCTAGACCACCGGGTGCCCTTTACTTTAACTTTAATTTAATTTGTTTAAGAAGCTTTTCTGTTTTTTTGTTTTGAATGTTGCAGTCGATCGATATCTTTCGATTATTCAAGCATGCTTTTGAACAATAAAAACAATCGATGAAGTATTTTAAAAGATAAGTGAAAAATTTAAAAGAAATTTCCGTCTGGGGACCCCCCAAAAATAAATGTGCTAGAGTCTATAGAATGTAAATAAATATTTTGAAGATAGGTTGAAATCTCTATCTGTTGTCTAATTTCACTAATTTTTGCATTAAATTGTTTTTGTTTTTACCTTTATTTTCTTATCTTTTCCTTTTATTTAATTTGAAAAGTTTTTTAATATAAAATAAATATGTACCGCTTCAGGAGCGTTTAAATAGAAAATGCTAATATTAAAATAATTTTTTAAACCTTTCATCAGACAAAATAAAATACTTAGTTAACATCTAAGTACATCAATATGTTTCTATTTTAGGCTTAAATATTTTTAACTATTACATTTACCCCTATAACCGAGGACCAATATTGCTAAAAATTGATCACTATTAAATAAATAAATGTTGGTATTTGCACTGATTCTTCAATAGATTTGATTTCGTTATAAAATAAAGAAATTTAAACATTCTTTAAACATCTCTTTTATTATGCTAAGAAATCGTTATATCTTTAATTATGGTAAAAATGGTATGTTCTTTAGCCGAACTCTATACGTTCTTTAGATCAATTATATCAACTATATATTTAGGTGTACCGGAAAGGTTTTCCTGTTTTTTTAGTGAAAAAGCACATAATATTTAAGAAAATGGAAAAAGTCATTCATTCAAACTATTGGTCATTCGATTCTACCTACTTTGTCCATCTTTCTTGCAATTTCTGAATGTTTTTTGAGTAAGCCATTCATCGAGCCATTTTTCGACTTCTTCGAAGTTTGCAAAGTGCTGCTCACCTACCGCGTGTCCTATTGATGCGAAAAAGTGATAATCGGACGAAGCCAGGTCTGGAGAGTATACGCATTTTAATGCATCTTTCACTAGTTTTGCTGCGTGTAACTGTGCATTGTCATGCAACAAAATCACTTTGCCGTGTCTTCGGGCCCATCCTGGACGATTTTCCATCATCGCATGGTTTAAATTTATTTGTTGTTTGTAGCGATCAGTATTAAAACTACTTCACCAGGTTTCAGAAGTTGGTAATACACCACACCACCCCGGTCCCACCAAACATAGAGTATTATAATCTTTCAGAAGCAATTGGGCGTTGGAGTCGATTGGCCAACTTGGCTAGGTGATAACTACGATTTTGTACGTTTTGGATTTTTGAAATAAATCCAATTTTAAACACCCCTCACAATCCGATGCAAAAATGACTTTGAGTTTGGATTGGGTCTTGATTCAATAACTTCTGCAATTCTGTAATAGTAAACATTCGTCTAATAGACTACCAACTCCTACCAGTTTTGTGAATTCGAAATCTTTCCGTTGTACTTACACCACCTCATTTACAGAACTTTCATAACTAGTAAAATGAGTTATCCGAAGGTGATAAGCATGGCTGTACACTTGTTACTTTTTGAGATTTACTGTAATCGTCGTAATAATACTATTGAAGATATTTTGAATATTGGAAAACCCACAGAAGAGACACGACTAAAAGTGCGGCGAATAAACGCAGAATTTGTACTTTCTGCCCATCTAAGAGATGCCATGACAAAATACCTATGCAACTAAGTTATTTGTGAAGAGTACACTTTTAATATTTGCCAAAAGTGCGCAAACGATAATTATTACCACTTTTCTATTTTTTAATTGAAATAGTATAATACTTTTTTAAAGTTCCGCTAATTTGTTTGAAATAAATAAAGGAAATATAAAAATGAATGATTAGTTACAGAGTAACAGTGATTTATGTTTAGTTATTTAGGGTTAAAATTTATTATTATACCTAAAGTAATTATAAAACTATGCTTAAATTCGTGTATTTCTTATAAGAATATTTACTCCCTCTACGTGTCCTTCGTCAGGCCTCTCCTCGAGTACGCTTGCCAAGTTTGGTCTCCATACCAATCTACAAGCATCAACAGGATTGAAGCTGTTCAGCGTAGGTTCCTTCGGTTTGCTTTACGTGAGCTTCCCTGGTCTGACCGTCTGTATCTTCCCCCTTACGAAAACCGCTTGATGCTTATTGACTTGCAGCCCTTATGGAAACGGCGCGACCTCGCTCTAGGCCCGTTTCCCTTTCCTTAGGTTAACTTAATCTAATTCTGCCTTCCCATTTTGCTATTTCCCTAGCTTATAAGTTTAATTTAATTCTAGCTTTAATTGTTATTCTTAAATAAATAAATGTTACGTAGCTTGTATTAAGAGAATTAAATAAATAAATAAATAAATAAATAAATAAATACTCGTCCCACCAGTCTCGAATTTATTTTATAGTATGTCCCATCAGTCCCGATATTTTAAATTTCTTAAAAAATAAATGGATTGGTTTTTTCAATCGCTTCTTTCCAGAAAACAAATAGCGACATTATTTAAGTAGCGTACTAAAATAAATATATGGATTCATATGATCTATTTAATTTGATATTAATAAGAAATAAAAGTAGGGAGGGAAAGGAAACTCGTGACCCACCCGTCACACATGTAAATCTATAAATTTAATAAAGTTAATTTTACCATATCATAAAAGTTATATCTAGGAATGTTATCATACTTGCAAGGGCAGCATACATTATGTGCTTTATTTAGGCCTTGAAATATTTGAAAATTTATTAAAAAAAAAAAAAAAATTTTGAAAATGTCCCGCCCGTCACCACGGAAAGGCTCCTTCACTCACCAATAGAAATTCGCGTTTGTGCTGTACCCAGGGGTGAAAATAAAAGCAATTTGACATAGCATAATTATGTTGTGTAAATTATATAAAATTTATTTTATTTATTTTATAGGTTTATTTTACGTTCAACAATTCCAAAGTTTAATAACACTTTGAACTGTAGGTACTTAGAAATGATATCAAAACGTTGAATAACAGACGGAAATATTTCCTAAACATTCAATACATCCAGAAAACTACTACTCTTGAAAAAAAATAATAAAAAAAGCAATGAATGAATGAATTGACTACTTAAATCCGGTTATTGTTACTGTCCTCGTTCCGTATGAGTGCTATCTTCCGGTTAAGTTTTAAGTGTTCAGGCAGTCAAAACGATGAATCGATCAAAATTTGTTTTTCCTTAAACGAAAACTGTGTGTATCGCGTTTATATAAAAAAAGAAGACAACAAAAATTAAATAAAATTCAAATGAACTTCAAACGTATTTATTATCGCGTAAAAACCCTGAGACGGTGAGGATTTCTTGAGGACTCTTTAAAATCTATGACGCAAATCAAAAAAACGATAAACTAAATCTTTGGTAGCTGCACATGTAATGGGTTTATCGTTTATTAACCTACTTATTACTAACGTTGATAAGCATCGTGCCCGTTCCACAAATTCTATTGAACTGCAACTACTGCTTACAACTTAGCTGATATCATACAAACCTTTTGGAAAGTGTTTTCTTCATTAAGCAATATCCGGTAAGTATCTTCTCATGTGCTGACCATTGGAACAAATTCGATTTGAATAAATTCCCCGGACATCGGACTCAATCGCAAGAAATATTTTAACTGGCATCAACCTCGTTATCAATACACCTGCACCTTATTTATTTTGATAGCAAATTGTTGAGAATGAATAGCGTTTTTAGATTAAATGCTCTTCAATTAAAGATGCAGTGAAAACAGCTAAATACTCGTAAAATAAATCATTTTGGTTGATAAACTTCTATAGCATGTAGCATGAGGAGAACAACCTCTTTCGGTCAAACTTATTCGATCTTCAGCAAGTATTAATTTAATTTGAAATACTGTAACAATAAAAGCATCAGATAAACGTAATCGATCACCATTGGGGCCGGGCCAGTAATTTTAAAATCTTATTTCGTGAGCGAAGACTTTTATGGTACTCTTATCAATCGACTTTGATCGTCAGAAGAAATAAAAAAATATCTTAAAATCGAACAATCGCCCTATTTGTCGAAATTGTTGCGTCCTTGTCAAATAAATCGTTTGTATGTGGATTCTGTCAACTGGAGTTAAGTGCATTTTTTTCTGTAATCGACCAATAATTTATGAAACTCAAAAGAACATCTACTAACTATTTTGATAACAGTCGATTGGTTCGTTATCATCAGAAGTATCACTTGAACGGATGGCTAACAATAATTACAATTCGTCAAGAACCTCACCTCAGTCGGTGTGTAGCTCTACGTGTTGCCAAACACTTTTTTGGTGAGTCTTCTGAGTGAAACGATAAAAGAATCCAACCCAAGGAAGATTTTTCGAAGCAAAAGTACATCGATCAAGGATTACGATGACGGACGAAAAAAATCGTGGTTCGTAACATTTTCTGAATATTTTTAATTCCATCTCGGACAAAAATTTTGCAGAATACAGGATTTCGGTTTTTGTTTTTTTATGTTAGGATAGTACGTGCATTTTTATTGTTGCGCTTTACTTGCTAAGTGTTTCGATTTTAATAAAATATTAAAATAGTTATTTGAAAAAATAAAAATGAAATCGACAATCGAATGATAATTCTTTAGATGCAGTTTTTAGTGGTCTTTGATGGACATCCGGCCTATTCTGAGAGATCAATGCTATCTTCAGGTGTCTTGTCTCAAAGTTATCTGCATGCTAAAAATGAGCTGATAAAATTCACGCCTGTTATCAGTTGTCGCTGATAGCGAGACGCAAAGTGTGTACTGAATAATTCTTTTATTGCCCAAGATAATCAACATAAAATCTCGAGTCTACTCTTAGGTTTTAGGAGTTTATGTATACCGGAATGGTTATGTACAAATGTTATGATATTGAGAGCTTATGAACAGGGACCTAGAAAACATAGCTTAAAAAGGGAGAATCATGCAACTTTAAGTTTGGATAGTTTTTGCAAAATTTCATATATATCTACAATTTATTTTTTTTTCAAAATTATCAAACGATTCGATTTTTGTCTTCAGAAAAACTGTGTGGAATCTTTGATAGTTTTAGAAAATTTTCTGTTATTTTATAAATAGTTCCATGAACTTTAACAAAAAGCTATGATAGAATAATATGATGATATAATTATTTATAAATAATGCGATTAACAAGTAATGTTGGTCTTATAGTATTTCCAATTAAAAGTCTACTTTAGTGAAAACTCGAAGAAATCCGAGCGAAAAATTCGTAAACTGACTTGGGATCAAACATTGTAATTTTCTCCGATTTTTTCATGCATATAACGCAAAAGAATCAGACAAATTAAACCGTCATATAGAACAACAACATTTCAGGTCTCACCTTTACAAGAGATCGAACTTGAATGATATACTCGTAGATTACGAATACGAAATGCGTTAAAGTTTCATAAAAAAATTGTGTAATCTCCTAGATTTTTAGTAAATATTGTAAAATACACAATTTCCTGATATCCAGTGAATTTCACTAGAATTGCAATTAGAAACTACTAAAATATAAAGTTTTAGCAAAATAATTTGACGATATTTTTAGAGCCCGTCTAAGAAAATGTTACTAGAAAAATTTCTTAGCCTACTATCGGCAATTAGTTTGGTTTTCGGGTAGATTTCAAACACTAAGTTAAACTAAATCTTATGATTTTATTATTATTTATTACTTCTGATTTGATTGAAGTAGTTATATGCATATGTTTTAAGAAACTTTTGTTAGAACAATGGTGGAATTACTTTTGTGTTTATTTTATACCAAAAATAAATTTTTTTATCAAAATAAAGCCAAATATAATTTAAAATTGATCGGTATACAGAAATCAAAGCAGGTAAAAAAAAATCATTTTATAATTAGTTGACCATTGATAAATTAAGCTAGCTTTCTAGCTATTATCGAAAGAAATGTGTAATTGATTATAAGTTCATTAATACCATATGATAGATAACGCTTTTGGACTTGTTGCTTGGTAATCTTGATTTTTACCGTCGCTTATTAATCAATAGAAAGAATTGTGAAAATTTTAATTGAAATTCCCTTCAAACGTCTGGACAATGTTGATGTAATTCGAATTCGAATAGTACAACTTATATCATCCTGACTGAAGTTTTATTTAGGTAATCTTAAATTCGAATATGAATGAGGAAATGTTGAGGTAAGCCAAAATATGGAAAATGTAATTATTACTTTATGAAGCCCAAATGTCCAAAATGAAGCTCGCTTAAAAATTATCTACAAGAATTTGGGAAACTCAATTATTACCTCATGAGACCCCAATAGTGTAGTCAAAATAAGGTATATACATTTATAAATTGTTCTATTAAGATTTTGTGCGGAAAATTAGAGGTACGTTGGAGTGAGGCTTACTTTTGGAATTTTGAATGCAAATTTTATGCCGATTACGTACCGCTGGCTAAGGGTAGACAGGCTTAGTTTTTTGTATTTGGGTCTTAGGAGGAAAACTGAACATATGCCGAACTTGAATAATATAAATTATGGAAATATTCTATATTGTGCAATATACAGTACAATATTATATTATATACATAGATTATGTATACGACGCAATGTCTGTACAGAGATGGGGATAGTAGGTTTTGAAAACTATTTTAATTATTTTCTAAAGCTCAATAATGTCTAGTTATAACTGAAAATCTTTCTCTCCTTCCATTAGAATTATTTTAGACCTCTTCGCCTTTTTCAAGTTTTCGCCAATAATATAAACTATTTTCAGGCTAAAACTCCACTTTTATCTTTATAATTGTAAGCAAGTAATAACTCTTAGATCTCCATTAAGATAGTCAAACTCCTGTTAGATTCCGAACAGTCAGTTTCTTCTTTAAAATTCATATTGTGTAGAAGTTGACACTTAATTTAATAAATTGAAAATTGATGATTCACCCTGTGAGGTCTTTCTATTTAGTGGCGAAAGGGGACTTGCGCAATCTTCATGATAAGGGTTTAATAATAATGCGGTTTCCATATCAAGCCCTAACGTGGAATTCGGCATGCCAAATGTTAGCCTCTTAATTCGAACTCTAAATTCTAGTCCGGATTATGTATGAATTTGATTGACCATATTTATTTATTTATTTATTTAACGCTTAATACAAGCTACGTACAATTAAATGAACTTAAGACTAGCGCTAACCTGAGGGACTAAAAATTAGAAGACAAGGCAGATTAGGGGAGATTATTTAGGTGGTGCCTGAGAGAATTTTTACTCAAAATATTGCTTCCCAACTTGTTTGAGGAAATATTCAAAACGAACTTTTAAATCGATAGTAGACAGACCTGCGTCATTCGTTATTTCGTAGGTACGTTCGTTTTGCTTATTTTTCAGTTACGAAATAGCGTAAAAAATCCGAAGAAATCGAATAGTATCGCTTATTGCAAATTTTAAACGGTAACATAAAAGCTATGTGTATGATAGTAGGTAGTACAGAAAACTATTAACCAGAGTTTCAATACTGAAAATGTTACGATTTCATCTGATAGTACTATTATTATCGTTTTAACAGAAATATCCCCTAGGGAAAAGCTAGCTGACGAGGAAAGCATAAGAGAGGTAAACAACATTATATTTTACGCTTAAGAAATAAATTACTTTGGTTTTACATTTACAGAAATTGAAATATCCTCGATCTGTAGCTTTTATTATCAGCAATGAGTTTTGCGAAAGATTCAATTACTATGGAATGCGAAGTAAGTAAATCAAGCCAATTTTAAATTTTTGGGATCTCAAGAACTTTATTTTCAGCAATTCTCGTTCTTTACCTCACCAGGCAGCTTTCATATTCACAGGACACCGCGACAGTGATCTTCCACGCCTTCGCTATGATGGTCTATCTGATGTGCATATTTGGAGCTATTTTAGCAGACAGTTGGCTTGGAAAGTTCAAGACAATCTTCTATCTTTCAATAGTTTACGTAGCAGGCAGCGTACTTATCTCAATTGGAGCAGTCCCGCCCTTACATTTGCCGAGGGTGGAGCTAACAATTGCAGGACTGCTTTTAATAGCGGTCGGTTCTGGGGGTATAAAGCCTTGCGTTGCCGCGTTTGGTGGTGATCAGTTCAAACTGCCCGAACAGGTCAAGCAAATGGCTACGTTTTTCTCCCTGTTTTACTTTGCAATTAATTCAGGGTCTTTAATTTCTACGACCGTAACACCTCTCCTAAGAGAAAATGTTTACTGCTTTGGACAGACAAGTTGTTTTTCTTTAGCTTTTGGAGTTCCTGCAATTCTGATGGCTGTTTCTATTGGTAATTCACTTAGTATTCTATTTAAAAAGCAAATCTTATATCTATCGTATTTCAGTCATTTTTGTACTGGGACGACCGCTTTATATCAGCAAACCACCCGAAGGAAACATGTTCCTCGTAGTATCAAAAGCAATTGGTGTAAGTAGTTTTAATCCTCTAGATTTCTAGTTCTACTCAGTTCATTACTACCTCCAGTATTCTTTTACTTCTTCTATCCATATAAATAAAAAAAAATTTTAAAAGCATCTGTATCTATCTATCTATCTAAAAAAGATTTTTAGGGCTTATAACTCGAGGGTATGTATCGACTGCATGGCGTAAAGTTAGATTGGTTTTCATTCCCAAACCCAGGAAGGAAGATGAAATTCTACCTAAAAGTTTAAGACCAATTAGCTTGACAAGCACACATATTAGGGGATTAGCGCTGCGAAGTGAGCATTAGCTTGCCTACAAACGGGCCTGCAGTGGATCCTGCGAATCCACACTGCCCGATCTAATTTGTAAAATATAAAATGCGGCGGATGAGGGGTGCTACGCTCTTGGGGTCTTTGTTGACATTGAGAGAGCTTTCGATAAGCTGATCGCTCGAGCCTTCCTGTCACACCCAAAATAATAATAATAATAATCTGTAATTTATAATCTGATCTCTTTGTATAGCGTATTTAGAGATTAGATTTCTGATGAGGTTTGCAACGCACATATAGAACACACTTGTGGTACAATTACGGCTTTCACGCGCACACTTTTTCGAAAATCATTTATCTGAATCGGTTTCTTATTTGATACAATTTGTTTTGTTTTTCGAAATGAGACAGTTGTAATACGAATCATTAAAATCCACTCATTTTTTTTTCTCTTATACTTAATTTCGGTCTATTACATAAAGTATACTTGCAATGTTTTTTTTTTTGGGATTTACCCCATTGAGTAGGATGTTCTTAGATAAGCGTCCTAAAATTCAACAAACCTTTTCATCTTAACCCTTCAATTGTAAGAAATTTGCTTTCAAAGTCGTTATTAAAGCTCCTTGCTTTAAATATTTATACTATGGTTGGAAAAGTATAAAATTTCTTAGAGGTATTTGCATGCTAAAGTTTCAGTAGCTAAATAATTAAATTGATATTCAATTATTTTCCAGCATTCTAAAATCACGCATTTCAAAATTAATAGAATTGGGTTATATTATTCGTTCGGTTACCATAATACAAGCTACAAATTAACTCCTTTCGTATTAATAAAATCAGGCGTGCTGAATTCGGGCATATACATCACAAGTTGTTAGGAATATTGCCTTTATTAATCTTTAAAAGAACAGTAGGCTTTGTGTTTCCTCTTTATATATGTACGAGTATGTGGCCATGTTCGCGATTATTTCAAAAACTGTTGGACCGATTTTTTTGATGCTGATATATTTTATATTCTTCTGGGAAAGTTTTAATATATAATACACTAGAATATAATTCTCATATACCAGGCTGTGCAATAAGTTTTGTGGTTCCATAAGAAAAACACAATTTTATAGTTTGAAATATATTTTATTACTCAATATAATCTCCCTGAACTTCAATACACTTGTTCCAGTGAACTTTTAATTTATGGATGTGTGTGATTATGAACTATCGAAATACACTTCTACGGCTGCCTCTTCATACGATGAAAATCGTTTTCCACGCATACATTTTTTGAGGTTTGAGATCAGCCAAAACTCAGAGAGAGAGAGAGAGAGAATAAGGTGGATGTTACAACAGTTTGATTTTCGTGATAGTTTTTTGAGCTGTGTGAGAGGATGCGTTATATTGATGAAAAATATTTTTTCTTCTGTTAACCAGGTCTCTTCTGACGAATTTTTACATTTAGCTGGTCCAAAAGGTTAAAATAATAGTCTTCCTTTATTGTTTTACTAGTTTGGAGGTAATCCACAAATAAAATTCCTTTTTCATCTCAAAACAAAATTTAAATTCACACCTTTTTGGCCGATTTTTGGACCCTAATTTCCCTTGGAGCGAAACTACCGGGCTCACACAACTCTTTAGCCTCTTTTGCCATTTGTGAACCGATTTTTTAATTATTCTTTTTATATATATATTTTATCTGATAACATAAAATTGTGTCTCTTATTTTATTGAAATACCGTAAAAATATGATTACTTTTAAGTCCTTTAATCTTCAGGAGACTAAAATGAAAATTTTCGTTCTATTTAGAATGAATGAATGAGTTAAAATGCTCAAAACCGCATATACAGGGATTTTTGGGGTTGTTAATTTAAAATTTTTCTGATATTTTAAAAACAATACTAAATAGTCAAGATAAACTGAATGTTTTCATTACTGAATTATGAAATAAATTCAGTTAGGTTTTATCGCCGTTTTCAAACTTCTGGTAAAATCGTAGTATTTAATATTAAAAATAGTACCAAACTATTTTGAAGTGAAATTACATAATACATTTAATTTGGTTGTTTAAAAGTTTTTTTCGAGGGGTCTTTTATACATAAAGATTGAAGAAACTGTAAAGAAATAGAAATTACTCTTTTAAACAGCAAAGAAAAATGAAGACTGATGTTATTATTTTGTGAAATCCTATGTATGTAAACTTTCTGAGTAGTGAACATTGTGTGCATTAAACCAAAATTACACTCTTTTAATTTTAGTTAATTTGTTACAGACTGCAATAGGTACTCGTTGCAAGGAACGAAAAACGAACCCCAGATCTCATTGGTTAGACTATGCTGATGTTAAATACGAGCGAGATCTGATCGAGGACATCAAAGTTCTACTTCGTGTTTTGGTGCTTTACATTCCACTACCTATATTTTGGGCTCTTTTCGACCAACAGGGCTCCAGATGGACATTTCAAGCGACTCGAATGGACGGAGTCGTCGGAGCGATAGACATTAAGCCGGATCAGTTGCAGATGCTTAATCCTCTTCTTATCCTTATCTTGATCCCACTTTATGACTTTGCTTTTTACCCACTACTGGCGAAAGTCGGGATAAGCAGGCCTCTACAAAAACTCACTATAGGTGGTATACTTGCTGGAGTCGCATTTATAATTTCTGGCGTCGTTGAATTGCAACTAGAGGTAAGGCAGTTCTCAAAGTGTGGTTTTCGTTTTTTCACATTTACTTTCTAGAAAACATATCCAGTTCTGCCAACTCCTGATGTTAGTCAATTTCGAATTTTTAATGGGATCCCAAACTGCAATTACGAAGTAACAAGTGATATTCCAGAGAAAGGCAGTTTTCCTCTAAATTATATGGATAGTTTTACTGACAAATATGTGCCGGTGTATTCAAAGAAAACTTATCAACTTCAATTTAAATCATCTGACGAGTGCACTATAGCACCTCTAAACATTGAGTTAGAGGGTGGAGAGGCAATTAGTTACTATCTTCGAAAAACAAATGATATTATACACTACGTAGACTATGTAGACAAGCCTGAGAAGGGAAATCCTGAAGTGAGAATTCTTGCAAGTTTGAAGATTCCAGGAAATGTAACTCTCAAGGATAAGAATTTCTATGACGAGCCTCGCTATAACTATGACTATAAACATACGAATAAAGTGGAAGTGTTGTCTTCTACATATGATCTTTATGTTAGAGATAAACAGGTTGCCGAAGTAATTTTGAAGCAGGGAGCTGAGTACACTCTTATGGTGACTGAAGGTAAAGAATTCAACTCGAAATTGATCGTGATCACCGAACCAAATTCGATGAATATCTTCTGGCTTATCCCGCAGTATTTTGTAATGACTCTGGGTGAAGTCATGTTTTCAGTGACTGGTTTGGAGTTTTCTTACGCCCAAGCCCCCTCCAGCATGAAATCTGTTTTGCAGGCATGTTGGCAACTTACCGTCGCCTTGGGGAACCTCATCGTGATAATTGTGGCTGAAATGAAAGCATTTAAATCACAAGCCCATGAATTTTTCCTTTTCGCCGGTCTAATGTTAGTGGATATGGTCCTTTTCAGCTATCTGGCGTACAGGTACAAACCAAATAATCCCAAAGAGGAGGAGGAGGAACCAACACCTCCTAAACTCTCAAGAATTTCAATTTCAAGAGGAGACCTCTTGCCTAACATTCCCCAGTAGAAAATAATGTACATTCGAACTAAGTTCAAGTTAGTCGCGAATTGCTTCCGCAATCTATTATAATTTATTTAATGTAAGCTTTAGATTTTCTCGGAAAATTGAGCAATCTTTTGTAAATAAATAATTTAAGCAAACTGCAGTTTTATTACACACGTTCGTCCTTTGATTTATGGTATACGAAAATACGTTTCACAATAATTAGTGTGAATCGAAACTATCCATGTAAAATGATATGCAAACAAGATGGAAAGAGTACGATGAGTTTAACTAGATCTTAAATCATGTAAATTAAAGTAAATAATATAAAGAAATGTTGTAGATTTGCTCATTATAACACAAATTCAATGTACTTAGTATATTGAATGTAATGTAAAGTGTAATGCAACATATATAATCCTTTTTTTACGCGGTTCATTATTTATTAAAATGAGAAATGCGAATATAAATTAATAATTACCGATAACTAATAAAAAACGATTCCAAAGTAGTACATTGAAAGGCGAACAAAAATTCCCGGGTGAAGATTTTGCTCCTTTTATCAAAATTGTTTAATTAATGTAGTGTATTATAATATTAATGCAAAAAGTTGGTTAAAGGAATGAGAGTCAACAATTTTTTGTATATATTTGATTGGGTTAATTGAATGTTTAGTAAAGGAAGTAAGAGGTGATTAGGTTTTTCTAGCGTTTTTAATCAAATTTTACCCTGTGAAACATTATCCTACTGTCGTGAGTATAATTCGACACGATTTTTAAAGTGCCTTATCTTTATATACTGCTTTTTTGGGGCTATAAAAAAAATATTAAGTAAATTTAATAAATGCGTTTCACATCAAGTACATTTCTTTAAAAAATCGTTTATTTTAATTTTTGTGCGATTTTTGTAAGAATTATAAGCTGTACAAAAAATTGTGATTTTCAATTTTAAACGCGTGTTTACTAACAATGTAATTCATTTTAGTTTTTATTATATCGAAAAATGTTCAGTTGAATTTTATAAAATTCATTATTAATAACTTATAGACTAGTTGTTATGTATAAAGTATAGAGTTTCAAAAATCAAAAATTGTAAATTTCAAGGGATTGATGAAAATTTCGATTTTATTTAGATACACACTGTACTAAGGTTGTTTTGAGGACACTAATTTCAAATCAACTATCAAGATTTGGAAATGCAATATGGTAGACGTATAATAGCAGCCGATCTTTTTAAAATTTAGGGGTTTTGGAATGAAAATTAATGTAAAAATAATTCAGTAAGAAAATGGGTGACTTTGTTAAAATATTTCTTTACAGAAGGTAACTATAACGGCATCAAAACGTTTTATTTTTAGTTAAAGTTTTAAATTCAATAAAACTATTTGAAATTAAAATATCTTATTCCTACTTCTATTTTTGACAATGGGTTTTGAAAATCTTGTACTTAAAATCATCTTAAATATTTTAGTAAAGGATGGATTTCCATCAAAGGGAATTAGCAGCATTTTTTTTATATTTTCAGAGCACATTTAAAATATACTTAAATTAAATTTCGATAGGAATCGCCAAAGGATGCTAAGTTAGCGTTCTTTCACTTTGTTATGACAGCGAATTTAAAAATTGACTGAAAAAGCAGATGCTGAAGTCATCATCCGGGCAAGATTTAAGCGAATGTTTGTAATAATAGAATAATATTAAAATAATATTAACAGAATATATTTATAGACTCTGCCTTGCTCAGTGATACTCAGGGAAGTAAAACTTCTAACTCTTCTAGGCGCAAACAGAAGAAATTTCAATGGAACGAAAATGGTAGGGACTATGAAGAGGTTTGTAAATTGTTTTAATTGTAAGGCAATATTTCTATTTTTATATAATATTAAGTTCTCTAAAATTGTAATAGAAGTTGAATTTAATTTAGGCCAAAAATATTGCTCTTGTTGTGGTCGTTTGATCGGGGCAATCCCTCCGCATCCCCTAATATTAACTTGAACTTGAACGAAAGCAATTGAGGCAATTTGAAAAGAATGAAAGTTGTAAAAGTCTAGACTCGAAAGTCACGTTGACCCTGCTGTTGCAGCAACCTAGACCGGAAATGCAAATTTATTCGAAAAATGTATACGTAGGGAAGATGTTTAGAATTGATTGAGACTTAACTATCTAGTTATGTTTCAATAAGGAAGATACATTTAAAAATAAGATAGTACGGCAGGGGAATAGTGGAGAGCATTCTGTTTCAACTTTTAGGCTGTTCTACCTGAGTTAAAATATTCAAGAGAAGGTGCGTTTGAAATGAGCAATCAACTATTCAAATTTTAATTATCTTGGGAAACTTATGAGACAAATGCGATAAGAGTGCGTGGGTGAGCCTACTTTTACCTGTGGTACTACCTCACCTTTGCGTAAATATCAATTAAGGTGATCTGAATTTTCGAATAGGTCTGTGTGATCATCTCTTATAAGCTTTCTCCCCCAAAAACACAACGTTTTATGGAATCTCTGAGTTTTGTTCATATTTACCTAAAATAAAAGTAACAAGCACACCTACCGTGTTGCGCAATATCTGACGAGCATGTTACGATTTTGGATCGCCAACGATTCCTTCAATCTGGGTTTTAAGCTCAGTCAGAGCTCAGACGAGCAGTCAGTAAGTAGCTGTTTCATCTGACTGACGTCAACTACTGTAGCAATCGTTCGGCTCACCTCGTACTAATCGGTTTTAGTTGCCTTCTTAGATCAGTCGATCTGTCTTAGGTTTTTTGATCGATGAACAGCAGCTCCCGTTGCACGAAAATATGAAAATATTGCCCAAAACGGATGTGCTTTGAAAAATCCGGAAAAAATTCCGCCAGTATTAATTACAGGGGATAATGAGAAAAGCGCTAAGTGTCTGCTTTCAGAAACAATTAAACTCGTAGTGTCTATGCCCAGATTCGTACATTCGGTGCTAGTGAAAGCCGTCGTGTAGTGTTGTTACTGCTTTTACGAGAGCATAGTGCCTTCTAGGTATTAAGTCGAGTGTAATTGTTTATTTATTTGCTCGTAACGAAATTCCAGCACAATGGTCAGCGACACGTTAAAAATCAATGAAAACCCGGTAAGATGCGGTTTCGTCTCGTAGCTAATTTCTAAATTACTATTCTCTTTTACTGTTTCTTTTCTAAGCAAAAGCAAGCTTTAGTTATTTATTGATACTGTCAAGTATAAAATTCAAAGTTATTATCGAATCTACAAATTTCAACTTTCAAAGCCAATCCTCATTTTTTGAAAATGATGACCTAATTTAAACATTAAATTTTTTAATTTATGTATTTACTTGCTGAGAGATTTCATACAGTTATATGGTACATAAAATGAGCTTTCATTTTTCATTACTGGCTCAACAAAAAACTTAAATGCAGTTACAGACTTCTAAAATAGCTAAAAGAAAACTGATTTAAGCCTATGCTTTTTATCAATTCCCCATTTAATTTAACATTAAAGTTATTTAAATAAATCACACCCGACCCGAAACATAAATTTAATAGTGTAAAATATGTAAAATTTTCGCTGATAGAGTGTCTATGTAGGTGTTTGATTTAGATCCTCAAATATATTCCGAAGGTCATTTAAACCAAAATTTTGCGCGATATATCACAATTTTTCCAGAATAAGAAATGTGAAGGTCTTTGCTGTAAATAAATACAACACAGTTTCTTCTACCTTGTTCCAATTTTCTTGCCATGCAGTTGTACTTAGCAAAAATTGTTTCAGGTTTTCATATATTTTTTTCCCTATTTACCATAATTAGCTATTCGAAAGCATTAAATAGTAATATTAAATATTGTTTATTTATTGTTTTAACACAATCAAGTTCAAGTGGATTTTTCTAATATACATACTGCATAATTAAATTATTAAATTAGAAAGCAAAGCATGCAAAATTTAGTGACCATCCTAGATGTAGTGTTAATATTTTAAAATCTAAAATAAGTTCTGTGTGTGAAAAACCTGTTCCTATAATATAAACATACAACTGTTTTATGAATACATTTTTTAATGTTTTGTGCGGTGCGCATTACAAAACAAGTTAATTCAAATAAATTTTATAAACAATTTGTATATAGTAAAGGGTGGCTCATTTAAAAATTGGAATTTCTTTATGTTATATAGTAAAAAAAACGGCTCAATAGTTTTCAATGGTTGAACATGTATTTGAAAGGTTGTTTTATGTCATTTATTTATGAAAAATAATTTCACTGAAATGACCACCACGGCTGACTTGGCAGTAGCCCATTCGGTCCACCCAATTTTTAAGTATATTTTCGATTGTTTCGGGCCTTATGTCAGCAATAACAGCTTGAATCTTGTACTTGAGGTATTGAATTGTTTCTGGTTTGTTGGCGTAACATTTATCTTTCATCGTTCCACAAAGATATTAATCCAACGGCGTCAAATTGTAACTTTTTGTCGGCCAAATCACATCACCATTTTCGCTGATTATACGATTTCCGAAGATAGGGCACAAAATATCGATTGTGGCGTTCGCTGTATGGCACGTAGCGCCGTCCTGTTGAAATCAAATATACCCAAGTCTTCAGGATGCTGTAATTTTTACTTTTGAATGAGTTATTACTTGAGGTCCGGCAATAACGTTTGCATGTTTTTTTGCAATTTTTTGCAATCTTAAAGAAAATAATTTTCAATGTTAAAAGAAATAGTGAAGGAGTGTTTTGAGAGGGAGGATACAAACCTTAGATAGGACAATTCAAAAAATCTATTGGTACATATAGTGGCGCACATCTTTCCAAAACACCATGTACTTGATTTCAAGTAATTCAGTGACTGTGCAGCACGCCTTAAAACAATTTTAACTTGGCACCTAAAGGGTTAAAAAATACTACTACTAAAATACAATTCTGATTAACCCTTGGAAATCCTTAAAGCATTACCTTTAATTTAACCCTAAGGTGCATCTCTTACCATTATTTAGATATTGTATATAATGTCTCTTTGAAAAAGAATGGCCCATTTATACGTTTTCATCTTTAGCGAAAATATATAGTAATAATTATAATTCTTGATTCTTGTATTATTTCTATCTATTTATCTTACTACATTTAGAAGCTTGCTTTTTACCAAAAATATTCCTTATAATAAAACCTACTTTACTAATCCATTTCAAGTTGATTAGTTGATTTGTCCTATTTTGCATTTTGGTCAATATTTTTTTTCAAAAACAAAAATGGGTTAATAATGCTGTTGTTTTTTGTATAAAAATCAATAAAGTAAGAGAAACAGCATTTACACTTAATTTTTTCGTTAAATGAAAGTTGCTACCAAGCTAACAATTTTATTCTGGGTGATCATATGAAAAGTTGTCTTATTCTCTGGTAGTCATTTTACCGCGCAATTATCAAAATTATATACCGTCGAAATATGAGGGTACTTTTTTGCTGCGGTTGATCGAACTTATCAGGAATAATTTAGCAAACCGGTTGCAGGTCCTATTTCATATCCAGTGAATCGCAGCTTCCAAGCAAAATTAATTTAATGACAAAATCTTTCCATCAACATTATTCCGAATCGAAGATCATATCACGTGTGCGCATCAGCCATTTTTTAAGCATCAATAGTGATGGCTTAAGAATATATTATTTGTTACTCCTACACCTTTCTATTCTTTTGATGTCTTTAGGTGAAGGCTAATACCCGAATTTGATGTTAATGCCCTTAGATAATTTCAGATTGAAAATAAGTTGAATAGAGCATAAAATGACTCGTTTGGTTAGGTAGACCTCGTAGTGTCAATTACTTGTGAGTGCGGAAAGAATCGTGAATTGAATTTTAATGCTTTCGAGGACAGACACAGAATAATTTCGACAAATAATGGGCTTGGCATATAATATTAAAATAAATTGAACGTAAAAATACTTACTTAATGGGTCAGTCTAGTTGAAGTGTACGAAAAATGGCCGTTTTACGAATTTATTTTTAATGAATTAATGATTTGTTTTATTATTTAAATCTTAGTCTTAAATATACAACAAACAAATTTTGTTTTATTTATTAAACACGATTGACACGCTATTCACGTTTATTTAGTATCTATACTATTGTATCTATTTCGGAAGCCGGAGAACAAATGTAAGTGAGAGGCAGTTGTTCCATAAGGTTGTTCAGACCTAGAAAAGTTTTAGGATTCATCCGGCACACAACACCACCGTTGACGAAAAATCTCTCTCACTTAGTTCATTTTTTTATAACATTTATATCCCAAAAATTTGGAAAGGTTGAACAAATTCTAAAACCTTAGAAAAGATGAAAACAGCCTTATTTTTTTTTTTAGAAAACCTATAATATGTATAAGTAATTATTCAATAGTCTTATTAAAATGTTCTTACAACAGCTTTGCTGTGTAAATGAGGAAAATATACAGATCTTGTTTGAACCCATTGTAAAACCCCGATTAGTACTTTGTGCCCACCAGTTCAGAGAAATATATAATTTCAGCTAAAGTAGCAGTTTGAGGATGGAGAATTTGGGATCGTTTATTTGGTTAGATTAGATTAGATTCGATTTGGGACGAGAGGTCCTTTAGCCTCATGTTCAGTACAGCCAAGAAGGTTTAGAAGGTCTATTGTGATTCTTCGATTGCCTAATTAATTATCCTTATAGGTTCAGGTCTCTAATTAGCGCGATTATGACCTTAGGATTGCAGTACTAAACCAGTTTTGGATATGGAAATACGAATACTTCGCCTAGGTGGGTTTTTCTGGATTATTCTGCACACAGGTAGTGCTAAGATCTGATCTACTGAGTATAAGGAATTTATCGGCATGTATATCTCAGGCCTGTGGAGGCATTCCAGAAACGTTTTTCCTTTTATTTTTTACGACTTTTCAATAAAAAAAAAACAAATCAAACTCCCGGTGAATTTGTCCAATAGGGCTCACTTTAAATATGAAAATTATTTGATTTCAATCGAATATCTTACGTATTTAAATTAAAGGCTCACACATAAGTGAAAAGTATTTTCGGAATTTTCCCAGGTTTTATGTTTTTTTCAGAATGATTGTTTTTAATACACTTTAAACTATTTCTTGGGGCCTCTGATAGTTCAGTTGTTAGCGCGCTGTCCTACCGTCCCAGAGGCTGTGGGTTCGAATCCCACGAATAACCATGGTCTCCTGCGCTACGTGGTAACACAATGGGCCAAAATTGGCTTAAGTGTGCCTTTCTAGGCAGAAACAGCAACCTAACCTAACCTTAAACTATTTCTTATCTAGCTGAATGTTTGAAAAGTAAAAGATTGCATATTTTCCTTATAAGGAAATACAATAATATCTGTAGGTAAACTAATATTATTATTATTCATACATGTCTTACTACATATTCATACGTATATCTAATGCGCAATTTCTTCATCCAGATCTGGAGCTGAATAAAAAAAAACACAACTATTTAGTTTCATGTGTATTTTATAGCTACCATGAAAAGTAGGACATATAAAGAATTCCTTTCTCCTTAAAGTTTAGAAAATTTAGCAAGAATTGTTTTTATACTTATATAATAAACATTATATAGTGTGCATTCAGAAAAATTAAATCGTTTTTTCGGTTTTTCATGGTACCCACTATACATAAGTAATGTAGTATTGCTTTACAACTCCCGATCTAGATCAGGAAAATATAGCTTTGCGCTAAACTTTAAAAGAGGTTATTTATAGTACTTAACAAGTGAAAACCGATGAAAACTGTCGTGGACACTGATTGCAAATAGAAAATAGTAGATAACTTGAAAGCAATAAACATAAATTTATACGATTTAAATGGGAATCATAAAAAAAAGGTATTTATTCATTATATTGACCGATTAATACGATTTTAGTCAACGAATTCAATATTTCGAACCCATCCATAATGTACATACATATATTGAAAACGAAATTGAATATTTATGATATTTTAGTTACCTATGTTTTAATTTATAAAATATATGGCGGAAAATGTTGATATTTTAAGTATTATGGCTAAATAAAAGTCTTATAAACTAACTTTTGCATATGCTCATAAATTGCTGAGAACAATGATAAGCTATGTACTATATGTGGAATTCATTGTCATAGTACTGATAAAAACTAGAATTCTCCCAATTTATAACCATAATCTTTATCTCAGATTTCACCAAAAAATTGCTTAGTGATTACAAACTTTTACTGGATAACACGTTTTGTGCATTAATAATTGTGGTGAGGCTTGAATTGACTAATAAAAAAAGAAATAAAGAGATTTTTGTAAGAATATCTTAATGACCGGCTATATGGTTATCGTCTTTTTATTTACTGCAACAAAATTACCTCAGACCCTTATACCGAGCTTTATTAAAAATTCTTTGTTCCTATGCACATGTATGGTATTCTAGAATATAAAGACAATATGTTTTTAAATTTGATTTTAAAGTATGATATAATAAAATCAATAAGTAGGTTCATTACATTACCAACATTAATTGACTTTATTTTAATTTAAGATATTATCGCCTTGTTCGTTATTAACACTAGAACTACTGGCGCGCAAGTCTGTAATTTTAACAACTTTCAACAACTTTAATTTAATACCCTAATAATAAATCAGAAGAGAATTACAAAAATTGTACAATTAAATGAAGGAAGGAATTGAGTACTAGTCAAATTTACTGGTTTTGGTAGTTCTAGTGTTAATGTTTTGAATTTTATACTTATGAGGTTAAATCCCACTCCACAAAAGAGCGGAGCAATTTCTCATTTGTATATTGAAATAAATTGTTCGCGAGGGTATTCTTTTGTATGCTATTAATGTCCTTGATCTTTGCATTTGTAAATTATTTATATTTTACTCTTAATTTACAATAAAGAAATTATACTGGGCTCATAATAAGTCGATTGTAACGAAGCATAAGTGCAAACATGTATTACGTGACATTTTTAATGTTTGTAATGTGTAACTAAGATTATTTTTTATCAACATTTCAAGTTAAAATAGGTTGGTATAAAAGTTATATGAACTTTATCATCATTCTTTGGTAGATATCGTTGCATCGAATAAAACTATCGACGCCTTCTTAACTTAGCAACAGAAGAAAACCATCGATCGTTCTTGTATTGCAAAATATTTAAAAGTGATTTTTTTTGTCGCCCAGTTAACATCGATAATCACCGGAATGCACAAGTGTTTCCCACATTTCATGGGTATCGTGAATTCTTACGCAACCGGTAGCAGCATCATCTTTTACGATAATAAATAATCTTATTTAAGAGCGGAACTCACTCACATTGCAATTTGTGAACAATAAAAGAGCTAATAATGCTTTTCCTCCACCACAATTTCCATTCATCTTAAATGCGCATCGTAACATTTAATAAAATTTGTAATTTTCAGGTGGGAAAAATAAAATAATTGTAATACTTCGATGATATTCAACTTTTCTTTTTTTTATATGATTAATGATACTAGTATAAGTCGGTGATAGTGTTAAAATCTTAAAATCCATTTCCTTTTATGGGACACCAGATTTGGTAGAACAAAACTTGTGGTTAAGAATTTTAAATACATTAACATCGGTTAAAGGTTCATATTAATTGCTTATTTTGTTGTATTTAACTTTTACCACAATTACAGTGTAAATTATTCACTTGCTTTAATGATGATTGTATGTAGCTGTTGCGAAAAAATAGAATAGTTAAAAATGAACAGATTTTAGATATGTACCTATTTTAGTGGTAAGGAGAATTTGGTTTAGTTTGGCTTATCTTTTATTTTCTATTCTCTATTTACGAAAATATGCGTTTGAAGAGAGTAACATTTATAAGACGGCAGATATGTAAATATTTAATAGGTAAATTATACTACACTTGATGGATATCATCTTTTCCACTTAACAGAAAAAATTGCAAAGGTCCAAAGATAAAGATTTCCATCACTCAAAATATTTTTTTTTATTTAGTAAAAAAGTTATACAAAAACAAAATTGAATGATTAATTTTGCGCCACCTTGTATATTATAGTTTGCGGTAAAGTTAAAGTAGAGCTTAAGCTGCCACTTCACTCATTTTTGTATGTACAGCACTTATTTTTAATCTTTAACGGTCGAGAGATTGGGAATATCAAAAGATGGCAGAAAATTAGGTGAAAACTTATAACATTTTAATAAGAATGAAAACTTAAATAACACATTTAAACTTAAATAAGTTACAGTAATGTTAAATAAATGAATTTAAATGAAATTCTTAACGTGTTCCCGTATTTGGACTTTTCGCTTTCTATTATCCGTTACGGAGCCTTTCGACTGTTAAAGGTTAAATTGTTTAAAATAAATCGTTAAATTTACTTCTTTCCCTTCAGCAAGTTTTCCAGTTTTTAAAAATATGTTTTTTTTTTGAGCAGGAATTCTCATTATTGATGTAAATATTAATTTTTTTGAATACAATACTTTCAAAAATGTACATATGCTTGATTATGAATTTTATTATAGGAAAATATCTCTAGCAGAGAAATTGAGACTTAAGAACACACCGTAAAATAGGGCGTAAATATGGCAACTTTTTATAAAATTTGTAATTGTGGTATTTTGGGAGAGATTAGGTTCTAAATCTATATTAACGAACTACTGCCATAGATGTAATACATACTTGCAGCGAAATACATAAAATAAACATTGTACATTTGTTTTCCAGCCATTAAAGTATCCTCGATCAGTAGCCTTCATCATCAGCAATGAGTTCTGTGAGCGGTTCAATTACTATGGCATGCGAAGTATAATTTCAATTTTATAGACGTCCTAGTTAGCTAATTACGTTTTATATCGAAGCAATTTTGGTCTTGTACCTCACAAGGAGACTAGCATACGATGACGACACAGCGACGGTTCTGTACCATGTTTTCACCAGCCTGGTATATTTTTTTCCGCTGATAGGGGCCATCATAGCAGACAGCTGGCTGGGAAGATTCCGAACTATTTTATACCTCTCTGTGGTGTACTGCATCGGCACGATCGTTATTTCAGTGGGAGCTATTCCTACCTTGGAATTGTCAGCTAAGTATGTAATTAACTTTCTTCCTCGTCATGCTTTTAACAGATTTTCAGAGCTGTAACGATTTTAGGACTCATCCTAATTGCAGTAGGAACAGGCGGGATAAAGCCATGCGTTTCAGCGTTTGGAGGTGACCAATTTAAGGTTCCAGAACAAGCTAAGCAACTTGCGATGTTTTTCTCGCTTTTCTATTTCGCCATCAATGCCGGATCGTTGATCTCTACGTCGATCACACCTATTTTGAGGGAGGACGTACACTGTTTTGGCGAAAATGATTGCTTTTCATTGGCCTTTGGAGTTCCCGCCCTTTTAATGATCCTATCGATTATAATTTTTATCATCGGAAAACCACTCTATGTGATAAAAAAACCTTCGGGTAATATGATTGTTGCAGTTTCTAAATGCATAACAGAAGCGCTGAAAAAAAGATCGGTGGAAAAAGACTCGTCTCCGAAAGGGCATTGGCTTGACTACGCAGAACCAAAGTACGGGTCCCAATTAGTTGAGGACACAAAAGCACTTCTCAAAATTTTAGTACTGTATCTACCTCTTCCGGTTTTTTGGGCCCTATTCGATCAACAAGGGTCACGCTGGACCTTTCAAGCTACTCGAATGGTTGGAGATATTGGTAGCTTTACCATTAAACCCGATCAAATGCAAGTTATTAATCCTCTGCTGATTTTGGCCTTTATTCCGCTTTTCGACTATGCCCTTTATCCATTTCTTGAGAAACTTGGCCTTAAGCGCCCTTTGCAGAAATTAACAATGGGTGGTTTACTGGCAGCTGCTGCCTTTATACTATCGGGAATAGTTGATATCGAGCTAGAGAAGACCTATCCAATATTACCGACCCATGACACAGCACAAATGCGCATATTCAACATTATGCCATGCGATTATGATTTTATCACTGATATACCCAACAATGGAAATTTTACGATTACTAGTCTTTCGGTTTTCGAGGAGAAGTCGTTAAATACTTCAAAGGATCAGTTCTTTCACTATGAAGCCATATCGTCCGAGCCGAAGGCATGCCCAACTTTTTCTGGAGATGTCACAATTAAGCCAGGTCAGGCACTGAGCTATATGATTACTAGGGATAGTTCGAACACGGGCTTATTCGAATATGTTGATTCTCCAGAGAAACCAAAGAAAGGTTTTCCCAATCTTCGAGTTTTAGCAAATGCCGAAGATTTTGAAGGTCCTCTAACGTTAAAGAGCTACGATAATCTTGTTAAGGTAGACCTGAATGACACAACCCTCAGAGACGTCCCAGACGGTGAATATAAACTTTTAATAGAAGACCGCGTCATCTCCTCCATAAATTTAGAGTTGGGTGGGGTCTATACTCTTTTAATTATGGAAGATGGACAACAAGGATATGTGAGTATATTTTATTATATGGTATTAAATAGAGTATTTAAATAAAATAGAGTAAATTTTTAAAATATGCCCGGTACGGTAGCTTGTATACGTCTGCAAGAGGATGATATTTGAAAAATTGGCCTAGTATGTTAGCATATACCATCCCTCTGTAGGCACGAAAGTAATCATACTCTATAAAAAAAATATTTAATTAATAATACATACCATATTAATTCTAAAATTATATACAATGTATTAATCCTGCTATCATTTTTATTATATCAAAAACACCGATGGGTTCACGCAACAAGACGGTTACCCCCAAACTGCGTTAAATTGCTACGAAAATATTCACTAATTAAATTCTCGTACCACGGTCTTAGGATTTATTCACTGTTTTAAATAAATAAAGCGAACCTTTGGACTGTTTCCTATGCGTTGGGACTTGTACCGTGCCTTCTTTATTTAAACAATTTAAACGTTTGCTCTGGCATACCGGGCCTGATTTGGGTGTAGTACGGGTGTCTTTACTGCTTCCGTACCTGTTTTAGGCTACGTTTGGGCCTGTTAACTCTTTGCACTGTGAAGTCATTCATCTCTGGCGTGACAAAACTATTTTTTCCTACATCTCTTAAGCTACCTCTGGCGCAATATTTCATATAGAAAACGAATTAATGGGAAGCAGTTTTATTTAAAAAATGCCTTGAAATTATGTGTACGTAATTACTTCATACCTTAGATGTGATATCAAAACCACAAAAATTAAATCAGAGTTGGCCGAGAACAAACTAGGAAAACAATTATAGTGTTTCTCTTCAATTGATGCTATTGCCTCGGTTACCTTGTGGTAAATTCTATACTGCTTTTGAGGTACGGTAATTTGATAATACGAAAAGAAGTGAACAATATTTATTTGAAAATTTTAAATTTCCAAGTCAAAATTAAATTTTATAATAGCGAAAGATATGCATGTAACAATATTAAAATTATATTGTACACAATTTGAAACTTCTTTAAGTAATCTTATTTTTTAGTCACTTTTAGATCAAGATCATAAAATTATGACTATTTTTCGTTTCAGCATGTTATACAAACTTATCTTAATACCATTTTACATCCACAGAAAATTAAAAACCACGTTATAACAGAGCCAAACTCTCTTCACATGCTGTGGCAACTTCCGCAGTATATCGTGATCACAGCCGGCGAAGTTATGTTTTCAGTCACTGGCCTCGAATTTTCATTCACACAAGCTCCCGTGAGCATGAAATCCGTCCTGCAGGCGTGCTGGTTACTTGCTGTAGCCGTAGGAAATCTACTCGTGGTCTTAATAGCCGAGTTCCGAATCTTTGAGTCCCAGGTAAATGCTATGACTTTAGGTAAAACACCAAATTGTCCAAATTCTAAAAATAAAATTTTAATAGGCGGCAGAATTCTTCCTTTTTGCTGCACTTATGATCGTGGACATGGGAATTTTCATCCTTCTGGCCATGCGGTACAAGTACATGCAGCGCTCTGAAGAATCCGAAGACAGTGAGTTTTCAGATCGCAGCAGCAAAATAGCTACGAGTAAAAAGTTAGAAGAAATGGAAGCACAGAAGCAGTCCTCGAATTCAAAGGGTCAGGAGAACAGTGGATTTAGCCAGGATGAATGAGCGCTGTGCTTATGTTTGGGCGGCATACTTAAATTTTACCTTTTGTTGTACATATATTTATTATTCCGTTTTATACGTTTACAAGTCGATAGCACTAATGATATTTAAATAAATTTTATCTTAAAAACATATTTGTAGATATATAACTCCAAATATTCAGTCCTATTTACACAAGGTGTCACATCGAATGCGTATTCGTTTCGAAAAACATTATAAGGGAATTCTGGATCTGACACACCTTATGCAAAATAATTACTTATTTATTTATAAATCGATTTTTCACCATTCTTTTGTACAAAGATCTTCGTAAATATCGTTATATATAGTTTTACTTCTTTTGCATTTTATAAATATTAAAATTTAATTAAGCTGAATAAGCAAATGCGAAAATCACGTTTTCGTACCCGTAAAGTAGCTACTAAAAAATAATAGGGGGGGGGGCCTTACCCTTCTTGGATAAAAATAACTTAATAATGTTCGTAAAACTTTTATAAATTCATTTTATTCACTTTGACTTAAATTAATTCTTGCATTCATAGTGCTACAGTCAAAGGTATTAAATTTTGAATATAGTAAAATTACATTCAAAATTGATAGTTTGATTAGAACCAATTAGCGAAATAATTCGAAATAGCGTGATAACAAAGTAATTTTTTAGGAAATGGGGGATGCTGCTCCTTTTAAGAAATAGATGCATCCTTCACGCCTTTGTCGAAATCACATCATTTCAAATTTGATCGATAGGGAATTACTAAAAATATCGTGTTTTAATAATTTTTAAATAGAGGGTGCAATCCTTAATTCTTTGCCCCTTTGACCTATTCGTCTCTTTTGTAAACTTGGCCGAGATTTTGCTATAGAAGATATTTGAGCCAAGATCAAAATCGATTAAGAAATATATGGTCTGTGGAGACAATTTAAAATACATGGTGAAATGAAAGTCCCTCTCCCCTTCCACAAAGCCTACATTATTTTTTAATATGACCTAGATAGCGAGCCGATGAATGCATATGCATTTTATCAAAATCCATTAAGAAATATGGTAGCTTTCGCGGTAATAAAATCACATTTTGATCAAAATCAATTTGACTAATCAATACCGTTTTAATATACGGCTTAAAAAGATATCTTGTGAATGTACACACCAAGTTTGATCAATAAGAGTTAAGCGAGATGAAATATATCTGGTCCAAACTATTTTTACAGAAGTTAACTAACCCCTGACGCCCTACCCCTTGACCAATTCTTACAATTTATAAACTCAACAGAGATATTGATATTGGCCCAATCGATTAATACGGCCCCTATCATACATACATATAACATTTGGCTGGAAGGTATTTTTCTTCGACTAAATCTACGACCTTTAACATAAATTTTGGTATTATTCATTTTCCGAAATCGCTTCAACTAAGGTGCTATGAATGAATGACGACGATTTCATATGAAATCCAATTAAACAACGAAATTTGTTAATATACATGAGAAAAATCGTACAGAAAATGGCTTCGTGCTATTTTTTATAATTTTCCAAAAATCAAAGGTTTAAAATACGAAATAAATCTCGCTTCTAGGCCTGCTTTTTGAAGTTAAATAACGTGTTTTAAATGAATTAAATAGACAATTACGAAAGTATTTTATTACCAAGCTGGTTTTGTTTTTTAACTAAAAGAACTTGCAACTCACTCAATCCTCAATTAGTGAAGGAGTGGGATATAAGTTTTGAATATTCAAATAATAAAAATATGTATGGATTTTGAAAGGGAATATCGTAAAATGTTTAGCATATAAAATTTATTTTTAAAAAAGCTTCCACAACAGCGTTCTATAAATAGAAAACAAACAGGTTGCAGTTAGCAACGGACAAAAATTGAATAAATTTAACACACAACCACCAGATTTTTTCCAAAAAAAAAATACTACTTAAGACCCCAATCTCTGTTATGTGATGGTCTCTGTTTGGTCGAACCCTCTATGCACATACGCACCATCATGCTCCTTATTATCTAAAATTTTTTCAAATATTGTGTCCAAGCGACATTTGGCTAAAGTGTACTTGGACGAATGTTTTATTGATAAACTCCTCAGCTTTGTAACAAATTCAGCGATCGTCGTTTCTTCTTTACCTCTTCTAAGCGCTTCATGGTGCTTCTCCTAAGATAAGGTTATGAAGAATGCATTAAAAAATAATACAAAAGCTTCACCGAGATAAGTTTTATTGAATTTCAATTTTCTTACCTGAGATGTATTCGATTGCACCCTCAACACAAAATATATTGTATGCGGATGCCTTTGGAAATCAAAACAATTGGAGAACGTCTCTCGAATATCCTGAATATTTCGAAAATAAACAGTTATATACATACATACATTAGAATACATTGTATGATGATATTTCATACTTTTTCTAAATTTGTTGCTGCAGATTTATCTGCGAAGAATGTAACCATGTAATATGATCCGTACTCATTCTTCAACTGCTCCGGAGTCCCGCTGTTTACGAGTTTCCCATGCTTAAGTATTCCGATCCGGTGACATATTTCGTCTATTTCGGATACACTGTGTGAAGTTAGTAGGACCGCACGCTGCTCAGCCACCAGTTTTTTTATAGCTGCATACACTAGAGATCTTGTTACAGGATCCATGTCGCTGGTAGGCTCATCCATCAGGACTACACTAGGATTCCCGAAACAAGCTACAGCTACATTTAGTTTTCGTCTATTTCCTCCACTTAGGTTTTTAACCAGGACCTTTTCGTAGGCAGTCAGATGAAAGCTTTTGGTAGTTTTTGAGATCAACTTGAATATAAAAAATTACAATTACCTTTTATGTCCCATGCGAAATAAATTTAATTTAATGTTTTATAGAATATATTAAATCAATATTTAAGATGATAAAAAAGATCAACAAAATTATCTGTTGAATTGAAAAATTTGGTACTCTTATAGGCTTTACGCGACTGCATTAAAGGATCATAAGAGTAACTATTTCATAGCTATGACTCACGCATATACTCGTATCTAACGTGCTATTGCAGGCGTTATAGAAGCAATTGAAATGTTTTTATGCAAAGAATGGATTAACTTTCCTAGTATTGGGGAATTTATAGAAATCAAATGCGTTTTCTATGAAAGAACTTGATGCCCTGGATTTATAGGTGCCATAGACGGCACTCATGTGAAAATTTTAAAGCTAAAATACAAAAAGCATTTATACCTTAATCGTAATGGAAATCATTGCATATTTTTAATAAACTCGCAAGAGAATTAACTTGAGAATAAAATCGCTCTAAGTTAGAAAAAATTAATTTAATTAAAATTGCAATTTATCAGAAACAAAATTTTCTATTAATTAAGTTTACTCGTTATATTTAACTAATCTCAACTGTTGAAAAATATAATTAATAAAACACTGACATTACCATTTATAGAGCTACTTAGCGAGCTTTGACTCACATGCCATATAATTCAAGATAACATTGATATATTTTTGAAAATTTTTTGTATTTATCGAGTAAGTGCAATTTATTTCAAATCAAATGGCTTCTTGTAAGACTTGTGATGAAATGCAAGAAATGCCTGAAGGAACGGCTCCTGTTCGTGTTAAGTACACCCAACCGACGATGTATGATCATATGTCCAACTTTAGTCAGTTTCAGCAGACAAAAGAACGGGATAAAAAGGTTCGGCTTGTTAAAGAGAAGTTGGTATGTGAGAGTGCCAAAAATGCGAATATTAAATGGAATACAAAGAACGTGGAGGACGTGCTAAAAAATTTCAACACTCAACAAATAGCTCAATTCCAAAAAATTACTAAAGAAAATAAGGAAAGTTTGATTGAAGAGCTGTCGGACGGCAACTCTAACCCTGAGCAAAGACAGTGCAAATCAAATGAATCATTGGTGAACATGTCCAGGAGCCCGGTTAACTGTCCAGTGACTGTATGTCCTAACACGATTGGAATTACATCGGTCCTGTCTCATTTCCTCAGGGACCACCAGCAAAAGTTTTACGTGGATTTGCAAGAGGTTACAGCTGGAAGGCGCTCTGTCCTGATGTTCGACGAAATTGTGTTCACCGACTTTAATGAAAATGTCTGTTTAGGCCTACTAACGTATGCAGGAAAATCTCTGTAAGTTGTATTCAATTCCCTTCTCAAAAAAACTAATTAGTTTTTTTTAAAGAGACGAAGAGGCACGTCCTGCTGTTGTCGGCCTTTGTCGACCCAATTCCTTTCTTCCGGAAAAGTACTCTTACCTGGTGAACCATCTTCCTCTTCTTATTATGGGATGCAAAACATCGTTAACCTCCTTGCTTAAGGATCAGGAATTAGCAGAAAAATATCGAAACATAAAGGACGTAAAGCAGGACATAATCGTAATCTGGCTGGCTACAATAGAAACAACAAAGATAATTCATTGTACTATAACTGCGTTTAATAGTGAAATGACGACATCTCGGAGTATCATAACTGAGGTAATACAACTAGGAGACCAAAAATGAACTCCTATGTTTAAAACATGGGAAAAAATCATAATTTTTCGTTTTTAAGAGTTCTGCAGTCAACTAGGAACCCTTATTAGTTTTGGTATGTCCGCCCGTCTCTTTGTGTTTATGGCACAGTCCTCCTATCCTATCAATTATATGTCTATTAAAATTAAATCTAGTATACGGATGTAGATTGATGACCCAAAAAGGCGGACAAATTTTACAGATTGAAATAAATCCAAGTTTTTGATTTTGATTTGACATTCACAGTATCACAAATAATGAATTCCAAATAATTTTAAGCGCATTACTGCTCACAGGATAAACAGCTCATAAAACTGAAGCATTTCTCAATAATCAATGAAAAATTATTTTTATAAATACTTAGCGCGTAACATTTAGGTATAGTTTTATAATATCTACCCTCTTCTATTGTACAATGGGATAATATACCAAGATATTTTAATTCCTTCCACGCACTGTCCATTGGCTTTGCGTTACCTTCATCAGGCCCATTTTTGTTTATGGAGTTCTAATCTGCTGACCTGTTCTAAAGATGGCATGTGATCGAATAGAGATAGGAAAGGTGCTGAGATTGGCGGCCTTCCTGATCATAGACTTCTTCCAAAGCCCTCAACCGTTGAGTACAGAGTATGGGCATACCAAATTTCTTGGTCAGCGCACACCAACGACTGATTATATCGTTCCCAAACCCTCTTTTGACACTAGGTACAATGTCTCCAATCCATTGAAGCTGGAGTGGAGTGGAGAGGTATTTTTGCAACGGCTAGAATTATTACAAAAGCACACCGACGGCTCCAAAAGAAATGGTAGGGTAGCAGATGGTGTCTACTTTGTTGAACACCTGAATATTGCAATCTCCTTTCAACTGTCGGACCGCTGCTGGGTTTTTCAGGTAGAGGTCATGGCAATATCAGTTATCACACAATTAAGCAATACTGCGCTAACTGCTGTAGATATTTATGTCTGAACCGACAGTGAGGCCGCGATTAAAGCACTGTATGTACATATATACGACCTCTAGGGTCGTTCAATGCTCAATGATTTACTTGAGAGTCTTCGAATTACCCTCGTTTGAATGATCCCAAGTATTGCAGAGCCGACGAACTCGCAAAGATCGGCACTACTTTGTCAGATGGACAAATAAATATTTTTTTTAAATACCAGGGAACTTTAAGGGACTTTTAGAATTATAACTGCTAAATGTTTAGCGTCGGTAAAACAATGGTAATAAAAACCAAGAAATAAAGAATTTTCTGTAAACCACCACCAAACCAAGAGGTAAACTTTGTCTCTTTTGGAATTAAAGAAATTTGTTTAAACGCTGTTGGTAGAAGTCAACAAATATTCAAAGTCAACCTTGTTAATATTTAGTTGTTTTAAAAATTCTCTTAAGGTTTCTTACGGCACAAAATTGAGAGAATCTGTCTGTCATACTACCGTTCTTAACTTTAAGCAGTTATTCTTCAAGATGCAATATGTATCCAATTTACCAATCGATTACCAACTACAGATATTTTAAAAGATGTTTTATTAATTCTAATAGCTTGTTTTACCCAGAAATATATATGTATATATAGAATATATTTCGAAAATGCAGTTTTTGTTCAAAACTAGGTAGTAGATCATAGTCGGAAACTTGGATTTGTTATTTCGATCTTTAAATATAAAAGAACTGAACTAAAAATTGCATAATAAATAAATAATAAATTCTACTTAACTTACCAGCCAAATTTACGCTTTATGGTTCTTTAATAGTGGCAAAAATCTGAAAGCTTATGGTATCATAAGGAAGAAATCTGTATTTGTCCTTTTCATTTTTAAAAGTTTCTCTTTTTTAGGTTCGAGGATTAAAATACCCTCAGGCGCCGCAACATTTTATGGCAAGAGAATCAAACTACCTTATGCTTACTCGCGGAGAAATAGACCTATTATCCAACAATTCATGCAACGAAATCCAGTTGGAGATTTTTGTCCATGAGTTCGATGAATGATATATACATATGCATATATAATTCTTCAACTTCAAAATTGACTAGTTTAAGTTGCACAATCAATAAAATCAAGTCATTCTTACTTGTGGTATATTTTTAATCCTTCGCAGTTTTCCATAAAATTCAATCACTTCTGCGACAGTAAGCAACGGATCCAGCGCGCTGCTTTGTGGACAGTAGGATATTTCTTTCTGCAATGGAAAATTGGTATATTTAAAAAATTAAAGATTTATGACCGCAGACGAGCGTACGTTGAAGTAGTCAAGACGTCCTGATGAAGGATGTAATTGTCCTGACAGCATTTTGAATATGGTGGATTTTCCGGCTCCGTTCTTGCCCAGCAAGCCGTAGCACTCACCCGTCTTTACATAAAATGAAACATTTGCCACCGCCAAATCATTCCGCTTATATGATTTGCATAGATTATCGACCTTAAGAGCAAAGCACTCCGAGAGGGAAACTTTGTTGTTTCGCATGAGCGAGTTTTGAATAGATACGATTTTTAGTTCATGAGGGAAGTCATTTCGATCGTTTGCTTTTTTCATCATTCTGTAGATGAAATTGCTTTCAATGAGATAGTTCAAAGTCAAAAATATAAGTCCAACGACCACAAGTGCAATAAAATGTGGTTGAAGTAAATTGCTAGACACTGGCGACTTGTACGAATCTATGTCGAACCGCAGGAATACTTGAGCCTTTAAAGATATTTATCATTATTATTTTGTAATGCAGTTCTTTCGTTTAACTTGGTACTTACCACAATATAATTCTTGCAAATTTCAATAAGTCCATCAGCAAGGGCATGTTGTGGAAAAACGAGAAATACTCGATTTAAGAAATTCCGCCAAATTATTATTTGATCCGATTCACCCAAAATGTCGAATAAAATAATAATCGTTAAAGTGGCTAAGGGTATGATCACATTGAGGCAAAATATAGACATGTTTGCAAAACTAGCCTCTGCAAAAAGTTTTTCTACAAGATACACAGCATTAATAGATGCGAACCTGAAATGTATTCAAATAATTATTTGTATAATTTAAGAGAAGTGTGATTATCGGTTTAGGAAGTTTCTACTTATTAGGGTTGAAAAAATTCATATATTAGAGTAATTTCTAAAAATATAAGAACAAAGTAGCCAAAGTAGCCCACATCTACGGTATTTAAAACGTTGGTAACATTTATAAGCTTATAAGGTATAATTTTGAATTATATAAAAATAAAATTTAAAACAATTAAAAATTAATTTGCGAAGTTTTTTTTTACTTATGTTATGTAACCTACCTTCGTGCCAAATTTTAAGATTCTAGGTCAACGAGAAGTACCCTATAGGTTTTGATGTGGCAGTCAGTCAGTTAGTTATTATGTTTATATGAAAATACTGAAAGACCGTATTTTTTGCTGCATTCAGTACTTGGTATGAATTTCAACTTGATATTTTAACCCTTCCTGAGAAAAACGCTCTTAGCGAATGTACAGACAAACAGATGGGTAATAAAGTATATACCGTTTTTTCATTTCCATGTAAGGAATCCTAAAAAAACTATGGCGATTAGTTTATTTTATTTAATAAAGATTTATTAAAATATATTCAGTATTTTTTCATTTTATCTTTAATGTGTCCTTTCCAAAACGCTCCTTAAAATTGATTATTTTTCAATTTTACAAAGTAGAAACTTCCCAATTTAATTTAGTTGTTTTCTTACCCATACAATACCAAGAGTAAGCAGATACCATTCAAGTTGGATTTGTCGACATATACTGGGATGTTGAAGATTTTGATTACAATGACGCATAGTAAGAGTGCCACTAAAAACACCTAGAATATATAAATTTTAATCTAAAATATACTTAATAATTCTATTAATTAATTTCAACTAGACCTAGATTTTAAATTTCTCAACAACTTATTCATGTAAATTTTTCAATAGTGGACTAATAATCATATTAAGAGGTATATAAATACAAACGGTATCCAGTAAAAACGTAACTACAACAAAAAATATAGTTTATGGGTTGTAAGAAATAGAAGCACTCGGACATTTCTATATACGCCGACGATATGAAAATTTCCAAACGGATATCCTCTACCTCGGACTCACGACTACTTCAGGATGACCTCTACAATGTTAGCATTTGGTGCAATAAAAACTCTCTTGAGCTTAATGTCTCCAAATGCCAATCCATCACTTACTCCTGTAAATGCCCCTCTTCTTCCCCTAGATTTTATCGGCTATCTGATGAACCTATTATCCCCTTCGTATCCTCTCTTCGCAATCTAGGCGTCATTTGTGACAGCGAAATTAACTTTCGTGAACATATTAACAGCGTGATTGCTAGAGCCAATTCCGTGCTTGGCTTTGTGAAGCGTTTGTCCAGGGAGTTCCTTAATCCCTACGTAGCCAAATCCATCTCTGTTACCTTCGTCAGGCCTCTCATTGAATATGCTTACAAAGTGTGGTCACTTCAATTCAATCGAATCAATAAAATTGAGGTTGTCCAGCGTGGGTTCCTTCGCTTCGCTTTACGTGACCTTCCCTGTTCTGACCATCAAAACTTTCCCCCCTACGAAAACCGGCTCTTTCTGATTAACTTGCAGCCCCTATGGAAACGGCGGGACCTTGCTGATATTACTTTCATTCATCAGCTGCTTACCGGTGAGATTGACTGTTTTTCCCAACTCCAACGGATCCCCATCGACACCAATCCTCGTAACCTCCGTTTGGCACCTCTCTTTCGCCCTGCTTATCACCGTACCAACTCTGGACTTTCTGAACCTCTTCTCGAATGCTTCGGAAAGCCAACTCCCAACCCTTTTTTGACTTCCACCTGAGTAAATCTTCTCTTAGGAATGCCCTTAATTGTCCCTCCTAAAGTTGCCTGTTCTTTTTCTTTTTTTCTCTTTTTTTTTCTTAGTTTGTTATTGTTTTCTAATTTATTATATTATTTAAGTAAACTTTTTGTTTTGTTAGTAGCTTGTATTAAGCGATTAGTAAATAAATAAATAAATATAGCGTAGGTTCACTTGATCGCCTTCTAGTAGTTATTCTCTGCCATTTAACGGATCATTCTCTAAACAATACGGAGGAATACTAATATGATGAAATGATTGTTTGTAAATCTTATTATGCTCCTTAGTAATTGATCGATAACCGACAAAATGACCGATGTATGTTAATTTTTCTGAATCGTGATTCTCACAATGTTAAAATCACTCAACATTTTGCCTTTGCTTACACGGAGATCGCTTTTTGTCTAATAAAGACGCGGTACCTAATTTTAGTCATTTTTCTTGAGTCGCCTCATAGAGTATATTCAAAAATTAGATACGTACAGCATTTTGTTGTTCTTAAAACAAGAAAACACAAAAATCTAGAGCGATGAATCGTAAACCTCCGACAATGCAATTTTCACAGGCTGGTCCAAATCCGTCAAAGGAGTTGAAGCCGATATTTTTTCCTATACATTCGATGTTAGGGAGGGCTCCTTGAGCCAGCGTCTTCCAAGCCGGAGATTCTCTCTATTATGAAGGTTTACGATGCTTTAATCAAACGAAAATTATACAAAATGTGTGTTTGATTAAAACAGATGTTAGCAATTCTCATAGACCCGATAGCCGCTCGATTTTTAAAACACTAGACAGGTCGCTACCCGAACCAACGAGCTTGCTCCTTACTCTTTATATCCCTTTGATCAAATTTTAGTGCGAAAAACAAATAAAGCTGCTTTTAGTGAGTTATTTACAGTGAGTGAGTTAATGAGCTATTTACAATCTAGATGAATTTATAGTGTTATTTACGAGTATGGAAAAATATTATTTCACCAATGTAAATGGCAGCATTTAGCAACAAAATGATAGCAATAATGTTGTCTTGTTTGATAGCTATAAAAGTTATTATACTAAAAAAGAGAAAAGATTTTGTCGATCATTGAAAAATGCTTCTACTGATTTAATTCTTCCAGAAGACCCACCTCTGAAAATTCAGTAAGAAAAATTTCTTAATTTCATTAAAAATAATGCATAATACCAAGAGCTGAAAGAATCTTAATTTTCTACAGTTACGTTTAAATACTAGAAGTTATATCAATCGAAGATACAACTCTCTACAATCTCGAAACCTCAAGGTTACTTACTGAAACTAAAAATTTCAGGAAAAATACAAAATCGGTACAGTAGAAAATAAAAGGAATAATTAAATTATTCAAATCATTCATAGAATAATGAATGTAAGACTTATACAATGCCACCTTTTTAAACTATGATTCTTCAGTGCTTATACGTTTATATCAACAGTGGTGGCCCTTAAAATTTATTTAATAAATATAAAAGAATTAATCTTAAATTTCTGCGGTAAAGTACATTATTTGACCAGTACCATAAACCAAAAGGTAAAACAAAAACGTTATCCATATACCATAAGAACCTCATCTTATGACTCAGATTTTTTTGCGATTACTTACTAGAAAATCCCAGAAGAATGCAACGCTCCAATAGGTCCTAAATGTAATCCCACACAACTTTTGCTGAAGTTTTTCTCCAGACACTCGTTCGTTAACGATAAAAACGGAGGAACCCGCTACAACCAAACTGAAGGCAATAAGAATAATTAGCGATATGCCAGCATCAGCGGCTTGTTGCAATCTGAAAAAAAAAATTATTTTAAAACTTATGTTTTCTTTGTACCAAAGCTACAGCACTTACATGGAAGAAGTGCTCATCTCTTTCTCCCCAACTTTCATTGGATGGTTAATAGTGGAGATTTGATAAGAAAGATCCTCCATCTCCGTTTGTAGCATATGCGAATTAAGATCGTTAAGCCAAGCCATCATTGAATGATATCCTTTGTTGTTGTACCAAACAAATGCTCGAGACTGGTTAAAGGTAATACCTCCGTACCTCTTCATGTGAAAATCATCGTCTGTATCCAAAAGCCAGCGGAAAGCCTTTTCCGAATTATCAAAGTTTCTGCAGGATTTACAGAGCTCTTTTAATTCTTTATGAGTACTAAGAGTAAAATTAGTTTCATTTTCCATTCCTAAGAATTCGGTCGTGCCTGGGTAAAGACTTCGAGACAAATTTAGTGGATTATCATACTGGCCAGATGGTCTCAATTGCATAAAGCTCATTGCAATGACTTCGAACAGAATTGGGAGGATCAGAACACAAAGAAGTAATCTAAAATTTCGGCGGAAGTGCAATAATCGTTTCCACAGTAAGCTCTTTATAATCTGTTTACTTCCTAAAGTGGGCTCTAAAGGTTCATCTTTTGCTTCCAAATCGATTGTTTCATACTTTCCACCATAAAAACCATTCCTAATTCCACTTTGTGCATTCAGACTGTTGAATACTTCTTCTAGGGTTTTTGAGATTACTGAAATATTTTTTATTTTTCCCTCTTTCTGCAAATTTGTTAAGTATTTAAATAGATCTCCTTCCCTATTAAAATAAAATGACTAGTCTTTAGAAAGTTCAAATTTTGATTAAATAGAAAATTTACTGATTTTTTTCCTGATTGTACGGTAACGTGCACTTAAGTTCACCCGCATGCTGAATGGTGTCGTACTTATCTAAATATTGACCCAAATTTGATTTAATCTCTTCGATAATTTCATTTTTATTGTCGGGTGCTTTTATTAAAATGTCGAAGGATTTTGTGAAAAGATGTTTCAAAGTCTGTGGATTGTGTTCCGCAATAACTTTTCCCTAAAATGAGAGTTAAATAGGACAAATAATTGATGAAATCAACGACAGGACATGCCTCATTTAGAATGAGAATTGAATCGCTGAGTTGCTCAGCTTCATCCAATTGATGGGTTGTAAGAATTACAGCTCTGCCCCAGCGGAGGGTTTCTATAAGCTCCCACACACACCTCCTCGCCTTTGTGTCCACTCCACTGCAAGGTTCATCCAGAATAACAACATTTGGAGAGCCTAAAATAATTATTGTTGTTATTAACTCAACGCAGAGTAAGCTATTCCAATATTACAGAAAATATAGATCAAGATGATTATAATATTTAAAACGACTTAATCTGCACATACAAAAAAAAAACTTATTAGATAGTACGGTAGATAAAAATTAATCTTCCAATCGAATATCAAAAATCGCACTCCTGTCCCATTTGTTCAAATTCAAAATGTTTCCATTCAAAAATCACAATCTCACAGATTTTTATTTCTTCGAACTGAGTCGTCGTTATATCGGGTTGGGTTAGGTACGTTTTTCTATTTCTGTAACCAAAGTCGCAACAACCGATATTCACTGTACTTCAAATTTATACAAGTGAAAACATCTCGACAATATTCTTTATCATCTTTCGGAAGGCGTTTTGTGTTCATTAGTAATTTTTCTTGAAAGTTTGTCACATTTCATAAACTGTTCAGGCCCCTGGTTGTTTAGTTTTTCGTTATTTTTCTATTTTTACAACATTATAATCAATATCAGGTTGTTCTGAATTGTGTTTTTTACTTCATGGTCATGCTTTAAATATTACTTTGTCAGCTTTTTAATAAATGGGTGATTCATTATTTTTATTTAGTTACTCCTAACTCCAACAATTACGTAAAATTGATTTTTCGGTACTAAAGAGAAGAGAAATGTAACATATCATACACCTTTATAACCCTTTTCTAACATCATGACAAACAAACTTTTCATGAGTCGTCTGCTATGACTTCCATTCATTATCTATTTTCTGAAATAATTGGCTTGTGAAAAGATCTACCAGTGATTCGACGACAAATTCACTCACTGCAGGCCTGTATAATTTTAAAATATGTAAGCGTACTTAGCAAAATTATCAAAATTTATACTACTTTTAAACTTTACGATTTATTTCATTTGTTTAACTGGTATATTTTTATTTAAAACATGCCGTCTTTCAAGGGCTAATCTATTCTAGATCACAAGTACGCAGAGTGCTCAATATTAACCCTTAGAATTCAAACTCCTTATGATTATACTTACCAATGAATGCTATAGCTACACAAAGTCTCCTCTGATAACCACCAGAAAGCTTAGACGCCACATAATTTTCGTATTTACCAAATTTCAAACTTTTTAAAGTTTTCACCACCTCAAGATCAAAATTATTCTGTAATTTAATTTTTGCATAAAGTTCCAAGTGCTCTCTTGCAGTAAGATGGGGAATAAGAACATTGTCCTGAGAACAAATTCCGACTTGTTCAAGCCCACCGTCGCGATCAGCAAGAGCCTGAGAAAGTTTGACACTCCCACTGGTCGGTTTTACTTGACCCGTGATCATTTTGCTGTAAAAAAACTCATTAGTTAATATGCTGAAATAGAGGTAGTTGAAAATTTTACATGATTGTACTTTTGCCAGCTCCATTTCGACCCAACAAGCAGGTGACATGGTTTTTGTGGAAATTCGCTGATACGTTACATACAGCCATACTATTTCCATTATAAATTACTGATACATTTTCGATAGATGCACCCAAATTGGCGTCCATATCCATCCGAGCGACTTGATGGAATTTATATTCATCTGCATAGAACAATTTAGTTTTATTCATTTTATGGAGAGATTGGTTTAAAGTAAGACGCTATAGTAGCTGCTTTGATGATATTTCATTATAATTTACTTTCAAATAATATTTTTTTTCCAAAGTGATTAAACAAAACTATTGAACTCAATTAGATCACTGATCACAGAAATATCAGAAACTCCAAATAATCATATGATTCACGTTAAATTTTAGATCGTTTATAAAATGACTGAATGAATGATCTTTTGAGGTATTTTTGCTAGCAGTCTGTAAAATAAAATATTTTCGACAAAATCACGTTTGAATTTATTTTTTAAGAAAACTTATGCTTTATAGTGTGATCTTAAATCGTAACGATTGTAAAAACATCAAATTGAGGAACAAAAGCAATTTAATATAATTTAATAATTTGAAAACTTGTTTTTGATCTTACCATTTTTAAAATACGATATAATGTATCCAACAATCGCGTACAGGAATCCATCTAAAACAATCATACTCAATGCAAAGCCAAACTGTCCTTCAAACATTCCGGTAAGAGTTAATCCTTTTTCTTGGAGTTCAAGTCTCATTATATGATCCCAAGCATAACAGAATGCGGTGGATAAAGACAAATTAGACACAAAATTAAGAAACGGCGTTAGTTTTGTGTCCAAGGATATAATTATAATGTAAGGCATAAATGTCATTAGGAACAATATTGATGAAGATACTGATCCAATACTCGCTGACGCGAATGCGTTCGAACATAAATAGCTGGAAATAAATCTTAATAATTGAAAGAATAGACGAATTAAAGATAACAAACCAAAAGGATAAAATGCATAGACCATACACGAGCAGAAAAATAAATACAATGATGATATTGGTGTGTTCAATTATTCCACCCGAGTACAAAATAATACACGCTAAAAGAAAAATAATAATCATCTCAATTAAGGTAGAGATCGCCCAGGCGAGGATTTCTGAAGATGCTTCTAAACCCATAGAGCGCATCAGCTGAAAAAGAAATAAAATAAGCTCTATTAGACTTTTTCTAAGTTTATAAATTCCGAAATAAAAATAGTAACTATTTTTATAATAATTTTTTATGGTTTTTTATCTTTCAGTTGGGGAAAGTTTTAAAGACTATATGTAAATATTAAAATAAATATAATTTAATCTTTTAAACCTGCACATGAGCCTATTTCAATTTAGGACCAAATTTTCAGTCGTCAGATCAATTTAGCTACATTAATAGTATATTACGATACAAGAGCGGTAAGGAGCACGGAGAACTAACAAATGAGATGGCTAACGAGCTTACCAAGAAATGCTTCTCACGCAATTGCCTCAATAGGTATCCGTTCAGCTTATTGAAACTAGAAATAGCCAGAACAGAACGTTTCAGCCGGCAAATGAAAGGTGGAGAAATCTAGAATCCTAAAATGCAGCTAGACCAGCATGATTACAAAATTTAAAAAAAAAAACGATAAACTTGCGAAGGTATGTCCATAAAGTCGTCCGCAATTTCTGTGATTGGCGAGACTTAAAACATTGAGTCAGTCCACTTTCAATGCCCGGGAGGATGTCGCCAGAATTGATTTGAATCAATTGGCTAATTTTGTAGGCAGCTGTGCCTGGTTCTAAACATTCTTCTAAACGCAACAGACTCAAGCTAATTTATATAATTCTTTGTTAGCTTTAGCTCCTAAAGAGGTTTAAATCTTGGTATCAGAGCCCAGACCCAAGCGGTATTGAAGCTGATATTGAAGTGTTAAATTTTACCAAAAGGAAATAACAACTACCCCTTGAATTGATACTTATTTTCAGGTAGAACTGCACTGCACTACAAACAAATTTATCAAAACAGAGCATTCGCTATGATTTACATATACATATACTATACGTACTTCTATCATAAAAATCTTCAATTTTAAATAGTTTCTACTGAATGCAGCTCGTCATAGTTAGCGTGTTAAAAAAATTTATAATTAATTGGACTCGTCATTTATGTTCAAGGGGTTAAATATGTCCTTGAAAAAAATTCAAAGGGCCCAACAAAAATAATATTTAAAGTAAAAAAAAACACGGTAACGTTTAACGATAACAGATGTGATTATAAAATTTTTACTTGTTGACCAAATTCAGTCAAAATAATGTAAAAATATAATAAAATAAAAATAGTTAAAATAATAGCGTTTGACCACTGTAATATATAACTAAACCAACCATTGTATTTTTGCTCTCCTTCATCCAAATTCTGTATCGGATGCAAGTGGCTATTTGCACGAGCAACCCCATGAAGAATGCCATTTGAACAGATTGCGCCAGATATAAGCCCCTTTTAAAGCTATGAGAAATGGATAAATCATGTATTTATTGATTTTGGTAAAAACAGTGGTTTCGTACTCATCCTTTATATAACTGGGATACGGAAACTGTTTTGTGTAAACTAGAACATCATCGATTCCAAAATCGTTCTTTTCTTCTTTAGCCATTCCGCCTAAAAGAAGCCCCAACAATCCCTCCAGTTGCCTTCTTTTCCTACTGAGTGCCTTTGTGCCATCTGAGATATTAAAGTTATCTGTTAAATTTGCAAATACGTTGAGATCGGCAGAGTTTTCTATCGAACTGGTAAATGGATTACTAGTAGTAAAATCGGTTTTTGGCGTGGTTGGATCAGTTTGTGAGATGGTAGGTTCGGTTTGTTGTGGGGATGCGCTTGTGGTAAGATCTGTCTGTGGTGGTGAAATACTCGTGCTAGAATTCAGTTGAGATGGCATAAATTGCGTAAGCCTACTCAAAAGCTGGCTATCAAGGGAGGCTTTATTGGATATTTGCACAGTCTCACTCCCCGGAGTCTCCGTAGTTAAAGACGTTTGAGTTGTAGTAGATGAAATTTCGATATTTTCCTGGTTTGGAGAGGAAGAGCTTTTGTCATCATCCCAACCGAAATCCCAATTATCATCGTCATCTTTTACAGTTTTTGGCTTTTCGGTTGCTGGAGCATCCATTTCCAGTTTTAAGCCCTTTTTGTACTTTGCTATTGCAACATCAATGATATGCTTTATTTGGACGAATCCTCGATGGTATCTCAGATTCTCTACCATACTCCCCTCTGGGCCTGGAAACCAGAATCGATTCTTCATCTCGATCGTTTCAGGACTATTGTCTGGTTCCATACGAATTTTGTACACCACATTTTTGTCTTCTGTTTTATTGAAATATATTCCTGCCAAAAACAACCTTTTCTTGCTTAGATCAAAAGAAATCCTTTCCATTTCTTTTTCCGAATCAACGGAAATGAAACGATCCACTGAGAAACATTCAAAAATATTATTAACAGTTTCCGAAACTTCGGATACTCTATCATCTGTTAGAATCACATTCATAACAGACTCAATCTCTTCGACATTTACTAAGTCTCCAAGTGTTGCTTTTACAAAAGGCGACTTCGCTAACTCAATTAACGATTGGAATGTTTTCTTCGCTTTTTCTTCAGTTCGTATCTTATGCAGAACGGTTTTTATGGATAATGCCAAATTTTTAAGCTTATTAAAATCATCCAACGTTGCATTCGCCTAAATTCGTATTGATTTTAATTAACTCAAAATAAAAGCAATTCATTTGCTCACCTGTTTTACAATCGCTGAGGTTTCGTTATTCTCTGGACCGTAAACTATCCTTCCCTGAATAATTGGTTTCACCTGTGACCAGGTCATCTTCCCTTTATTGCTGGTTATTATATCTTTGTACAACTGCTTGCAATAGGCCGCTTTGAGTAAGTACAAAATAAAGTTTTTATATTACTCAAAAAATTATAAACCTACTTGGCATTGCTTCAAGTTCATCTCTGTTCACTGAATTGAAATCTTCGCTTTCTAAAATATTATCCACGTAACGAATATTTTCGTTACTGGGAAACGGCATCCCACAGATGAATTTTCCTGATTGTGAAAATATCACATTATCTGCAGTTGAAAAATAAATTGATCTTTTAACAATTTGCATTTAACCACCTGTATATAAAGTGTTTGAATTTTATAACACGCAGAACAAAAAAATTTTTTAATTTCTTCAAAAACAAAATACTAAAAGAGGTATATAGTATTTTATTGTTTGGCGTGAGGTTATTATTATTTTACAGACCTAATTGGCATTACTGGGAAAAGCTCAATAACTAAGCTACTGAAAATTTTTAATTCTAAAATTTTAATTTATTGATAGTGCAAGGAAAATGAGTTACTTCATACCAGCAATATATATAGGATGTACTTGGAAACAATCTACAGAAAGGAATATTTCAAAATGCCTCATATCTGTTACCAGACTCGAAATAATTAGTTTTCTGAAAATTTCATATAATAAAACCTCAAGAATTAAGTTTCAAAAACATATGCGAAGTAAATCAATCGTTGTTAAATATGTAGAGTTGTTTTGGAGGAATAAGAATATTTACGCATATTGCCATCAAGCAAACTTTATTTATGGAGATAAGGATTAATAGAGAACTGTGATAACCTACAGTTTTTGAATTTTAACCCTTTCACAGTGTTTGACGATATTCGTCATAGAAAATTGCTACATTTGGCGTAACATTTGTTTTGATACAAATGGGGAAAACTTACTTAATATATTTCTTTTATTAGAATAAATGAATCAGATAATAATATACATACCATATGTACATATGTGCAACGCAAATAAAATAGCTTTCAGTAATTCGAGTAATTTCTTGTAGAAATTGCACAAACTTCATCTACTATCTTTGAAAAATGAATACGCCACTCAGGTGCAGATTCAGAGGCTCGAGGGGAGTCATGGGCATCAGGCCCCTATGCCTAGTTTATGTTTCGATTATTTAAGATTCCATTAATAATTATATTGCATTGATGAATTTTGAGACGATTAAATCATTGATTTTTTAAGTAAACAAACTTGTGACATTGCTATTTTGCTTTAATTTGCTTTAATTTTGCATTGACTTCGTTTACTCTGTGTTTGACGAGTATACTCACCATGTTTGCTTAAAAACAAAATAAAATTTACTTTTTCATTCGATATATGGTATGTAATATTTTCTAATATAAATTTTACTTAACTTCGGAGATATAAGAAGGATAACGAAATCGTATTTTCCAAATACAATGTTACTAATAATTCCATCTTTCTAACAAGCTAATGAAAGCGCGTACAAGGTTTTCAAAAACAATCTGTATTTGAAAACATTTAAAGTAAATATCGTTTTTGATGGATTTTATTATATAGTAATATAATAATAAATGAATTTATATGAATGAATAAAAAAATATATTTTGAGATTTTCTAATATTAATCAATTTAGTAATTTTTCACTGCAGGTTCTCTGGCGGCTCTCGATCAAACCGAAACCCATTTAAAGGAAGGAAGAATTTTTAAATCATTTATTTTTTTTTAGAATTTCAATATATTTATATTTTTTTCATAACATTCACACTATGTATGTTAAAGTAAACAAAAAAGCATACTCGTACGTACGCGTCCTCCTTTTTAAAACATGGTATAAGGTAAGGCTAGAAATTTTTAAATAATAATTTTAAAAAATGTTTACAATAATTCACAAAGGAATCCAAAACATAGCTTTAATCTTTGGGACATTTGTGTAGGCATATTCAAACAATTTAAATATTTACTTTGCTTTTTATGTCATCCCAATCTATTTTTTGCGAGGTGTAAATATTTTGTAACTCAACACCTCTAGTGCAGATCGAGGGGTGAACTACTTGTGAGTTATCCAGCCACAAAAATTTACTGAAACGAATCTTACTCGTATATCGTATGCGTTTTATTTAAACATAAAATTAAGTGAAAACGAAATTTTGCAATATCAAAAAAGCCTCAACCCGCATAAAGCATCCGGCAAAATTATGTAAGTTTCACAACAAAAGCTCATATGGTTCCTATCATGACAGCAATATTTCCCTCATAATTACGATATGCAAATGTGTGTTGCAATACAATCGAGAAACAGTTGCAATTTTAAATTTTGCTCCGGCAAAGACATAAAGTTCTTGAAAACAACAATGAGAATTGCTTTCCACGGGCAAGTGGTGTGAAAATAAAAGCGAATTTTTCCCAAATAACAATAGCTCTGTAATAGTCTATTTTATTAAATGCAATGCCTCGAAAATTTAAGTTAATCTGAATCGATTTAAAAGAAAACAAACAATGAGAGTTGAAGAATAAGATACAAGAATGAAAAGAACTGACCTGAGAAAAGTTTTTTAATGTCGAAATTTGTGCCCAGCATTTTCTTAATTTCCGGAACCCATTTGATAGTTTCTTGAATGTATTCTGGAATAAAAACTCAATATAATTCTACTATCCAAAATTAATTAATACGTGAAATTTACCTTGTATGACCCCAATTTTAGGATGTGTTGCAAGCGTCGTCAAAGCGGTGACGAAGCTCATCTTCTTCGGGAGGTTAATCACGGTATCGTACAGTGTTTTATCATTGAGGAACGTTTGAACAATTTTCAGAATTGGTGTAAGACTACAAAAGACCAGACGTAGAAGAAAACAGAATTTCAAGAATTCTAAAGATTTTTTATTTATACTTACGGAGCATTTTGAAACTGTGAGTACTCCTCATAAGGAACGGGGCTTTGGCATTTATTTTCTATTGTGCAAATGTACGAATGGAAAAACGGAAGTAGGTTATCTTTAGTAGGCAGAAGTCTAGTTGGAAATTGGCATTCTTTAATCACTTCAGGCTGGAACCGATTTCTGAGCATATATAAAGATGCGAATATAATGCAAGGCCACACGAATTGAACAATCGTCATCCACTGCAAAAAACATGTTTATTTATTACATATATCTTTGCATTTTAAAAACATTGCCATGTTACTTACAGGTTGCCTTAGTCTGACGAGAGCATCCTTTTTTATTAGCGCCTTCACCTGCCTAATGCTGAAAGATTGTTTTAAACACTTCATGTTTTCTCAACGTCTTTTCATTTTTAGCTGAAATGTGAAAGCGAATTATAATTACATAATTATTTCACTGAGAGTCATGAAATTTTCAGAAAATTAAATGAATTATTTTTATATAGCTATTCTATCACTAACTTGGTATATTTAACTGATTTTAAATACTCCCGAACTGCCACTTTTATAACGCTTTAGAGTTTATTTGCACAAATGGGCATACCTTGAAATTTCTTCTCAGTTTTCCATTAATTAGTCAATAACAAACAAAGCAAGATAGTCCAATTTCGCATTTTATGGATTAAGCGTCTTGTGTATGTTTAGGTAATTTAGCACAACGTACAACTTTGTCGTTCTGTTAAAAGTATTTTGATATGTTAAACATAATTATCTATTTAAATTTAATGCGAATTCAGAAGTGTTTAGTATTCTCTCCCATTTTCTTTTTTGAGTAACCTTTATTTTGTATTACCGCTTGAATTTGATCTAGCATACTACTTAAATGCTTACTGCTGGCAATTTTCCGGCTCTATGGTAGAGACTCCATGTTTTGTATTTAAGAGCACAATTCTTGAGAGTTATTCTAGAGATGAACATTATCTGAAGCTAAACACACCTTTGTTATTTTAGCAGTATAGCAGACAAGGCGGACAACTGTAGCATTCAACTAAAATACGTTAAAATGTGGCGAAAAAATTACAAAAATGTAGTGATACGGAGCCCACAATTTTCAACATTATTTTATATTTTTAAACAATAGTAAAATAATTAATTTTTTGTAATTCATGTATGTAAAAATTCAGCATAATTGTAAAAACTCTATAATTCAAGGCAAACAAAAATCGGACAACCGAAAAAAAGTTAACAAAATATGTAAATCTTTTAGTTTTAATATTTAGTGGCAAATCCTTTTGGCTCAATTACAGCCTTTAATCGATTTGGCATCGATTTAACTAAGTTTGCAAAAATTTAGGTTCAATATTATTCCATTCGTACTGTAAGCTATCTTTTATTTGACTCATGTTAGTAAATGTCTTATGTAAAGTTTTCTAGAAAGTTTTTTCCACAAATGTTCAATAACATTCAAATCCGGTGACTTGGCGGGTGTTCGCAATAATTTGGGGCAATTGTGTATTAACCAAAGTCTTGCAACTTCCGATGTACGAGTATACTTCGGATTGTCGTCTTGGTAATATGCAAAGTTTTCTAAAATGCCCAATTTCTCTGCACTCCGCTTAACATTTGCCTTCAGAGTGTATAGGTAAGTATATCTGTCCATTTTACCTTCGATTAAATGCAGATTACCTAACCATACATCCCCAAACCATCACTGATCCGGGATACGGGATTACGGGAATTCAGTGTTGGGCTTTCGCCACACGTACGTTCCTCCATCCGATCCCTGTAAGTTGAACTTAATTTCATCTGTAAGTAGGACCTATATATTGTACATATATAAAGTAGAGACACTAAAATAATTAATTAAATACCTAAAAAGAGTTCTTACATTTTCCCAAAATTGATAGTCCTTCAACAAATATTCCTTAGCAAATTTTAAGTGAAATTTCTTATTTTTAACACTAATAAATGGTTTTTTTCTAGCGACTCATCATTTCTTCTTAATATTTTTCGCACTGTTTCAACAGAAACATCCTTTCTAATATTGTTTTGTACAACATATTCAACTCTTTGGCTCTTTTGAATGGGTTTCGCTTTACTTCTAATAGAACACGTTTTCATCGCGATCATTTAATATTTTTCCTTGCCCTTGGCTGCTTTTATTTTCTATTCTATTTTCATCACGATATCTTCTTATAATATCATGGATGGTAGAATGATTTCGCCCAACGATATCTCCAATTTCCGCATAGTTTTTCCCTCTCCATACAGTTTAATGACTAGTTGCCGAAAAGTTGTTTGCTTTCCTTTTGACGCTATTTGCAATTATTTTCTGCGCAGTTTTACTAACAAGGTACTTCTGAATGCTCGCTCGAACTACTCAAACAGAAGGAAATTAATCCTTTTAAATCCTTTTTTTGTTTGTCCGATTATTTGTTTGACTAGAAGTTCGAACCTTTTATAATTATGTTCGATTTTTACATACATCAATTGGCAATTTTATTTTTTTTTAGAATATTTAAAACATATAGCTAATGAGAAAAAGTATGAGCTGGATATCATTAATATCGAACAATTATTTAATCATATTTTCATATGTTCTACATGAGCGCTAACGTTGTCCGATTATTCGTTTGACCCACTGTACATCTCTCACAGATGCACCCGAGAACTTGATAGTTCTTTTCAAACAATATGAGTGAAAGGTTTATTCCCGCTTTTATACGACCCTTTTGCCTTTTTGACCTTTTAGATGACCCTTTTAGCTATTTAAACTTTAACTACAATCGCTATATTTTCCAATTTTCGTAACTTTACACGAAATCCTTCTTCTTTTGTCATGCAGTTAAGAAACGCTTTTCCATTGCCAGAAGAAGTTTATTCATAACATTTTCTTTTATTGCCATATCATACTTTATAGGAACTATGTGCTTTTTTTAATGCTTACAAAATATCGGCAGAAAGTTCTTACCAATCGATTGGTTGCACACCGCGGTTATTTCTTTTGTCGTCAATTGACGTCGGCGCTTCACATTTTCGTTTTTTTTTCGATACACGAACATTTAAAAGATTTTACCCCGTTTTGTTATTTCCTTTTACATTGCCTGTTATTGAAAATATTTTTTTTATATCCCGAATCATAATCTGCTATATGCTTAAACTTTTAGATATGTACTTAAATTTCCTTAACAATTTCTTTATTTTCCAAAGTCACTTTCACTTACTTTAACTAAAACCTTCACTTTAATATGCTACATTTTGTAATATGACTAAATATAAACCATAGTTGTAAATAAAATTAATTTTGAGTCATGGAAGCAGTACTACTAATAAAATAATCATAGTAGGCGAACTATTTTGCTTCGCTTTTTGAGGTAGGCGAACTATTTATTATGCTTCGTTTGTGGTTTTGGTTTTTAACGAATTTTATTGTAAATGAAGAATTATTGTTGTTTTTTTTTAATAATCATTGAAAAGTGTATATAATAAGTTTAAAACTGAGTACAATAATTTGTTCTTCATTATTCCAGAAATGATAACATTTTATTAGTTTTTTTCTTCCAAGAAGTCATTAAAAAGCGGATGGATGAACTATTTTGCATTGGAAGAGTATAATCCCCTGCTTCTGGATGTAAAATAGCCGCAGCATAAGTTTAAAAATTAACAGAACGAATGACCGATAATTTCAAAAAATAAAATTACAAATGTAATCTATAAATGAAATAATCTTTAGTAATTCGCAGCACACCACTTAAACTTTTTATTTTTTTTCCTTCACTCTTTACCTAAATATGTATTAATGTGAATATTTCTGGGCTAACTAGCGTATAGATAAGAAGGTAATAAATTTTCAATCCATATACTGGACTATATTTATCAAGCTGTAATAATTAACGACCTCCTATGTTAAAAACAAAACAATCTACAAATATTTTATTTTTAAAATCTGGTTTAAAAGAAAACTCAGTTTAGTAGAAAAATCAAAAATAAGTTTTTTTACAAGTCATGAAAACTTGCCAGAAGCAAAAGAAGAAAAACCATACACAAATTTTGCAAAATAGAATGTCATGACGGTTTTGGTAACCTATACTGAGTTATCATTAAAATTATTATACTCGTTAAACAAGTACATCTTACTTCGTAATAGTTAAGATAACTAATGTTCTTATATAATTTATATTTATTAGGTCTACCGGAAAGTTCTCTCCGATAATTTCGTTTCAAGTTTGAATATATTTGGATATGTTCGTTTGAGTTATGGTATATGTGGCTGTATATTTTTATAATTGTGCTTATTATGTGCCCTTCGAAATTAACTACAACAAAGATACCTCATGTCATTGTCAGTGTGTCGAAATTTGTTAAAAGTTTTTGGTGAAGATGCTGTTGCGGACAGAACGTGTAGGAGATGGTTCAAAAAATTTAAAGCAGGTGAATTCGGCCTTAGTGATAAGCCACGCTCTGGGTTGATGACGATCTTTTTAAGACCATGATAGATCAAATGATGAAAAGTGGATTATATATGAAAACATCGTAAGGAAAACAGCGTGAAACCGGAAAACATGCCTTCTTCACCTCTACAACGAACTTGAGCCTTAAAAAGAGAATACTGTGAATATAGTGGGACATGCAAGGTCCAATCCATTATGAGCTTTTGGAACCCAAGAAAAAGCTAAATTTGGAGAAATACAGTCAACAAATGGACGAGTTAATAAAGTACTCCAAGAAAAAAGGCTGACAATATTCAATAGAAAGGAAATCATACTGCATCACGATAATGCTAGACCACATGCTGCTTTGGCGACTCGCCAGAAAATCTCAGAGCTATGATGGGAAATTCTTTCGCATTGACCATACTCCCCAGACCTTAACCATCAGATTTTCACCTATTCCTTTCTTTACAAAATTATTTGATAAGAAAAAAATTCAAAAATGAAGAAAACGTTTACGTTTACAGTAGTGCTGCTGTAGTTTTTCGCATCCAAAGATTTTCTTCAAAAATAGGTTTTATAAATTGCCATCATGCTGGGAAGAAGTCATAAGGAACGATGGAAATTAATTATATCGTACAATAAATCTAGTTAAATATGCTAAAAATGGTATCATTTTCTTCCTCTTCAAAAACGGATAGAACTTTCCGGTAGACCTAATATTTAAAACGTTCATTCATTAGCTTTTTGTTACAAAATTTCATGAAAAGAAGAAAAGAAGACAAAATATGTCGAGAATATTTAATGGAATGTAATTTATTAATATTACAACATTACAAAATTTCCGTTTTATATCAATTTCATTAGATATATTATATTTGTATTCCATGGTCGAAAATATATTGAAATTACAATGACCTTATTATTATGTTTATTTGTGATTTAAGGGGTTGCATACCACCAGTTTGTATTTTTCTGTTTTTTGCAATATTTTTCGGGTACATATTATTGAAAATTATAAGTTTAATACTATAAATTAGGTTTTTAACTTAAACAAACAAAATTTAATGTTTGTAAGACTTCATATCTGTACGATTTATTTTAAGTATTTAAGAAAAAACCAATGAATCGGAATAATTTTTCTAAATTACTTTAAGAATTCAGTTTGCACTATAAAAAACCTAACATGGTCTGTCTGTTATCTAACATTTGTGTCTGAATTGATAACCGTTCTGTGCCCTTCAAAATATAGTATTAAGTCTAAATTGTATAGATAAATATTAGATTTTGATTTTGGGATTACCTAACGATCTAGTCTAGTCTTTCAACTTTAACTCTTGCTTTATTTATATTCAGTTCAAGGTACAACTTTTTCTCTAGTCTAACCCACAATATTACAAAGGTCTTTAAATTGTTTTGAAAACCGGTTTATGTGATGCGAATTTTATGTACTTAAAATAAGCAAAAAGAAAATATCTGCTACCATTATTAAAACGTTCGGATGAGTAGTGACGCATCAATTTTATTTTTATTACCATAATCACTGATAGACCTTAATGAAATCTAATCGAAAAAGTAAATGAAGTGAAATAAAATTTTGTCCCCTCAAATCCAATATCTTTCGGTACAAGCCGCAAAATTAATAAGAAATAAAACAATGTCCATTTTCAAGTTCACCGATGAAATTAAGATTCATGCTATCCTTCAAACCGTTCAAATAAACAAAAAAAACAAAATAGTTGCTACTATTTAACGACGATTGCACTTAAGGTGTAAAACCTGCTTGACCACTTCATGTTTGGTTTTCGGCGATTTCGTCGAGCGAGCGTGATTAAAAAGTTTCGCATTAAATTTTTTTACAAATGAAAAAATACTTCTCTTGATCACGTCATGTACTATACTCTTACATATAACTTTATTATATGTAAGAGTGTAGTTTCAAGCAGTCGACGCTACTATCAAATCGTCCGTAGCTAATCAAAGATAGTTTTATATTACACTAAATTTTTTATTGCATGCATATATTCCACTTATATTGAAGCTCAAAATCAACTTAGAAAGATGAAATCTTATTTATATCACTACAATGCAATTTATTCTGTATTGTGCTTTTTAGAATTCAATCTCACTGGCGAAAAATGCAGAGAAGAATTAACAACTTATTGAGCTGTCTTCAAACAAAACATTTGCATGCGTTTTACTTATTTTTTAATGACGTGCGTGGATGAATAAAACCTGATCAGAGAATAAAACTCCACACGCTCTGTTTTGTTACTTCCTTTTTTCATAAATTATAGGGGGATTACCAAAAAAACTGGTAGTTTTTAAATATTATTATATAATCTTTGTGGTTCTTATAAATTGTTTTTTTTATATATAAAGTATCAGAACTGCATAGATTTACGAAAAATCTAATCTTATATGGTACTTAAATATTGTCATAGATCAAAATAAAATCAGATTTTAATAAATTCCAATTTTATTACTAAAAAAAGAGAAATCAAAAATTAATTAATCCTACAATTAATAATGACTATGGAAGATAATAATAAAAAAAACAATTGGTTTAGTGTGAATCAGACCTCACACGATAAGTGGTCTTTCGTACCAGTTACTTGGAATAAAATATATACATAAAAAAACAAGCTTTTATTTAATGAACTAAAAAATGGGAAATAAAATTGTTTTCCGGAGTCACCAATATATGACTACAATTAAAAACTTTAGCTTTCAGTTTTAAATATTTAACATATTGGATATATCGTCTTATATTAATTACATTTATTGATGTTATATTAATTGCATTTAATTATGAATATCCTAAGAAATTTGAATAATTATTAAACGTGTTTATGTATTGTATATTTTAATTATTCATTTTTAGGGTTCCGTGAGCCCTTATAGGATCACTTCGTTGTCCATCTGTCCGTTTGCCAAGACCCTTTTTTCTTAAGAAGACGTGGAGGTATCAAGTTGAAATTAATATCAAATACTTAGTTCTACAGTCCCTTCGAATTGTAAAAATATCAAATTAAGTCAACTCAAACAAAAAATATGTCCGCATATACATTTTGAAATAAATAAAAATTTATAGGGTACTTTCCATTGACATAGAATCATGAAATTTGGCAAGAAGCAAGATCTCACAGAAGAAGTAAAGGAAAAATCCGAAAATCGTTAATTGCAATTATATCATATACAAAAATATTTTGTTTTTTTTTCGATTACAAACTTACATTTGCAGTTGGAGACAATAGTGCTGTATATCGATGAATTTTTAAGTTAAAATCATAATGAATGACTTATTACACGATAAATGATTCAATTTAAATAGTAACTATTTATTAACTAGGTAGGGTAAGGTACCCTCAAGGTCCAACTTCTACTAACACTTGTCCATCTTTTTTTTTAAAAGAATTTAAGTAATCATTTCTTAATTTAAAATCAGAGCTCCCTGAAATTTAAATCCTGAACTCACCAAGTTTTTATTTATAGTCAAATATTAGCGAATCAGAGAAGAAATTTTATTTTTCACTTTATAGATCGTTAAATAAAAGCTTGTTTTTAAAATTTTTTTTAAGTATATATTTTTTTTGTACTTTTTAGTCTATTTTAAGTCTTACTAAAGCTCTCAAATATTTTACCAATTGAAAATAAAAACTTGTAAGAATCAATTTATTGCACCGATTGAAGCGATGTTGTTATTGGTTGAATATCAAGACATATGCCATAGTTAGCGATTTTCATAAATTTGCATATGAATTGGCTGGTCTGCCATCTATTAAATCTTATGTGTAATGCGACAGTGCAGGAAGGTAATATTGTGATTTGAACTAGTATTCTACTCGTCAAACTCTTTTATTTAATACCCATGTCAAGGGGATTTAGAATAACGTCGCAGGTACCATGATATTGTATTGTCGCCTAAACTACACAAGCATGCAACATTTCAGATAACACGTTCATCCCGGCGTAAAACGATATAAGTTGTTTATTCTTCTGGCGATGCTTGACAATGACAATAACAAACGAATGTTTTAGATTTTTAAAAATTTGTTCCAATTTTATGCACATCCGATTATTCGTCTTTATAGTTAATATGCAACAATCAAAAATATTTATTTTGTTTTATTTTCTTTTATTTATTACTAACTGATCTAACCGGCTTCGCACGGCGCGTGTAAACTTCACTATTGCGACCTAACTAGCTTTAAATAATTTTTGTATATGCGAAAATAAAAAAACTTTTGCAATTATAATATTGGCTTTCTTGACATTTAAAATTTCCCATGATAAATTGTTATAGTTTTGAATTGCGTAGCACCTAGGGGCGGATTTACGCATAGTCAAAGTAGGCCTGTGCCTACGGCGGCAAAATCTTGCAAGATTTTGCCGCCCTATATTTTTTCAATCATGTTTCAATTATTCAAAAACTTTTTGATTAATAAAAATGTAAAGATACACATTTTCTTTAAATTCATTTCATTTTGCGTTAAACAATCATTTCAAAAAAACGTCACTTTAATGAAAATTACATATTTTTCAATTTTTAAAATTACAAAACAGATTTTTATTAAGAAAAAAGGCGGTACTTTGTTGCCTGCCTACGGGCGGCAAATTCGTAAATCCGCCCCTGGTAGCACCCAAAACTTCTTGATATTATTTTTCATTCAAATTACTTAATGTAAAGACATTTCGGTCACTATATTTGATGTGACATTTTGAATTTGAAAATTTTGGAAAAAAATTCGAAGGCAGCATTTAGCAATTACTTGAAATTTAACTTTTTTATCCTTTTTGGGCATGCCATTTTGAATTTTGGCATATTTGAATTATATAGCCCAAAAGACTCCTAGATATTAATTTTTTTATTAAAGCCATTTTGAATTTGGAAATTTTGACGAAAGATTCGAAATTAACTGTCCTCCTAGAGTCAATTTTCACAGCAATCCCTTGAAATTTAACATTTTTGGCAGCTTGAGCCAAAAAAGGAAGTCTCCCGAAGCAAGGGTTTGGGCGTGATTGAGTAGCAAACAAGTAAACAAAAAGCAACTGGACTTTCGTTTATAGATATATGTATATATAGAGATTCGAAATTAATAGGCCTTTAAATAAATGTCACCTAAATTCGTTAAATTCCAAAAATTTTGATCACTATATTACGTTCTAAATTTTGATAGAAATTCGAAATTAGTGGCGTTAAAATGCCCATAGTACTAATTCTCACTTAAATTCGTTGAAGTTCGAGACTTCTTAGCTACCATATTGCATCGGTCATCTTGAATTTCCAAATTTTGAATGTATATTCGAAATCAGAATCTCTAAAAACCCCCAAAGACCAGTTTTATGTATATAGTACATGTATATAGTGCATATACATATAGAATTAAAAAAGAAATATTCTAGTATTATTTTCGTTTATATTTATGAATTTCTTAAACTCCTACCTCTTATATAATTCATATTCCACTAGATAAATTCTGAATAAAGTTTAGTTCAACTAACGTTCAAAAAATTAGAAGTTCATTCCCAACCACTGTCTAAATATTTGAAAACGTATTTGATCGTCTTCAATTCATATAACTATAATAAAAACAAAAAAAATACCATTTCAATTAAAAAAATTATCCCAACATTCTAGAAATTTTTGATTTATGGTTAACTATAGAATTACGCAGCGCCATTATTATTGCGCGTCAAAAAATTAAAAGCCCGTGACTAATACTTGCACAAAGATTCAATATTTGTTTTAAAAGTAAAAGTTTTCTACTTCATAGGTTTGGGGTATTTTGGAAAAAAATTTTATTTTGTAAAAAAGAGTTTCACATAACCACAACATGAAAATAAAGTTACCAATCGAATTTTGTATTCGATTAACTTGATAATTTTTTACCCTACAAATGGGTTATGCAGAAACATTATAAACGTTTGGTATTTTTTAAATACGCAAAAACAAAATTCTAAGCAGTCATAAATTTGGTAGCTACTCGATTGACGTCACCACGGTTAATAACTTAAATTTGATTCAAAAACAAATATATTATGCCACTTGCCACGTGCCACTTTTGTAAAAGAATTATTTAAACGAAGACATATGTATAAAAAATAAGAACAAAAAAGTAAAATATGCAATTTGGGTTTTATATTATTTTTTATAAAATCAACTAAAGAAGGTTGTATTACTGGTGGATTATCTAACACCTATGGTATTAAGAATTATTAATATAATACTTGTTTTTAAGCAAATGATGGATTTTTCATAATTTAAGGAATTTTATTTATTTTTGCATCGCAATATAATTTGCTATACATATATATGCACCTACGTAACATAAGGTTGACTACAATTTTATGCCGATTAAATAAATACAATATTTTCCTATTATTCCATTGTTAAATTAGTTACGAGCTTATCTTTTATTGAAGTTTTTTTTTTAAATACATAAAATGCAACGAAATACATTTTCCGTACATTTTGTGCAGATTCAGAACATTTTAACATATTCGTAAACCAATTTCATATTCTCAGTGTTTTATGTTATTGCTTCTACTAACTGCTGTTACTAACAATTTTAACCATTGATTTCTGCAACAACAAAAAATTAATAGAAGAAACCTTTCCAATCTGGCAAAAATGACCATGAAAATGTCTACATAAATTATCATCATTTCCATACGGTTTTTTAAATTATGAGACATGTGAAAAACCATTACATATTTATTATGAAAATCACTACGCAGGCGTATTATATAAATTTTTTGCAGAAACTATTTTCGTAAGTTTAAATGCGATCATGGGTATACCTAAGTTTGAATGGGACCATGGGTATACCAAGATATCACGACTAGGCCAATTTTGGCAACCAATAAAATTATTGTTGTTTTTCTTAATACCTAAAATAATATTTTTAAAAAGTTACATGAAAATTAAAAGGAATTTGACGCATTATGTTTTATATAGGTAGTTTTCATTGTTTTATACAAAATCCAACCATACAAAAATTGAAATATTTGCTTTAAGTAGAGCCAGGTTCATGATCGAATCAAAATATAGGGCATTTCTGATCAGGCCTAGATTTAATATCCATATCCTGTTCATCGCTTAATACGCCATACTCTATTTTATCTTATCAGATCCTGATACCATCTCCTGATTCTAAGGAAGGCACACAAATAAAAAAATTAATAGAGGATAGCTTACAAAAGAACATTTTAGATAAAAATTTCGTACATGTATCCCAAACTAATTTTAATCTCCCTTAATTTCAATTAGTTTTTTCACACAAAACGAAAAACCAACTCCAATTCAACCAGCCAAAGTCATGGTGTTTTATTTGCTATTTACCACAATGGCAAAGTAATAAATAGTATACTTTTTTCAATCATTTATATTTACATCCGGCAGATGTAATCTTCAGATTCGAATTTTTTTAGGGCAAGTTCTAAACTATTTTAATTTTTCCCAGCAAGAAAATAAGAAAAGTTAAGTATGAAGATGAGCAAATATAGAGCTTTTAGTAAATGTTATACATTTAAAAATATTCGTTAGTTTGAAAGTCTATTTACGTATTTATTTACAATAGCTTGCAGCAAGTTTACATAAATAAGCTGTGTTAGCAAATGGTGATAAACTGAAAAAAGTTTGCATGTTTTGTAAATTTGGTGATAAATTTACTCTTTATTATATGGTACATTTCTTATCATTTTTTTTTTTTTTTGCTCAATACGAGTAAAAATATACATTTTACATAAATACACCAACATGCATTGTTTGATTTTTTTTGTCATATGCATTTAGGTCAAATTACAGCATCTCTGTTTTTGTCGAATATAGTTGTCTTCGCTGATAAATAATTAAACAGTCAGAAATAGTTTTCCAAAATAAACTTAAACAGTTAAAAGGTATGGCATTTGGTATTTTATGTGAAATTATTTATAAAACCAATTACTGGACAGTTTAATGTAACACCTTTTGTAGGTTACCACACTTCTCAGCTGTATTCCCTCCAAATTACAGCATCCTTGCTTAATATTTGTGAAAGTTACGCATTGTTGAATACATCTGTATTTGTGCATGTCTCGATTTTTGCAACTCGTAACTTTTGCACCATGACAACGCACTGTCGCACAATGCTATTATTATTCACGAGTTTCTGACCAAAAACGTAACGAATACCATTCCACAGCTACTGATTTTGTTCCGTGCGACTTTTTCTTGTTTGATCGACTCATCAAACCATTACGGGGGGAAACGCGTTTTAGCAGCTCAAAGGATTAATAGAAAAATCGAAATATGCACAAAAACAGAGGTACTAGGATGCTGCAATTGAAAATTGAAAGTAATATTAAAGCAGTAAGTATAAAGCTATGAAATAAATGTTTTTCGTATTTTTTCTTCACCAAAACAGCCGATTACAGACATTTTTCTTTTAGCTCTTTATTTTTGAAGCGCTTCAAATATCATCCGCAATGTAGAACAAAATACAATAGAAGTTTTTTTGGTTAATTTAGATTATACTAAGAGAAGTCGATTTTTTTCGAAAATGTAGTGAAGCTCATAAAATAAAAACTAATTAATTAATCGATAATCTCCTACATAATTCTCTGCAAAATGTAATTAAAAAGATTATATCAAACTTTTAAGTCAATCTGATTAAAATATCGAAGTTATTTGTTACGCCAATTTGAAAAAAACGCGTTTAAAGTTTAACACGCGCTCGGATACTCTATGAGCGCGCCAGAGATAAACTTACGTAATACGCTTAAAGGCGGTAAACAAATTTTTTTGTCTTATTATAAATTGAATGGTAACTTATTTTTAAGACAATAAAGCATCATTTAAGCCAAAAAAAATTTTTTTTTTGAAATACTAAATTGACCATATTCTTTAATGATTAAAATATTTATTTACATAAATAATTTATAGCGAAGTACCATACTGATGGAAAACGTTTAAGAAAACGAAGCCTACTTTTTTCCATTTTTATGCACAATAATTTCGTCGTTAATTAATTTATTATTTGAATTAAATCATTTTGGTTTAAGAAATTCAATCTCACTGTATAACCCTAGCGATCTACCCCGGCTTCGCACGAGTAGTACTAATTATCTACTATAGCCGGATGACTTCTAGTGGATGGATGGGGGAGGTCATGTGACAAAGTTTTAACAGATACAAATTTATAGGTACGGTAGGCAGTACATCAGGCTTTACATTAGTACTGCGATATTAACCTTTATTTCGTGCGTTATAAGAGTGCACTAAAGATAAACATGTAAAGGTCGTGTCCCTACATATAGTATAATAGTGTAGAGTTGAGTAAATTGTATGCTCAAATCCGCTAATCTCAGGAACTATCAATCATGGGAAATAGTGAGACAGAAGAAGAGTCTATATAAGGTGCATATAATTTACAATATTTCTTGATATAGTACACTAATAACTTACTTTTTCAGGATTAGGTGCAAATAAAAACATATTACGTTTTCATGTTACACATGACAGAGCTATGTACTTCGCAAATAAACCATTCTTTAGGCAAAATTGAAAATCATAAAAATGGTTATTATGAGTCAACCTTAAAAGATACAGATATGATATCGAGGACTTTTTCTTAGAACTTTTTAAGAGAAACCCTTTCATCATATATTATTTTCCTCTAAATTTAACTACTTTTACACAGCGTACGCTACGAAGCTCTTAGAAGGGATTAATCTTTCCGACTTAATTCACAAATATCATTGTAACGGTAGCTTATTTTCGCAAAATGTTCATAAATTATAGCCTAATACCTTCTAAATAATTCCTCTTTCTATTGGTAAAACTGTATGAAAATCCGTATAGTAGTTTCTGAGATTAACCTGAACAAACACAACCTCAGCGCGGAAAGGGGAGTTTTATTTATAATATAATTTTCTCAGTGTCGAATAAAATATTTTCCAACAATTGAACAAACAAACAAAAACTATGAAATAGGAAAAGATAAAAAGTTGATTTAAATGATTGTTCTTTTTCTTTGTTATGCTTTTATATGTATAATTAATAATATTATAACAAAATTTCATTTAAAAAAAATAAATAAATTTAGATAGCCTTTTCTATTTTTATGAACAATTATTACTAACAAGAATAAAAGCTCAGACCATAGACCTATATGAACGATAACCTTTTACTCATCATGTTTGTGTTTTATCTTATCAATGCCAGAAGTAAAACAAATTTTCAGAGTTTACTTTTTAAAAGGCATCACTAATTATGTTTTGTTTCTCAAAAGTAAACGTTTGTATCAAGTATAAATGAAAAATAAAAACAATAATAGTAAAAATAGTTTAGTGTTACTTACAACAGGACACAAAACTGTATAATATAAATATATTACACTGTTAATATCAGAGTAACTCAGAGATTGTTATGTTACCTCGCATATGTTATATATAGCCATTCTTTAACTAAGCTGAATTTCCTAATATTGTCAGTAACATTGTTGATTTTAAAAAAATACTTACAGTTGCAAATTAAGATTAACTTTAATATTATCAATTATTTAACTAAATCAAGTTGCTTAAATAATATCGACAATGGTAAAACAAAGTTCAGGCGTAAAGAAATATCGATATGCACTCTTAAACTTTAAATCATAAAGAAAATATAAAAATAATTCATCACATACCTTAAGTACTTAACTCTAGTAGATATGTTCTATATTAACTCAGCTTAGTGCAAACCTTACTTACTCGTAAAACAATTTGAATTAAATATAAATTAATAAAACCTTATATTTATTAATATGATTAAGAATTTTTAAATTGTTAAAAAATATTGCACGTATAATAAATAGTCCTTGAAATGCTCAGAAAAACGAGCGGGAAAAGATAGTAATTAACACTTTTAAAGCAAATAGACTATATCAATAAGCAAGTCATTTCAAGCTAAATTATTGCGGTAACTACACGTCAGTGTTACTTGTTGAGCAGTTTTATTCGAAATGACCTTTCTTAAAATGAGGAAGTAACCGAAAAGCTTTTTCACGAATTCGTGGATCATATTTTTATTATATTTCCTCATGAGCAAAACAAAATTCAATGCTGCAGTCAGGATACGCATGCAATAATATAATTTTAACAATGCGTGAAGAATACTTGATTAACATTATTATTTTATAAAACTGCAATATTATTATTATTATTATTATTAATATATCTGTATATGGTAGACACCTAAAAAAATTTATTATGAAAACAAAAAACAACTTTTCAAAGAAATTTTTGAAAAATAATTTATTTTTCATTTGGTCGCAATTTCTTTTCATCTTTGCAGATTAAAAAAGAGCAATTAAAAGATAAAGGAAAGCTCTCTTATTTTTAATTCTAAAATTTGTAAATTGAATTTTTTTTTCCAAAAGATTATAGGTAAATCTTATAAGAAATGTTCATTAATTGATACTACAAATATGTATTTTTTAAATTTCCGTGAAGTGCGTGAAAAAAACTACCATAATAGTAATCAAAATATATCCCAACTAAATGTTGAAGAAATAAATACAAAATTTACATAGCTCTCAATTCCACAACATGAGTATAACGTTTTTAAAACAATACGAAAAATCTTTCTTTTTCATGGCACTAATATCAATTCATCTCAGTCATAGAATTTTAAAAAGTTATTTGTTTTTGAACATGTACTTGAAATTCTAACGATTCCCTTCACTCCATAAAATGCACTATCAAGGGATTACGCACAGTTTTATGTATTGGGCTACTATTTTTTCTATTGTAACAGAAAGTTCGGGCATAGTTGATTATCTCGAGAAATGTACTACAATTCGGACAATTTATACAAATAATTATAAGGTCCGATTAGAACTTCCTCAAAATCATATTTCAAACTTAAATGGTGATTTCGGAAAAGGCTTGATACTTAAGAAACGAGTTATAGGCCATATCTAAGCAATGTATCACGCAAATTCGTCAAAGTGATAAAATATTAAACTCACTTTAAAAAACCCCCATTGTTAGTTAATTTGAATATCGCATATACATATACTTTCAAAACGTGTATAGAAGTTAAACTGTGGAATTAGTAGTCGAGATGGAAACTAAAATATATTCGATTATATTTTCATCGTAAATTACATCAAACAGCATATAGCATTGGTTTTACTCTCTAATTTTTCTATGAAATTCATTTCATTCACGTTCATTTTTAAGTTAAAGAGGTTGGATTTCTTTTTCCTTAAAGATCAGATGGTTTTCTATTTAGTTTTCTTATACTCGTACTACGCAAACGCAAAATAGTTCGGCTACCGCGGATTTTTACTGAGAGTTCCTATTTAAAAAATATTTTATTAGTCATAAACTCATTGTAGGATTAACAACGATTAACAATTATGAAATTCAATATAATTCTCAATTAAACATAACAAAATTAATACTTTAGCTCTTAAGTTAACAAAATAGTAGAGGAAACAAAACATAACTCTTCAAGAATAATAGTTCGGCTGGTCAAAATTCGAAGCAAAAATGTTCGGCTACCATTGGGTAACATCTCCTTTTCGTTTAATCGTGAATTTCATACGGCCAGGCATAGAAAATACTAACTTTTGACCGTCTTCTTGAGTTATTGAGTCCCATAACTATTTTGCGTTTGGGTGGTATATTTAATTTAATTTTGTAATGCTTTCTTTATTGTGGTAAAACAAAATATATAAATAAATTTCTCTTTTTTTAACCATGTAATATTTTCAACTAGCCTAATCTGTAAGTTAATCTGTGTCAATCTAACCTAAATATGAAAAATTTTGGTTGGTTTTTAGAATGAATCATTTAAGTTTTTTAATAAATGTCATTGCACTGTCTAAACAGTTGATTAGTCTATTTTATAGAGCCATATTAGCTCTCTGGTGGGGGTATATATATAAATACAGTGCCAAGGATAATTAAAAATTTATTGTAATATTTTATTTTGAATTGTATATATAAATGAACTATATGCGTCTTAGCCCAGTTAAGGATTAGCTGGTTATCAATCCTACGGTTAGATTAACGAATATAAAATTTAATTTAATACTTGAATAGTATCTGTTATTTATTCGTTGAATACTACTTTTATTTTATTTATTATATTATTTTATTTTAAGCTTCCATTAAGAAGAAAACATGCTTTTCTTTTCTTAGTGAAGTCAATAGCCTAAGATCTATTAATATAGAGGCTTGTGGTTGCTATATAAGAATTTTGAAAATGCAATAATAAGAATTAAAAAATTTTAAAATAGAGTTTATAATTACATTTTAGAGTGATCTACTGTATAAACATAATAACAAAATATATGAGCAAAAATATGTTTTTGGCACAGAGTATATAAAAAGAAGCGATCTTTAGTTTCTTAAATTACATATTAACCGATTTTTAATTGAAGATACGAGATATAATTAGAAGAATGAATTTAATTATGGAAACTAGAAGTATGTTTTAATTGTTCTTCTAGATATGAAGGTTTTTAGAAGCATGGCATTTTTGCTGACACATATTTTTTCTTCAAATTGATATCAAGTTCCATAGAAAAATGTTTATTAATCTTTTCTATCTTTTCCCTTAAATACTCAGTTGTAACATGAAGAAATACTTAATTTATTTCATAAGTTTGGTTTAGTTTTATGTCATATAAAAACAACTTACAAATCAAAATGTACTTGTAAGCTTATGTAAAGGCGCTACTGGCAATTTAATTACATTGCTAGAGTGTATATACCTAGCCTAGACCCAACAATGAACTTCAGTATAATACTTAAGTATAAGTAGGTACACTGCAGGTACATTCGAAGTTTTGGAAAACTTAATATTGCTTAAATTACTATGTCTTTATTTCTAAATTACTGAAATCAAACAGAATTGTCTTCAATGATTAGCCTTGAGAAGAGTAATATAATGGTTTTGTTGTTTAAATACCATTGCAATGATATAGATAGGCTTTGTAATGATTCAAGAATATGTTTAAAGATAAAGACATCTGCGATAATGTTTTTTGTGATGATCAATGAATGTTTACCAAGATTTCTTCAAAATAAAGCCGAGAAAAATGCGTATGTTCTTCGAAATTCAAAACCCTTCTAAAATTTACATACTCTAAAATGATTCACAAGCAATTATTTTCTAACTTAATTTTGTTTTTCTTAGCAGTTAGGGGTACTGCGTCAATCAGACAATTGTTATGATCACCAGACTTTGGAAGACGTTCGAAAAAAACTTAAGATGTACGTGTATGAAAGTGCATTACCAGACGACCAAAGAGAGCATATAAGTAGTAGATAATTAAAACCATTAAATCATTCGGCGGTGTTGTTGTTTTAACCTTTTTTAGCTACTATAATTCTTCACGTGCTCAGCTAATCCATGTGACCGGCTGAACAGCTTTTTTACATGCTGTCTTTCTATGAACTGGAATCAAGGCGGAAATGTTGCTCTTAAGAAAACTTGTATATTTTACCCCAAGGTTTTGTTTCTTTTTTAAGCAAGAAATTTTAGAAAATTTCGAACATTATGCATAATTATATTATAAAAACCTTTCGAAGAACCCCGAGTCCTTCGAATATACCTTCTAAAGCCTTACTACTTTACTATCTCCATAATCAGACTTTGTCTGAAAGCGAAAGTAATCTTTAACATGGTTTGAGTCCAGTGCATACCTTCAAATTGAATTGAACGAATGTAGCTTGCTTCTGCTCGCTTGGATGAGGAAGAATCTGCGCAATCAACCGAGCACTGCACTTGCGTACCACTTTCAACTTCTTTTTGCTTCCGCTTGCTCGACAGTATCACAGCACGATGGGCCTTAACCCAGTAAAATGCAAATGCAGTTGAAATTTGGGGCATGTAATGCTTTTGTGGTGTGATTATCGGTTAGGCACAATAAAGTGACCGAACAACCTCTGAAACTACCGCACTACCCAATTGCGAATTTGTGGATCTTTAAATCTTCGGCGCCGATTTCAATATTATATTTTTCCACAAAACACGAATTATAGTTGCATTCGATCCGCCTACTTATTTATACATCTAAACCTGGTGGTGCTAGGAACGCAATCTGCGGAGCGTTCAGAGACGATGGCGCGACTCAACTGTTAAGTGGATCTCCGTACTATCGCTTAGTAGGCTAGCCTGACTGACTCCGGACCTCCGGACCAGCGAAGTTTGCTGTTATCGTGGTTTAAATTGCAGCACTTCGGCGATTCGATGACGATCTCGGTTGCGTTGGTGGGAACTTTACTTTTTGTCTGTAACCGAAGAGTCTCTTGATCCAACGTGAACAGTTTCCTCCAAGGGACTTCGATGCTAGAGACCATTGCGATGCGACTCTCTTAGGCAGTCAGAGCTCTCTTCAATATGCAGATGTAAATAAATCACCATGCTTTACTACAGGTGGAAATAAACTGAAAATGGTTCGACAACATACCTTGAAGGTATTACTTGCATAATGAATGTATTACGATGAAAGTGCTTCAAGATTAGTAACAACCTTTTATTATCAAATTTATTTCAAAAACCATAACAAAGAAGTTAATTTGTAGAATTATAAGAAACTGAGATAGACTGTTTCTAAAAAAAATAAGTCAAAAGGGGCCAAATTTGTAACAAAATTTAATTATGGCAAAAATACAAACTTAATAATAGTAATAATCTTTAATTAGCTTATTCGTAGCCATATTGAATTCATTGCACTTCTGCAAAATGCCCAAAGCAAACTTTTTTGTGAAGTAGCATTCTTAAACAGTGGTAATGCAAAATTACATTCTGATCTTGCCGAACAAATGGCAATTTATTTCTAATAGATTTTTTCCGAAGACAAGACCTCGTAAATAAAACTGCTCAATCTCATTACATTTTCGTGCAAAATAGTGTTAAAAAAATACAAATGACGGTAATTTGTTCACTTATGAAAAATTATAAAAAAACACGAATTATCGAAAACGCTGGTAAAGTGGTTTAAAGCATAGTTTGAACGTTTAGGTATTTCATAAAAATAGAATAATAGAAAAAAACTGCCACTTGCCCAGTTCCGATACAGAAAGAAGTATTAAATTTGTAGACCACTGATATGGTTACACAATCCTTTTAAAATTAAGATAAGTTTTAAACATCTTGACATCAAACTGCCAAAATCAAAATTGTTCTAATTGGCAAATCTTCTTAAAATTGTAAATATTTGAAAGGATATCATAGTCAAAATGAATTCTTGAATTTTTGTACACAAAAAGTTTTATTTACTTACTTACTTTTCTGTAAAAAAAACAATTTTATTTATAGCACTTACTTAATAGGCCTCCAACAAATTTTATTAATCATTATTCGGAGAAATTTCAACATCTTTAGATTATATCCACCTTACCGTGAAATAGTTGATAGATCCGTACGTCCGCCCAAATTAAATTTTTACGCATGAACCATTTTCTCCAAGAATTATTACACACAACTTTAACAAGTGAAGCAAAGTAATTCGTTTCAATTTCTATAACTCACCTAATTTTCGATAGGCGAACTAATTTAAAAGTTAGAAGATAGAATTTTAAAATGCTCGAAATTAAACCCGTGGGTCACCTAAGTGTATATTTTAAAGAACTTCGTATTTTTCTGTTGATCATCATTATTTTGCATTATTTTAACATAGTAAAGGTTTCATTTCGTTTAAAATCAAAAATTTATAAGTATAATTAAATCACGGATCAAAAAGCAACTGTAATAAGTGTTCAGGTAAGAATTTATAGGTTGAAGTAATCTCAGAACAAAGTTATATTTCAGCACAGGACGCTGTTATTAGAAATCATCATTCGCTTCCTATAATCTTACCATCGAGCAATTGAAATTATATATGTCATTTATTTATGATCAAGAATCACTATTATAGAATTGAGTGAATTACAAAAATTTTCCAGCCATTAACCATGGAGATATTTTTGTTGTTTCGGACGTGACCAGAAATGAGAACTCCATCGTTCTAATCACTGTTTATAGTCGGCGCACATCTCTGATAGATGTTTAAATGCGATTACAAGTAATTTGAAAGGCTTTCAGCGAGTAGCAATCGGGAGTCAGGGTGACACGGAAGTTCATCAATTGCCAGCTGAGCCTCACGGGACAGCTTGCTTCAGTAACTTTCAAATTAGATGTTTCGGATATGAACTCCAACGATCTCGGAAGTAATGTCACTGATCACCTAATTACAGAGTCTACGCATCCGTAGAATTATCAATGAGAAAAATGCGATTCTTAGTCACTATTAAAAGGTTTCGTACCCAATTAAAAATAACTTACTATTTTATCGGAAAACAAAATCCTTCTTTTATAGAAGAGGAAAAAATCAAGTACATTTTCGATAAGTATTTTAAAATTATGTAGGGCTTCCTTAATTTTAGTTTAGTTTTGGAGCGCTAGTGAATGGACAATGAACATCCGAAGTAGTTTGTACGGCTCTCTCTATCACCATATTTCCTTCCAGCTACTAAAAAATCATAATCACACAGTTTTACCTAAAAATATTGCAATTACTATTGCAATGTTCCCTTCCTTAATAGCTTACTAAAGAAACTGGAAAATAAAAACTATGTCTGTATCGTTAAGTATGGATGCACTTTAATTGAGAATTTATTATAGTGACTATAAAACAAAAAGTTTTATATTTTCAAGACAAATTTTTGGAATTTAGTGAAAGCACAAAAGAGATGCATGGCTTTCTGGTCATAGAGGTAGTGGTTGATTGATTTAGATATCAATTGCAGTTATTATTGCAACTTGAATTTATTATTTAATAATCCTATTTTTATTCCAAAATTAATGGAAATCAACCTATATATATTAGCTATTAATTTTTATGTGTTTTCAAATCTTAATTACGATGAAAACAATAAATCAGAACTTAAGTGCCAACGTCTGTGTAAAAATTATTGAGAGATCATAAGTAGCACAAACATATCGAGGTGTTGCGCCAAATTAGCCAATGTACTTGAATGGAGAACACAGCGTTCTTACATTTATTAAACAATAATGAAGTAAAATTTTATTTTTATCCTAGTTTTAAATTTAAATTTAAAATAACTACTTAATATTGTTTGGAAATGAATTATTTCGTGAATGAATATTTTCAAACAGTAATCACATTACAAGTTTTAAAAATCAGTTTCGGGATTTTTGTAATAATTGCAATAATTTGATGCAATACAATCGATATTTGAATTCAAATTCGAGCAATTTTTGCTATATTTCGAAATAACCTCCGTGATATAAAACTTTTAATGAATTTGGTAAGGTAAAGTAAAGTGGTATAAACTCACCAAAAAATTAATTTATCAAAATTCATAAAAGGACAAATTCTTCTTCTTACATAAATTCCACTGTAAAAAATAATCTGTACACTGCAAAGTTATACAAACAAGTTTGATTGATTTTTTGGTGAATCATTGCTCTAACAATGTTTTGTATTCCAGTAATATATTTTCTTCCTGAATTAGTGGAAGATCTAAATACTCATCCTCTTCCACTGATATTCCTGCAGAAAAACGTTCGTACGCCTACACATAAAAATATAAATTTTCTTTACCATTTAGTAAAATACTTAGTTACCTTCATAGCTGCCACCTCCTTCTTTAGCTTTTTCCGGAGAGACGTTTTCAGTTCATTTTCCTTATGCACCGCTGCTGACGGTCCTGGCTCGTCTGATGATGTGTTGTTTTCATTGTTCAAACTCATTAAAGAAGATGCGAGCTCATTAAAATTGTCATCCTTTTGTAATTTAAGAAGTAGATCTATTGCAGTTTGTGAATTATTACACGTTGATTCCAAAGCGATTTTCACCATTTCCTTGTCGAAACCTATTTTTGCGAGCTAAATTCAGAAATATATAAAAAAATATATATATATACATATAAACCGGCACATTATTCTAAAACCAACTTCTTCAACAAGAGCTTTATCCGCAGACACTGCCGGCAACTCTGGTATTAAAGTATTTTGTTGATTCTGCAACAGGTCAAGCTGGAAAATATTTCAATTGCAAATAACTCAAACATTCTTCATTCAAAAGGATTTACAGCAGATGGAAGATCGTTTTGAGCTTTCTTTAAAGCCGCGATAACTAATTCCTTTGGGAACCCCATATCAACAAGAGCGCATACACTTCGAGGATTAACCCAGTTTTCATCCGTATCTGAGGTTATATGTCGCACTACATCGTCCTCCTGTCGCGTTTTCTTTCTGGCTTCTGTTTTTCTCGCTCTTCTGTCTGTAATATAGCAAACAGCTTCATCCAAATTTCCAGCGCACGCCCGTAGAGCTACCCTCGCTTCGGTAAGGTCGTAGCCCATTTCGATTAAGGTAACGAGGCTATTCTCATCCACCTTTAGCATCCGCAATTCTCCCTCTGCCTTTGAAAGTTTCTCGTAAGACTCGTTTCTTCTGTTCTGGTGGAAAAGCACGACTCCCTGCAAGAGATGGAGCCGCAGTATGAGAGCTCGTTCATTTCCCGAACTGCCCTTAAGGGCAATAAGTCGATTAAAATTTTCCCCGTAACTTTTGCGGAAACTTTGCTCGCAAAGGTTCAGCCTCCTTTCTGCATCTGGTAAATGTGTAACACTCTAAAATTGGAATTATTTAAAACTTACGATTGTATTTGTTAACGCTTTTATGCCTTCAAACAGAGGTAACACCAGACAATATCCAGGTTTAACAGAGCATAGTTGTCCACGGTATCTAAAAATGTTGAACTGCAGGAAGAAAACTGATCGTCGGCCTCCAGAAATAATACCAAGGCCTCATCATATTTTTCGGTTTTCATTGCAGCTTTTCCTTTTTCATAGAGTGCTAGCGCTAACAAGATAGACTTCCGTTCATTGGGCGGCAGATATACCGCATTTCCATCCTGATCTTCCATCTAACGAAAAATATGATAAAGTGTTACGATATGAATATAATTTCCAATTAAAAATTACTCGTTATACGAAATTCAGATTGCATATAGAGAAAAGCTACATTCCAAAACTATTAGAAATATATTTCGAATCATTGTCAAGAAATATTGCATTTATCACACGATAAAGTCATTGAACAAATAAGATTCTTTTTGGTATTTTCAATAATTGACTTAATTGTTATTTGGGATGTTAAAAATGAGTCTGGAAATGATAATTTTTCATCACGTAGACTTACAACTGTACGACTTCATTTGAATTGCATTTGGACTGTTTGAAATGTTTCATTCAAATTTTCAAATATGATCCAAATAGGCATATTTTAAAATTACATAATAGAGCAAATTTCCGTTTCCTAATTTACAATGGAAAATTAACTTGGGTAAAAGTGTGTTTTTGTTTTGTATCACATTTCAATATTAAAGTGAATTATAAGAACATGTTCATTAAATCAAGAAAAAAGGAAAAAGCCAAAAAATCAAGATTTTTCCCTGGTGTGATACCATCTCTAATGAAAACTAGAATCCTATATTATTTATAAAATTAACATTATTGAGAGCGTTAATTCTAAATAAATTTGTTCTACCAAATTGTGGAATTGTATAGTATCAAAACGGCGCTCCTCTTAGCGCTCTTTGGACTCAGTCTAGATTTTTGTATAGCTTTTAGTAAGTATGAAACCAAAATTAAATTAAAATTTAAAGAAAAAACAAACGAAAGAAAAGCGAGACCTTTAAAAAGGAATTAATAATTAATATTCAACTGGTTCAAAACAGTTGCTATCTATTTGACCTGTTAATTTATTGTTGAACCGTTTTGAGTTAGGTAGGTAGGTACATTGGTTTTACTACAAATATTATCATTTTTGAAAATAAATCATAAGTGTATGTATGGACATAGGTTACGGTTCCAATGCAACTTTGTGGTAGAACATATTTGAGGAAATTGAATTAAGATTTAAAAAAGATTTAATTTTAATTGCTTCAAAGATACTTACCGTAAGCAAGTCTTGCCTCTGCGAAGCTATAATCAGCTCGGCGTCCTCTTTTGCTTTTCGGACCCTATCGTATATGTCGTCTCGAGTCGCATCGGGCGGGGGAGAAACCAAAGCCATTATTTGATGATTATTGCCAATTCCTGGAAGTGTGTATATGGAAATTAAGGAGTAAAAAGTTTATGTAACACGAAAGTGCTATATACCTTGCGCTTGTAAAGCGACACTGTACTGGACCACCTTTCCAGATGTGATCAGCTTGACTTGACCAACTTGAACCTTTAATTCTCCTGCTACTTTCTGGTGGAGAATGTTTCCAACATCCGTTAAGCAACATTTTACATTGAGCATCCGAACCTTACCTCCCTCGACAGCGCGAATTTTTATTGAAGCCAGACCTTAAGAAATTTTGGTATAGTGGACCATCGCATCTGGAACAAAGGAATTCACTTACCTGTCTCTTGAAACTCCTTTCGAGCGCGTAATTTGGACAATGCCCCATCTTGGAGCTCACTGATAGCCGCTCTGCAGTGATCGTACGGAATCCTCAACGCAGAGCTGAACTCTCTTGCAAGATTCTGGAAGAAATGTAAGTCAGCTTATTTCACAACTCTCGAAACAGGGAATGCTTGCGTCCAACTCGGACTCCACAGGGCCGATTTCGTCGAAATGGTACGGCTCCAGCCACAGTTTGATTCCATGTTCCTGCAGCCGGGAACGCACTTGAATCAAAATATTGTCTATGTTGGACGGCATTGGTTCTACGTAGACCCTCCAATTCCCAGGCAAATCAAATATTAAAACTCACTCTCCAGCTGACGAGGTAAACAAATTTGACAGACTTCAAGTTTTACTGAAAGTAGTGTGACCGTTGCGAACAAAGAATTCAAATGCTGACTGGTAAAAAAATGTGCTAAAATCTAAATGTTTTTGCAAAAAAAGCGAAACAAATCGTTGTACCAATTGTTTTTGATCATTTTACAAATCCGAAAACGAAAACTTTCATCACAAAACTAAAGGCTGAAAATCAATACTTTTTATACGAACCCACCTACTTTTCTTCTTTCATTTTTTCAATTATTTATAAGCAACTTATGTTAAATCGTTAATTGAATTAAACTAAATTTTGCGCAGAAGTTTCTTGGAGAGATTTGTCTGAAATTACGTACGGTTTTCGGAGTCACTGATTTCGATTTAAAAACCTAAAATATCATAAAGCTTTATATTTTTCTCTGAATAATATTGGTACATAATTTTCTTCCGTTTATACTTCACACTTGGTCAACGTCGGTATATAGTGACTATCGTTCAACCAGTGCGATTATAACGTTTGTGGTAGGGGCAGCAGGGCAAAACCCAAAGATCATGAATTACTAGATGGGACACTCGTGACGTATTCCCTTATCTTTTTTCGACCTTGGTCCCCTTAGTCCACCGACCTTGCAGATTTTGCTAAAAAATTTAGGGGGAGGCGGAACGAAAATTAAAATCACGTTTCACCACCCAAAGCAGCGCACACGTTCGAATACGTTTGGCTCGCCTTTAAAAATGCACAGTGAAAAAATTTAAGCAGCCCGCATCCGTATACATGCTCTGAGTGTGCTACATGCCTGTTCCCCATTCTTAATTCAGGATTTCCCTATGCTGGAACATTGCCTGGGGACGGCACTAACACCATGCATGCAGAGGCACACAGCTAGCCCGAGAGATTGGCCCGCCTTTAAAAATGCATGGTAAAAAAAACGCTGCATATTATTGCTTACACTGTAAGTGCTGTAGATGAGAATTTTTGGCTGCCTATTCGTATCTCTTTCGTTCTTATTGGAACTTAGATAAGGCATAGAAAGCAGTAGTTCTTTGCTACTTTCTCTAATGGAAAAATTTACCCCAGGCAGTTTTAGAAATTTCATATGGGTTAGAGCTTTAAGCTTGTATAGAGAGTGTCCCATCTAGTAATTCATGATCTTTGGCCTCGGGTCGAAACAAAGATCATCAAGTCGAAGATGTGACACTCTCTATGCAAGCCCAAAGCAATTTCTAAAACAACCTGGGAACAATTCCCATTAGAACTAAAGAACTACTGCACTCCATGCGTTATCTGAATGGCAACAAAAACGAAAGAGATAAGAATAAGTAGCCAAATATTCTCATCTACAGCACTTACAGTGTAAGAATAATATGCAGCGTTGTTTTACCACGTATTTTCAAAGGCGCGACAAAGTCTCCGCATGCATGGTGTTAGTGCCGTCCCCGCGCAATCTTCAGGCATAGGAACCGAGAATGGGTAAGAGGTAGGCAGCACGCATAGAACATACATATATACGGATGCGGACTGTTTACATTTTTTCAGTAAAGATGAAATACCGCACAAAAGGGAGACGCAAATAGCTTAAACTGTATTAGATATACAATGTATAACTTTCTTTCACCTTCTCTCTACGTTATATCTTTCTTCTCTTTCATGCAACGCAATTTTGCCTAAACGTGACGCATTCTTGAAAATTGACGCTCGTCCAATTATAGAATCGCTATTAAAGCTTATATAACAAAAACTCTGAAATTGCAATAAACAACTACTACACCTACAATAAAAAATTAAAAGGCTTGTCGACGCACACCATAACGCATGGGCCTATAGGAAAACTATTGCGCGCCCTAACTTCTATGCGTTGCTGGCTGGTGCCAAAGTATCAACAAATTTTGGTTGTGCTTTTATTATTAGAAGTGGGTTATCTTCATCTAGACCGAATTTATAAGAATTCCAAAATATGTTTAATGGCTTCGAAGGTACTGCTGTATCGCCAAATTAGTTTTTCTCGAAATTATGTTCTTACAACCACTGGTTTTCGTTTGAGATTGTTCACATAAAAAATCGAAATTTTGAAACTGACTAATAAACAAGAAAAACTTTATCAGGACACTTCAAGGAATCGATTGAGCAACATGCAGATATAAAGTCTATGTTACATTTAGAAGGAGTCATACCAACCGTTTCTAAGATAGGCACATTATTGCAATTAATCCTAACGCATTCACAATTCGTCATTTTGTCAAAATTTCTCATAAAATCTTACGCACCTATTCCAAAATAATCATAGTTTGAGAAAATGTAAAAAAGGAAAATGTTTGGAAAGTCTCACCCTGGGGATCTTGTTCACCTTTGCAGAAGATTCAGAGATATTTATTATTTTATAAAGAAATATATGTAGAATAACTAAATTTAGTTCAGTCTTAGTCTTCAATATATGAGAAAAAGCCTAGGGCTCAAGCTTTCATTTGAGAATCATTTGAACTAATTGTTTTAGTCACACGACGGTAAATCTAATGAAGAAAACTGCATAAATTCGAATTTATTACTTCACTCTTTTTAGAGAGATCATATTTTTATAATTTTCTTTCAAAATTAAAACAAAAACGAAATTCGCTTTCGTGTCGTATTTTTTCAGTTCAAGTACAAATAGAAAAGTGCAAAAAAGAAAATCGTATCTTACAATTTTCTTATGAATCATCTACTAAAAATAAAGGGTTAACAAAACGGTTTTCGAAAATATAGAAAACCAGACAAAATCGCCTTTTTATAGCAATGTACAGAAAAATATCTTTCCGTCGCAATAGGTAAAAAGTTGTTAATTCGTTTTAAATTACAAACACGTTTATATTAAACTACTACAACTTTCAATATAGGAAATGTAAACAATTGATCAATGTGATGAACTTTGTTGTGAATACGGTAACTTCTACATATATATTGCTAACTACATATTTAAAATTTTGCGTTCATTGAGTCAAAATTACAGCAAATTTGAAAATTCGAACATGAGTCCACAGAGGGAAGAATGTTCTTCTCAAACAAATTTTAGTCAGTATCGCAAAATTAAATTCGAAATTAATAGTTTGATCGGAACCACTTAACAAATGCAACAAGCGTGATAACAAAGTAATTTTAATAGACTTACATATTTCAGACGTTTTTTCATTTATCAGCAATGGATCATTCGAATTCACATGACAAAGTGAATTCATTTCGAGTACTAAATCGAAATGCAGAACACCAATTTAACTTTATACAATGAATTCATGAAAACTGAAACGCTTATTTTTAAATGGTTATGGCCCCCAACCCCCTTGACCAAAGATGTTAAGATATTGATAGAAGGTTTAGAAACATCTTGAAAATGTGCACACTAAAATCCGATCGATAGTGATTAAGCGATACAAAAGATATGAAATTCAAAGCATTTTCATAGAAGTTAACGCCCCTATTCCCCACCCCTTTGAGGAATTCTACCCATTAAGTAACTTAGTCGAAATATTGGTCCATCATATAGTCAAAATTTGATCAAAATGGGTTAAGAAATGCGTCGTTTATCGGATTCAAAAGATTTGTAATATCTCATATATATTGTACATATGTATATTCATTTTTCGAAATCGCTTTATTAGGTAGGCTGCAATAGGGAGTAGTATTTCGCATGAAATCTACCTAAAAAAAACTTGCTCTGGAGAAAGACAAAGTTTTCCGGTCCTTATTTTGGAGGAGGACTCCTGGACGAAATCCCATGGACTACTTTAATTAATTTTTAGTAGGGACATCTGCATAGTGTGTATTTGAAGTTGCATGTTGGTCACATATGAATTTCCGAACCAATTTGAAGTCCATTTTAATTAATAATAGGAATGAATATTTAAATTCCATTCTAAAACGCCTGGTTACATGTTACTTAGTTCTAGTCCTGAAATTTAGCCTCTGTAAGTAAAAGTTCCACAAATCTGTTATTGCCACTTATGAACGAACTTTCCATTGGAAATGCATTCTTGGGGCTTCTCCCAGTCGAGGACTAGAACATTTTACTAGGGGGAAGCAACCCCAGTCACAGAAGTGCCTTCGTTAGAGCTGTGTCGCTAGAAAAGAGTACCGTCGGTTCGGAAAATGTCCTTTTTTAAGCCATTAACAGTGCCTTAATCCTTTTGAAAAACTTAAAACTCTCACTATCAGTTCCGCAGATAATTTTTGATAGCACCAGAGTCCATGACGAGAGTAGCAACTAAACAAATCGAAGTGAGGTGCTATGAAGAAGCCGTACAATATTTTTCTGACCTAGCGCTTCCAAAGACAAAAAAGTGAACAAGAAAATAAGAGTGGAGCCGTCGAATATGAAGCGGAAGCAGAGGAGGTACAGGTACGCCGAGCAGTGACCACGTGATGTGCCCCTCTTCTCTTTTTCTAAAAATACTTCCGTGTTTCCTTTTTAAGGCTTCAGTTACATGTTTTTTTTTTCTTAATGCTAGGACTACTTTCAATTCGCTACAGCTGCAGGAGTTGGAACGGGCGTTCCAACGAACCCACTATCCAGATGTATTTTTCCGAGAGGAGTTGGCCGTGCGGATTGACCTGACCGAAGCTCGAGTTCAAGTGTGGTTTCAGAATCGTCGCGCCAAATGGAGGAAGCAGGAGAAGAGTCTTATGAAATCGAGCATGGACGCCGCTGGGCATGGATACGAGGTGACTGGATGTAATCCGAACGACAATTTAGAAAATGGTAAGCAATGATAGGATTTTCTGTCAGAATAAGTTTTATATTTATTTCAGGTGCCGTCTTAATGTCTGCAACTCCGCCGGAACAACATGTGTTGGAGTCTGAACACAAGATAAACTACGATCCCCTGTCGCCTGGGAGAATATCTCCAAACATCTTTCTTAATTTGAACATTGACCCAATGGGCATAGAACGTGGAAATCTTTCTATGGAATGGACCAGCTTTTCGCCAACATCCTCTATGCAAATGCAACAGCCGCAGAACACACTCCGAAATCCAACGACTCCCAGCAATAATTGCCTGAACCTTGATAATTCGGTGTCTTCTTACGATGAAATAAAATTTCTTAATGTTGATCAGTTCACAATGGACAACTTTAAAACGGACTGCATCCTCAACTTGGATCAGTCCATCATGGATGAAAAGCCGCACGGCTTAAACCTCGATATGCAGGCTTTTTCTCTTCCTGACCAACCAAAGACACCACCTCTTATGGATCTGGATAAGCCGGTCATGAATATCAACGTGGATGGGATATCGGACCTTGTGGACGACAAGTTCTAATTTCAGCTGTCTTCTACTTCGGATTTGTGCAATACCTCACACTCGTTACCGCCTGGCTAAACCTGTTGATCTCGTTTTATTTAGTAGCGTTGTTGGCCCGATCGGCCAGAGTTTTGTTACCATAAGTCAATCTAAAAAAAACCTAGCTAATTAATGATGTACCGTTCGTCTTGATGGCAATAAAGTGCAGCAGCAGGCTGTCCAACAAACAGGTGGTTATTTAAAAAAGATTTATTTATAAAGTTCGGTTGCGCAAAACACTAAATTTGTTGCATTACTCTCGTAGGTGCTTTGCAGCTCCCGTAAGCTATACTATGAAAAATCAAGCTAAACAAAATGGACGAAAATTAAAGAAAAGTGGATAGTCTTAAGGCGGGCTGGACTTTTCAGGGTCCTCTTCGGTTGTATCCTTTGGTAGATCTTCGACAACGTCGATGATGTTTGTCAGGTCCTCCCGTGAAGGAGTCGTAGTAGCGTCTGGAGTGGCAGATTGAGAAACTGGTGAATGAGAGGAGCTTCTAGACTTAAGTTTCAATGATAGTGGCACCTCCATTTCATCTGAATCCATTTCATTTTCTGAGAGAGATAGAGACCCGCCGGTACGTTTAACTCTAACAGCGGAGTTCTGAAAATCACAAATTTTCAAATATTTGAACAATTTATCAAGGATAAAAATTATTAATTCGGTATCAGCATTTACAGCACACAGTTTAAAGAACTTTAGGAGAATTGCAAATAATTTATAAAATTAATACGGTAGCGATTTAACATTTCATTAATTGGAAAAATCAAAATTAAAATAATGATTCACTTTAAAACAAATCGGAAATTTTAACATCTAAAAGGAAATTCAATATAGTAAAAATCTTTGTAGACCTCTGAATATTAATACTGCGATTAGTACTTAATAACAAATATTAATAAACTTTTTAAAAGGAGTAGCTAACAATTATGTATATACCAGCGTGTAAAAATCGTCAATTTAAAAAGTTTGGTTTTATTGTAAGTTACCGCAAAGTACAATGCAAGCATATACTTTAACAAATTCTAAAATGTTTTAAAAATTAAAATATAACAACGCTTCCAAATTCAGAAAACCTAAAAAGTAAGAAGCAATTTAAATTTTAGATTTTCGTTTATATAGAGGAATAGATTCGATTTATTGAAAAAAGCCAAAAATCACAATCCCATGAGATACAATACATTTATAATAAATTAGTTTTGCAAACTCGTATATAAATTATAATGTCTCCTATATACAGTTCCTCAAGTTTTGTGCTAAATACTAATATATAATTTTGTAAAATCAAATCATATTGCTTACCGCATGGAACGTTGAAGGTTCCGATATGTATCCATCGAATTCTTCATCGTCGCTGTAACTATACTTATCTGCGTAGGTCTCTGGTAACTTGCATACAATCTGAGCGAGGTCAATGAAAGTGTATTCATTTAGCGAGTGGCACTCCTTTTTAGGAGGCTCTTTACTGAACCATTGGTTGAAACGCCCCAATCGACCCGCCTTAGCCATATTGTCGAAATAATTTTTTCCATGTACGTATCCAACATCACGGATCTCGTCAAAACTGCCAAAAGCAAGGGTCTTGTACGTATCAATTGGTGGTCGAATATATTCACAGTAATCCGAATTTTTTACTTCCTAAACAAAAAATATGAGATTATATTTAAATTACAAAATAAAATCGATTAGATTACTTCCAATTGTCGCACACAGGAGACGTAAGCCAGTCGGGATTGAATGTCAGGAAGGTCGGGGACTTTAACTGGAGATGTAAACGGGTTCCACTTCTTGTAAAGTAACCACCATCCCGAAAGATCATCTCCGTAGTTGGTCAAATCGGTGTCATCTTGCGACCCTACGTCGATGGCAATGATATGTGCTGCCCCCAACGTTCGCATTACGTCGGCTGTGATAGTTAAAAAATTCGAATATTGTGTCTTTGTTTCCGAACAAAGAGAAAAAAACTCAAAAAAAAAAAAACCAAAAAGTTAATGAGAAGCATAACCAACTTATGGGAACATTTACGAAGTCGCCGTGTGGTAAGTGGTCTAATTTCTACCAATGAACAAATGTTACCTTTCATGCAGGCCATCCACGCAGTTTTTCAAGTTAATTCCATGCAATGTGCCTAGCACAAAATCATACCAGGCTCCTTAAATTAAAAACTGGTATAAATATAAAAAAAAAACAAAACGAACCAGTTGACTAAACAAAACTATTAAAACATGAAATTTTAATATTACTGGTCTTCTGCACGATATTATTAAAAATAGTTTGTTATTGAGCAAACATTCAAAACATTTGCGGTTCTAACTTCTACTAAATACTCTTTTTCTTCAAAATCCTCAAAAAAGATAAAAATCCTTTTGACTATGTATACAAACAACATATGCCGACTCGACTTAGATTGTACTTCCAGGATTAATGCAGATTTATGCGAAATAAATACTATCTGGAACATATCGACATTTCTAAATGAGAAGTTTCAGTATATGAATATTTTAAATTGTTTTTTAAAATGCAAATAGTACATTCTTTTTGCCGAAATTCAATATTTATTCTACATAATAATAGCTAACTTATTAAATGGTGTGCATCCAATATAATCTGAATTTGTTGTTTGCAGATATCTTAACCTCTTCCAAGTAAATTTTTACAAATTGACAGAGTAGAACTTCAGAAAAGTTACTTTGGTGAACCCTCGTTTTAAGGAAAATTAATACTTTTGAGTAATGGCACAAAACCTCAAAAATGTGAGCTTTATTGATAATTTTCGAAATACATGTATGTTTATAACATAATATTTGGATTACCCTATTACTAATCATATAGTATACACTTTAGAATCGTGTATAATTATTTAATGGTACATACTCCAAGCATTCAATTTAGTGGCCAAACACACCTCTACCCTAATATAAATATTAAAGATAATTTTGAATATCTAACAATTGTTTATCAGAAGAAGACCTAGAATGCAAAATTATATAAGATTCAATTTATTTCGATCTTCATAGTTTCTAAAATACGAGATGTACATATGTTTTAGATTTCAGACATTGCGAAAGAACATTTATTAAAGTTCTGGATTTCGTTGTTGTGAAATTGGAATCGTTATTCACAGATCATATTTTTAGCGAAGAAATTTGATTAGTAGTCATTCAATACGGAATTGATATTTTTTTCTCCAATACTTATTAAGAATTTTTGGCTCGAGAGAGAATGATCAAATTCTATGCAAATTTTTCACATACTTGACCAAATGTTGGCCACCATTACCAATTCGGAAACATACGAAACCAAGTGAAAGCAACAGAGTCAAGTAACACAAGTCTGCAAGTTAGTTAGTTAGTTTTAAAACTCCTTTTGATGTTATTTAACATTTCAATTTTAGCTTAAGAACAGTTAACACACCTTGATGCGATATCAAGGTATTTTGCATATAAATATGGTTTCGTAAATAAACTGACTAAGTAAACGGTATGGTGACAAATAGGTTTAACATAGTTTTTAAATCTAACAATTTTGATTTAATATCAGGACTTAGTATTTTTTTTAATATATTTTTATTTAATAAATTTAACCACACGCTTAATGTGAATTTAAGTACAGCAAAATGATTACCAAAAGTAAACAAAGTATTAAGAAATTGTTTCTGTATTAAATCAAATTTATTGGAAATATACAAGGAAACCCACTTCCTTCTGTTATTCGATTTGTCTAAGGATCTGAAGAGAATTGCTGAGGTGGAAAATTAATCACACACGAACCGTCTACGATGCTTTTACCTGCAGGAACAATAGAATACCATTTTCTCAGCGGCATTTTTTGCATGTCTAAAATAGGCGATAACTACAACCTTTATATATATATTTTTTTATTATATTCAATAACAAAGATTTCCTGAGATATCAGCCTTCACCATTCATCATTATAATGAGTTACAACCAATACGACAGTGGCTTTTCTCATTACTTTTATAAGCAATATAAGATATATATTGTTAATTTCTCTATGCCTAATATTCTATTGTACTTTTAATTTCCTATCCCGTTCCTATATTTAATAAATCTTTAAAAAAAAAGTATGTGCATACCTAGTAATTTTAATCATTTAATAAAAAATGATCATTCGCTTTCAATGTGATATTGATTAAAACGATTCCAGTTAATTTGTCTAAATTTTGAAATAGGGTTTACAAATCTAGAAGAAATTATTAAATTATGCCCATAACCATAAACTGAAACTTTTTTGGAATAGGCAAAAATCGAAGACGAGGCAAAACACGTCCAAGCAATATAGCTGTCGAAAATTAACTGAATATTCAAAATAGTCGAACTTGTCAGCATAAGTGAGGGACATGAGTACCAACATAACGCCATAAAAAAATCGAAAAGCAAATATACGTAGCCCGCGGAAATTCAATATTCGCGAATCTTTTTAAACAGACCTCGTAGATCACAGAGTTCGAATTTTTCAGTAATATGTACCACAGGTGATAATTAAAAAAACAGTGTTTGATAACGCAGTATCTTTTTATTATATTGACTTACGAGATTTTAATTTGGTTGAATTCATATAGGCCTTTGAAGCTAAGAAAAAGCATTTTGACGGACAGACATACGTATGAACAACAAAGTCACATTGTAAATGATCCGATTTTTCGATGTGCGGAATCCTAAATACAAAATATTGTATACAATTTCAAGACTAACGCTACCAATCTAGGGTTAACAACAGTCCGTACTTGATGTTCAACATTCAGAATGGCAGCAAAAGATTGCTATTAAAGGCAGGCAGTGTAAAATCGGATAATACAGCAAAAATTGAAAAGGACGCAAATTCATTTTTTGTGGCTTTAAGTAGAACACGTCTTTAACACAAAACATTGTGGAATCTGAGAAAACTTCCGTTATAGAACATTTATAAGCCAGCCTTTAAGATTAGTGCGAGAATAGTTAGATTATTCAACTTTAAATTAATTAAATTTAAGTTATTATTATAATAATGTCAGGTCATGTTAATCTTTGCTAATTTTTTTTCCCTAGTCAAGTCAGTTAAAATAATCTTCCTCAACAGGGCCGTATAATAGAAGCTTAAAATGAGCTTATTTCAAGATACATCAAAATCATATTTTCTACACACAATCCTTTTCGAGATTCATTGATATATAACAAACAGGCAATGCGAAAATAAGGAGGAGGTGCATTCACAAGTTTTCCTTCGAGTTTGAAATTGAAAATCATGAATGAAATATAATTATGAAATTGCATTAATGTCGAATAATTACTTCGGCGAATTTGGGATATAATTAATACTTTGACAGAAGATTTACTAGTAGAAATAAAGAAAACAGAGACTTGGTCATAGGGTAAATCGTACGAAAGAAATGAAATACTTTAGATTATGTGTACTTACGAATCGACTTCCTTTCTAAATAATTTTGGGGAAAAAAAAACAATCTTTATCACATGCATGTGCATTTGACATGCCTTTTTGTGCGCGATTTCATTTATAATATCTACTTCCGCAATACTTATCATGCTGCCTTGCATAAAGAACCAATTCGAAATAAGCTCCTCCCAACTCTAAAAAACAAAAACAGAATGACCAATCGCAGCCTCATGCAGAAAAACAGTGCTTCTAATAAGCCATGCAAATAAATACGGAACAGACGTGCAAAAAAAAAACATTCGAATATAAATGAAATTAAAGAACATTTACCTGGCACGTTATTAATGTAACAGCCATCTAACAGAAGGTGGCCGTCTTTGTAATCACAAAATGGAGGTAAAACCCCTGCAATGGTCATACTCGCTCGTACGTATCGCCACAGACACCCTGATTGATTTGTGAGAAAATTCAGTGTCCTTCATAAGTGTATTTGTGCAATCTTTTGCCGATTCCAAGAAGACCTTTTTCTCGATCCAATTGTCAATTGAAGGTCATCGTGAAACCGGATCGATCTAAAGGAACCGCCAACCGCCGTCTGTTAACAAAAGTTCTGAGTTTTTTACATTTGCCGTGATTGCCTAAAGCCAAATTTAGGAGGGTGTCTTGGCTGCCGGAGCGCCACTCTCTGGCCATAGAATTGCCAATTGCCGTTTCATCAACTATTTTACGATCCATTTTGCAACAAACTAAAACCACACTTAAGCGACTACGTAAACATCCTACAGGTTGGCGATGAGATGTTCGAGCGAAAACAAAAGGTAAATTAAAAGCTCATGCAAGAAAGTTGAGCCGCCAGGAAGATATCGTCCTTGGTTTCAATGAATAACTCTTCCTGGCTGTTCAACTTTTTATCATCATGCAATAGAGAGTTACATTGAAAAAAACTCTGGAGAACGCGAAGTTTAAACACAAAGTGCGGTACCGTTGCTCACATCCCAGACTTTTTTCCAGTGCTCCTCGGGTGAATGATAAAACTTACAGCTGATAAAAATAGAAAGTATTTACCTGGCAGATTATTTACATATCCTCCGTCAAGTAAAAGATGTCCATCTTTGGGGTCACACAGAGGTGGCATGTAACCGCTCAGGGACATGGAGGCTCGCACGAAGCGCCAAAGGGAACCTTTTGTTAAATTTTACAGATGTTGCAGTACAATATAAAAGTCTAAAAATTCTGGTCAGTTACTTAAAGGAACCAAGAGTCAATGAATTAGTCTGCATTTTACTTAGCAAGGCGGGATAGTACAGAGGACATTACTTAACTAACCGGCTGTACAGGGTTCCAAATTTTCAAACTCAATGTAAAAACCTCAGAACATTTGTTATAAATTACTTAACGGTTCAACCAACAATTGGGTCTCGGTTAATCACGTTTGTTAAAGGGGGTAACATACCGTTTGTGTGCACACGATGACAACTTGCCGTAATGTCTGTAGTCAATGTGAAGTATGGAATCCAAAGGTCTTCGATGTAGACATCCCCAAATGTCTCACGTATTGTCTTGTTGAATTCTCGCCCCGAAAACATAGAAGTTATCGGATAAGTAAGATCCAATAATTGCCGCAGCCATTGTGTCATTTTCTATCGAAAGATGATAAGGTTGATTAAGGTTATTTATAAACATTTTCAAACAAACCTTGGACCATTCTCTAGCTTTTTGTGTAACTGTTGTAATATTCCGATCAGCACACCACAAAGCTCCCATGAAAGCGCCAATACTCACACCTCCTACCATATCCACAGGAATTCCCGCTTCCTGAATGGCCTTCAACATACCAACATGAGCCGCCCCTCGAGCACCACCACCGCCTAAAACTAAACCAACAGAATTGCCAGTCAACCATCTAGCTAAGCGAGAGAAATCCGAATGCATGTTGGGCTCGGACATTAAGACTCGGCTGTACAGGTCATTCTGCGAACGACAACGTATTATACAAGATAAAAAATAAATATTATCAGTTACTTACAATTCTGTACTGACTTTTTCGTGTAAACATTCTCTTTGGACAAAGGACATGATGATGGTGGGTAACCCATGGTCGTACATTCAACCATTGCAAACTATTGATAGGCCTAGAGTTGGTTGCATCAGGATGAAGCAATACGAGCTCTTTCTGGGTCCTCATAGCGAGCCTATCAATCTCGCGCTCAAATTTCCCCACCATGGGTGTTCTATCTCCAAGTCCAACAATTAGAATAACATCGGACTGCCTCATGCACCTTTGCGTCCAAGGACTTAAAGTCGTATCGCACTGATACAAGGTAATTATATTTCGATCCTCTTGCTGTGCCAGCCAGGAAGTTAGACGATATTCATTGCTGGGTTCTAATATTGCAGTACCCAACGACTTCCGAGCTACTTCTGAGGTTAATCTCAAAGTTGGTCCTGTAATTACAATTTTAGCTATGTTTATGTGTTATAAGGAGAATGTTACCAATGGCACAAAGTGAGTGATACAATTCATAAGTAAAGGCAGTAAGAGGCACCTCATCACTAACAGGCACTAGGGCTACTGTGGAGTATTTGTGCGTAACTGGGTTAGCTTCTAGTGGGGCTCCTCCTGGTCTAGACTGCATGCTACCTAAAATTCTATGACTCAAGAGACTAATTAATTTCGTAACCACAATTGGATAACGTAGTTTGATTGCATTGAAAAGTCCTTCAGGTAATTTAGCTAATTCGGAATCTCGCACGGCTAATACAGTTGTAGTGCGCGATGTTTCTGTAATCATTTCAACCTGAAATTTGAAATAAGAAAAATCAAATCATCAGATTTGGTATTTTACAAAAAATATTTTAAATGTACTTACGATTCCGACTAGATCGCCTTTGCCATATTCACCAACGATTTCTTTTTTACCACTAGGCAACGTAATTACGGAACGTAAACGCCCGCTAAGAACAATATAAGTACTATCACTATTTTCATCTTGGCGATATACTGCACGCCCAGACTCCAAGAAAATCCAGTCTAATCCATAGTCACACTGACGTACTAACGGTGAGAGCCTTCGGACAACACTGTTAGCCATATCCAGTACAATATTCGGTCGCTCTCTCATTATCCTGCAGGAAACAAATCATTATTTAGCCACCCATGTTTTAATGTTCCTTTTTTTTTTTTAAAGAAAGTAGCATAGTATGCAGACTTGCAGACATTTCAGTTTCTTTTGTATGTTGCGAATTGTCTTTTTTTATACTTCTGCTATTTTGTATTCTATTTAACGTACGATTGCATCGGGCGCTGACTGGGTATATGCATTTTTATTTTTGGTTTCATCCTATTTTTAAGAACCCGTATCTAAAAAGTTATAATTTAGTTGTCGTTGCTATATGTCGAATATGATTTGAATATTTTGATCTAAAAACTTTAATCCTTTTCGGTCCATGCCGCCACAGCGCTAGCAAGCCGATCTGGCGGCATGATGTCATTCATGATCGTCCGGAAAGTGACACAGTGAACGAGGCAAGCGATAATAAAGGAAAACTATTCTCCCGCTGCCAGATTCAAATGTTAAATATATTAATGCTTATCAGCTGCCTCGAGTGGCATAGTTGGTTGTGATGTAGTAAGTGTGTTATTCTGAGGTTGAGGCTTCGATTCCTATATGAAAGTACTATTTTCAAAATAAAAATAATGCAGAAAGTTGCCATATGGGCTTAGTTTCAAACTGAACGAAAATAAGAAAGCAATTTAAGAATTAAAAATTGTAAAATAAATAATAATAATATTGTTTATCAACAAATCAGTTTTAAAAAATTCTGTGTGTTTTAATATTTATATATTGAGCTAACTGCGAAGCTCTAAATTTGCTGGGACGTGCTGGTACTCCCATCAGTGAAATTTGCGGACCGCAAAGATTTAACGAACTTATTCAGAATAGTTTCATCTTTACTTATGACTGTGATTGTGGATCTACCATACATCATATGAATTATCGGCTTTAATTTACAAAAATTTAAAATTCAATCAAGAAGTTAGTTTCGAAAAAAAAAATATACTAAGCCGACATCAAGGCTTATGCAATTCGGTACCATAGTTTATTTGTTATTATTAGAGGAAAATTTTGGACATCTTACTTGTATATGATTGGGCGCCGCAAAAAGGCCACTCGAGTGAAGTGTTTGGAGCGAATAGTATACGAACTGGCTTCTCCTGTCAGTACAGCTAAACCTCCAACTGTTTCGCCAGGATGAACGGAATGTATATGAACCTAAAATAAAAAATGTTATAGTTTATAATAAATTTTTACGCTTATTTTGTCATACTACCATACCTCTGTCCGCTCCTGTTTTTTAGTTCCGGGAATTTCTCCAGTCCACTGAAGGACAGATAAGCTTCCACTCATTACGTACCAAAGGCAGACGTCCTGAAAATACCTGTGAGCATTTCTTTAACATTAATATAACCTTTACCTCTCCATTTCCTTCTGTTATGAGAGTGATGCCTGGCTCTAATTCCCTCACCTCAATATTGCCCTCCAGCAGATGCTTGTCTGCTTCACTCAAGCCCAACTCCTTCATAAAACTCTCCATGGCTGTGGCTTGCACAAGCCTAGCGTCAATCATTTCTGGAGGACCCCCAAGGGAGAGTTTCCTGCTAAGAGTACTAGTTCCTGCAGTGTGGTACTGATGATCTGACAAATCAGCCAACATATCTGGTTGCATAGCGTCTGACAAGGTATGTGATAGTGTGTGTCCATGCTCTCCAGGTTGTTTTCGATGCCCTGGAGAACTCTTTACATTTATAGTTTGAGCTTTCTTCGGTCTCATCACATTTTGAACAAGTTCCGAATGCAACCCCAGATAGTTTCGAAGCGCAGTAAAAGTAACTCTCTGAAGACGAATCATTATTACTTGGATTACTCGGATCATAATGTCTGGGCTCTCGTCAAAGACTTCTTTAAAGGCCCTCATTGGTAGTCTTATGACTTGCGAAGATTCAATAGCTTTAGCAGACACTGTCTTGTAGTAGCTAGGATTTCCTGATAGTACGTCGATAAAACTAAGCAAGGATGTAACGGATTCCCCTTTTTTTACTGTCTTTAAAGACAAAGTGCTTCCATCGGCGTTGCAGATAAACACATTTATAAGTCCAGACTGGACAATAAAGACACTGTCGTCTGCATCGGTTATTTTAAAAAGAAATTCATTTGCATCAAGAGTTATTATTTCGGTATGCCGGCACAACTTCAAAAAGATTGGCTTTTCGAAATGACCAAAAATACGAATGCTTTGTAGCATATAAAGAGCATCCGGAGGGACCTTGTCGCTGCCCTCTACTGTCTCTTCGAGATATTCTGCTGGGGGCTCGACAGTTTTTAGTTGCATCGGGGCATTTTCGCGCTTAAGCTGAAGAATTCTTTTTGCGAAACGCATCACAGCACGTCTCTTCCTGCCTTGCCCTCCGTATACCTGGCCAGACACATTCTTCATTTTACGAAGCATCCGCCGACCATAGAATAACATCTTATCGCGCTTCCGAAACCGCAACTTTGTTACATCCCCGCTTCGATCGGCTGCTAGGAGATCCCTTTGCACTCCACGCCATTTCCACCTCTTCCAATACCAAACCACAATAACCAATAGAAAAGCAAAGATTCCGATACAGATATAAATTAAACCCTGAAATAAAATTTTATAAAATTTACGTTATTCAAACATATCGCTTACGTGGCTTCCATGATGGTTTCGTTAAATCAAATATGAAAGAATATTGGTGGCGAAAAAGTAAATACATCAATGGGGTCGATGGACATTTCCGAATGACTATAAACTTATCTGCTATATTTCTGAACTAAGCGTTGACTTTCTTTAAGTATATATTTTATATAATACTAGCCAATGGTCAGTGCGGTCTGCATCAACGGGGTCGATGGACATGGACCAAAACAAAATGTGTTTTTTTCAAATTTGAATTTAAACACCACGATTATAGTTTGTTGGTGCAATAAATACAATGTTGTTGTTCGTGTGCTTGTTTGAGAAATTTTTTATTGGAAACGATTTTTAAATCTAATATGTCAATAGTACACTAATAGCATATTTAGTTATAGTAAAAATATTGATTGTGTTTTATGTGTCTTCTATCGGAAAATGTTCAAAGCGTTTATTAACCTAACCCATCTCGTACTCGAAACATATATGGTATACTGGCAAAATTTGAGCTCAATCGGTCCAATAGTTTCGGAGCCTATACAATTCAGACAAACTACAATTTGTTTTTAAATATAGAGATGTATTATTTTAGAAACTCACTGACTTCAATTCTGTGCGCAATGTAAACAATTTTAGTCGTCTGATATCTTAAAAAAAAGCAAAAATCACAATCTTTTCTAGAAATACCAAACCACCACTTTTTGAATAGAATTTAATTGAATTCCACGTCTTATTATAACAATACAGAAATTTTATATGACTAAGTTGAGAATACTTTTCATTAACGACGTTTGTAAGAACAACTTTTCAGTACGTCGAATTGGAATCTCTATGATATTTAAACAATACAAGGCTTATGTTAATTATTTGTAACAGGAACGCCACACGTTTATATATTTATTTCGCTTAATACAAGCTACATAGATAAATAACAACAAAACAATAACAATAAAAAAAATAAAAAACTAATTAACTGAATTAAATTTACCTACTTATGACAAGGTCGTATAGACAGGAATTCCTAGGATATATTCAATATTTTTAAAGATAGCAAATGGTGGCACCAGAAAAATAAAACAAAAGTTGTATTTAATTAAAGCAAGCGTCCATCAATTCAGTGAGAGCGATCAACAAAATATATATTCAAAATAATAATAATATAATGTAATATAGAAATTACTCCAAATAGCAGAAACTGTCTCCAGGGGATAGAAGCCAAAACTGCGACCTTTGATTTGACGCTCGTTACTCTAATCAATTAAGCTACTAGTGGTCACTTGCCGCCAATGCCTTCTCGAATAACATTGAGTACTGATGAGAAGCGCACATATACATATTAAAATAGATATTGTTGTTGCGCCTCATTCAATAGATTCTATACTTGATGCAACGCAAGTTTGAAGGTTGATAAACTAGAAATAATTTTAAATCTGTGATACTTGGTAATAAAATCGGTAATTATGTCTCTTTCTTTAGCCTGCCTCTCCATAACGGATATACTTGATTTCATCCTTTTCATTTGTCGACAATTTAGCCAAAATGTGGTGTTACCTAATCAATATAATTTCCGTTTTCCTCTGGTCTGCTTATGTTTAATTTTTCCTTGTATCACCAATTGTAGAATCTCATATTTAGCGTGATGCATTATGTGAACAAGGCACTTCAGCACAATCTCCTTGATCACGTTCAGAATTCGCTTGGAGATATTCATTCTATTTAAATCGTCCTCATTCGATATCGATGTATTTAAAATTGTTCATCTTTTCTACTCGTATACCTAATATGTTTAAATAGAACTCGGAGCTGTTGCTGCTAATAATAAATAACAATATTTGGGTTTATTAGCTTTCATCTTAACTTTATTGAAGATATGCGATTAATTACGGATTATTCGAGTATTCGAGTTTTTGGGTGATTTAGTCCTTGAGTATTGGGGTTGTGTAGAATCAATGCATTCAGAAGAATTAATTGTAGGTTTCAATAACTAAAAAAACTTCCTTCCTGCCTAAATTTATTTTTACACTAGTATAAAATATCACTGGTATGTAAAAAATTCTTTTGCACAGATTGTACTTGGGCCCCTTTAGTAACTAAAATTTGGTACTTCCTGAAAATAAAAACTATGGCATATAATAGCTTTGTTACTTCAAGAGGTATTTGCTTCAGAACTGGTGGAGAAAAGGTTAGGTCATCAAAAGTTAAAAATAAACAAATGCTCCAAAGCCAAAGTTCAGCGAAATGTTCGCGTCGCTGACAGCGGAGCTACCCAGCTGTTTGCAAGTTAGAGCAGACCACTTAGCGGAGCCCCAACCAAGCGGGTAAATGTTCACTTTTGAGTCCTTATCAAGTGTCAAAGCTTGAAAAAATCGCAAAAATTACGCACCACTCAGAGCTCCTGAAGCATTTATGGAGTACTGCTGTAAAGGTTTAAGTTTTCCAAGTAATTTAAAGCTACTTACGGTTGCCCTGATCTCCGATACGACATAGTGAAGCCAAGAATCCGAGAAAATCGTCCCGTAGTCCTTATATGAAGATCTTATAAGAGCCACCACATCCATCGTCCGCTAGAAAAGTTGCAGAACTGTAACACACCTGGGGCTCTAATCAGTGCAATATCATCTTGTAAGTTCCGGATCTCCGAACAGTGGCACTTATCACCCTATATCTATACCAGTTCCGATCTGATTCGCAAAATCGAAAAATGTTGCCGAAATAGAAAAACTGGACTCCTCCGAATTGATAAAACCAGTGTTCGATGACAGTGAGCTCGAACAAAACAAATGAAGTTTAGTCCAGCTGACGACAGTTCAATCTATGGAAAATGGAACGGCTGCTTGTGTGAACGAAATGAGAATTAGATCAAAACAATGCGACTTTGTGGCATTGCCAGGTTCAGTTATGAAACTTGTACGCTATAAAAAACGGACGCGGACATGTTGCTTTATTATGTTACGCACGCGAATTTGCGTTTCTGGTTTTATAGAAACAATTTTAGAGTTATTCTACCGCAAAATTATGATTTGAATTTAGAGCGCTGCTGAATTTGTAATATGTAAACAGTCTTGTCGCTTCCATAAGGGCTGCAAATTGATCAGCATCAAGCGGTTTTCGTAAGACGGAAGATTCAGGTAATTTTTTCTTTTTTTTTTATCTTTATATAAAGTAAATTGATTTAAAGAAACGCAGTACCCATCTTTTTGTAGTCTAACAGAATGTCCCCAATAACAAATAACTACTTTAACAATAGATTTACTGTCATTTCGTATGATTGACAAGGAATTTAAAAAGTGTTTTTATAAACATATTTCTTTTCGAAATGGGAAGCTCGAAATGTTAAAAATAAACAAAAACATTCTTGTATTATTGCATCAATTAAAAATAAATTTGGCGGGTTCCGTAAATTTAGAATTAATATGATCCTAATCACCAGTTTAGAAAATAATAATAGAATCTGCGCAAGTCCAAGTGGATTTTATCAGTTCTTATCACGAACAAAATAATTTATTAATTCATTTAGCTAGTAAAACTTCAACCCAATTATTATTAACTTATTTTAAAGTACTTATGTATTTTGCTTTGTTTTATATAATCGATGATATTGCTGCAAAAGTAATGCTTATCAAAGAAACTTAATTTGTTGTTATTTCAATATATACTCTATTTTTTTTTATATAATTGGTTTTTGTTTTCCTTTTAAGGAGTAACGTCACTCTAGAATTTTGTAAAATTTTGATTTACATTTTCACTAAAGGGATTATCCGTGCAAATATATATACAAAATTTAAAAGTTTGTTTTAAAGGTTATTGAATGGAAAATATAAAATAAAGCCGATTAGTAATGCCAATTTGCAAAATATAAACAGATTCTTGTAAAATTATACAATAGTTACAACTATACGTTCGAAAGGATTTCTTTTTTTCTTTTACAAATAAAAATTTTACGTTATTTAAAATTTCAAAAACCTCTCGGCAGTTTATATGGAAATCTATTAGATATATTTAAAAAAAAAATTTAAAAATGTTGAAAATTGATTGAGTAATCGTACCGGTAGTGTCTAAAAGCATACATTCCTTATAAACGGCAAGTGTCGGATAGGTAGCCATCGCATATAATGCTATTGCTTTGTAATGGAAGGAATTTCTTAAATTTTATTTTTAAAATATGCTTAGAAGTATAAATAAAAATTTGAAAATTACAGTGGTTATTTCAATTTATAGAGTCAAAAAGTCAACTTTCTGTTTTTAATTAGTTCAGCTTAGAATACAAGCTATAGACATACATATATGGTACAATAAGACTCCATTTAACGCAGATAATGCATTCTAATAAAGTTTCCAACGCCTTTTTCACAAAACGCAATGAATGGATCAGCCTTTACTGAAAACATTTTTATTCTTTGAGGCTTTCTCGAGGTAATGGACCTAATCTATAAATTTTTTGGTTTCGTATACTTATAAGCAATTTTTTTGTAGCTTTGATGTTCTTTACTTCCTTTCTACTACCTTTCAGACCTGGCGTCCAAAATCGAGGACATAAAGTAGAAAACAAATATTTAAGTATTAATTTTGATACGCTGCACTGAAAAAAGCATTTGTGAAAATAAAAAATAGTCTCAAAAAGTCAGCAGACAATTTCTTTTAAAATGTTATATTCTATAAGGGTTAACTATAACATACAATTAATTTAAAAGAATACATTTAAAAAGCAACGAAGTCCTATGTAGTACATATGCTACGTACAACCTTAAACTCGTTTATCTCTGTACTAAATTTCTAAGGTCGGAAACATAACTTAAACGAATTTAATTGAAATTTTTATTGAAGCTTTAACTCTTACTATCTGTTTTTCTTTAAATTTTCGTTATCAATTTTCAACTTTACGAATTTTTCTCTATTTTTGTTTTTGTTTTTATTACTGATTAATCTGGAAATGGATTCGTAACTTTATAAAATATTTGAGTATATATATATTGCAATTGTCCATTTACGGAAATCTAACCTACTATTTTCAGCTCAAATTCAGAGAAACCCATATCATATAATGTATCATACCTAGTATGCATTGTAGGCATTTGCAGGATTTAATTTTATAAAACGATGATTACTTTAATATTACTAAGTTCACTTGCGAGTTGTTGCCCTGGTTAATTATTAAGTTCATCAAGATTATTTTAAAATCGTATCAATTATTTAAATCGACTAAATGGTTTTCGAGAAAATCAAGCGGAATTGTTAAATTCTAGTCATGTATTCAAAATTCTAAATCATATTTTATATGATGAGAGCCGTTGATTATATTAGGTCTAAAACTGTCTTCGGACCAAGGACTCACTCTCACTTACATAAAAGAATTCATATCAATCGGTTCAACAGTCCTCGAGAAAATCGTTAAAATACATTGATTTTCTCCATAGCCTTGAACGATTTATTTAACTAAATTATTTTTAATATTATAAAAATAGTACTTTTAACAAGGCTTTGCTTTTCAGTCTACAACTCAAAAGATTAAAAACAATTTTTCTGATGGTACAAAAAAAACATAATTTTTGTATATTCTTTACAGTTATAGTTTGCGAAATGCAGAACCTACTTCAGATTATACTCGTACTATAGAAATAAACCAAAATCAAAACTAAATTTGTCTTAAAACAGAAATGTGTAAAAATAGTAGATAGTTTATTTATGCTGCAATTTATAATTATTCATTCCATCTTTCATATTTTTGTCTATAAAATATTAACATAGAGATATAATTTTGAATTACAGCCAATTTTATGAGTGAGATTGAACAAATTCATGTTTATTGAAAATTTCCAGATCGAAAAGGTCAGCAAATTAATTTTAATTACATACATACCTCAATTTATTTTAAGTGCTTAAAGATTGACATTGATAGTACATGCAAATGAAGATCTTTTATGAGATATAGATTTTCTAAAAATATTCCGGATTCTGTTTAATTGAAAAGTTAATTTTAGTAAAAAACTTATATTTTGTAATTTTGTTGTATACTCTTTATATTTCTTTTATTTTTCTTTTATTTTATGCCTTTTACAAACATTGGACAAACATTACTTTTTATATACTATTTTGATAAATAGAAATTCTGTATATATTCCTTTTATAGACTTTTTGTAGCCTTCGAACACTCTTTTGTAAACGATAACAAGCTGGGCTTCAATGATTGTTTAAGGGTTATAAAATATCAATCATGGAACTCTAAGAGTGGCTATTCTTGAAGACAAAGTTGTCCGAAAAATTAAATTTCAAGATTAAAGACTTATAATTTTTCAAGAAAGGCGGGCAAAGAGTTAATTAGGCAATTAGTAAAGTGATCGAAATGAGTACTATTAAATAAATTCGCAACTGCGTGTATGAAAATAATTAAAGGACAGATGCAGGGTGATCTAAATATATGAAAGTGCAGTTATTTCGAAGAGTTTGCATCAGATTCGAAAATGTTTAATTTAATAATTATCAAATATGCCTTAGTTGGGTATAACATGTGTATGTAGATTAGTTCAAAAAATTTGATAAGATTCGACTTCAATTGTTATTAAAAGATCATTTTATATTTCTTTTCCGAAATCGTCTAGTTTTAGACTTTTTAGATGATACTTTATGATGTTTTTTGTACACATATACCAAATAAAGGAATTTGATTTATATTTAAATGCTCTTAAAAGATTACGATAGTTGAAGTACACTTAATTGGTTGTTATTTCTCCTTGCCTTTAGCATTTTATAGCTTTTTGTTGCCTGAGTAGTCCAAAATGCACGCTAGTAGAATAGCAACTTAACTGACTAATATTTAAATTAGCCAAAAGTTAGTACGACACCTCTTTCCACTTATGTTCGACACTCTATTGCGACATCAAATAGAGGAGAACTCGATTAACTCGAAATTTAATATAAATTAGGACGTCCAATTAACAAACACAAGCTTATTTAAAGATTTATTCCAGATTTTGATGTGAAAAAGCTTCATGCTTCACTAATCACTGCTAATCACTTGCGATCAATTGTCTTATTTGTTCAAGCTTTTGTTAATTATTCCTACATTTACTAGTTTTTTTTTTCGCTATTTATAACTATTCACTTTTATAATGCAATTTACTCTTTTTAAATGATAAGACTCAAAGCTGTACGAAAACATCGTCTGCAACTTACTAACTGATTGCTGAACAGTACTTATTATGAGGGGAACGGAAAAGCCTTGAATGTGAATTTAACGAATTTTTTACACTTTTTGAATAGTATATATTCACTTCCGTTTATTAAAAAAATGATTAGCTGCAATAATTGCCATAAAAAAATGTTTTAATTTCAAGAACTTGAATAATATAACTTTCTAGCAATGCTCTCGTTTTTTGACGGTCAATGATGTATTGACATGGTCTCAATAAAGGATAACATTTTGTTGTTCTCGTGGTGTTATAACACCAGGGGATTTTAGCCTGACGAATCTATTTTATTCGCACAGAAACTATCTTTCTCCATTCCCTTCTCTGATTTGCTTATCATTTATTTGTAAACTTCATAACAAGTTTTTATTAAGATTTCACTTCAGACACTAAAAGTACCATTCTTATTTATTGAAATTGTCTTAAATTGGAAAATTTTGATTTTTATTAAAAATATCAGTTTACTATATTCTAAAAATATTTAATTTTTGAAAAAGTCCTTATTGTATTGATTTTTTTTTATCTCGCCATTAACACAAACTTAAAAACACCTGTTTATCAAAATAGGTGAAGCCAAGATTGTTGAAAGCAATACTTCCAGCAATCTAAACTAAACCGAACTGGTCTTCTAGAATCACAGATTTAAAGCAAGATCGGACTAATTATATTTCCGTTTCAACGAAATTTTAATCTTAAATGTTATCTAAATATCATCTAGTCTGATTTTGTAACAATTTCAGATGATCATTGTGATTATCCAGGATAGTATAAGATTTCATTTTTTGCCCAGCCCTTGCAATATTTAAAGCTGATAATAATCCTCATCATACAAATCTCATATATTGAAATTTCACACTTAGTTGCCCTTATAGAGTGTGTTTATAAGCACAAACAGATAAATAAACAATAAATTGTGCTTTGATTTTACTCCATAAAAAGTTAACCATATTGGATTGGGTGGGAATTAAAGATCTTTGTTTTTTGGAAATGGTAGTGGGCAAAGCAGAGAATCCAGGTGGGATAACAAACAATTTAAAAAAAATAAACTATTTTGAGTAATATCTATTGAATAACTGAGTAATCTGTGAATCCGCTAAATTACATAATTTAGCTCATAATTCATTCAGAGAAAAGCAGAGAAGTAAAAAGAAAGCAGACGCCGCTCTTAGAGCTTTTATTTAGTCTAAATGTCTTCATAAAAAAAAATGGGGTACCAAGACGAAAGTGTAGAGAGAAGAGCAATAAATTCAAATTCTTAATTCTTTGACGCATACATTGGAACGAGTCGGAAAGGCGCATGCTCTAATTGCTTTAATTTGCACTTGACTGCGGATGCGCGCAAATTAATGTACGAAATGCACGTCCAGTTCGCCTTTTAATTACTCCATAGCAATGATCACCTACTTATTCGCTGGGTGAGCTGCGTGAAAAATTCATAATATATGAAATTTCTACACATTTTTTCCGATGATGCTTCGACTAATAATAATCTGAAATAGAGATTAGTGTGGGTTTTACCTGGACGTTGGACTGGTTACATATATGTAGATCATAAAACCTTTATACTGTTCGTGGTATGATCGCAGAAATGTAAATTACAAAATTTTAAGATACTATTTTAAAGTTCATCTTACTTGAAAGCTGTTCTGCAACTTTAAACGACAAAAAGTGTAATATCTTAAGATTGTCCCTACAGATTTCTTGTAGGTCAAATTTATGGTTCTCTTCCTGCTTTTATATCAAGATATATAAGCAGGTGAACATATGAAACGTAGGACAACAGCAGATAATTTTTGTGTGAATTTCGGCTTTCAAGTTGGACTCCGCCGGATAAGTTCAGATGCAGAGAGATGTAAGGGTGACTCAGAGGCTATTAGTCACGCGCGATTAATATTTAGTAATCGGCAAGGTTGGATCTTCCGAATGTTAATGCGGTAAAGCGCAGCCATTGAAAATCGGCGACTAGAGTTGGGAGACCGTAAATTTCGCTCACCCAAATTGGCCGAGCGCGGAATATGCGTGAGTTCTGGTTGAAAGGAGTTACCCAGAGAGGCTATCACGCAGAGAAAATTACCTGAGAGGCAATAAAGATCCGTGTACCACGGTCGAAAATTTGTACCATTTCTTACGTCTACAATGGTAAAAATTTTAATGTGCGATAATGGAACACAGTGGCGAATGTAAGACTGCAAAAACAACACCGTTCGCCGTGGCATGGACCCAGATAATGGAGCGATCATACCAATCTGCAGTTAAATTACGGTCTACATACGATCAGATTCAGAGAGATCGGCTCTACCTAGCAGGTGCAGGCTTTTGTGATGTACCTGATCCAAATACTTGTTTACTCTGTACTCGTTTGCGCTTGCACTGACGCTGGTCATTTGTCGGCGTACAAGTCGCCTTAACGTTTTATGTTTTTATCGGAGAGGAACACGAAACAGACAGATCAAATCTTGTTATCTATTGAATTAAGCGCGATACTCGCTTTGAGTCTGGCTAATTAACAGAAGCTGTCGAATACAATCTTCAAGATTTGATCTATTCGTCCCAGTTATGCAGATATCTCTTGCCTTTCACATATTTTTTAGAATTTGGCCACTCTATAGCATATGTTCTTCTACTCGTATCGATAAAGCAACAAGTGCTGAACAATTTATATTTATTTATACTTTTAAACGGATATTTTCACAGAACTGAGTCGTTGAATAACATGAAAATATATTTTTATTTAATTATAAAATAACGCTCGCTTTTATATTTATTTTTTATGATTTCCTACCTGACTAAGCCGATTTCACTCAGTGTATTATAAGTACTATTATTGAAAATTCATTTTACTGGCACAAGTCCACATCTGAAGGATGGTTTCACCTCTTTTTTTTATACGCGTTTTTATTGTTATAAGTATATAAGGTATTCAGGTTTTTTCTTATTTTCATCTTATGGGGTATTAAACTAATACTAATACCACCACCCACTGCAGGTGCACTTTCCTCCGAAATTTGAAAATATGTTTAACATTTACAACATGTCCAAGTAGAGAAATAATATGGAAATTAATTCGCGGAAAACTTGTTCTGGTAAATTAAAAAAAAAATTGAATTTCAAGGAAAGTAAACTGAAATTAACCCCAAAATATTTCTTGTTTAATTAAAAACCGATTTAAGATAATATTAATAGCTCACAAAAACTGCTCAGAATGTCCTCCTCCACTTTCGATGCATGCCAATAAAACCTCCTTCTAACTCTCTGATGACGCCCTTGTACTCTATTGGTTAGTGTCCGAAGGAATGAAGGTTGTGGAAGTTTGTGATACCATTATTAGTGAATTAGTAAATTACGAAACATTAGTTTACAGAATTCGGTCTATTTGTCGCATTCGAGAAGCCAAATGCACTTCAATCTTCTCTCGTACTTGTACTGGCATATGATGATATGGATGCAACCTTTGTCGATGAAGAACCTTCCAAATAATAAAGATACTCTTAATCGTTTTGCGACTTATCTCGTACTCGTTTGCCTGACGATACTGTTTATTTGCTGTTCGATGTTCCTGATCGCAGATCCGTCCGTCCTATTTGAACTAACACTTCCGCTTTTTCTTAATTTCTGGAAAGCTCGCAAAATACCCTTCTTTGGAGACATTTTGTTCGTTTTACAACTTTTGCAATTCAGTGAAATAAAACAGTAAGATACCAGTTAAAGTTTTCTAAGGAACAGATTTGTCGACCTCTATTACCCTGGACATATTGTACCTTGTCGAAAGGTAATGAACAATTTGATAAAAATAATAAATAAGTATATTAATTACATAAATTAATGGGAAAATATGAGGAAAAATTAAATTTTAGGAAAATGAGAAACATATTTTCCAATTTAGAAAATGAATGTAGCTGCAGTGGGTGGTTGTAGGTCTAAATTGTCGAAATTTAGCAAAATGTTTCACTTTTGATGAATAGTACATATATCGTCAAAACAACTAACTAGTTAATTAATTTGAATAGTGAACAATTTGGTCGCAGTATTTGATTTGTCAAGTTTTAACTTATATGAAATATAATAATATATAATTTTTATTTATTTATTTTCATAGAAATTTCAATTAGAAATCGATATATTGGTTTAGACATTTTGAATTTTCAAATTTTAGGTGTGATTGAGAAACAAACATGGAAATTAACAATCAATTTTGTATATACGAGTATACGCCTATATACTCGTATATATCTAACTACCTACATTCTAAACAGGTACTCAAATTATTATACAACACATTTCGTACTACTTTCATCATAGAATTTTTGAGAGTTTATTTAAAATTGTCGGTTAAGGCGTTTCATAAAATAATCACCAACTTAGTGAATATTAGATTTAATAAGTAAACAGTAATAATAATAATAATTAATAACTAGTCAACACATTAATATATAAATTTTAATTTGAGAAATAAAGTTACTTACGTTGTGCTTTAGTAGTTATTAGTAGTTTATCTTCAAATCATTTGTGTACAGAAATCCAATTTGTTAAAAATTACAATATGTTAATTTCTTATTATTATATACCCCTTACTTTTTCAAAAATAAAACAGTGTTTATGTGAATTTTAATTCAAAAATTATAATGCCTGCTCAAGACAGATTTGAGGCAAATATGTCTTGAGCAGACATTATGTATAGAGAATCAAAAATCATTAATTTTTATAGCTTTAATAAATTTATAAAATATCGTTTACTAGGTTTAAGAATATGTATGTATTCTTGAATTCAAACATTTTTCTAAACTACGATATGTTTTATAATGAATTTGTTTCATTATCTATTACCTATAGCAAATACAGCTCGCTTTTAATTAAATTGAGTTGATATGTTTAAAGAATAAAAAATTACTAAGTATTGTATTGTATTGGAGTAGTTTGGATTATCTCCATTTTACACCATAAATTGAAAATGTGCTCCTACATATTATAATAATAAAAAAAGCTTTTTTGTAAAAGCGTTGATTCAATTTGCAACAATTTTTAGATTTTATCAAATTTTAATTTAGCTATCTCAATTGTAAATGTGCTAAGTCACGCAAAGAGCCTCAACGCATCGACCCCACATTATGTTGGTTTGGAAAAAGAGCCTCGACGCATCGACCCCATACGACGGCGGTTTTGTGTGTCCCTTAAGGTTGGAGTGATTTAATAGTCGCTATGAAAATCTGAACACTCGGCTCGATATTACAATAAATCGAGTGCTTTCAGATAATCTCACTAGCCCAGCAGGAGACTTTGAAGCTTCTCACAAGATGATGACCAACAGAAGTTTAGTCCAGTCAGACCAGTCGGCATGCAATTCATAGAACTGTTTTACTTCATTACTCAGCAAATACTAGTTACATTTTTATGACGTTGAATGATTTTCATCGTTTAAACAAGTTCAAGTTCAAGAGTTTTTCATTCCTCGATCAGAGGCATCCATTCCGCTTCCGGCAATGTCAAGTTCATTGAAGTTCTCTTATATACAGTTCCGTGAGTTGTTCACGCTCAGATACCTTTGCATATGTAATAATGATAATGATAAAAAAAAATTGATGGGCGCTGGTTAGTTGTTGCACCGTTTCCACTCGCTTGGCTGAATCAGCCATTTCTGCAGTTTTTGTGCACAAGCAAAATCTGGCTATCGACGACGACGACGAGTCGACACCACCAAAACGCATGTCGCCATCCATACCAAGAGTCGAAGAGAATTTCCTCTCTGGACGAAACTCTTTCTAGGAGTCTCAGTGGTGGATGTGGAATGTGGATACAGCCGTAGTACAGTGTACTATCCAACAAATCGAGTTATGTATATAAAAAAAAAACTATTTGAAATTTTCTGGGCATTCCGCCTTGGCCTTGACGATGTTTTTCCCAGGTCTATTGACTATCTTTCGGGAATTTGTATATTTTTAGGTATATGTCCTCCCACGACCATTCGACAATTCTATAGTATATTTTCTGGAATTGGAGAAATTCTGAAAATTTGGTGAGATTACTTGTTGTAGGGTCATATCTTGCATATTGGTTGTTGCAGATTAGGTACATATGCAAAATGAGATAGTCCAGATCTCTGGTTTTTTCTTGAAGCTATTGCCAGACCATTCTGCGCCATCATCAGTCCATGGTATGGTGCACCACATGGCGCTCACTGGTTCCCTGGTTTCCCCGTGAAATATTTTTCCACTTCACGGTGCCGGAGAGAGCCCGGTCTGGTTGCCTTGCCTGCCACACCGCCGCCGCCGCCACCACCGCCTGGTGTTGTTCTCTCGCCGCAGCCTGAAAAAGAGGCGACCTTCTACTGAAGGCGCAGCGAAGTCTTCATTAGTTCTTCACATCAAGAAGGGAACGGACGCGAATATCTGTTTCGAGTACAGAAGAGGGTGCAAAAAAAAAAGTTTGTCTTGTGCATTTGAAAAGAAATAAGTCTTAAGTCTCGAATTTGCTTAGAGCACTCGCTGTTGCACTATCGCCGCCGCTGGAAGTTTAAGGCCAACGAACCGGCTCTTTTTTTCCGCTGTACGCTGCTGACGATTCCGGCCTTAAGTTCTTACACTTCGGTGCAGCATTTAGTTTTTTTTTAACCGGGCGAAATTTAAGTCCAGTCAATCGCTGGTAGCAAACATTTTGTGTGCGACAACAACGGCGTGTTCAACGCTCCAAAAACCAAAAAGAGGAGGATTCGGGCTGAGTGTAGACAACTGAAAAGTGGGTGAAACCGTGAGAAAACTACTTCCAATAATTAGGTGATCTAAGCTGCTTAAGTGATACTTTTATTCACGGAGGACCTTTTTTTTACGGCTATTTCAGGTAAGCCCTCCACCAGTACCGAGTAAATTTGGCAATTGTGCCGGCACCGGCTTTTTCTGCGTGGTTTCCACCCCAAGTACATATGGGTGGTGTATCTGCCCTTGCTGTCCCTTGTATCTAAAATGGTTATTTTGGCTTCACGTACACTTTATAAGTCCTTTGTGTTTCTTCATTGCCCTACAAGCTCGCGGATGTAGATACATCGCACTCTCTCTGTGGTGTAGGTGGATGCTAGAGGAGTGCGCACTAAAATCAAACACAGAATAAACTTCCCTAGGGGTTTACGTATTGAGACAGTGGTGAAGGACTGTGCCTTCGTGCCAAGAACAACGCTCACAATAGGGTAGATTCCCAGAGTTGCCAGGTTTTCATGCGCTAGGTACGTCTGACTCACATTTTAGCTAAAATTGCAAAATTTTATACTTGCTGGCAAAATTATCAGTTTATGGTGCGTCTATCACACACCCGCCAAAAATGTGGAAAAATCCCGTGACTGTATTTATTAGTCACGTCAGCCTCAGACACAGCTTTCATAAGTGAATTGAGCATGTGCATATCACATTAAGTATGCATCTTAACCGCCAGCAAGATCGGTAAATGATCCTTAAGATTTCAAGGCTGTATAATTTTTTTTTTCCATTGTCACTAGTCTAATTTTAGAAGGGAACAAGAAAGAAAGTCTCCTTACCATCTCCAAAGGGCAGACACAAGCATTCCGTCAGAGCATCTTTCACCGGAACAAAGATCGTGATCAGTGATTTCTCTGCAACTACAGCCGACAACGAAATCTATTTATTTTTTCCGCAAAAGCTCTTAATTTGCAAGCTTTAAAAAGAATAGCACTTTTCTTACAAATCTGACTATAGAATCAGAGGCGCTGGCTATCATAGATACATTTGCGCAGTGTCAGGTCGTCTCAGATTTCCTCTTCTCTGGCGTGACTTTATATTCCCCGGCAGCTTGGTACGATCATTGAACTCGGGCGACTTCTTTACACTGTAAGACGTCGGTGGTGAACGAGAAAAGTTCGTGTTTCTTTCTCCACAAAAAAAAAAAAAGTAGGAGCTCCCCTGATCGTTCGAGTTGCACAACATTCACAGTATAAAGTAAAAAAATATATTATATTCAACTACACATAAAAGCAAGGCTCGTTTGGCGAAAATCAAATGGAAACCAGGGCAGTTAAAATTTATGCCCAATCTAGAAGAAAGAGCATTGGACAGTTGTGCTTTTGAATGCCAATGTCGACCCTAATGAATCTAGCTAAGACTACGGTGCGCCGTTAAACTGGTAGTCTTCGGAGTTCTCAGATTATATCTGATCGTCAGGCATGGGGGTTTATTGTTATGCTAATCCATAGGAAGTCAATTTGACATTTTATTCCGACGATGGTGATTTAGGTGATCGAATTAGAGCTGTTTAAGGCCGGTTTGTCTTAGTTTTCGATGATTAGGAAAAAATATACTTAATACGAAATAGTTCTTGTTTACTGCAAATAAATACATAAAAATTGGAGGTTGAAATTTGTTGCTGTATATTTTTGGAATTTGAAAAATATCACCATACGCAAGATGTTTCTTAAGAGCTAACAGAATTTATGTATCTTGGAGGTATCCTTTATAAAGAATGGATACCACAAATTTCAACTTTTTCGTTATGAAATGCATTTTTATGTATATAATGATAACTAATCACTAACGTGAAATTCTTTTATTTCCATCGCGCCAAGTTTATAGGGTTAAAACTAAAACCAACCGTATTTTGAGCCTCTTTCAAAATTCAAAAAATATTATGATTCAAATGAAAACTTTAATTCAATCTTTATATAGATATGATTAAATCACCTAATCATATACAACCATTCCACATATTGGGTAATTAGTTTTTCATGAGAGTGATGAGTTATTATTCAGTTTGATTTGCATGAAGTAATGGGTTAAGAGAAAAAATTGAAATTAATAATATTGCGGAAAGTGCTTCTTTTATCTCAATGTAATATTTTTTATTCTTCAAACATATTTTTCTCAAAAACGTAATATGATGTGACATGTAAAATTTCTATATATGGAAAAAACTCTATAAAAATGGTATATCACTTGGTCGGGGTAAAAATTGGTATTGTCTATTTTGTATTAGATATCAATACTTTTTCTCATATTAGTATATACGAGTATTTTGTATCGGATAGTATATTTATGTACATTCAAACTTGTGTTCCTGATTTTTTCAATAATGATTTTTAATGTAAGCTGGACGCTATTCGATAAAAAAATGTTTGCGAAATTGGTAAATCTATATTAGCTTATAAACAACAACATCGATATTCGAATCCTACTTTTCAGGAATTATTTCTTCTTGTTTGTGAGGTATTTAATAGTTATTCTTTCGAGTATTATTTATTTATATTTTAAAGAAATCGGAATGTTTGAATGTTAATTTGATGCCTTGTACAAATTTTTCATGGCAATAATAAGCGGGCTATTCCATATTCGGCTTCATTTACTCTTTTTTTCGAAAGGTGGAAAAATATATATTTTACTAAATTGTAAGTAGTTTAAATAATTGTAAATGATTCTTTACAAAACAATCCTTCCTTTGGAGACGCGACGACCCAATTATATTTTTTCCTGAAATTAATATTCGTTTCAAAAATATAACTAAGCCCAGAGTTATGTGATGCGCAAAGGTATACATGTATACATTTTAGCAAGTAATAATCCTTAATGCTTTATTTATTTTTATTTTATTAGGATAAAGGGTAACCTTGAGGGCCACACCCTCGATAAAATACCTTAAAAATAGCCACTCAAGCAAAATGAAATATTAAGCAATCAGGCGTTTCTAGATTAAATAAAATATACGGAAACATCGTTATAATTTTTAGTGTAACATATTTTCACAAATTAAGGATTGAAAATGGCAACATCGTGAATTTAAAGTCTTAACCACTACAACATTCGAGTAAGAAGTTCTTATAATTTTCCTCCTTCCTTGGCAATTCCTTCTGGAAATGAGTCGTTTTAGAAGAACGCGGTCGTGATTAGAACTCCCGCGGCTAGGGCTCCGAGGTGTGGCCGCATTATCTCAAGGATATCTCGTCGTTTATTTTAACTTCTCAGCGGGCATAGGCTTTTCAAGACTTAGCAAAATCAAAATCCCCTGGGCTGGACATTCCCTACAGCGCTAGCGATGTTCCGCAAAATTCTATGGCGTGTGTAATTTCAACTACGCTAATTATAATGGGCCGTAAATTTGTCTTACACTGGACATTTCTTGCTTTGACCTATGGGTGAAAATCACTGCATCTCAGGGGATTTCCATTCCTGGAGCTCCTTCCCTTTGAACTTGTTTGACTGGCTTTTTGCTTACAATGAACTAATGCGCTCGTTTACTTTCCTGGCAGACTATCGTGAAGATTAACTTCTTGTGCGCATAACATCCGCTGGCCATTGACCACTCCAAGATAACTCGGATGTGTCTTTTATTGGGACCACTGCATAAACAGAGCTTCATTTCGAACTCCGATATGCTATAGAGGCACTTCCTCTTACTGCCTCACTTTGATAACTTATCTCTCTTTATGCTGAAAAATTTTAGAATCCATCGATCTTATGAGGAAAGGCGACTGATACTTTATCACGTTTCTGCATGAGCCTTAAATCCTAGCTCTATTCTAATTGGGTTTTGATTTTTTACTAAGTTTAATCACACAAAACATATAAGCATTAGACAATTACCCCATTTGTGTCAAATATCCCAAGTTGATCTAACGAAAAAAAATCAGCGATAGTGAGTACATTTAAGTTAACTAATTTACGGATCCAGTTCCTTTTCAATTCTCCAGACGATGCTAAAAGTAAATAAAAACAGGAACTGTAAGCATTGTATCTTACTGATAGAAAAATTAAAATGTCTTATTAACGACTATGGAACGAATTAAAATTTATTTGATAATCTTTTAAGCGAAACTTATTGATGTTAGTGTTATTTAGTAGTCATAATTCTTTGGGATCTAACACCTCGGAATGAAAAACCGGAACCAAAGGTTGTCCGTCAAGATCCTTTTTCTCAGAAATAAGTGGAGGTATTAAGTTGAAATAATACTAAATAGTAAAGTCTATAGCCTCATAACTGCTTAATTGAATTCAAAACTTATTTTGATACTTACCAATTATCAAAACTTGTAGGTAATTTAGCCGGAAGATGGTCTTACAGCACAAGTTAAGAAAAATATACAGAAATTATTAATTTCTAATTCCACATATTTGGGCGAGATCTATTCGTATTTGAAATAACATTCGGGGAAAGAAAATTAAATACAAAAAGGAATTTTTGTATCTTTTACGATCTCCTAAATCAGGCTTTTAGTAATGTTAAGAGCTGACACGGAGCGGTACGCAAAAAAGACCAACATCATTATTTTGTTGTGCATTTAAATTTAAGAATTTATCGATCTAATGAGGAAGGAGTCAGACATTTTTAGAAATCACTCATTTCTTCAAGGAAAAGCCTCTTCCGAAGTCGGAGTTAAAAAGCCATTAAGCTGCAACTGTAATGCCCGGTAAGATGCTTTTCCTCCCCACGACTGCTCGAAACTACGGCACCATGCGGGTGAATGCTCCAATAGCAATGTTTCGAAAATAATAAGACTGAAACGTTGCTTTCACATTGAAGGCGATGGAATGGCAATGGGTATTATTGTTTGGAAACCCGTTTCCCTTTCTTTTCTTCTGCATCTTTTCAGGCCGGTAAATGAATAGCAATAGCCAGGTTGCAACCAACACCTCAAAATCAGACGTCGATTGGCATTATTACTGTAATGCTCCAGCAAATAGGATATCTAATCGCTTTGTCAGGCGTGGTCTTAAATTGTACTTTCTAAACTTTGACTATTATGAATAGCGGCGACTAACTATTACCCATATCCATAATTTCTTCTATAAATCACTCCAGGGTCTAGAAAGAAATACGAAATAATATCCTGCCTATTTTCCTACTCTCAGGATAAAAGTCATTGTAGAGGCACCCCTCGAAATTTAATGTGAAGAGCAATCTTTCCTCATTCTACTCTCATGTCTCGGAGGCATTCATCATCAAGATTCATGAGAACGTGATTGGACATTGCATAAATTTTATTTTATCGAGATCGCGATTCATTGCGCGAACAGTGCTAGTTGATAACGGTAAAATGTTGCACTGTTTAATGTTTAAAGAAAACCGCAAGACAGACACTATAGTTACGAATTGACTTTGAGGACTAAACCTAGATCGACAGCTAACAGAAAACAACTTTGCACGATTAATAACCAACTCCACGTATATTTTATATTCATTCGTACAGCAGAATCACTAGGTCTATGAACCGTTCATAATTAAAATTCGATACACTTCGTTTAGTCTGAGATGCATTGGATGTCCATGTTTTATCAGTTACATTTTTTTGTTCTTTCCTATTCCAGAAAAGAAAAATTCACATCGGCGCCATGAACGGACAGAATTGTGAGCTGAATCACACAAACGGCGACATCATATCACAAAACCAACAAAAGGGATGGTGGACCATTGGTCTTATCAATGGTCAGCATAAGTATATGACCGCAGAAACGTTCGGCTACAAATTGAATGCGAACGGAGCAAGTCTAAAGAAGAAACAGCTTTGGACACTGGAGCCATCCAATACTGGAGAGAGTAAGTAATAAAGAAATTATTTATTCTATTTCTCTTTAGGAACTTTAGTTTTTAATACAATTACTGGGGATTCTATTATTTCCGAGGTTTTTTTTTTTTATTTGCGAATGGTTTCTGAGACAATTTATAGAAAGAAACAATAATCAAATAAATCAATCGTCCATTGTTTTCAAAATATTAATAAAAATCTGTCAAGAGGAAGTTAAACTCACGCAATAAGGTTCCGTACATACGTATTAACATTAGAACTACCGGGGCGCAAGTCTGTAATTTTAACAACTTTAATACGCCTTCAAATTTGAATAAATTAAATTAAATTATTTATGGAAAAAGGTTTTTGAATATGTCGTAATTCTCAATTCTATTAAACTTTGGCATATATCAGAAGATAATAAAAAATACACAATTAAATGAAGGACGGAATTGGTTTTGGTAGTCTTCGAATCGATAAATTTTAATACAATACAATACAATTATATAATTTTTATGTTTTTGGGTTAAAAATAATTTAAGATTACATCTTAAACTTCTAAAATCTCAAAACTCAAGATAAAATATTAAATTACAGTTATTATATATATATTATATATTACGGATAATATAGACGAAAAAGGCCGAAATTCGCACATAAGTTTTCTCTTGGAACTGAAGGGGTTATATCTTAGAACATGAATATAAGGAAATATTGAAATGTGAAAAAAACAAATACTTAAAAGCGGTAGGAGCATACCTGAATATTGTCCAATTGTACCTTTTTGACTTACTTTAATTAATTTTAGGGAGCTCTTGGTCATAGACGGCGTTAAATAGTGAAATACATGCATCAAACATTTTAATATCATTCAAATATTAAATAAATATTCAAAATATTCAATAAGTTACAATTCCGAACAAATTCTTAAAAGTCTGAGTAGAAAAGTATAAGAAAATCGGAGGAATTTTGAAATACGAGTATATGCAAATTACGGTGTAGTCATACTATAATTATATTTTTTACACCTGAATGTCTTATAGTACTTCCTTACGTTCACATTCTAAAAGGTATATTAATAGAGTGGAAATCTTACAATATGTACTAATATTTGAAGCAATACAAGTTATTTGTATAAGATCGGAGCCGTATTTTTACCAATATTCAATATTCATAGTATTTTTTTTAGCTAGGTATAAGTTACCAAATGCTTTTACAATTTCATTAAATATCCCACCAAATACATATCAACCTCTTTTCCATGACTTTAGAGTAATATTGTAATTATATTTGATATTTTGATTTTTAACTCTTGTTAATTGAATTTAAACATTACCGCTTTTTTTTCAATTCAAATAACAAATTATGCTAAACTATTCCGATTAGAGAGGAATATCGGTAAGGCATCATAGTAATCCGATAAACAAGATTCTTTCAAAATGCGCTTAATATTATGTTTTTTAATATGCTGCTTTTATAGGCCTAGAGTTAACCTTTAGGTATGATAGAATTTCACAGATTTCGCAACATTTTCGATTTTTTAGTTACATCGCATTTTCCTGCTTCCCATTACTGCGTGGCTTAGCAGCTTCAGTTTTACTTGCGAAACGACCAAGATTGGTTTACGAGTATTAATATAAATTTATATATATTATATATTATCATTTAATATGGGAAAATTTTGGAAGCAATTATTAGTTATTTTCTTAGTAAAAGTTTCATTCGAATATATCTTTATTTGTACGACTCCACGTCCAGAGAAGTACTAATAAATAATTAAGTTAAGTATTAAGTTTTCATTTGCAATACAGATTATTTTATTGTTTTAAAATGCTTCCGGCAAGTTGGTTATTTAGGCGAAAATTCAGTTTGAATGGATAGAGATATTTGATTTACTCCCTCACATTCAAACGGCTTGTTGGATTTTAATAAACGAGATGCAAGAATTGAATCTTTTAAACATATAGAAATAGATATCCAACAATTATGAGACTATTTTAAATATACATAGTATATATATACATTTTAGAGCACACTAAAAAGTACATAAAAAATCAAAAAAACCCTACTGTGCAAAAAGCGAACTTTAAAGATTGAAACAAGATAAAGTGTGTAAAATTATAGCGATGTCCACTGCGCAGTTCTTTTTTTTTATAAAATTTATTTATAAAATATTTTTTATTTGTTCGTTGTATTTCGTATTGGCTTCTAAATATTTTAACCATTTGTACTCCAACGATGAACCTCGATAAACACACTATTCTTTGCATCAATTCCAACGGTCTTGATCTAATTGGAATCTGTACAGATATGATAAAAGGAAGTATCCAAAATGCTGGTTCATACATGAAAAAAAGTTTAGAATGCAAAAGGTTAAACATCTTAAAATTGACAAGTATATTCTAGTGTTCACAAATATTACAATTTGCCATGGTAATTACAAAATATTGCCATTTATTCTTAACGATTATACTCGTCAAATGCAGTTAACTGGTTAATAAACTTCAGTTTTTTATTTTAAAGACGAAATTTATCTTTAATGTATTTATTAAGGACGAAAAATTACAGAAGATAGAAACCCTGATCGTAAGCGGAATATGCTTGCGCTTTCAAAAAGTCATATCTTTTTAATCAATACTTTATGAAAGGATTTTTTATATTTGAATTTAAAGCGGCCCATACACAATTCACGGAAAGTGAACGATTTTTTCTGTCATATGTCTTGGATGGACCTGCTGCCACATATGGTTCCATGTTATTATACTTGAAATATTAAATTTTTGCAGTCATTATATTTGTCGAATTTAAATTAAAAACATGAACTTCTCTTAAGAATTATATTTATCAGCAAGCTCATTTATGCTTAAAAAAGGAAAAAAACGTTCAAATTGGATAAAAAAATGCCAATTAAAAAGAAAATAGTGTAGTGTGATCTGTTGTTAAGAGATTTAAGCAAAGGACGCTACATTACTGAAATACTCTGCATATGGAAGAATCAGCATTTGTTCCACTTTACAACAAGCAGGCTTAACTGCTATAATTAAAATGGATACTGTAATGCGTGGGGCTATAACTGTGGAAGATAGATCAACAGCAACTCTGCTATTCTTAACTTCTGGACGAAGCTAGCTGTAATATTACGTTAAATGGCAAATTCTTTGATCTCACTTGGGCCGCTAAAGGCCAATATCTATGCTATAATATCTAAGGTATCAAAGACAAAACAATCCTTTGTAATACATAAGAATTAAATAAAATAGGTCAATATATATGCATATACGATAGATCTATAGAAATAAAGACAACACCAAATTAGCTAAGTTTTTAAATCGAAAATGAGAACTAAAAAGACAAAATAATATTAAGCATATTTAAGATTTATTTTAATAGTCGTAAGGACATTATTAGAATATAAGTTCATAAAAAATTATGACGTTATTAAAATAAATTTAGCTTTAATACCGAAGTTAATGAATTTGAGATTTACCTATAAAATCTCAAATACCCTAATAACTCCACTCTTAGACCAGCGAATATCCCTTAAAATAGAGGATTTGCTTCAGCGTTATATGGGTTTTGCAACGTCGAAAAATCGGTTTTTGTAATAATTTTTCATATAATAGTACACCATGAGAGGACTATTTCCTGAAAATTTCAAATCAATCCGAGCAATACTGTGGAAGTGAGAGACTTTTGAAACTCCTCCTGTGAGGCACGATCGCGTAAAATCGTAAAATTTTAAACGCGTTTTCATAGTCAGTGGACAAGATATTTGAAAAACGAATCCATCGATCATTCTAAAATTTTGTACACTACTTTTGAATTGTATTAACTCGGAATTGAAGAGAATTGAACGAAGGATTATTATTTTTGTTGACCCACAACTTTACAAGCTAATACGTACTCAAATTTTCACCACAAATCGAAATTTTTGCACGAAATTTGCCCAAAAGTCAAATTTTATTATTTTTCAATATCCTTCGTTCAATCACGAGGTATTACTATCTACTAACAGAAAATGTTCGAGCAGATTAGCTATCAGCGTATTAATTTACCAATATTTTTATGAAATATTCAAATGTTACTCTTTCGAATGCCATAAGTTAAAATAAAATTATTCATTCAATATTTTCAAAAACAATTATAGAAAACATGCTTATTTGCCAAATGAAAATCCATATATACTCAAATTTTACCCCATTAGACAGTAGAAAGTAGGAGAATCAACAGCAATGCGATCAGTGATTAGGCAAAATTGAAAAGATGACCTCAAAAGGTACTAAAAGAGCAAATCAATGAATAGATGGTTTCATAGAGGAAGAAATTTAATTGAACTTCTGGCTGGATTTCTGCGGTACATAACTGAAATCTAATAATTGAGTCCCTGTAATTAATGATGGGGCAATCCCGTCAAGACAGGCTTCTTAGAATTGTTCAAAAGACGCGGCACTGCAGCAGCAGTCTCACCTGAAAGTCATTATGCGCTGAGGAACGTGATTTCTTCCCCGGTTAATAATGAAAAAGGCCGCGCTCACAGATTCTTTCCGTTTAACGGTTATAAGATTTCTTGCCGCATTGGTGCACCCAACGATGATAATTTTATCCAATTAATGAAGGCAAATTTTGAGAGCATGCACCCATGCGAAAAGCAACTATCAAGAATGGTTTTCTACTTAATGGCGCGTATTAGCTTATTGAGCAAGCTTAATTCCATACCGGAAGACAGCAGCTGTATCTTGCAATTCGCGGTAATATGACCTTATTTTTTATTCACATCATAAATAGTTGCTCCTGATCCCCAGGGTCTTAATTAACCTTGAAATAAGGCACCGAATCATCACTTAAAAAAGAGAGAATGAGTTAAGAAAAAGATCACCTTAAACTAGGGCTACCCGTTTATTGTATCATTTTTATATCTTCCTTCAAAAATGCATGTTTTTCTTTCCAGTTCATTACCCTTACATCTATCTAGGCATAAAAATCTGTCTAAAATACTAGCTTAAATTTAAACATTTCAAAATTTGCTTTGTCTTTTATTTATGGAATAGAAGTTATTAATACCTCTTATAAGAGTTATTTTCTGACTACATAATTTGTATTGCTAACTGCAAATCGGCCTTTTGAACAATTATTACTGAGTTAGTAAATTAGTAATTTTTGGATTATGCCTGCAAAAAGTAATAAATTAGTACCAGTATTTAAAAAAAAAATCATAAGTTACATCTGGAAAATCATTGATTTTTTAAAAAACGAATTTCTGCAACAGATTTGAAAACCATTTGGATTAATATACATAAAAGGAGAAAAATATAAGCCTAAATCTAATGTAGTTCATGATAGTAAAACTGGAAACATCAACCTCAAAGTACGTCGCGAATGGTTGGAATGAACGCTTTGAAAGGAAGATTTGCTTATTTGGAATAAATAAAAGAGAAGTGCACAGAGAACACAGCTGCACTTAAAAGGCATGCCCCTAGGATGGAGTAGCGAAGCGTTAAGATGGATAACACTCGCGTATGATACCCCTCTGCGTGCTGACGAACACTTGGTATTCATATCAGACTTATAAACGTGAGGTGGCATCTCATATTTTCTTTTAATTCACGTCAAGAAATGGCAAGTGGGAGAGAAGGGTGAGAAGTCTTACATTCGTGAATCATTGGAACCGCCTACATTTGTCCTTTTTATTGCGGTTGGTCATTTACCAGGCGCGAGACGAAATAAACTAAAAGCAAGGTCGGACACATTTATATTCCAGGGGAACGATACACGGAGGGCGATCATATCCGGTTGATACTCGCATAAGCACCCCTATGAATAACTACGATTACTTAAAACAATTAAGTCGTGTAGAAGCTAATAGGAAACCGAAACAGACAAATTAGCAAAGCAATTAACCAAGCCGATTTGTTTGAGAACTAGTGACTAATTCCATAAGAGGAGACAGACTAAAATAGCAATGCCGAGTCGAACCAGAAAATGACTCCATTAACAGGTCGATCCAGTCTGGAAATCATCTTCATATGACGACTAATATGCAGGAGATTACTGCACAGTAGCAGCAAGGCGGAAATAAGGCGATCAACAGTTTTTACAACCGAAACCCGGAGTTGCTTATCGCGTATAGCGCCAGTTCCGATCGTACCATAAATCATAACACTATGATCCAGTGGTTCGCCGTAAATAGTTAAACAGCGTTCTATTAGTAGATATAAATTTGGAAAGTATTTCAGAGGGAAAGTCTTTCATGTCTACAGAGTGTAGTGGGGTAAAGCGTTTAAAAATTTTAGTAAAGTTTAAAACTATTGAAAATGAAATATTTAATTTTTTTTTTGTATTATGTTGAACGGGAATATTTAAATTTTTGTATGTTCGTTTTGCTGTTTATATGGCATTATCTTAATCCTTGAACAAAACATTAACAATAATACGAACAATTCAATATTTGATCAAGAAGATTTTTTGGTATATATCCCGGTCACTAGATTCTATGATCCATTCCATATTTAAGCACTATAAAACCTTGTCTGATATCGAGGAGAAGGTTTGAAGAGGTTTTTATCTAACATTAAAGTCACAATTAGGAAACTCAGCTTAGTCACTACAATTGATTACTTATATAAGAAATTTTTAAAACTCCCTAATTTGATAGTATTTTCAGTCACCAGTATAAAAAAAAAAACTAATCGAAATTGTAAATAACATTTATCACCTTTTTGTTTACCCTTTACTTTTATACTTTATTACTTTTAATCACGTTGTTAATAAATGGATAATTTACCTGATTCCAAATTTTTAATTTTTACATCTCTTAAAACTATCACAAATGAACTATTTTGGGATTTTCACTCCATTCCACGGATGCGGATCATAACTCGACATTTGTGGAAATTTAACTCAACCTATGGAAACTTTGTTTAAAACATATCAGATGAAAATGTGACAAAATTTATTATTTTTTTTCCGTTCTTATGATTTTTTCAATTTCTGGAACCTATAAAAGACAATCTTTTGTAATTCAATAATATAGTATAGTATAGTTTTGGGTGAATGTTTCCACCAAGAACTCAGAAATGTAACAAACAACATTAAACATATTAAATCTAAAGTAGGCAAATTGGGCTGGAAGTTTTACATTAATTTTAAGCATTAATAGTAAAATCTTTCTTTCATTTGAATTATGCCCCACACTTTTACGGTAAGTTATGTTGATATTACAATTTTTGTGCTTTTAAAAAGCCTTACTTCATTAAAATACGTCTAGTGTTCGAAATTTCAATATTACGAGGTCATTGAGTTCAAGGAAAGTACCAAAAAATCGATGATACTGACTAGTGAAGGATCAACTTGTCGTTAGAAAAAAGCTAACAAAATTTTTTTTTGGGTTAGTTCCGGTATAGTCCCAAAAGTTATTTGTTGGTGGAAAAAACAAATATTAAAAATACTTCCGCAAGTTCTTATTTTGGAGTTCATTTTTGTGATACTCTATCGAAGTTGAAAAATTTACTGTACAAAATATTTTTCTTGCTTTTTTAAAAATAAATCAATTTGCTTTGTTGTCTACTAGGAATCTGGTAAGTCAATTTTGAACCAGTTTTCGTTATCGGAATAATAGGCTGAAATTTGAAATTTAGTACGCATATGCATATCCAGTATGCCGGAAGACGTTTTCTTCACAACCTTGACATGGGTATAAAATGAAAAGATTTGACGAGTGGAATACGATAACACCAGTATCGTACCTCAGTTTTTTTTTTTCGTTTCTGGTCCATTATGTAACCATGGTTACCCAAAGTCTGGATGGATGGCTAACAACTGTGCTACCAAAAACTCCTGCACATTTAAAAAATGTAAAATTGTGGGCATTGAAACAAAAACAAATGCTGAAAAAAATCAGGAGACTATGTAGAATTTATTGGCATATCAGACTTTAGCGTAATACCCTCTATACTCATTAAATTATTAATTAACACTTCTATTTTTAGGTTTCCATATCTAACTAAGAGATTTTTGAAAAAATAATTCTTTGCAAAAAAAGGACTAGAATTTTGTTTGCATTTATTATTTAAGAATGAGCAAATTTATCAAGGCTTATTTACTCTACTGTACTTTCATGTGCTTTCTCATATAGTGAATTCGAATATTTTATTTAGAAACCCTTCTGCAAAGGAAGTGTTTAAGCTGGATTATTTTGGAAACTTTTTGGTCTTAATGTTAACTTTTGGAGGCTTTTCAAATTCGACAAGTAAAATTGTTTGGTTCCTAGATTAAGAGATTTGGCTGAGTAATAATACCTATGCATTTCTATTATATATGAGTTCGTAAATTCATATGGAATCAAAGTTTTCCAATTCAACTATTTTCTTCATCAACTAGAAGTAGAATGGTTATGGAACCCGATCCCTGTGCCCAACAAGCTCTGAGATCAATTTGTAGGCTAAATTAGCGATTTCGAACAGTTTGCAACGACAGGTACGGCACAGCTCGTTATTTTATAAGTAGTTACGAAGAAATGTTTTTAAAATTTCTGAGTTATTCAAGATTTAGTACCTTGCATTTCCAACGTTTGAAAGTAAAAAAAAAAAAAACAAAAAATTTAAGTCTCAGTGAATTTAACCGGTTCTAAATACCGCCGATTTTTTGTATAATTTTTTCCCATTAGCCGGTGATGGTAGAGAAAAGTAGGTTTTCTCACATTTCGTGAATAAGTAACGATTGGTGGACTATCTGAGGCGGAACTACCCGAACTTGCTTGAACTTGTTAAGCCACTAAAATTCATTTTTTTAAATGTTTCAGGCATAATATACCTGCGGTCTCACCTCAATAAATATCTGTCGGTAGATAGTTTTGGGAACGTCCTCTGCGAATCGGATGAGCGGGATGCTGGCAGTCGCTTTCAAATCAGCATTGCAGAGGACGGTTCCGGTCGGTGGGCACTGAAGAATGAGTCACGCGGCTACTTCCTCGGGGGCACTCCAGATAAGCTCGTTTGCACCGCTAAGACACCTGGGAAGACCGAGTTCTGGACAGTGCACTTGGCAGCAAGGCCACAAGTAAGATAGCAAAATGCAACCCATTCTTTGTATTGGCATGTTTACATTGCACTGTGATCAAGTTCGCCCTCAGCAAATCTAGAAATTTGCCGAGCTCACCACATTTTTACGTTTTCCTCTTTTCTTTTGCGACAGGTGAATTTACGCTCCGTTGGACGAAAGCGCTTCGCTCATTTATCGGAGTCACAAGACGAGATCCACGTTGATGCAAACATTCCATGGGGTGAAGATACTCTTTTTACGTTGGAATTCCGCGCCGAGGAGGGAGGTCGCTATGCCCTGCACACATGCAACAACAAGTAAGTGTTTGCAATAATCTGCTTTCCCACCGAACCCGGCTTGGCGCTAATTAATTTGCTGCCTCTTAAAATTTAGATTATTAATGGCGTGTCTTGCCTTACTAAATTTTTCGAGGCTTAATTAATTAGCAAGTTTATGGAATGAGCTGGTTCATCAACGGATGGCGTGCTGCACAATAAGTGATCTCAATGCTAATGCTATTTTTCGATAGATACCTGAACGCGAATGGAAAACTCCAGGCACAGTGCACTGAAGATTGCCTCTTTAGCGCCGAGTACCACGGAGGGCACTTGGCCCTCAGGGACCGCCAGGGTTCTTATTTATCCCCAATTGGATCCAAGGCTGTCCTTAAATCGCGGTCCCAGACAGTAACTCGCGATGAGCTCTTTTCGCTGGAGGACTCGTTGCCTCAAGCATCGTTCATTGCTGGACTTAACTCCCGGTACGTTTCTGTAAAGCAGGGCGTCGATGTCACAGCCAACCAGGATGAAATTGGTGAAAATGAAACTTTCCAGCTTGAGTACGATTGGTCTGCTCACAGATGGGCCCTTAGGACAACACAAGATCGTTACTGGTGCTTATCCACCGGTGGCGGGATCCAAGCAACTGGTAATCGGAGATGTGCTGACGCACTATTCGAGCTCTTGTGGCATGGCGATGGATCTCTCTCTTTCAGAGCAAATAATGGCAAATTTTTGGCCACAAAACGTTCAGGACACTTATTTGCCACATCTGAGGCTGTGGAAGATATCACAAAATTCTATTTCTACTTAATCAATAGGTAATTGGATACCCAACATCTAGTCATGATAGTCATTTTTTAAACATTTTACTTTCAGACCAATTTTGGTTTTGAAATGCGAACAAGGATTTGTAGGCTATAAGGCACCGGGAGGTACCAAATTGGAATGCAACAAAGCAATGTATGAAACGATTTTAGTCGAACGCGCACAAAAGGGAGTCGTTCACTTCAAAGCACATAGCGGAAAGTATTGGAGGATTGAGGGTGAGAGCATTTCAGTTGACTCGGATACTCCAGCCGATGGCTTCTACTTGGAACTCAGGGAACCAACTAGAATTTGTATCAGGTACTAAATTTAAACATTACAAATTTCTGTTTAAACTTTAATTATTCTTGTAAAAAAAAAAACATACACCGTTTTGTTAATAATGGAAGATTCCAAATGGAGCAAAATCTCATTTATTGAATTTAAATCTCAGTTTATATTTATGATACTGTGATGCTGGTTGAGCAAACATCTTGAAATCTACAAATGATATTCATATGGATCTTAAATATTTTATTTTTTTATTACATCAATTTTTTTGCAATTATAACCGACTTTTTCGGACTGATATGAAACCAGTTGGATTATATGGACTTATGCTGATGAACCGTTTAAATTTACACGTAAAATTTTTGGGGAAAAATGAATGAAAATTTCTTTATTCATTCAGGATAAATAAATCATAAATTAATTAATTAGGAAGGCAAATTTAACTTAAGATTTAGTAAAGTAAATAAAACGAATTAAATTTGTTTTTCTGAAAATCTCATGATTTAATAAAGAATCGTTTAAAACAATTTATTTATACCAGACTAAATAGTCCGACAGTTGATTTATGCTGTCCATACGAGTAATATAACTTAAATTTTTTTCTGTAAAATAGATCTCAGTTCAAGTACCGTCGACCAAGGTTACTTTGTCCTTCAGAGTTTGTATTTAGGAATAAGCATTTAACTTGATGTAACATTTAAATCTGAATTTTAGCAATTTTGATAAGAAAGATTGGGAAAAAATAACCCTAAAGGCCAAAGGAGCCCGAATTGGTGGTATTTAATATGAAGCAACCAAAATAAGATATCCTTCAAGAAACATTTTTCATATATTAAGACGATGTTTTACTAAACTAATTAGCATTGAAATTTGAAAAGGGGGATTTTTATCCCTTTGAGTTTTTCTGAAAATGATTTTTGCCAACAAGATCTCTTCTACAAAATCTTTAAGGAATTGCTTTTCTTTTGAGTATTGTATCTTATCTCTTAGTATTTTGAATATAATTACCAAATTATTCATTTTTGCCTTTGACACAATTTTATAGTGATAATTGAAATAATTTTCCGTTCTGCGTATTTTTAAATTTGAGTATTACAATCATTTTCTTCGATAGGTCTGGTGACGGCAGATATTTGGGCGCAACAAAGAATGGAGCATTCAAGTTATTGGAGGATGGACAAGACACAGCAACTCAGTGGGAGTTCTAAGGGGACATTCGAGTCCCTTTTTTTTTTATACAACACATTTGTAAAATTAGCTACACTCCCTCTCTGTGGTTACTTAAGAGAAAGCGGCATCAAAACGGACCCAAGATAATTTTAAGAACAATCTTTTTACAGTAGGCGATTTACAGTTTTTATACATTTGTACGAATGGAAACGTTACTTATTTGATACGCCGACTCTTTCAAGTTAATCAAGTTTTCAACAAAATTCGCGACAACGAAGCAACTCAGTCTGAGGCGCTCCAGACAACAACACCGTCCATCATTAAGCTTCTGTGAGGGCTTCCGATTTTATAAAACTTTCTACTTCAACCTCAGATTTTTGTAACATTGCTTCTATATCTTGGTCTATATTCGACTCAGAAAAGTTGAATAAACTGCAAAAAAAAAAAAAAATAATAAAATAAAATAAAACTCAGTACTTATGCCAACCATGCCAGAAAACTCTTTTGTACATTTAAGATAAAGAAAACTCGGACGCAAGACTTCAGGGAGAAACATGGTCGAGTGATGGCGCATTTTGTCCTTCGCACTTGTATTATTCTCATGTAACCGATAGAGCCCTAAATATTTATTAAAACTATTCTAGCGTCTATTTTTATCGCATACGCATACTGCATCAAGTTGTGCTTTTATACACTATCGTCGTAAGAATAGCTTAACAGTGAGTAAGGCTTGTAGGACCCGGCCGGGCATACCCGGCCAGCAATCACAACTACGTTAAACTAGGATTAAGCTGATATCCTCTTGCGCAGTCTTCATTTGTTGTACTCCACACTTTTCGCCAATAAGCGAGCGGACCTGCAACTAGGCAATTGCTTTTTGGATTGCAACCCTTACCCGGTCCGCGACTTTATTATGAATGTATTTGTATAATTTATATTTACATGGAATATATTTAAACGTCAGAGCTGCAACAAATTGTTTTTATATACCTTTCACCACATTTATTTTTATTTTATTTTATATTTTATTGACGGAAATTATAAAGGTAACATATTATGCTTATAAATTTATTATTTTATTTATCAGCTGATTGCTGCGTGGACCACAATAACGACAACAATGCACTTTATTTACAGACATAAAAACAAATTAAAAATTGAAAGTAAAAAATACTACTTCCAAAATTTCTATGTAAACAATGTTCGATGTTTTCTCTTCTGTAGCTAAAATATATAGATTGTCAGGGTTGGTGATGCGAAAGCAACTTAAAGTTGACTGTACGAGAAATAGTTGGTCCTTAGATCGACACCAGCGGCCTTTGGCGTTCATGCCTGAAATTTGTTAAAGCAAAACAAACTTTTACAGCAAACTGTGCTGCTTACGAAAAGGTTTTTCCTTTAAATTTACATTTATATTTGTGACTTCCTTTTAGTCATTACAAAGAAATTTAAAAAAAAATGCATCTTGATATTTTCAGTGGTTTTTGCATGATCCGCAAGAACAGAAAAGAACCGATTTTATATCTATATATTTCAGAAAAGTGTAGTACATAAGAAAACTTTATATTTTCTTTCCATAAACACAACAGTTGGGACTGCAATGGCAATTTGAAATTTAAACTACAATAGTATCACAATTATGAAAAAACAAAATTGAAAATTCAGAGAACTAATAAAAGAAAAAAACAAAAGACTTGGAAAATAGATCCTGAGGCTCTGCAGTTAACACTAAAGTTGAAAAGAACAAAAAAGGCAAACACGCTAATAACACTAAATTTGGCCTCCCAAAATGTATTAATAGCATCTTCCGGAACCATGACGACCACGAGCTATTTTAATTGTCTCTAACAATACACAGCAAAGAAGGAACGTTCTCTTTGCTTACAATTAAAATTTAGGACAAGTAGGTTGGTAATATGAGAAGACGAAAGAATGAAAGTAAAAGTGCGGCGTTTCATTATTGAACATTACTTGTTTGAGTTATTTAATACATAAGTTAACTACAACTCTATTGATTACATATTTTTCTGTAATGATGATATTTTTTATATTCTGTGAATAATTTAACATCTAAGGGACTCGTTTATGGCATACTAAAATGTTGACGCGATGTACAGTCTATTCAACAAGAAAGGAACCGCATTTTTTTTTTACTTACAGAAGTATTTATTTCTAATTTTTTTACATACAAGTATATTAAAAGTACTACAACGCAATAAATTGGGGATTGGGATGGCCAATCCAACGTTGTTATGTTATTTTCTGCATTCCAGATCCTGAACATTTGATTCCGATGTTTGGGATCGTTATCCTCTTGTAAGGTCCAATCATCATAGTTGGGTACAAACATGTTTTTCACCGATTTTACAAGACCACCCTGATAAATTTTGACCACTTTCTTAGCGACCAAATTCACGGTTGAGAGCTCTAAGCAGCCAAAACCTTGTTCTGAAAAGCCCCCATTGTTTTTTATTGGATGCTTGATAGTGCGCTGGATGAAACGGGTCCCAGAAGTAAACCAAGTAAACTTCATGCGAGTCCACGCCAAAAAGTCGATTTATCACTGAAGACAATTTTCGACAAATCTTAATTCAAATTCTCTGTAGCTCAGGCCAAAGATCATGGAATACTAGATGTGAAACTCGTGACGTAGTCCCTTATCTTTTTTCGACCTTGGTACCGTTAGCCCACCGGCCTTGCAGATTTCGCTAAAAGTGGATAGTAATAAAAGGCTCACGCGTGAGAGAAAGACAAAAATTTAGGGGGAGGCGGAACGAAAATTAAAATCACATTTCACCACCCAGAGCAGCGCACACGTTCGAATACGTTTTGGTTCGCCTTTAAAAATGCACAGTGAAAAAAATGTAAGCAGCCCGCATCCGTATACATGCTCCGAGTGTGCTACCTGCCTGTTCCCCATTCTCAATTCAGGATTTCCCTATGCTGGAACATTGCCTGGGGACGGCACTAACACTGCATGCAGAGGCACACAGCGAGCCCGACAGATTGGCCCGCCTTTAAAAATGCGTGATAAAAAAACGCTGCATTTTATTGCCTACACTGTAAGTGCTGTAGATGAGAATTTTTGCGCTGCCTATTCTTATCTCTTTCGTTCTTATTGGAATTTAGATAAGGCATAGGAAGCAGTAGTTCTTTGCTATTTTCTCTAATGGAAACATTATCCCCAGCCAGTTTTAGAACTTGCATATGGGTTAGCTTGTATAGAGAGTGTCACATCTAGTATTTCATGATCTTTGGCTCAGGCCTTCGTTTTTCTATATGGGTTTCGGAAAGAAGAGGTTTTGATATCGTATCACGGTATTTTACGTTTGCCTAACGTAAACGCTCTCTGATTGTATTGATGCTGACATGAATACCTTTTTTAGCCTTCGCCTCGCGCAGTCTTAAAGCGAAGGTGCGCTCAAACAACTGCAGTATCACTCTATCCTCCTCTTTCGTGGTTGCTCTCTTCACCCCCAGGAAGGTTGTTTACAGTTTTCGACTCCAAATACCGGTTTACTTCACAACGAAATTCTTAGATTTATTTAATTGTCTTTGCAATAGCGGTATATGACAACTTTAGTCCTATTGGATGCGGGTTCAGAAAGACTTCTTCATACCGTCGTGTATTTTAAACTTATTTTGAGTAAGTCAAGCTGAAATGAATTAGTATTGGTGTCGTAGCTCTGCCGTGGTACAATCACTCACAGAAAGAGAGAGAGAAATATCTTTTATCTTTGAGCGGTTACTTTCTTGTTGAACAGACTGTAATATAAAAAAAAAGTTATTCCAGTTATTTTACCTAATTGAAGTGCACACAGTAACATAGTCTCTTTTTGTAAAATATTGCAGAAGACTCAATTTTATTTCCCTTTTGTCTTGAAACTAAAGATGATCTTCTAGCGCTGACTTAAGACAGTCAAAACTGCTGGCGTAGATCTCCTTTGTTGGTTTCGGTTGGTTTGATTTAAAATTACAAAGTGGATTAAAACTTTCATATTCCATCTATCTGTCTCATGGGTAGGCGATTAGACTCGAGAAAGTTTGTAAGAAATCTATTAATCCAATTTGCTGACTTTGGCTGATGGTACGAAGGTAGCGATGAATGGTTGAGTGACCAACGCCAATTTTCTCGGTTTGCTCCTCAGAAATTACGACGGAATTTTGTTTTACCAGGGTATGCAGGACATCTTCGTCGAGCTCGACAGATCTTCTAAAACGAGACGTTTTCTCTAGGTTGGAATCACCATTTACACTGACTTATACTTATTGACCGATCCGCATATAATGCATTAATATTTAAAAAAATATCTTTAAAAATTGAACTGCACTTTTCAAAGCTTACACTAAGAATAAGGAAAATATGAATCTGATTTTATAGCAAGTTTGTGCCACCCCTCTGACTTTCAAATCTTTTAATTAAAAACATTGCATTATTTATGTGATTACACCCAATTCTAGAAATGTAAAGGATACAACAATGATATTAAAAATAATTACATTAAGAAACCAAAATAATATTTACGACTTTTGAAAATAGATTAAAGCACTAGTTTCTGGAACAAGATTGATATCTATAAATTGATCTAGAGAATAAGAGCGAAACAAATATTAATTTAGGGGGATTAACAACTGAAAAAATATCGTTTATTAGTAATTGTGAAATTTATTTCGTCATACAACGTAACAGCAATTAGCATAAAATTTAGATGTGTGCAAGTGAAGAATTATTTTGGCGCTGCAGCACCAGCGGTGATAGGTGCTTTAACACCCATAAGATCGCAGAGCTTGTTTCGAATGGGTCGAACTTGGGCAAGTGGCATGCCCCAGTCAGTCTCTGACAGAATAGTTAGGATTTCATCCAAATTCTCTTCGGAAATACCACAATTATCGCCGTGTAACGCCAAAGCTTCATAAAGTTTTGTGGCTGAGGTCTTTCTAATGTGTACGTGGGTTAAGCCCAGAAAAACCGACATCTTTGCAAGAATTTTCCCACAAAGGCGTGGCACTTGAATAAGTTGGCAGAAAACGTTGATACTTGATACTAATTTGTAAAGTTTTTTGTGCCCCTTAATTTCAAAGTTAACTAATCGGAAAATGTTGTCCGCAAATGTGGAGTTTTCATCAACGAGCACTTTGTTGATAGTGCCTAAAAAGTATATACGTGTATTACACAGACCTGTTAAACAAATTTTTAACAACTTACCTGAACTTAACAAGTTATCCAGGAAATTCAACATAGGATAGGTCACACGCTCATTCATTGAATTCTGCTGAAAAACTGATACAATTTCCGAACATATTCGGGGCACCTCACTGTTATGCGACCTCAAAAATTGGAATAAAGACGAGGATGAATATTTTATCTAAAATATAAGGTAATTGAGTCAGTATTTATAAGAGATTATTATATATTAAATAAATTTACCAGAGATTCAGTAAGTTGACCAATACTAGCACTTAGACCTAGTAAAATACGTTCGGAATATTCCGGCAGTTCGAGGAGAGAGCAAAATAATGGAAAAGTATGATCAGCGAAAAGCCATAGTACGCTGGAACTGTCTTCGGGGAAAATACTGAGAAGTTTATCATGGCGTTTTATATGTGGAATACTGGGCCTTGTATGGATTAAACTGCAAAAGAGTTTACCAGCCAGACCTCTAGTACGGTCTATCTTTTCGACAGCTTGTTGTGCTAAACCCACCATGACATAGTGAACAAGATCAGCTTGCAGAAGATGAGAAGGACAGTTTGTGAGGAAGTTGAAGAGAGCTGAAACTCTTAAAAGTTAAATGGATGCATCTAGATAAATATTTGTAATTTACCGCACATTGCTGCCTCTCTAACCCAGGCCCCTATATCGCCTCGATTATCGAGCGTATACTCTTCCAAAGCCTTTAGATAACAATCGCTAACTTTGTTTAAATATTGGGGATTCGCTATCGAATCTGCAAAAAGTTATAGAGAATATATTGTAATTGTTTTATTTTAGCTTTAAAACGTTTGATGAAAAATTTTCATAAATTGCTAAAAGATGGGACGAAAACATTTCAAACTCTCATAAATAGGCTTACCAAATTCTACTCCGTCAAATCCAACAGTCTGTACAACATTCGTTAGAGCTTTAACGCTATCGCGTCTCGCCTCCGACCAATTATAAGTGACTGGGTTTTCACATCCAGCTCTAGCATTTTTGTCGCCATGTATCACTGCTTGGAGGGCACCATGTGGGAGTAGCGAATGTTTTATTAAGGAATTTATTACTTCATTTAATTTTGAAGTAAGCATAAACTTTGGGAGCGCGCCAAGTGCACTAATATATCCCATCCGTGTATGTTCTTCTAAATCATTTTCTGAACCCTTTAAATAAGTTTCTACAATTGCAGCATTTTCAGCACTACGTGCAGTTGAATTGTAATAAGCCTTGCAAAGTTCAGATAAAGCACTCGTTGCCATTTCTCTAATTTGTAAATTTTTATTGATAATGCATTTATCAATTATTTGCTGCCACGAGTCTAAAAAGGAAACAAGATTACAAAACAAATTGTTGTTTAGTTGTGTTAGATATTCACCCAGACATTCCGCCGTCACTTCTATTCGAGCCTTACTGCAATTCCTTATAAAGTTTGTGCAGCATTGCTTAGTAATTTCTCCACTCATCCCTGTAATTTCAAAGGAATATTTTTCAATTATTTATTGCAAAAAAAAATTTTTTACCTCGGAATTGATCTTTTTTCACAAATTTTCCTACCAGCTCATTAAGTTCGCTCAAAATTTGATTTGTTAATAACTTATCAGACCGAGAGGACTCAACGTCTCGCAGGGCCAAGCATATTTCCCCAATAGCAAGCACCGCTCCATGCCTTTCCGCTATGTCAATTGAATCTGTTTTAGAAAATAATTTTGGCAGAATATCGTCGCAAATGTAGTTCGGGTCCTGTAAAAAATTGTAATCTTGTAAAATGATCTTCCCTGTATAATTGATATATTTCTCACCCTTTTTGTTAAGTTGTGCAGAGCTTTTGCCGCCAGTTCTCTTATGGATGTATCCCAATGACCAACCTTCTTTTCAATCAAGTGATCAATTAAAGGCTTCTTGTACTCATCGTATTGTGCAATAAAGTTGCTTAGGTTCAAGTATGAATTTGTTCTAAGTCCAACAGAGTAGAAATCTGTCGCGGTTGAAATGTCTATGCCATAAGGGAAATTCCCTAATCTTCCAACACTTTCTTGAAAAGCAGCAGAAGCTGCTCGCCTACAATTAATTTCTCTGTCGAACACCGCAGCAGTAAGTAGCCCAGCAGCAATTTCCGTAACGAAGGGTTGAAAATCTTTGGGATCGTAAGCTCTAGCAAACGCCCAACACATATAGCAGGCTGCATCTCGAATGTGCTGTCCCACAGACATGTAACCCTTCATTTCGTCGTAGAACAGGGCTTGTGTGAGAAGCGGAACCATTACTCTTAGACGATATGGGAGCAGGAGTCCTCGCTTAGCAAGTTCGGCTATAGCAAGACACGCCCCATGCCATGCTTCGTGCGCTTCTAAAGGATTAAATATGTCTATAACAGATCCTACGACCTCATCTCCCAACGATTTCGGTAGCCGGTTTGTTACTCTTCCAACTCCTTTGGCAGCACTCCATCTTAACAAAAAGTAATGCTTGTTTATCATTTAATATTCCAAAGTCACCTATGTGTAGTATGTATATATATAACCGAAAGTGTGTTTGTTCGATAGACTTCATTTTTTGCCACAAGGGATTGCATAGTCCAACTTAATATGAAAGCTATTTATTATGAAAAAATTTATGATTTCAAAATAGCGGTTCTAAAGTTACTGCCGAAAATGTTATGGTCACGTTAAACCTCTAGGGATCGTCTTGAATCTCTATAGAATTCATATATGTGTATCGAAATTCAAAATGACAAATCCAAAATGGATAAAAAAATGTTAAACCTCAGGGGATTGCCATGAAATTCAATACTAAGGGGTTTTGGCAGATGTTGTCTTCGAATCTACTACCAAAAATTCCAAATTCAAAATGGTTCATCTGTTTTGGTGACGGAAATGTCTTTATATTAAAACTACAATTCATAATGGGTATTGAAATTTTTTTTTCAAGAAATCCAACATTACAATTTTGAAAAGTTTTCTGTTTTTGCATCTACAAAAGTTATTTAATACTAGTAAGATCGCATTACTGATAGAGTTCGAACCGTGAAAAGCCGAGTATATCAGCTGGTATTCATAAATTACTAGCTGGATAACCCAGTTTGACCTGCTCTATCATGAGCACTGTTTAATAGCTTCATATTTGCAATTTCTGGTTGCCATGTTGATGATGCTCGCTACAAAAAGTAGCCTATATGTTAAGTCGGAATACGTAGTAGTCCAGTCAAAAAATTAATATTATCGTACCAAGTGTTTAGGTGTGATTAACCAATAAACAAACTTTCGAGTTTATATACGTGTAGGGATTTACAAATAGGCAATCCTGGATTTATATAATTTTGAGAGAAAAGTTTCAGGATTCAGTCAGAGTTGATATATTTGGGAACAAATGTTTTTGGAATGCATGAATGTAGACTTTTCCAACGGTACTCCACAATCCAAAACATACAACTTTTTTCGCTCCTTTAAAAATTGAAAAAAAATTAAATATTCCTTAATTTTGGATGTGTGCGCAATACAAAGACCTAACACCTTGCAAAATTTTAAATTGCTACGCTACGTTGTTTTCGAGAAGAAGGTCTGTGAAGACAGACGGACAAACACACGAGTCTAAAAGTTGTCGAGATGTCGCCGATATTGTTTTCGTCCACCAAGTCCTAGCCGGTTCCATTGATTGCCCTGACTCCTTTCGCAGTATATCCCTTAACACTAACCCCCGTAACGTTAGATCTTTCCCTACCTTTTGCCTTGAAAGTTATTGTGCTAACTATGGTCACTTCGAACCATTTACCAGAATGCTGCGGATGGTCAACAACTCTGCCGCCTTCGATTTCCATCTTACCAAAACATCCCTTCAGCTTGCCCAACCCAACCCTCCAAGGTACCATTCAATTTCCACGTCCCCCTGATCTAGTAATAAGCAAGTTAATTAAATTTAGTTAATTTGGTTTTTTTTTATTGTTGTTGCTTGTTGTTTAGCGATATAAGCTTGTATTAAGCGAAATAAATAAATAAAAGGGTTCGAGTGACGGCTGGTGCGGAACCCTAAAAAAGAAGACAAATTTCAAAAACAACAACTCATAAGTTGCTTCATAAAAACATTGAAAGAATAAAATAAAGTTATCACAATTTCGGGTATATTTCTACGAATTAAAAATAGTGAAACATTAATTGCATGTGTAAAAATTCAGTGACAAATTATTCAGACAAAATAAAGCTTCTATTCAATAAAGAAACAAATTTTTGAAATGAGAATTGCGTCTAACACTCTTGACCTTACCAAAATTGTTTAAAATACTATACATTAACACATTGTATGCCGGTATATTTTGGAACGGTCTTACGCGTTGCCTAGTAACACAATAAACTTCTGGGAAGACAATCTAAACCGTTAACTGGTAACACAAACACTATACATACAATGCCTACCGTATTTACACGATATGCGTATAGTACAAACCTACTAAATACGAACTTTTACGAGACTCGCGCTCCAGTGACAAGTTGCGAAAAACGTAAAAATACGTTTACTGTATGCAAAGTGTTAATATATTCATTGAATTTTGCCGGTCGAGTGACCTATTGGCAAAATTACACGGCCTGCCTCTGCGTTTGCCTACACCCTACTAAATAGGGACACTTTTTAATTTTTGTTAAGAATAATTACTCGTAACTTAATTAATTAATGTTGAGAATTATTGCTTGCAAACCCCACGAAAAATCAATTCCTATATATAGCTAATAAGAGAAATAAAATCTGATTAATATATATGTACATATATGTTTTTTATATGATATATGTTATAAGTCCCTGGGTACATTGGGCAGTTGACACTTATCACACATTTGTTTCGCATAATACAGATAACGAGACTAACTCGTCATTCAACTAAAAATTGTGTAACTTATTAACTTACCTAACATCACTACTGGCGCTCCGGAGTCCCTGCAGGAGCTCTTCTATGACATCTTCAATCGAGTCTGGGACGGAGACTTCTTCACTTTCATCTGAGGCTACAAAAACGATAGCAATTAAAAACACTCAATTCTCAAAATGTAGCCTTACTGCTGTTAGCGTTCATCTCTTCAATCGGAGACCCTACTTCTTGAAATTGTGCCAAGTTTGCAGCTAATGATCGAGAACCCCTCTTATACCTCCATGCGGCTATTCGTGGTTTTAAGTATACCAGGCCAATTCGCTGAATGATTTTTATGTAATATTTATATTTTAGAAAATCCGAACTCTCCTTGTAATTGCATGATAACATCCATTTTAGTAGCACATCTGCATATGGTAACAAATCTTCTCTTTTACCGTGCTTAAGTATAGCAGCGATTGAAGCGAGTTGTCCAAACTTAACGTTCACTGTATCGGCATCGTGCTGTTCCATAATCCACTTAAGGAATTTTTCTAAATATATTTCTTTGATATCAACTCGGATAAAATATTTAGCTGAGAGATAAGAGGCTACACTAGCGCAAGTATCATTGTTCTCAGAATAAAGTCTACAAATATCGTAGATCCTTTCCATTTTCGTTTTAACAGGCATTTCGACATCATTTTCAGAAAAGCTATTTTCTGTGTTATATACATCAAGTCTGGCCATGTGGAAAGGATTAAGAACGAGAATGGAGAGCCACAACAGCAACATGTATCTAGTTTCCCATTGCTCTGAATCGTTTATATCTTGCTTTTCGAGTAAATCCAAGGCAAATTCCAAGTCGGGTAGCTCGTGAGGAAGAAACTTCACTAAGCATTTGTAGGTGCGAACTTTAGAAAGAGTGTACAAATATTTGAAGCAACCATGCATGAGACTATTAGGACTGCCCGGATCTTTTATTATTCCCAGAAGTTTTTCTAGTAGGACGTCGAGATGAGGGTCGAGTAAATGGGGCTGCTCCTGGTACCTTGTTATTAGAGTAAAATTTTATTTTTGCTTTAATACTTAAATCATAATTCATTGAAATAATATACTTATACTACTATCTCACTCTAATAGGAATATTAATTTCTTGTACTTCATATTATACTATAAATTTGACTATTACATTATTTTAGGGTAATGGCACAACGAGATACATAGATAGATCTATACAATATCAAATACAACAAAACCGTAATACCCCTAATGTAACTTAAACAGTGAATCCATCCAATGCAACATCAAATGAGTGAACGAAAACTTAAATGCTAGGTATAGTATCTTTCAATCCAATGACAATTTTAAAATGTAGGCACAGGATAATTCCTCTCAACTCTTCAAATTTACTTTCTAATTGCTATGTATTTTCAACACATTTTTAATATATTAAATGAGTAAAATTTAGTCTGGTCAAAAACACATTAAAATTTAATAAATGACACCATTAACTTTCGTAAGTTTTAAGTCTAAATTTTAGTCGCAATACCTGAAAGTATTAACACTAGAACTACCGGCGCGCAAGTCTGGAATTTTAACAACAATCTGCACCTTTAATTTAATACGCTTTCAAATTTGAATAAATAATAATTAATGGAAAGAGATTTTTGAATATATCGTAATTCTTAATTCTATTAAAGTTTGGTATAAATAAAAAGAGAATTATAAAAATATACAATAAAAGGAAGAAATTGAGTACTAGTCAAATTGACTGGTTTTGGTAGTTCTAGTGTTAAAAAATTCTGGAATTCGTTTCTTTCTGTAAATCATAACCTTTATCTATCATTTTCAAAAATTTCTATTTGATCTTAAGAATTTATTTCAGAGTAAAATATACTTTAGTTTATTAATTTTTAGGTGTCATAAGTTTAAAATATAATTTTGTATACAGTTTACCTTCTCTTATTAAGGTAAATATAGTAGTGAATAAATTGCTGTATGTAATTAAAGATCTAAAACATGAACAAACTAAAAGCCGACTATTCTTGTCTGAAATCATAGCCTTAAATAGCGCTTTGCTCTACTTACATCATCATCGTTATTATTACGGCATATTCTAAATAGTACCGTACCTGTACCTATGTATGTTTTCTGGATTCAGTAAATTATATATTTAAACGGCGAATCATTAAATATAGCTTTTTAAAACATTACACTCCCTAAGTCTAGAAGAGAATTTCAGACAAGAATATTTTCTTATTTTATATTATACTCAATAAGTTTTTTAAAGTCGGGTCTTAGTTGTTTTTACTCGAAATTTGCATTTAGTGTACATCTTTTAAGTTTCAAATAATACTTATGTAGGGTTGGTAAGTATTAAGTAATGTAATTATAGGCAAAGAAGTCCTGCTGACGATAAATAAAAAAATAAATATCTACGTTCAGAAATTGACCTATGCTTCAGAAATAAACGAATACATTTATAGATCCATAATTTCACATCTTCTCTGCACACTTGCTTGTGACGAACACATATTGAATCAAGACAAATCCAACCAAAATTCATTCTCGAAATGGCTTCTACTAAAATACTGTTTAGGCTATACAAGATAACATACTATTTCACATAGTTTCCTTTTGGCTTTGCCCAATGAGAGTAACAAGTCTCATCTTCGACTTTAAAACAGTACTCCTATAGATGGTAAGCTTTGCATAAACAATTCTGTTTATTTAGTTTTGATTACCAACGTGTATAAAACAAATGTGGGGAGGGAGGCCCCTTATTTCGGATATTAGAATAAAATTTTATTAAGTTGTCTGTTTGCGGGATTTTGCGGTGGAAGAGAGATAGAATTTGGTCCAAATTTAGTCTCATTTTTTAAGTGAGTTTTTGTCAGCATAAGCGATCCATATATGTCACTGCTAAAAATAGAAAATATTTTGAACGATAAAATTATAACCATTTTTTAATGTTTTGCTGCCAGCATATTGGCGCGCAACATATTGTGTAAAAACTGGTTTGGCTCCTCCCGCTTTATACCCCGGAGAGGTCGATCCTTGCTTAGAACATGTCATTTACAGCTCGCTGTCGTACTAATTATGACGTACGCAATCGAGTTCCTCAAGTCTTTTAACACATTTTACAATGTTACTGATTTCTGCGTTTCTAGACCGTTTAAAAGAAAATTATCTGCCCTGTTTTCCCTCATAGACCTCCAACTTTTTCATCTGCTAAGTACGGGATTAGGGGAATGTTTCCAGTTTTATGCTGAGAACTGCGACCCAAGTAAAATTTATCTTATTATTTTATTAATATATTTATTTGCTTTAAAATTTTTTGATGTATTTAAGCTTTGTATTTTCCTTTTTTGTGAGAAATCTGTTAATGAGAATAAAGAAATTCGTATTTTTACAAAAAAAAAAAAATCCCTTAACATTATTGCACATTCCCAATATCAAAATATCAGAAATATGATCAAAAATCAAGGAACTACAAGACTATTAAACAAAAGAAGGGATCAAGTGTCCTACTTCTCCCATAAGTGGCTATTTCATTTTCATCCTCTGGTACTTATTTCAGGGTGCAGCACATTAGCTCATTTTCGACATGATGGCAAGAAATTAGAAAAAGGTTCTACTCTGTCTGGTCGCAGACATTTCCGAAATTTCAATTAATTAATACCTGGACATCACTTCGGAGAATTTCTCGTAATCCTTTTCAAAAGTTTCGGAATGATTGCTTTTTAGTTTTTCAATCATTTCGAGCACTTCATCCAGTTCTGAAAATAACTCCAAAGTATTTGAAGGTTGATCATCGTCTTTTAGTTCTTCACATTGCACCATTTTGCTCAATTTCGTTCTTTTTATGAAATTCAATTAATTTTTAGGTGGAAATTTAATAAAACAAAACAGCCGGCACTATATACACTTCTGTAATTGTTTTTAATGTGTCATCTGTGCACTTGACACTTCTTTTTTGACATTTGTCCTTGGAATGGTCTGAATTGGAGAACGGAATTTTGAACTGAAACAAGTAAATGGCGCTGTACGGAATTAGGTCTACTCGGTGAGAAGTCGTTATAAAAAAGCTGTGGTTACCTGTGGCGAACTGAGTGTGGCGATCGAAAAAATTTAAAATTTAAGCATTCATCATTATCAAACACAAAACAAAACCAAGCGGAGCGGCGCGGCTCAGCATACCCACCTTCAGGTTTATTTGAATCATCATGACAGATCTACATACATCAAAAATTTATGTTTTCTTAAATCTTATTAAAAAAAAACAAGCCCCCTTGAATTGCTTAGCAATATTTTTAGTTTTTTACGAAAACGTCACGATATTAAATTAATAAACTCTAATCCTTCAATTTCAAAAATTGTTTAGTAACTTAGGATATATTTAGACCTTCTTTTGCTATAATTAATTATTTTAGTCAATAATTTATTCTTTTTATTCAGAATTGACTACAATTATTCCTAACACTTGTAGTTAGAAGTCATTAGATCCAGGACACAATTCTTCATCAACCTCTTCTAGACTTCATCGTAATCCCAACTTAATCAATTTTAATTTAATTATTATTGTAAATATCCTTAAATTTTTCGCGCAACCGTTAAGCTGGCGGAGGAGTATTGTGGTGGAAAATGCCGAAAAATCTTTTAAGAAGTCGTAAAATAACTAAAAGCAAAATTAATTTAAGTAGACAACGATTTTTTTCAGCATGAAAGCCAAGGTAAATTGGTGCGCCTCAATTCGCCCCCGAGTGCTATCAAAAAGTCATCGGAAGTCAACGCAAGAGACACCCCAAGTTTGTTATCAAAAATCTCATCGAACGCTCTTGACGCTTCTCGGTGCGAATTGTGGCGTCACGGAGCTTGTCAGTGCTACTCAACAAAACACACCTATTTTGTGGATCGTTCTGGTTATGGTCCAAGCTGGAGGCAATTGCAATTTCTGTCGCTGTTTAGCAGCACACTTCTCAAACCAAAGCGAAGTTGGAGACAATGATAAAAAGATGACAAAGAACTTAGAGAAAAAGACGAAAAGGAGAAAATTATGTCATTTTTGTTGATTTTGTTTTTCTTATAGGATAAAATTGTGAAGGTAGAAACTGTAAGGACATTCGCAAAACAAATCAGTTTCTTTCAAATTTACTAAATAAATTATCAAAAAGAAAAAATATATGTTTGCATATATTTAAGGAACTAGGGTTACTAACGAGATATCCCTTTAAAGAAAACGAAAAACTGGCTGCTCCTGGGTCAATCCAGAAATGTCTGAAAATGCATACACATCCAGAGAGATATATCTACATACATTTATTTATATTATACAGCCACATACCCATTGGTGTATGAATTTATTTAACAGCAAAGATTCATTCAAATTTTAAAATGCAGCTAACTTCAGACAGCGACAAAGGTTACAGATTTACCATTCCTCTGATTAGAGGAGATAAGGGTTAAATCTGTGCTTGCAGTTAAATTAAAAAGGTGAATTTAGTAAAAGAAACAAAATGAAAGAACTGAAGGCAGGAACTGCAGGAATGGTAAGTTTATTCTCTACGCAAGGTCTTTATAGCTAACCTTAATCACAATTGTTTAAAGTCGATCAAATGTCGCGCTGCAGTGGCCTGGGCCCCAAAAGAGCCCATATCAATTGAGATCATCGAGGTTACTCCACCGAAAGCCCATGAGGTCCGGATCATGATGATCTCGACGGGGGTGTGCCACACGGACGCATATACCTTGAGCGGGCTCGACTCCGAAGGGGTGTTCCCAGTGGTTCTTGGTCATGAGGGCAGCGGAATCGTCGAGAGCGTCGGGCCTTACGTGACTGATTTCAAACCAGGTGATCATGTCATTCCGCTTTACGTTCCTCAGTGCAAGGACTGCAAGTTCTGTAAGAGCCCCAAGACCAACCTTTGCCAGAAGGTCAGGGCCACGCAGGGCAAGGGGGTGATGCCGGACGGGACCAGCCGATTCTCGTGTAAGGGTAAAACCGTCTACCATTTTATGGGCACATCAACGTTCTCTGAGTATACCGTCGTCGCAGATATTTCTCTTTGCAAGGTAAGTCTCCAGTCTTATTTTAACTACAGAGTTAAAAATTGTGGCCCATATTATAATATTGTGTTAAATCTTACGGTCTTATGCCCTCAACCTTGTAATGCTGCACTAACTAGGGTAAGTACATAGTAGATGCCCACTTTACTAGTATTTCAATTAAAATAAATAAGCTTGAAAATCGAATACCACGAAAATGCACGGCGTTTTCTAATACTTTTTCTGTTTTAACATTTGAAATTAAATTTGTATTTAAGAATTTAATTTATACCTTTGCTTTGCTGTCGCCCGATTTCAATAGTTGACTAGTTGTGAGTCAGTATCCGACTTGAACAAATTTCATATAAAATTAACCTCTGCACAAAATTTATAAATGCATTTAAAGCAGCATATAACCAAAATAAGAATATTCATTTCTTACACACTAAATCATGAAATCTTCCTTTGTATTGTACTAAGAGTGGAAGTAGGCACCTGAACATTTATTGAAATTCTAGACAATTATCACAAAGAAAGGTCAGGAAATAGTGTTTTAGTTAGAGTAAGCGAAAATAGTTTCTTCAGATTTTAATAGCCTTTAAAACCCTGATATTTCGTTTTTCTGTTTAGCTTTAAACTAATTAATAAAACAAGAGTCGCTTTCGTTACTCTGTTCTCTACCAAAAAGCATTCTCGGAATGCACTTATGAAGAACTTGCAGGGATTGGCGGATTATGGAGTGTGAACGACTAAGCACACAAACTAAATATTTAGCACGTATGTTTTGAAACATTGCAATACGTTTTTAGAATTATATGGCAGCAGATTATATATATATATATATTATGTACAATGAAAAGGGGTCAGCTACTAACTCATGACCGGACCCTTACCCTAGGTATCTCTGTATTTTTAATCTATGCACCAATGATTCAAATCTAAACCTACACCACTCGCACAATTGAATCCCTTTTTGTGTTTAAAATGAAAAGCTTGTATCAGACAAGTGATATCTTGTTCTGCTCAAAAGTGAGAAGTATTAATCACATGGTTGTTTCGACACGATGATGTTTATTGTTTTTACGTTATTGTTACTGTTACAGTTGCAATATAAAAATGTTTTGGTTTTATTAAATAGTAAATGCCGACTGGTTTGCGCAAAATTTGGCCTGTGATGAAACTGCTTCTGCTCACAAATGAAAACGGCACTCACAATGGTCGTTCAATTCATAACACAAATGCTTAAACTATTTCTGTTAGTTTAGCCAGTAGACTCTTCAGCTTACTTAAAATCGAAAAAATAACTCAAATAGGAATTACATTCCTATATCCTCAACATATAGGCTATTTTTTATTTGTATAAAACATAGGGTTTCATAAAAGCGGACCCAAGAAGGCGGCCAATAATTTTAAATCTCAAACGATTGCTCTGAAAATAAGTATTTGAGAATTTTTATGAGTGTTGATTGCGAATTGGCTCATTCGAAATTTAGATATTTTAGTATTGTTGGTCACCATCTTGGACCCCCTATTTTGAAACCCTATATTTTATGCGAATAAAATGTAGTCTATATTTTGAGGATATAGGGATATTATACCTTTTTGAATTGTTTTCTCGATTTTAACTAAGCTAACGGGACTGTTATATAAACAAACAACTGAAATAGTTTTAGGAAAATCTAAACAAACAACTGAAATAGTTTTAGGATGAAAATGCCATATTTTTAAGGATTTTATTAGGCCTTTTCATAAAATAACATATTAAAATTGGTGCATTTAGCCTGTTTCTAGAGATGTGATTTTATTTATATATTTTGAGGAAGTATTGGTTAAATTGTTGAGGGTAATATCATAAATAAGGCTCAATGAGTGATAAAGAAGGCTCGTTCCGACTATTATTTTTCTGCGATCATTATCGTTCAAAGTAAGCAATTTCATCCTTACTTGCATGCCGTTTCAGATAGATAAGACGGCACCGTTGGACAAAGTTTGTCTCTTGGGATGTGGAATCCCCACAGGATACGGGGCTGTAGTAAATACCGCGAAAGTCGAGAAAGGCAGCGTTTGTGGAATTTGGGGTCTAGGAGCTGTTGGTCTTGCTGTAGCTATGGGATGTCGTAAGGCTGGTGCTTCCAAAGTTTATGGAATTGACATAAATCCCAGCAAGTTCGAAGTAGCCCGTACTTTTGGCTGTACTGATTTTATCAATCCCAAGGACTATGAAGGCAGACCTATTCAGGAAGTTTTGGTGGAGCTGTTAGACGGCGGATTTGACTACACTTTCGAATGCATTGGTAACGTAACCACAATGCGAGCTGCCCTTGAATCATGCCATAAGGGTTGGGGCACCTCGGTCATTATTGGAGTTGCTGCATCAGGTCAAGAGATTTCTACTCGTCCTTTCCAATTAGTTACTGGTCGTACTTGGAAAGGAACTGCTTTTGGTGGCTGGAAGAGTGTTGATTCCGTCCCAGTTCTGGTTGAAGAGTACATGCGAAAAGAAATAATGATCGATGAATTCATCACGCACACCATGGAGCTGGATAAGATCAACGAGGCTTTTAATCTCATGCATGAAGGGAAAAGTTTAAGAACCGTTATTATCTTTTAAAGCCCTGCATTATATTTCAAATTAAATAAAAATAAAACAGGTTGGAATAAAATGTTTGTTTTCTTAGCGCTATAAACGACAAAAATGCAGGGAACTCGTCTATCTTTGGTACTTAAAAGTTTACGGAAGAGCGATACATTGAAGACATGAATGAATCCATTATTTATAGCTGAACTCAGTCCGCAAATGTACAGGCAGTCTTGCTTCCTCCTCCCCGCCGAAACCGCTCGCTCCACTTAATTCTTCTATGTCGGATTTTCCGGACGACTTCTCCTCGAGAATGCTGAGATCATCGTCGTCCAGAAGATTATTACTATCGTCTATCGTTGTGGACATATCAGATTTTGGGGAGCGCAGCTGGCGATATTTCTCGCGGGCATCTTGAATCCAGGTGGTATCCGACCAATGATACCAGCTCAATAGAAATACAGTGAGAATGAAAAAGAGGTTAGTACTGATTCCTGCCAAATAAGATTGTAATTTTGATGTTAAATTAACGACGAGCTATTCGATATACTTTACCCACGGTAGCAGAGAGTATCGGCCAATGAAACATTAAGTAGCGGAGTCCTGTGAAATCGGCTGTTATGTGCAACGACACCGAATAGAACTCAATCTGCTGCGAAAGTATCTCAACGTAGACATCGGTCACAGGGTGAGAGTTATCCTCCTCATAGCTGGTGAATAGCTCTATTGGGATTTCTTGATGCTCTTCCTTCAACCCGAAAACGAAGAGGGGGCTAAGAATCCAGGTGGTCAGTGTTCTAACCAAAGGAGACTTATATCTCAACATTGCTGCGCGGCAAGAATGTCCTCGCAGCGAAGACTCATAATCCCGCATATCGGCGCAGACCATGAACATACCTAGAAGTAAAGATTTTAGAATTGAAGTTGTTTTGTGAATAGATTCCACTGACCTAAAATTTGGTTACTAGGCGATTCGGGCATATCAATGTTCACGAGAACTTTGTACGCTTGACCTACCATAAGCAACTGTTGTTTCTTCGTAAGAGAAACATGTGCATGGGGAAACGAACAAGGTCCCGACTTTTCTGGGCATGCTCTAGAAAAGAAGGCCGTAATAAGCTTCTCTATTATGATACTTATATAAACGTGGCAACGCGTTTTCTTAAGGTGTTTCAGCACGCAAATTAATAGCTTTTCCAAAATTTATATTATTTCACATTTTGTAGAGCCTATAGAAATTGGAATTCTAGATAGTCTTCTATCTATGCACGCAGAATAATAAAAGCCAGCAAATATTCAAGAAATTTTGGTGAAATAAAAATACATAGTATTACAATTAGCAACATAAAGTACGCAGAGGACTCTGTGCTTACCCTGAAAGATATAAAAGACCTAATAATGCTGGAAAAAACTTTATCAGTGCTTTTGATAGAATTAATCACCATATTCTTGTTTACAAGTTGACTATTATGTGATTTCTTGATAGTATTGTTGACTAGATTTCATTATATTTATCTGGTCGTACTCAACGCATTTGTTTTCTCGGTGCACTGCCTCAAATAGACAATAATGTCCTACGATTGAGATGCTTACTTTGATTTAGACACCTTAATATTAGCAAGAGTGTAGGACTTTATTCTAAAAAAAGTACACTGCTTTTCGACTATTCGTTGCTTACCAAAATACGTTCAAAAAGCCAAACGGGATTTCGTTAGTCAGAATATTAATGAAACTGGAAATAAATAAGGTAAATTGCAGTAATCGCAGAATGAATATAAAAGATAAACATTTCGAAGATGATATTTATGATATAAAAGAGAGAGACAATCATGTTGTAGTGGATTTGAATTTAAATAACGAACATTTTAAATATATGGGTAAAATGTATCATTGCAAGGCCAGCCCTCTATCTGAAATTAAGAATTGAAAATAACAAGCTGGAAATGCCATCTGCGAAATGAAGAACATTTTATACAGAAGGAAAATCAGTTTGGCTCTGTGCTACGTATCGTTGGTATTTCTGCACACAACGACAAGGCAAATAATATAGCTTACATTTTATTTATTAGAAAAGGTAATGGTTGAATTGCAACTCAGAATTTTAATTTTAAAAGAAGACTCTAGAGATCGGTTTATTCAAATTTCAGATAAAAATTTAAGGTGACTAATAAAATATTGCGACTACATTGTTATTTAACGAATGCAAGTAAATATTATATAATATTTGCAATGTTATTATGGATTAAATTAATGATATCGCATTAGTAAAAGTTAATAAGGCAAAAACAAATTGCACCCATCCACCCAAAAAAAAATTAGGTATTAGGCATACTGGAATAAATATTTAAAAAAATCGCTTAAATAATGAGTACCCACTAATTGTTAAAGTGAATTAAAATAGATCTGTTGTGATGGAACAGGAACAGAAAATGAATTTTTACTTCTTACATTTATTAACAGATGTAGAAAGAATGTAAGTTTCGTTATATTTATTTTTTAAGTTTTTAAGTTCAATTTTCAAGCATACGACGGAAAAGGCAAATTTAAAAGGATCTGAGTAAACTGTATATATTTTTGAAAAGGCTTTGCATTTTCTGTGTAGCAGCTAGTAAATCAAGTAATAATATAAGAGAAAGAGATGGAATTAAACTGATCCTTAGTCAGGGTGAAACCTCGATTTAAAACTTAGAAAGTCCAAACCAAATTTATTGAAATGCGTTAATTTTCTGCAGCAATACAACAATTTGAGAATTACGAAATTCTTTTATATATTTGACTGGTCCCATAAGTGATCCTTAAAGTGGCCAATGCATATGTACAAGTAAGGAAAATAAAACAGAGTTTGCATATAGATTTTAAGATATTTAGATTTTTAGAACTCTTTGGAATTTCTCCTGGGATAAGACCTAATTATTATTGGAAATTTACAACAGTTAGGAAAAAATATCAGAATTAACTTTCCCATCTAGAAAATAACAAAAAATATCAAAAACCTTCCGTTATTCGGAAATTCATCATTAGTTTGCGAAGGCTCTTTTTTAATGAAATGGTTTTCATAGTGGCTATAATTTTCTGCCACTCCGCTAGTAATTATTTCTGGAATTAGTAGAATAGGGATCAATATCTACTTCAAAGTAAAATAAATCATGAAATATTTTAAATGGATAGAAAAGAGAAGGATTGTTAAATCACTAAACCAAGTGGAATCACAGTAGGGGTTAATTCTCTTATTTTTGAAAAGGTTAATCTAACCGAAGTGAATCAAACATGCTATAAAAGGATTCTTAGTATCTTAGCGATCTTAACGATTTGTTAAAGTAAGAAACTCGAGGTTAAGCGGACTTGGTAGATTATGCTACAGCTATAAAGATACCTCTGATGATTAGAGGCTGCTACCCAGATGTTTGAACTGTAAGACCTTTGGTTTTCCAAGCAGTGAGTCACCAGGTTTCTCGCTGATTCTTATGCTGAAATCTGAAACGCCTCCACTAAATCGTTTGCCAGGTTTTGCTAGGTGTTACTTACTGGAACTGCATATGAACCGGCCTTGTGTGCGCTATTGCTGGCATGTACGCGTAGTAGAACGCAACGTACATGAAAACGGCGCTCCAGATCACAATAGCCGTCGCAATTGAAATGATTCCAAAGCGCAAGACCAAGTCCCGCACTGTCATTGCATTATTTTTGGCCTTTGCCGTGTAGTGATCGAAAAATGATTGGGCAAAGTTCCCGACTGGCCTAATTACATGCTTTCTGTACAGGCCGAATGGGTCAAATATATTAAACACGAAATCGATCACTCCCATTTTCACTTGCTGCGATTTTATCGAGAAACAAACTAAAACCGCTCACGTTACAGGTCGAAGTCACTCGTACATATTGCTGCCAAAGTTTTATGCACTTGAAAGATTTCTTTTAGTGATAAACCTTATCGGGGAAGGTGCTATCAAAGGTCAATTATTCGGCAGTATAATAAATAAGCCCCGATGACCACAACAAATCTGACAGCCGGGTGCTTTCACAGGTGAATTTGACATTGGTTGCGTCTGGTTTTTATTTTCGGAGTAGCAGCGGTAAACTTTATAAGGCATTGGACTGTATTTTGTTCCAAAGGGGAACCGATTTTTCGACTACTTTTCGTTTTTCACCAACAATCAATATCTTACAACACAAAGTTCTATAATTTGGAAGTGAGGAGATACAAAAATAATTTATTTTGTAAGGGAATTTTGTATAAAAACTTATGACAAATAAGAGAAAAACACCAGTTGCGATGTTTTCGAGCATCTCACAATAAAATTTTGAATGTTTGAAAAGTGCATAAAACCGCCAAGCATTCATACTCATAACAGAAACTTAAACTAAAAAATAACAAATTAAACTTAAAATTAACTTCGACGACAAAGTGTATTTTGATGGACTGATAAAATCCAGACATTTTACAAAGTACAATAAATGCAAATTCACTGAAAAATTCTCATTTAAGTCGATTAAGCCAATTGCCTACTTCGCGGTGCATAATCAAAACCGTGTGGGAGTTACAGGGTAAATTCCAATTTTTCATTGTATTTTCTTTTTAGCTTTTGATAAATTCCACGCAGCGATATCCAACTAACGCTAAAACTCTACTATACCCAGACCCGGATTCAAAAATTTCAATAATTTTTGCGGGGCGGAATACACATTCAAATCCGATGCTTAAATTTTACAATGAGGAATTATTCAGTACGGAGGATGTTTCATATGACTCTACCAATGTTCTTTGCAAACATGTCAAAAATGTTGACCTACCACTACCCATTGCAGGTACACTTACTTCCGAAATTTAAAAATATGTTTCTCATTTTCCTCACATTTTCTCTGAAATTCATGTAATTAATATACTTATTTATTATTTTCATTGAATTGCCCCCTTATTACATTCAACAAGGTATATGGAAATTAGTTCGTGGACAACTCTTTCCGTTAAAGTGAAAAAATCGAATTTTTAAGAAATTAGACTAATATTAATCCCAATATAATTTTTGTTTAATTAAAAACCGATTTAAATTAATACGAATATCTTACGAAAACTGCTCAAAATGTCCTCTGCCACATTCGACACATGCCAATGATACCTCCTTTTAACTTCCTGTTTAAGGTTTAGGTGTGTAGCGTAGCTAGCCTCTCCCGAATTTTCGTCGCTGCAGTCCGAATTTTGCTAACTAATTCCTCTCTAGCCTTAACAGGGCTTGAGTAAACTTCATTCTTCATTGTTCCACATAAGAAAAAATCCAATGGAGTAAGGTGTGGAAATCTATTAGGCCAAGGAATAGGTTCACTTCGTCCAATCCATCCCTCAGGAAATTGTTCATTTAATTCCTTCACAATGTTATCAGTATGCGCTGGTGCTCCATCGTGTTGGTAAAACATTGACCTTGTACATATTATCCAGAGAGATATCTTCAAGTAGTTCTGGCACATAAATTTGGCCATTAAATACATACTTGCAGTAAAATGAACGGTGCTATTAAGTTGTTATCCATGATACCAGCGCAAAGATTGATACTGAATTTATGTTGAAATTATGCCGCCTTTATCCTCTATGGATTAGTATCCGAAGGTATGAAGGTTGTGGAAGTTTGTGATACCATCCTTAGTGAATTATGATTCATTCGTCCACAGAATTTGATCTAGAAATGCTGTGTTACATAGAGGCATTCCAGAAGCCAAGTACAAAACTACAATCTTCTCTCGGAATCTCCTTCCAGGAGTTGTTGTACTGGTATATGATGATATGGTTCCAACTTTTCTCGATGAAGAATCGTCCAAACTGTACATCATATTGCGACATGTATCGTTCAGCTCGTTTCAGAAGTTTTTCTGACGATGCTGATTATTTGCTGTTCGACGTCTGCAGAATCTTGTGATGTTCCTGATTGCAGATCCGTCGCAGTTGAAGTTATACTTCCTATTTCTCTTAACCTTTTTTTTGGGGTTCCCGTCGATTTGGGAATCGCCTTTGATATTCCAGCCACTCTTTCGTTTCAGTCTACTGCACTTTAATGTAAATTACATCCGCATATCCGCATATCGAGAAATCGGTTCTTTTTAAAGTGTAAAAATGACACTTTTTATTTACTTTTTATATTTATTAGTTTGCCGTATTCATTTAGAACTGTAATAAATTAGCGTAGATCTGTGTATTTATGATATTTCGGAAAAAAGATACCAATATAATTGAAAGCGTATTTCGAAGGGATAGACTAGTACTTTCAACTACCCAATGAACAATTTTTTTATTATAATTTTTTGTCTTTATTCAAGCAACCACTGGAAAAGTAAAACATATAAAAAAGTTGTATTTCTAAAGTACGTCTCTGCTGCGAGAACTTCGTCTGAAAGGGTTGCTTTTCGTTGCGTTTTTCTTAATATAAAGTTATGTTTTTTCCTAACATATTGATTAATTTTACATTAACGGGAACTCTACACTGATAATTTGAAAATTTTTATTTTTGGCATATTTTAAAATAAACATACTCAAAAATATGTTGGTAAAATTTTAAGTTAAAATTTCGAAAATTAGCGGAAGTACTCGACACACAGTCGTACGAATAGGGTCCACAAAAAACCAAGGGCGATACTGGAGATGTGGATGAAGAACCGTCATATAGCCTAAGATTAGATAGTATATTTTCAATAAATTAGTTAATTAATTAGGAATGATTATCGGTTAAATATCAAATGCGGTAATAGGATAAAAGAAAAATTTCATTGAATTATGTACATTTATTAATTTCTCCCTTATTTTCTTGCTTCATAAAACTGATCAACAGAAACGAAGCTCTCTTCTAGACCCTGAAGAAGGTCAAGTGAAATTAATTCGTTGATATGCACGAAAACTGTTGGTCCTTGCAGTGGCCAGCGAAGTCTCCTAAAATAGAAAATCTCCAAACGAAACTCCCACTGTTGGGCGATGATATGGTTTCAAAATGAGAACGTACAGATGCTAGATCTTATCTCGTCAGTTATTTTGAGACCCTGTGCGAATCCCAGTTCGTTGAACTGTTGTAGAACCAGTTTTCCTCCCGGGATTTCATCCAGCCAGTCTCGATGGCATTATCCTGGAATAGAAAATATAGACTGGCGATCATTGATTCAGGGATCGGCTTACTAGTTGTTGTTGGACTGCGCTCCCTAGGTAGTCCATGTTGGAATAGTAAGTAGGGTAATTCTGGTAGCAGTTGGTTTGCGACGATACCGCTGCTGCTGCTACCGCCGCTTGACTCCACGCCGATGCTCTTGAGTCCAATGGCGACGAGGATGTTGTTAGTCCAGAGTTATTTTCAATTGCTGCCGGTGACCATATTGAGTTATTCGAATAAGTTGCAGCCACCTAAAACGATAAGCTGGTTGAAAGGCGTTTCTACGCAAATATTTTACATATGTGAATAGGGTAGAAGGACTTTTGCAAAGGACAAAGGTTTGTATAGAGCAAACGTTTTTTTCTATTAGATTTCAACTAGATTAATTCTAATATAATAATTTACTATTATTCTAAGGAAAAACAAAAGTAGTATTTTAATTTCAGTCTAATTATTGTTACATTTGAAAAAAAATACCATATAATGAAAGAAATGAGCTACACACATTTTGTGTTTTTCGTTTGCATTAAAAAAGGAAATGATGATGATGAAATTTAAAAATGACTACTATTATTATTTTAAAGAAATTTAAATTTCTTCTGAAAAAAACATGAACGGCAGCCTGATTATTTGATTCTAAGAAGTCGTATGGCATATGTTTTACTTAGATTTCTAGGAATTTCTAGTCCACTAGAATTTAACTAAGGAAAGCTTAGTAGCTTAACTCTACTAATTGTGTTTTATTATGTCATAGTTGAAAAAACGATTATAGTGTGCTTGTAGCATCAGAAAAAATTTCATTAGCAGCTGACACTGCCGCACGAAAAAAACGATTCGTAAGTTCGATTATGATATTTTCAATGCGTTCAACACGAATCTACTATTAACAAAATTCGGAATTATGGTCTAAAAAAGGGGAAAATCGATACTAAAATTAAAAAAAAAATCTAAAGAAATTTTAAAAAAATCCAGCAAACGTTTCTGTTTGATGATTTGTAATTCTACTACTTAGGGTTGAAATCTGCCTCCACAATCGGATGAAATCACCCCCAAAAATGTAAGAAAACCTATAAATATTTCTATTTTTAGAATTTTTTAGAATTTGGTTCTCTAAATTCTTGGGGGTGATTCAGATTTTTGAGGATTTTTAAGGTATACTTTATTTTTGGGGTGGTTAACAGCCATTAGTAGGGGATTTTACTTCTTTACATACTGAAATGTTACCTACACAAAAAAACAAACAGAAACGCTTACTAGATGTTTTTTAAATATTTTCATTGAGTTATTGATATTATTTTTTAAAGTCGTTACCAAGCTGCCCCTTCTTCCTTTTAGCATTTTATATACTATTATAAAAAATTTAAAAATAGTAAGTACTTTAAATGAAAATTATATATAAAACCCGATTTTTTTGCAAACGGACTAAATGTTGTTGGAAGGTTACACACTACTTTCTTATTAATGCTACGGAACCCTACTTTAACATATTGACGCACACTTGACTGCTTTTTATTATAAAACTTGCAGGACGTTAAAAAGGACGAGAGTAATCTTTTATCATAGAATTTAAGCTGAAAACAAGACAAACAAGAAAAAGATTTTTATTTTATAAGAAACTTACGCCTGGTGGAGTAGATCCATTTCCTATAAAGAAGTGATTTTGTGTTGTTTTCAAAAAACTTGGGGAATCCCTCATTATAGAGTGTGTCGTCGCTGGAGAACCACTTGAAGAACTGCCAAAATATATGCATTATGCATTAATTATATTCGACCAATTATAAAAGAGCATGGGGTTTTTACCTGCTGCTATTATTACTAGATGCTGTTGGGGCAGCCGCTTTGGAACCATTCATTCCCTTCAGTTTCGTTGCTGCAACAGCTCTTAGTTTACCTATTTGCAAAGATTGGGATTCCCCGTTGGATAAAGAAGTTGAGTTTCCTGCCATGCTCGAGCGATTATTCGCGGTGTTGTTGTTGCTGTTGTTGTTGTTGTTATTATTATTATTATTGTTATTATTATTATTGCTGCTAGTACTTCCATTGTTTGCAGATGATGCAGAAGAGTTTTGTTGATGTTGTTGCTGTTGCTTTTGCAATTGACGACATTTTGCTCTGCGATTTTTGAACCAAACCTGAAATTTACTATGATTTTAAAGTATCCCCGAAAAGTTATTTTATTACAAATATTATATAAAGTAAAGGGGTATAAAGTAATATTATTTTATTATTATTGGAGTGGGCGAGACGTGTAGCCTCGAGCGCTCAGACATTTTGTCCATTGCATTCATTGACCCATTGTGTTCGTGGAGTAGAATACCATGGTTAGTTATCGTGGGATTCGAACCCACAGCCACTGGGACGGTAGGCCAGCGTGTTAACAACTGATCTACCGTAGGCCCGTAATAAGTAATATTAATCGGAGAAAGAAATATAATTGATTTAATATAAAACTAAATATTTAATTCTTTAGTTTTATATTAAGAAAATTACAAATTGTAATGTATGTGTGTATTACGTACGGCGACGTATAATGAATAAAAATTTATCGTGATTTATATGCAATTCTGCGATAAATTTAAATATTATCAGTTAGAGTAACAGCCAAAATTAAAAACTTTATAACTTACAATACAAGAGTCAATTTTTTTCTAAGTTCCTATGTTTTGGTATTTCGGCTTTAATGAAAATGTCTACTTACAATTAAATTTCATTCAGATGATAAACATTATTTTAAAACAACATCAAACAGAAAAATTAGTATAATGAATGAAAAGTTTATATTTTAAGGAATAAAACTAATTTCGTTTTTGAAGAGTGTGAGATAAGAGTTTTATGTCTATTGAGTCTATAAAGGTGGTTAAAGTGAATAAGAATAAAATTTAATCATTATTTTTAAATTGCTATAATAATAATGGGAAAATTAAAGCTGAAGTAAGTTTAAAGGTATTGAAGGAATGTATTAAATGGTTTTGACCGAGGGTCATCTTTTGGGTAAGCATTTTATTAATAAGTCTTAGAAAAACAATAATTGAAGCATGGGGAGTAATATGAGGGTAATGAATTGTGATATCATTCCTAGCAAGAGGCAGTAACCGAGCAAAATTGTCCTTTTGATATTGGCGTCGTTTCTAAGCAATAAAAGCACCCATAAAAGAACGATCTGACTACAGCCGGTGATGCAGAGTTGTGAATTTACGAGGAGCTTACTGGCATTTATCCACACACACCTGAACCCTGGACTCTGGTAGATTAATTTTAAGTGCGACTTCTTCCCTCATAAAGATGTCCGGATATCGGGTCTTGCCGAACAGCGATTCCAGGACATCGAGTTGGGCGCGAGTAAATGTCGTCCTTTCCCGCCTCTGTTTTCGTGGATTGCCTGGAAATAGAAAATATGTATGTATGATGGTAAAATTTTTATTTTATAAACTCGTAAATATCGTAATGCTATTTATCCGTTGTTTTCCGCGGAGGCGGAGAGCGTACAGAATCGCCTAGCGAAAACTTCAATAAATCCTCTTAAGATTTTCACATAGAATAAAATTTATTTTTAAATTTTATTAACCTGTATGTAAATAAAATTGTTTTATAATTTATATAAATTATTATATAGGAAGAATTTAGTTTTGAAAAGAGCAAGAGAAGTTAAATTTTATCGGAAAGCAGTTTATTTAAATCAATTAAATTGTATTTCGAGCGCTTTATAAAAAAAAATAAGTAAATAACTGTTTTGTATATAGGATATATACCTATAAAACACAAACAAGGAACCCTTAAAATATCTTTCAAATAAAGAAAGAACTATGTCAATATCTGTAGACCGTCAAAAGTTAAAATTATATCACTTTTTAGGATATGTTTCCAATTGTAGGTGTTATGGAAGTTTAAATTCAAAATTTATCGAAATTTTCGTTAAAAAATTTCCTTTTTATTAAATTTTATCGAAAAAAATTTCTTTTGAGCTTTTTTTTACGGTCTATTGTATTTAAATTATTGCACAAAAATACTGAAGACGTAATTTTCCAAAAATTAGTTAATTTGGTTCAAATAATACCATAGGATGTTAGAAATAGATTTTATATGTATTTCTGAACATTTAGTAAATTGTATTAGTAAACCACCGCACCAACTACGGACTTGCCGAGCCTCTCACCCGTATGCTTCGAAAGGCCAACTCCCTTTCCCCCTTTCGACTTCCATCTCTCTAAATCGTCTCTCAGGAACGAATTCCACCACAGTTCCTCTTGAATTGTTATTCTAGGTCCCTTTCCCTTTTCTTAGGTTAACTTAATCTAATTCTGCCTTCCCGTTTTGCTGTTTCCCTAGCTTATAAGTTCAATTTAATTCTAAGCTTTAATTGTTATTGTTAAATAAATAAATGTTACGTAGCTTGTATTAAGCGAATTAAATAAATAAATAAAATAAAATAAATAAAAGAAGGGGCTATATAGGCTATATATAGAATCTTATAAATTACAAAAAACTAAAAAATAATTTTTGTATAGAAAATTAAAATTAATTTGTTTTAAAATTTTATTCACTTTAAAAATGACAAATTAGCAAAATAAATCTTGATATTGGTGTTGCTGTATTGTATATCTTAATGATGTTAATGATCTACCAAACTAATTGAAACTCGAAGCATATTTTGCATCAAAATAAAAATGACAAGATATTACTAAAAGCATTTTTCACTGCGTCAATTTGACGCACGTACAAAAGCACACATTTTATTCAAAAAAACTTATATACCATATTAACAAAACTAATGTTATAGACATGTATTGATTTCTTAAAAAAAAAGTATGGTGCATCTTTCCTTGCTAAATTTAAAATTCGTCACAATCAGATGTTCCGCAAATTTAGTGTTAACTTTTAAGACGTACTCTAGTTTGGACTGTGAGTTCATTTAAATGTTTATAAATTCATGCAAGGGCCTCAAAGAAGTTAAACTTTGAGGGTCGATAACTTGAAAACGTCTGATCAGATTATAAAATGTTGAGTACAGTTTTAAAGAATGGAGCATTTTTTTCTAATAAATTCTAACATTTTTCCTGTAATACCTATGGAAATACATAAAACTTCATTATATTATCATGAATCGTTCAATAACTAACTAACTGGTTTGCTGCTATAAACTTATACAAAACATCCAAATAATGTTAAGGTTTAGTTGTCGTTTTTTTTTAGCATAAGACTTTCTTGACAAAATTATTTGAAGGATGAAACGACCTTATTCTCTTATTTCTCCAGGTTTTCCAGAAAGTGGCTACCCTAATGCATCTAAAATTCTATTTGAAGTAAAAAGATTGAGAGCTAAGAAAAATACTTTAAAATTACTTTTTACATTATGTATTACAAAATATAAGTTTAGATATTCTTCTTAAAATATTATGAATAGAATAAAATTTGTCCATACTTTTAGCTGTTACAATTGCAAAATTATTGAACCTGTATGCAAACTATTTGTCTTCATATAAATTAGACAACTGATATAAGTAAAATTACGTATGAAACGCTATTTCTTATATCACTTAATTGTTTTACATAAAATTCTCAATGGAATCTAACAAACTCGAGATTATTTTGGTGCTACTTAAGCGATACTAGAAGGTAACGATGTATAATTTTTAGTGAACGACTTGTGCCATCAAATTGAATGCACGTGTTCCTCTTAATTACGATATTCAGTTGCTACACTTACTCGTTTGGCTAAAAAGTAATCAATTAGAAGGTCCTTTTTTGCAGTAAGTGCATATTGCGGTCGTCGTTTCCTTGGTAGTATTCTTGGACACGTAGGGATTGCACGTGCCGCGGTGAAAGTGTTGCGACTCCTAGTGCCTAAGCCACTCAACCGATTAAGTACACGCACGAGCCGGCTTTAAGGATCCAAATCAATGGACTGGTAAGGCACAAGTCGTCGGCCCAAAATGATACGCAAATAAAAGTGCAACCTGTTTGCTTTGGCCTGGGGGTAACATGGAAAAGTTAATCTTGTGCAAACGGCCGGGGGCATTATTTGCATTCCAATTTGGCCCATGTTTACCTTCCAACTTGCCAATTACCCGATCGCGGCTTCCCGGGGTGTCGTCTTGTTCAAGAAGTCCAATGGTGCTAAGTGTAAATAATTGGGGATAGGAAGGATAGGCAGATGATGATCATCTCTCATCACCCCGGGGTGGTTATATGCTCCAAATAAGGAGGCTGTGAGTGTGGCATATTGCCCCAATTACCTGCTGTGGGATACCCCATAGAGTGTAAGGAGTCCACCGTCATTATGTAAGGAGCTGATTTTAAGTAAGACATTCCCGTGATTCCTGCAGGTCCGCCGGGCTGGGCCGATGTCGCGAATGGTGCGAATCCGAGATCCGTGTCCGATGAACATCTGAAAGTATTTCGATAATTTTAGCAAATCAATTACTTAATTAGATGTGGGGGAGGCGAACGAACAAGGTACCAGACACAATAAATTCGGCCTTAAAGACTACAATGCAGAGCATGCGTTTGATTGCAGGCGAACGCTCCTCGTCATCGGCCTAATCGTTTAACAAAAGGGGAATGGGGTGGCCAGTTTGAAAACGTCGAATTTTCCACCTTGGTGAACAATTAGTCTACTGCGAAATAAACACGCACATTGGCCTATTAAATTCACCCTGCGTGAGCGATCCTGCCACTCGGCGCGAAGGTAAGGGCATTTTATCCTCCTTTTCAGAACGTCTCCTGACCCCTTGTTAGTCCTTTTTCTTTTGTATCTTGACAATGCTGACAACCGAAGAAATCATCCCTAGATCCCTAGTTCGATCCTCCCGATCAATTTGGAAATATTTGAGTTATTGCAATTTTGTTGGAATTTTATTGAGCTCGAATTCATGCATTTCCGAAAAGGTATGAAACTGTTTGCTGATTTGAGAAAGGGGGCTACGCGTGGTTGACTGGTTTGGCTGTGATGTACTAAGTATGTCATTCCGAGGTTATGGGTTCGATTCTGATGTAAAAACTCTGGTTAAAAAGTAAAAATAACACAGAAAGTTTCCATATGGGATTAGTTCCCAAGTGCACGAAAATAAGAAAGCAATTTGAGAATTATTTCTAAAAAATTGTAAAATAAAAAAAAATAAATAAATAAATAAATAACAAATTTCAGAAAGCAATTGGGATGTGAAATATTGGAACAATCGATTCCCCAAGTATTTTAATAATTTTCTTAAACTTTTTCCGTACACATAAATTCGGTAAAATGCGAACTCAAGCGATGGTCATCATCACATTTTGTATTATAAATTATAAGAACCGTGACAAATTGGTGTAGACTAAAAATAAGAATTAAACCATAATACAATTGTATTATAACTAATCTCTTTCTTTGGCACTCTTCTGCCGAGTTTATTTAGATATTAATTGTTATTATAAATAGAAATCAATTATTTCATAATAAATGGCACGTAATTGGAGGCACGAGTCTGACACGGGATATTTATATTTTACTCGAAATTGTGATAACTAGTCAGGCACTTTTGTAGGCTAAGTACTTGAACACTTATGACTAAGTTATTGCTGAAAATCAGGATATTCAATAATTGTAAATGATATATAAAATATAGTAAAAGCTGACAATACAAATAGTATGAATTTCATATTTGATATAACATAGGCCTGCAAACTTTGGCGGATGAAAATGAAACGAGATCTAAAATGTTCCTGAGAAAAACAAAGGCAAAAAGGGAGAAAATGCGTCTTTTGACTCGTGGAGCATCAGAAGAACTCAAAATTAAATTCAAATGAAAACTAATAGCTGAATATTCCTACTTTCATTTTAGTTACATTAAAGCTAAAGGCTACTATAACGTTTTAATATTTTGAAAAAAATTTGAAAAATTGCAAAAATAAAAGAAGTTTTTGTTGAAGATTTGTGTAACGAAACAAGAATAAACTAAACTTTGATTAGCCCCTATTTTGCAAAAATGTCTGTGTTACATTATGGTATGAATATTTTCATTAATTATTTTCTTTTGTTGTGTAAGTAACTTGCGGTATCTTTGTATTCAATTGTTTTTTTGGCTAATGTCTGAAGAAATATTGTTGTAATTTTTAAAATGTTATTGATTTTGAAATAGTTTTTAACTTCGACGAAAAACTTTAGCAATATGTGATTGAGGATAAGATAAAAACAAGATTTATTTACAAAATAGATATAGTGCAAATAAATAAAGAAAAATATTAATTAAAAAAAATACGAGTGTGCTTTAGACCACACGACTGAAGTAAAACTTCTTTAGCTCCATCTATATGTATATATATATATAATATATACATGTATATACATATACATATACATATATTAATTTTCTACTAATATTTAAATTTATTATCGGTTTTCATTGATAAATTAATATTTTTGAAAAGATTTTTTATTTTTATTTATTATTTTCATTATCGGATACATCAGTAATTACTGTGGGTGATTGTAAGACCGAGACAATAGGCTTATGGTATGAGAAATAAGATACATATGTTTTCGAATTAAAATTATAAAGATATCTAGAGAAAACTGCATCAATTGTTGTTCCATGTCTTGGGGTAGGCTCATTTCGGTTATTATTCATTTGTAGTTCTAATTTATCTTGTAGAAAGTTTACCAAGAGTTGTTCATCTTCAGACGTGAAATTTACATTGAAATCTCCTGCTAAGATTAAAGGCAACGTATGATAGTTTTCTCCTAATTCTTCAGAGCCTGCTCGACCGTAAATCATAAGTCTTTTATATACAAACTTTATAATATTATTAACTGTGTTATTGGACGAAATGTAAACAACTACCATTATGATGTTTGTTATATCGTCCCAAACACAGTGAGCAGCACATATATCACCAATTGATGGTTGACCAATATCGATTTCACGAATATGTCGTAATAAAATGTCTATATTCCAAGTTACTATATTCGAGGCATCATTTGATTTCTGATAAATTGCCACTCCTGCTGATCTAACATTTTTACGCTTAAATTTCGCAATACAATTAAAATTCGGGATGTCAACATTTAGATCGTCATTTGACCAGGTTTCTGATAGAACAATAGAAAGTATTGCTTGAATCAGTTAAGGGATCGCTCAACTCCAACACGTGTTTTCTGAGACTTTGGCAATTGAAAGTAACCATAGACAACTTTTTTCTGTCATTCATGAAATCAAGAATCGTTCTTCCTATTGTTGACAATGTGTTCAATGATAATCGGCGAAATTCATCTTGTAAAGATATGATCGATGTATAGTATAATTTTTTCGACCATGATAAAATCTATTATCATTGTCTTTTGGCACTATGTAGAGTCCTTCAATACTGGTAACTCGTGATAGAGCAACATATAGTAATGGTAGAGAATGAATCCTTTGATATTCATAAACAACACACTTTTCGTAATGCTTTCGTCACGCATTCACCAGCTGACTCCTCAAGTTAAGCGTGCGTAAAGAAGTTTTACTTCAAAAATATCCTTGGAGCTTTTAGGATTACTAGGTAAAACAATGTATGGAAAAAAAAACTGAACGAAATATTTTTACTGGGGCAAAGATTATGATGAATTATGATGAAATTAAAATGTTAAAGCAAAGTATTGTCTGGCTGATCTAAAAATCAATTTATTATAATTTATTATATATATTATACATACATATGTGTTATTTTTCAGACAGCACCTACTCTTCAAATATTATTAATTGATTTCATAAATTTTTGTTTGTGAATGCGTACCGGAGATTTGGCTTTAATAATCTAAAACGAGAAATTTTGTTTCCAAATGGAGACTTTTTTCTGCATAATAGTTTTTTTTCGTTGTAACTGTAATACTCTCAATATACGACAGCGGCGAATGAACATTAAGAATGAATGAACATTGATTTCGTTGTGTATCAGTACGGATTAAGTTTGAATGATCTTTCACAACTTTTGTCGGAATGTTACTCAAATTCTAATCATATTTTTCTTATCGAATGAAATTGTGAAAAATTCTGTAAACACAGTTAGTTTTCAATGTCAAGCCGTCATTGATTTCGCTTTTATTTATCGAATATTTGTAAAAGAAATGTATTTTCATAATGCACTATGAAATATTTCTTGTTTTTTTTTTATCACCAAACATTTAATACGTTTGGGTATTTTTGTTAAACAAATAACTTTTATTTATGGTGTTTTCATTTTTGAACTATGAATATCATTTTTCCAAAGTCCTTAGTAAAATTAATTGAGATATAGCACAAAACTGAAAGTTATTACTTCATCGTAGTCTGTAATTTGACTAGAATTACTAAGTTAAGTTATGTTAAAAACGGGCTCAATTTTCATTAAAATCGAATATGCAAAACGTTATGATTCAAATATTTTGAAGGTATACTATATAAAAATTGTTTAGTATATAATATTATATATAACTGATTGTAATCAGTTACTAAATCTATTTTTATGCGTTCCTTTTTAGTGTGGTATATAAAAAAAAAATCTATCAAAATGCATAATATGAATAAAAAGTAATTAAAAGTAAGAAATTTTACGATTGTTTTGGCGTAAGGTTGTCTTAATACCTAAATGCGTAGAGTGGGCCAACAGATGGTTTCTTTTTTTAAAATTCGTGAACAAAAGATATCTAGCTATGTTACATCGTGAGGTTTTGAATTGTTTTCTATGTGGGACATTTTTTATGCGGACCTTATATACCGCATAAAAAATTGTTTTTTCTAAATGACCTCTATCTTCCGCACAAAAACGGGTTTTGACTGTAGTGGAATTGAAGCGATAGATCAGTATACGATGTCACACTAAGCTTAGAAAGGAAATAAGTGTAATAATATTTATAATAAAGTGGGTTCATATTCATATAAGTTTTGTTAGATCCGAAATATGTTGAGAATTTTGTATTTTCGTACCATTTACTCATTGTATATTAAAAATAGCCTGTATGACTTTATTCTAAGGAAAAAGTATCATAAATTTCGTCTATTATTGATTTTCGTGAAAGCAATGAACTTAACTAGACAATTTTTCATAACTATAATAAAGCTAAGTTAAGGCGAAACTCGGGATCAGAATCACGTTCCTTCGAAAATGTCTAAAATTTCGATGAGCAGAGTGAAGAAATATCGTGACATAAATAAGTGAAATGAACCTTCGCGAGCATTGCGCTTCGTCCAAAACTAGACAGGAACAGAGTCGAGCACAAAGGGCGAACGGCTGCGAAACAGTGAACAAAGCCCGGATTAAGAGCCCATGTCGACGCGCATGAATTTATTTCAGCGCCCGGCCAGCACATGCCTCGAAGCACCCATTCTGCGCTGTGTCATTGTAATTCGTCATTCAGGCACAAGCCTGGAGACAGTTTGGAGCTTGTTTTGATACAGAGTACGATGCGGAAAGTGGAAAAGAAGGCGTTTTTGTACGAAATATGAGTGTAACTCAAAACATTTTACTGTAAGGTTGCTTGGAATTTAAAGAACTTTAAAAAGTGATCCACTGTCTTTAAGCCAATCAACAAATTTAATAATTTTGGTCGGCGTCTTACAAATGTCTATTTATTTCCATTGGATTTTTTCCGTAGATTATGAATTTATAAATAAGAGTTTGCCATCAGTTAAAATTTCCGAGAAGAATAGAGCTAACAAATTAAAAATTCTAATTTTATCCATTTTTGAAAATAAGTAAACAATAATTTTATATAGATTTGAAACTTGCAAGGTGTCTCAATTGAAAGCCTGAATCTTAATCTGAAAATTCTATCCCTTCTATTCCCCTCTAAACATTTCGGCAAACATCGGAAACATGCTTAGCATGCTTTTTTTATAATCTTTCGCAAATGGTCCATATATGAGCTTTTGTTTATTTTTTAATCCTTTTTGTTTCGATAATAGTACCCTCTTATAACACGATAGATTAGGTTGCGTTGTGGGGATCCGTGCACAAGGAGCCAGCACACAATATGGGGATACGTTCCGAAAGTGTTTTAAATCTCGTAAACACCCATAAAAATCGACAATACAAGAATTAAAAAATATATATTATTCATAATTTTATTAACTGAGCACTTTAAATATAAAATACATATTGCATTATGCAATTAAACAGCACGCAGTCAATTTAGAATTTTTCACAAATCGAGCAATACTGCATTTCTGCTGTTGCATGTAACGTTTTATCAATATTCTCTCATTTTTACCGAGTAAAAGCCTGTGTTTTAGACCTTAATTACAAAAAAATTTTATTTTGAGGTAATACGGGTATTACCTGAATTTTACTTCAATTTTGCTTGAATACATTTATCTATTATGGATGGAATAGATAGTGCATAATTTAATTTTATAACAGCGTTATAAGATGGTTTCGGCAATTTCAGCACTGTGTTAGAACGCAACTGTGTTATAGGTTACTGCATTATACGAGGGTTTCCTAAAATTTTCTTATCGTGTAAGAGAGAAGTCGTATTGTAGTATACCGTGTTGTAAGAGGATTACCGGACTTTTCTTTTCCTTTTAGAGTGAAACCGTGTTGTAGAATACCGCGCTACAAGAGGGTTATCTGTACCTGATCCGGTACTTTTATTAAAAAATTCTGTTTGAAATAAACGAATTTTAAAATCTCTTATATTTTTTTTTAACGTAAATTATTTGATCTTTTCCATACTATGAGTACCAGATTTAATTTACTATTTTATCATAATTTTAAAGTGTTATAATAAATGGTTTTCAATCATCATCACATGTTAATATAAAATATTAAATTAAAATAAAATAATTGGCTAACAGATTGAAAACAAATGAATTGTTATTTATATTTAATATTTCAAACTTTTTTGAAACATATATGGTAGTGGTTTTCAAGAGACTCTTTAAATTTTGATAATATTTTTTAACTTTAGAAGTTTTTAAGGACTGTACAAGGTGGGCTTGCATTCAAGCGATTTCAATTCGTAATTAGTTTTCAATTTATGTTATTTCTTGTTAAAAAATTGTTATATATTAAACGTTTAGCTGCAACTTTTAAATATTTTGGAATATTTGAATTGCTGAAACACTTTAAGTGTTTAATTTAAAGATTTTATGTGTTTTACTGTAATCTAAACCATTCAAAATGGGGAACTATTATAAAACATCTATGTAAATATTTTTGGGCAATTTTATACTGCTGTTCTACTCCCCATTCCTCATTGCGTAAAGGTTTTAGGAGGAGGCGATAGTGCCCACTTCCCTTTCCCCATACGTATCATATGTGTGTTCGATTTAGAAATTGGTTGCTTATATGTATACTGGTTATTAAAACTTTGCATGCGAATTATATTGGGTGAAAATTCATTTGATAACACGCGGCTAGTTCTAAAATGGAGTTGTAGCCCCTCTTAAAAATTTCTTAACATACCTTTCATACTAAAAATTAAGAACAGTTCTTTAATCAATAAGATAGAATTCATGTAGCAGAAAATATTCCTTTCATAGAACCTTTCCTCTAATTAAGCGTTTATTCTTTTAATAAAATTTCTTTGTACTATAAAACTACGATGGATGGAACTTTGGTGACATATTATGCAACGTTTTGGTAAGAATTAAATATTCATCTATTTCCAAATGATATACAGTGGAATTAGATGATATCAGTTTTCTTCTTTATCAGTGAAAAAAAAATGTTTACCTTAGATAGTGAATCACCCTTTTTAGAAACATATGGCATTAAAATTTTAAAAATAATTATTAAGGATCATAAATTGCGGGGTACAATATTATTTGATCATCATATTGTAATATACCAACAACGATAGTCCAAAATTTCCAAGTGTTTTTGGGGTTTTGAGTTTTAAGTAGCCCTCCCTAAAAACCAAAATTTAAAGCCAAAACTTATTTATAACTTAATTTTTATAATAAAAATATGGCGGATTGTATATAATACGAGTGAATTTGCTGACTTATTTTATGAGTTCTTTGGTATATGGATAGACGATAAAAAAAGCTAATTATCTAGGTATAATACAAACCAGAAAAATAACAAGCAATTAGGGAACTGGTAACGCATCTGACTTAAAAGCCTTTGCTATTACAACAAAACGCATTTAGCAACATTTGGATGTGGGGTTGAACAAATTAAATATATACCAAAAATGTTGGGGTGCCTCAAGTAATACCTTTAAGGGGATGGTATAATTGACCCAACAAAGGGCACTGTTTGATAATCATCGAACATAAGCCTGAGATGAATCGGCCGATATAACTCGTTCTCTTTATTTTCCACCCTTTTATCTACAAATTAAAATAACGTGGAAAGAATTGGAATTGCTTAGAATTCGTTTTCATCACCGTGGCGATTAAAATTTCGCTCTAATGATGCAACAAACCTCGGCTGCCTTTGCATCAGGTACGTGATTTGATGGTCTTAATCTACTCAACTGCCATACCAACCGCCCCCGAAGCGAACAGTGTGCTGATTCGAACTTGATCAATTAGCGTGTTATCTAAGAATGGAAATCAGTTGGAAAGCGTGAGGTGCTCTTCTATTGCCAATTGAACCTCATCCTCGGACCTTTGTCCTTGTAGTCCAGGGTGCATTCAATGCTAAGTGGTTACGCTGCAAAATGAGACCCTTATTAGATTCCAAAGCTGTTAACAGCTTTGTTTAATGCGATCCACATGTTTTCATCTAACCAACTTCCGTCTTATCTTGGAGATAAGCTCGGTTGCGACAATGGCGGACGGACACACATTAAGTGCCACACTGTCGCGGACAGGTAATTTTTATTTTTTTATTATTTTTTTTATTTTTTTTTTTTTTGTACTTTATAAAACCGATCAAGAAGACGACACAGGCCGGAGCTACGGTGACAGCCTGAGTCGGGCTTCCATCAAAAAGTTTTTAAGCCACGATGTGTTGTTTTTTCAGGACGCAGCTATTAAATTTAATTCGAGCTCCTCTCTCGCTGCATCAGAACGTCTTGATTGCTTTATTTTTCTTCCCAGAGGCATTTTAGGGCGGACAAAGGGCGTGAGGATTAGTTTTTTGTGCAGTCCCACGCTCAGGAGTTGGCTCGTTGCGTCGACAATCGACATGCTGGAAATCTTCGTAATGCACAACCCCTTAAAGGCATTGGCATTTCATATAGTTGCCCAGATCAAATTTCGCCTGGGAACAGTACAAAACAATTTCTCTAAAGGCGTGCTACATAAGGTAAGATTATTTGTACACGCCCGGCTGATAGTCGATGGACCTTGTTTCAGAAAGAAGCCTAGCACTTTACTTTTTGAAATAGTGAAAATTATAGCAAATTACGAGATAACTAAAATTATTGATTTCTGCTATACTTACCCTGATGTCAAGGAATTGCCCCACATGTCCACTGGCATGAACAATTTTCTTAATCTGAAAAGAATAAAATATTTCCTTAGTGGCTATTTTCTACTTTATATACATGTATGGGATTGGTCAATTGATTACTCGAAAAGCAACAGCGGCAAGTGGCCACTGATAGCCCAGTGGTTAAAAACAACGAAGCGCTAATTTGAAGACTATACTTTCCTTCGTTGCTTTTCCGAGTAATTTTTAAAGCAAATAAATAGTTGTAGTATTATAAATTTAATTGTTAATATTTGACAAAATTACGCCGCTACCTAATATTAGGTTTACCGGAAAGTGTTCTGTCCGTTTTTGAAGAGGAAGAAAATGATACAATTTTTAACATATTTAACCAGATTTATTGTACGATATAATTTCCATCGTTCCTTATGACTTCTTCCCAGCACGATAGCAATTTATAACACCTGTTATTGAAGAAAATCTTTGGATACGAAAAACTACAGCAGCAGTGCTGTAAACGTAAACGTAAACGTTTTCTTCATTTTTGAATTTTTTTCCCATCAAATAATTTTGTAAAGAAAAGAATAGGTGAAAATCTAATGGTTAAGGTCTGGGGAGTATGGTCAATGCAAAAGAATTTTCCATCCTAGCTCTGATATTTTCTGGCGAGTCGCCAAAGCAGCATGTGTTCTAACATTATCGTGATGCAGTATGGTTTCCTTCCTATTGAATATTGTCAGCGTTTTTTCTTGGAGTACTTTGTTGACTCGTTTGTTGACTGTATTTCTCCGAATTTAGCTTTTTCTTGGTTCACAATGTATTGGACCTTGCATGTGTCACCATATACACATTATTCTCTTTTTAAGGCTCGGTGGAAAGGTGAAGAAGGCTGTTTTCCTTACGATGTTTTCATATGTAACCCATTTTTCATCATTTGATCTATCATGGTCTTAAAACTATAGTTATCAACTAGAAATGGCCGCCCAGAGCGTGGCTTATCACTAAGGCCGAAATCACTTGCTTTAAATTTTTTGAACCATCTCCTACACGTTCTGTCCGCAACAGCATCTTCACCAAAAACTTTTAACAAATTTCGACACGCTGACAATGACATGGGATATCTTTGTTGTAGTTAATTTCGAAGGGCACATAATAAACGCAATTATAAAGATATACAACCATATATAACTCAAACGAACATATCCAAATATATTCAAACTTGAAACGAAACTATCGGACAGAACTTTCCGGTAGACCTAATATTTCAGCAGTTTTATTATTTTGAACAGAGAATGAACTGAATAATATCTTTATATAAACTCTTGCTCGCACAAATTATTTATTTGGTAAGAACAGCTCCACATGTGTTGTCTATAAATTTCTGCTCTTCTAAACAAATAAATCACTAATAACAAAATATACATATATAATAAACGAATGATTATGGTCAAAGCGATAAAATTTTTACATGTATAAGAATTGGAACTCAGTTGTATAACAGGCATGCACATATGAGAGGGATACAAAATTAAAATCGACTACTGCAATCCTAGAAGTCTTCATTCAAAACAACTTTAAGTGGCGCGCAAAGTTAAACAGTTTTAGGGGGTAGGAGTCATGGGGGTTATGACCCCACCCGAAATATATTTGGTTTTTTTTTTTTAAATGAAGATAATAACTGCACGATATATTTCATTCCGGATATCCCATTAATTCAGGTATTATTATGGTAACACAGAAAAGAAGCAAATAAAAGGTTCCTTCAATTCTTATGATAGAATTCAAATTGTTTTATCCCTGATTTAAGTATTTTTGTGGGAAAATAACTCAGACTAGATTTATGTGACGCTTTCTATTTCCTTTTACTTTCAAAATATGATTCATTTACTTTACTTCCAATATTGCCGAGTCATAAGCGGAAAGTAACTTATATGAAAATAACTTTTACAGTCACATCTAACTAAACATTTTAAACAATTGGGAAAAATTAGAATTGAGACAATCTGATAAGTCATTTGTACGGAGCACTAAAGAGCTGAAGTTGAATGTAGATTTAAAAAAGCACGTTAGGAGGGTTAAAACCAACGATAAATATTTATGTCTATCTGAGTCGTTACTATCGTTAATGAACAGAGAAAGAGAAATAAAAATAAGTAAATTAAGCAAAAACACTCAATAAAAATTAACTTGCCGTGATTTTTGTGTGGTGTTTTGAGCCTACCGGAACGTGGTACAATTCATCAAATCTTTAGATAGGGATTATATTTCCGACGACAAAATGTTGGTCTTACAATAAAGCTAGTATATATGTATATACAGTTTATATCCTTTTGATAGATGTAGACTATGTGCAAATGTTTGTCTATTCCTTCGGCGAACTGCGGCGTGAACATTTCGGAATTTACTGAGGTTGAAATTAAAGCAGTTTTGCGCAAGTGAAGAGTATCTAATTTTTTATAAATATGTAGACCTAATATCGCAAATCTAAACAAGCGGATAAGATTAATGGTGAGTATTGTGTTCTAAACTAGTATTTTCAAGCATTTAAGGTCTATTTATAAAGCATAATAAATATAATTATCGTACTTTTTCTTTCTTAGCTATTGAATATTGAATATTGAAATGGTGTTGCCTTTCTATAAATAGTAGTAATTTTTAATTTGTGTTTCGTACTAGTACAAAGATTGAAGAGAGTTGTTTTTTTTGTTTGCTATTTAATTCAACCGCGACATAATCTAAACCTTAGAATATTATATATTAATTTTTGGACATATCGTGAGTTAAATGCTATAACTATATAGGTTTTTATCTTTTGAATATCCATCAAGAGATCGCTATCGATGTCGATTAGCCTCAGGAGCCTTTTACTTCATAAAGCCAAAAATGCTATTTATTATTGGCGAAATGCAGTAATTTTTCGATTCTTCCAAGTTTTCCCTCACCGTAGTTTGTAATTCCTTTAGCGTTCAACTTTTCTATTGAATTGAATTTGAATTCAACAATTTTATATATTTTATCTGAAGGTGATAAAAACTATCGTGAACTAAAAGGGGAATTTTTCGCGCCTTGATTTTTAACCTATATACTACTGTGTTCAAAAAGTAAGGTGAATTTTGTTTTAAAATTACAAATTTTTATTTATTCTTCGAAATGGATTTCGTCCCCCTCAAAATAATCCCCCCTAACTACTTATGCCAACGTTTTTTCCAATCTTTGAAGCATTCTAAGAAGTCGTTCTCAGGTATAGCCTTCAATGTGCGTAGCGATTCACGTTTGATCTCTTCAATCGACTCAAAACTATTTCCTCGAAGTGATTTCTTGAGCTTTGGGAACAGCCAGAAGTCACACGGTGCTAAATCAGGCGAATACGGTGGTTGTGGAGCGACATGAGTGGAGTTTTTGACGAAAAACTCACGAAAAACCAGTACTGTGTGCGACGGTGCACTTCTTTGCTCAACAAAATTCGACATCGTAAAAATCGCCAAATTCAATTTTCCTTGTTCACAAAATCAAGCGTAAACTAAAAACTAATGATGATATTGACATGTCATTTGTCACACATTAGTCCGATTCGGTTAACGTGGGAAGTTTAAATTAAAAATTCACCTTACTTTTAGAACACAGTAGTACATACATTTGTGTGCAGGCGTGGAATTCACTTCACGGCTTTTAAATATAGAAGGTTTTGTAAAAACAGTATAAAAGTAAAAAATATATATTTCGGCGTCATATCAGTTTTGTTTCGGTTTACGACGCCGTGTATTTGATTGTGTATTTATCGGCCTTATGTTTACTACCTAGGTTAGTTTCTAGCTTCATTTTCGGCACATTCTCGACTTTTTATATAAATTAACTTACAATGCTAATACGCCGATATTCTGATATTTTTTAGGCTCTTATTTTTATCCGGATTGTCACATTGTTGAAAGTAACTAAGTTAAAAATCAGAATCAGGACTTAGGATCAACTAACTCGTTATTAACCACTGCTCACACGAGATCCTTCTCCATTTCACTTCCCCAAGGTCTCCTCAGGGAGATTATTTAAAGTTAAGCATGAATAAAAACATTGTCGGAAATTTAGATTAATTTTTAAGCTTTTATTATAAATAAACAAAGATTACCATACAATTAAAATTTTTAAATGCTTGTTAAAAAGGTTTTAACCTTCTTCTTTTTTTAGTTTGCTGACTAAGAACTGATTTCAAAATAGTGTTTCATCAGCATGTATACCAAGTATACCAAATGGGGCTAATATTTAGTTCAAAATGTAAACTTCAGACGTAATTTACTCTAAATTTTTGTTTAAACCTTTAACTATTGAAGATCAAAAGTTTTTTAAGAACAAAAATGATCTGCTTGCGAGTTAGCTCCTTTTCGGTGAACCGTTTTGTAATAGGCCGTTTTCTTTCGTGTTTTCTGTCCAACCCAGAAAATATTGAAATTATACATGCAGTTGTTCCAAAAAATAACAGGCTGTGCTTGCTAATTCAACGGATCGTACGTGACGCCTGCAAAACTATTATTCTGTGAAAAGCTTGGAATACATTTGTTAAAAGTAGCTTTTAAATTCTAATAAGAAAATGTAAAATTAAGTTTTGAGAATTTGGATGTTTTCAAATACTAATTCTAATACTAGTAGTATTTGAATTATATGGCAAAGATCTTTAACATTTTCGTTCATTATATGTTGCCCCGGTTTTTTTCAATAACCTTTAAAGAGGTTTAAATATTTAAACTTCTTTAAAACTTATAAGTTTACGTTATTAAACTATGTACAGTTTCAGTTTTAAACTGTTTGAAAGATTTGAAATGCAACTTTTATAGTTTAGGTTTTGAACTTATACGATTTACTTATTTGAAACATTTCTAAACAATATTTCGTGTGGAATATATACAACATGTTTTGTTTAAAATTTAGACCAAAATTTCTAACAATGAATTATGAAAATTTGAAGAACTGTTCCAAAAATTTGAAATTCGTGCTTTTTGTTGATAAGCTTTAATTCAATATGAACAGTCATAAACGAAAACATTTACATTTGTCTATTTCCTAAATGTTTAATTTGTAAATTGAGTAAAAAATATCGCTAGATTACAATTATATAAAGTATCGGTTTAGAGTCGTTTAGATCGTCTCGTGACTTCATTCATGAAGATGAAACATTTGCACAATTTTTTGTCGAATTCTACTAAAAATATACTAATTTTTAGGAATTACACTCGCATTCGTTTTTGAATTTTTCAGTTTTTGGGTTCTAAGAGAGTGTGCAAAACCCCTTTCTGGTGGTAAACAACTTTAATTATTCTTTTACTTGAATGTTCACCTTTGGGGACACAGAGAAAATAAGAATGCCACATAAATCACTCATAGCAGTCCGGTCCAACTGAATCTTTGGCATTTAATCCTTGGGCGCACAAACTGGGTAATAAAAACGATACGATATTAGGCGACCAGGGACCAAGTAGCGTTGCCGACCACAAGCTAATCCTCAAAATAAAATTAAAGCAACAACTAATTCCCCGCAGAAGTCTTCATAAATTAAGGAAAATTTATAATTTTTCGATGCAAATTTTTGTGCGGAAAACAATTCGGTCCGGGTCATACCTGCAGGAGCCCCTCGTCACAAGGGGCTTTTGTTGCAGTCTGTGGCGGCCTCTCAGCGCTCTCGTATTTGTGTAAAAAGTGAAAAAGTCATAAGCCACATGCGAACTTTTGTTTTCACTTCACGTATTTGCGCCCCTTGCAGGGCTCCAGGCCGCCGCAAACAAATATTTGATTGCACTTGTGCAAGGGAGGGCTCTGCTAAGACCGATTTTGGCTTTATGAGTTTCTTGCGCCGCATGTGGTATATTAGCGCGTCAAGTGTTTGCGCGGACCACTTTGCAGTCCCCTAGTAATTTTGCCTATTTCGGTGCATCACTGTGGAAATTCAAAAGTGATTTTTTTTTGAAAAGTAGCAGGAGGCGGACGAGCCTCGAATTCACCACTTCAAATTTAAATTGTACCTTTAGTTGACCGGCAGAATGAATGTCGCTTAAAGTGTACGTACTGTGAACATTGAGTGTATCTCACCCCGCGTATCTAAAAATAGAAAGCTTTTAAACGAATAGTCCCTCTGCTCCAGTCCATAAATTTAAACTTGACTATTTGAGCGCACGCGATGGACGTTAGCCCCGAGTAAGGTTCTAAATGTGACAATATTATTAATCCTGTTTTTTTAAGAGGTTACAATCAGCATTGGATTAAAAATAAGCTCAGCATATTTTCGTTTAAAAATTTTAAGTATACAAAAATTTTGCATCTTTTAACAATTTCATTATCACTTAAATCGATCTTTTGTGAGTATACGTGTATATTTTTACAGATGTCTGGTGCAGTAAAACTAGGTATGTTGCGGTATAGGCATTGAATAAAATGTATCGGATGAACAGCCAATTTTCCTAAAACGTACTATTTAATTAAATAAAATTAGATTTTTGTGCGCTTAATGAGATATATAATTTCAAATGGAAATAATGTAAGTCAAAGTAATTGAATTGTTTTGAAACTGGCAAACGTACATTTTCGTAGAGTTATTTCTAGGAAGTATGTAGATGCAAAATAACTTGCTTTGATAGGTACTCCCATCATATTTCAATTATGAAATGTTATTATAACATACCTAAAATAATTTTATTGTATTTACTCGATGTTTTTAAAATTTGTAATGCATTTATTCAATCTGTGAGGGATTCGTGGTATCTTAATCTTTATCTTAATAATATTATCAATGCAAAAATTTGTGTTTTCCATGTTTCATGCTCAATAACGCTAAAACGGTTCAACGGTTTTGAATGATATTTAGTAAACATATAGAATATATTTTTGAGGTTGATATAAGTAGTATATTATATAAAATACTTTATATTTGCAAGCATTAAACTGGAGGTTGGAAGATTGCGGGCATCAAACAGAAATATCAAGGGATTGGAAATTAAATTTTTAATTTTCCTCGTAAAATGAGTAATACTCCGAGCTGTATAATGTTGAATATTTTTGGATTTGAATATGAGTATGAGTATCAAGCATGCGAGTGTTTTGAGATGAGTATGAATACTTGAAACTGGCACTAACATAAAATTACTCATAGTAAACCCGAAAGTACTTTTGTACTCTTACTTGAATACTCGTTTATGATGAGTATTTCTGGATTTGCATTATATCTACTGTCTAGTCGTTTTTATTAATGAAGGAAAGAATTGTTAAATAAATATGTAATCAAATGAAACTAAAAACAATCGAATGCTACCAAAACGCAACTAAACGAAAACTAAAACGAAGAAACGAACGAATGAATCATAAGTTTCAATTGGGTTTATTATAGCCACACTTGATCACGTTGACATTTAGTAGTATATAACCTTACACTAGGTTGTAAAATATATTTAAAAATTCCAACAATGGCTCAGTTCTAGCAATAGCAAGGTTATTAAGTGATGTTTGGTGTTTGTATTTGCGGAACTATATTTTTCTTCATGAGTGGGGTAAATATCTTGAAAAATATTTCATACATTCAGCTTTAATTTGACATACATATATGTTATCAATACCATTATTTTTGATGTAGTGTAAGGGCTTTTCATACAATACCCGATTATTTGTTGATATATTTTTTTGAGTTTGACCTAATTTAATAAAAATCAAATCTTTTGAAGCTCTAATTTATTGAATTAATTTATTTAGTTACGCTATGTAAAAGAAGATCAATTAATATCATTAAGTGATATAATCAGAAAGTCGTTGCTTTTTTTATTTAAGATAAAATTTAGCAATGCTATTCACTTCACCATTTGCGGAGTCTTGAAAAAGGTGCTTTCGTATATATTCTGTTGTAAAAATCAATTGCTTTTATATAAAAGTTGCGTTGAGGAAAGTCCTTTGACCTCAAACAAGTCTCAGGTCTATTGTATTTTTTACGATAGCTCGAATATTTGATTCAAATTATGTCGGGTAAGGTTTACGTGAAAATTCCTTATAGTTCTCAACAGAAGTTTTAATTACTTTATAAAAAAATAATAGTACCTATAATAAAATTAGTTATAGTAGAAAGTATAGTATAATATAGTAATGTAGTATTAGAAGAAGAATATGTCAGGTATTCCAACATAAGTACATATATCTAACACTGTAAATCTCAGAGTTTTAATTTAAAACGCTTATAGTGCTTTATTTTGACGTCACCCATTAGATTAACATTGTCTCGATTTTAAAATACTTTGTAATAAATTGATAAATGAAAATTGTAGTCAATTAAAGCAATATTAAGGGCATATTCATCCTTCGGTAAATAAATCTGAATATGAATACTCATTGTTAGATTGAATATTATTATGTAGATTATTATTGTGATAGAAATGTACAGAATATACTTCGAAATAAGCAGAATATCACATCTTAATAATAAATTAAAATATCTAAAAAAGTAGGTACAAAGCAAAGGACGAAGAATTAGTTCGATTTCTCACTCTTAAATGAAACTTTCTCTATTTCAAAGGTTTACTAGGGAAATTTACAATTTTTAAACAAGATAGTTAGCATTGAAAGTCCTTTATTACCGGGGAATGCTGCTGTACCAAATTTTTAGCTCTGTTTAAGTTTCAGGATTCACTTTTGCCGCTTTTGAGCTCGGTAGTCTTTCTAGAAACCGACACAATTAGAAAGCACTGTCACAGCACAGATCAAGGGCAGTTTGCACATTCCACGCCACATTTGTCACCCACTGTAAAAACCCCCTGCTAACAAATAGCTTATATTATAAGATACTTAAATTCGTGTAATTCGCGGCTATCGCTAAAATATTTACAGTCGTCTGGGGGATGCCGCGGACGTTAATCTCAGTGCGCGGATATCGAACCGCCGAAAGTCTGACCACTTCAATAGTTGTTATTTTTTTCCCGGGATCTGCGTGGCGAGCGAATATCCTTAATTATCGTCAATCACCTTTAATTGCACCATTTCTCACCGACGCACACACAGATATAATTACATGAGGATGGCTGGGCATCTTCTCGACGAGGGCACATCGGGGCCATTTCCACGCTCAAAACTTTTATTGAAACTTTCGACTCTCGACATGACGACCTCAAGAAAAGTTTGGTGACGATATGATGATATTTAGCAGCAAAAAGTTATCTTCCCGCTGCGCGTCCACCACCGCCCTGCGCAACCACTGGGAGGATAGGACAATCATCAGCTCCCAGCATCCCGCAGCATCCCATCTCTCCAGTGCACCATTATTTTGCTTCGGTTCTTTTTTTCTGCTCGTCGGGGGCATTTTTCATCTCGTTCGGAATGATGAAAATCTCGGGGCCGAGATGTGATTTGTTTTGTTGGTTTTTGTGCACCCCACATCCGCTCCAGAGGGGGTGGTAGGTATTTACCCACAATTCAAGTACATACACCAAGCAGGGGATGGTCCGCGGCGACAGGAGGTGCTATTTACCAAGTTTCCCCCATTTCCTCTTTATCTTCTATCAGAAATTCTTTTGCTGGCGACGACGACACAATCCGAGCATCCTTCTCTCGTTTTCCCGGAACGGCGCGACGGCAGCGGTCGGTGGTTCTGGCTCTGTGTTTTTGTCTCCCCAACTTTTTGGCTCTGTTGGGGCTTGTCCCTTTCGAAATGCGCAGGATTCGCATCTCGCATGTTTTGCATGCAATAAAGCATCATCTCTATCAGGATCCAACGGATCCATAGTCACTTTCTTCTAAAGGTGTAGCATCGTAAGTACGACCGAGGCGGGAGCGGCGGCAAGGACACATTTTGAGTGTGCGCGCTTTGAATGGCGCTGCATGTCTTAATTACAGCGACGGTAAACTTTTCATAGACAGTTTTCACTAAATCCTTGATAATTTCTCTTACCTGCGATTAAACCCTTCTCCCTGGCACCTTTCGTCCCTCAAAGCATTTCTGTTTTGGGGCCAAAAGTGTTCCTTAGTCTTGGGAGTTTCTGCTTCAAGTATCACTCAAGACTCAACTTATTTTGCGTATAGATTCAGTGTGAATCATTCTTTACAAATCATTAAATAAATAAAAGCATATCTGTCTATTTGTCTCTCTGTCTGTCACTGCTTCGAAAACTTATTAAGTTTCATATTTGCAAACTTTAGGTGCATTCATTTTAAATAGGTAAACAAAAATCAGAGCCCTTAGGAGGAGGACATACATCTGGAATTTTTGAAATTTAAAAAAAAAAAATCCATTTAGTTATGAAGCTGTAAACACAATCAACCTGGCTGGGAAGGTTTATTTTTTAATTTTTTTTATTTCTTTTGAAAATCGACAACTTTGTTCGACAATAGCAACATTACCTTAACAGGGCCTTGTTCAAATATTTAGACCAATTGAACTATACTGAAAACCATCAGAAGGAATTGTACAGAAGATTATTATTGGTAATCTTTTATGTAAAAAATATTTGTTCCTATTCACCATACAAAAACTCCCCAAAGGAGATTACCATGAAAATGGTAATAAGATTTTTGGGATCGTTAAGTTGGAATTTTCTATCGAAATCTGGAAAATCACAATTTCAACTGATATAATTTGAAATTCATAATGAAGTATTTGATACAGTGATACAAATTTTAGTTTAAAGAAGCTACATATTGTTTAAATAAAAGAATGTGGCTTTAGAAATTAATTAAAATTATATTAAGCACTAAGATTTGTATTGTCCAAAAGATATTAATAAAGTTTTGCTTAATAAAACTAAAGTGTAGTAATAAAATACATTAGAATAACTCTAAAGGTCTTTTAACTCAAAATCGGTTATTTACGAATTACAATTAAAGGAGTACATTTTATATAGAGACTTCTTATTGGGCTTGAAGTTGCTTTTTCCAAGCTGAACTGTGGTTTCTGAAAAAAATAAGTTAAAATCTCCTCTGAGAAATTCCCGTCCTATTAATTTGCTTTAAAATGGTGTTTTATTTACTTTTACATATTTAGAACAATTGTAGAAAAATAGATTAAAGTCAATAGTTTTATTTACAGATTAACGAAAAAAAAGGTTTTCAAATTTTTATTTATATTATTAAATAATTTTTTATTTACTTTATTCGGTCATGTAAGAATATATACTTAGTACATCTAAAAAAGTACAGTGTATACGTTGTTGATTTTTTTTTAAATTAAAGAGATGGAAATTTTATGAATTAAATTTCCTATGACTCATTGAATATTTTTCGCTTACGTACGTAGGAACATTCTTTTCATTTCGTTTATACCACTCCTACATAATTAGGGATATATAGCTTTTTGAAGTTAGGTTTTTTAATGGTTCACCTTGAACCTAATTGTGTGAATTTTTGTGAATTGTATGATATTTATTATTATTTTTTCCACCTTAAGTTCCCTAATAGCCGATTTCTTCCTGATTAGCGTAATCAGTAAAAGCTGAATATTATTGTTGCTTATTTTGTATCTAGTTAAAGGAGTAGTAAAAGCAGACAAAAAAAAAATTTGAATATATTTTTTTAAGTTTGCCACTTTAACTATATTTTTGCATTAAAGAAATGAACGGCTTTTAATTGTATATAAAAATATTACATTAATTGAGATTAAAAAGATTATTATTTTTTAAAATTAGTTGTTCCAGTAAATTAAAAGAAATGGTGAAATAGAGCCCGTATTATCTACGATTATGATGCTTCAAAAATATATTTTAAAAGTCATAATGTTACAAAAATATAAATACATGGGTAGTGATATATTTAAAGTAGAGCGTGTAAAGTGATGTATACATATATTTGGCAATCCATTTCATTTTCCTATTATAAATTAATTGTAATTGCATATTTAAGTAATTCATACTTTCAGATAAGCAATTATAATCTCTGTGATTACTGATAATGTCGAAGTATAAGCAAAAGAAATCGGTCATGTAAAATTTTTTCAGATTCGAATGTTAAAAGATACATTTTTACTGGTTTTGTGAGATTATCATTTATAAAATTGTTCATTAATAATTAAATGTTTAATTAATTTGCTACTCCTGACGATACGGAATAAAAAAATATTTGTGAAAGTCTACCAAGCTCACATGTAGGATTGCCGGACTTGACAATAGAGCTAAATTTGGTTCAATTCCAATTCCAAGTGGTGGATTTTTTTAGACTGGCCAAAACCTCAATCAAGAGTTAAAAATCGTTACTTGATTTAAAAATTTCTGATCAAGCTTTGGGGGTTTCTAGTCTATGCTAATGTCTGAGCCAAGAGCTATATGTACCAATCTGTGGCTCGTCAGCTTTTACCCTACTCTAAGCCAGTATTTCAACATTAAACATTATGTGAACAAAAAACTTCCTTTATTTATTATTTATATTTATATTTAATATTTTCCTTAGGCTTTGCGTTTTAGAACCAGTCCAGGATTAAGTTTTAATGCAGATAGCGGGGAAATCTTCGATGACAGGCCTGGTACGAAGTTATCATCCCCATATTTTTTTGGCTCGGGCCAGGGTTAAGAAGCATTGACACAAACTTGGGTTTGGAGAACTTTTGTGTGATGGACAATATTTTCCTTCGCTTGGACCAAGCTTCGATGGGCCAGGGCTAAAAAGGATTGGCTCAAGCTTGAGCTTACTTTTATCTGAGTCTTTTCTAATTAAATCTATTTTTAGAACAATAATTAAGACTTGCTAAGACTTCATATTACAAGAGATCCGTTCTAATATCAACTTAATTGGATAAAAAAGAAGAGAATTAGAAGTTTTGTATAATTTTTACTATTTTTACTTAAAAAGGTTAATAGAGACACATGAAAATCGTTCGTAACAAAATTTGTGTATGACACAAAAGATGTGGGGTCTAAAGCTAATATGTATTACAGGTGTATTTTAGTGCATAAATTTATGAATTGCACTAGAAATGCAGACGGTATTAAAATTACCGGGAGGGGTCCAAGTATACAATCTTTCGTTGAATTTTACAATTTGAGTTCCACATGGGATTAGAATTTCGACCGAGGATTCGTGGGGGCTTTTTGAAAGGTTCACTAGAATCGTTAAACTCCAATTCAAACTGCGATCACTTAGCCGCTCTCGAGATACAAGAGTAAACAAAGCGATTCTACAGAAGAAGTTAGCTTTAGAGGTGAAAATCAATACCTAGGAATGGAACCAGAACTAGCAAGCTACGTTTCATTTCGCCATTTGTACACAGCTCTATAAATTTGCAAGGAGGTGGGGATGCCGCGCACGGGTGGATGAATGTTTTAGGGCTCGGCTGGAGTCCCATTTTAGCCCTGTACCACAAGGATGCCAAAACATTGCCTCTCGCCCCATTCCCCATATAAGCTTCTACCTAGCGAAGGCCTCTATGAAAGAAGAAGTATGCAGATCCAGGCTTCGTTTATTTACCTCCCCGCAACCGGGAATCTGATCCCTCTGGCAAGTGGTGTTGCTGCTGCTGCTGCTGCTGCTGGTGGTCCCGACTCCCGAGCTCCCAAACGATTTCTATTTATCCGGCGTTTCTTCAATTCCGTCCTCCGTACTCCATGTGCGCAAGGCTTTAACAAAGAAGAAAATTTTATCTCTCAGGGCGGGGCTTATGTCCGGGCTCTGTGGGGCTCGGGCTCCAGGTTTTTTTATCGCTTTTTATCTACATCTCTTCGTTTCGTGCCGGGGATAGCCCCAGAGAGCCGCAAATGAGCTTCCGCTGGCAATTTATATACATTTTTCGTTTTATATTCCACACACGCGTACGGCGTATGAGGCGCGGCCGAGGCATGGGGCCGAATCCCACGTATATCTCGGGGCTATAGTTTTCAGGTGTAGCTATCTATGCTTCATCTGAAGGAGAGTGATGTTAAGAGGGTATTGTCGGAGCTCCATGTGGAGGATCTGGCTCTGATTCCACTCTTTCATTTAAAAAGTGCTTTCTGCCGTTTTATTTTTGTCATGCTTGTGAAACAATGCAGAGTGGCTGTAGGAAGGGGGGAGGGGAGAGCGGACTCGTGTCCGGTGGGTGGAGTTGCCTACTCCTCAACTCCTTGCTCTTGAGTGTTGTTCTCGATCGACTTAACTTTTGTCGCTGCTGACATTCTACGACTTCTGTTTGCATTTAAAGTCGCTTTTTATTCCATTCTTGGTCCAGCGCAAATTTAACGCGTCCGTATACCTATATAGTTTTTTTTACAATGGAAAACATTCATCACTTTCTGGTAAATTTCAAGTGTGACGATGAAAATTTTGAAAAAAAAGACACACCAAAAAAAAAAAAAGAAGGTATTTCGCTTGAATTCCTAGGGATTGCAAGTCAGCAATTAGTCAAGTTTATATGTAGCAGGTAACTGGGCTGTGGATTTCTTTTTCAATGGCCGTAATTCCTATTCAGGTCAGACATTCATACCGCATTCTATTTACTCTACGAAAATAAGTCCGGAACTGTTATTGCATTATTTGGGTAAAGTAGCGTAAGTCTTCACATTCGCATGATAATCTAAGATATAACTTATATCAAGGCATAGTATCATTCCGCGAGTACAGGTAAAACTGGTCAAGTGCGAGTTTATCCCACAAGCCAAGAGTATAGTGATTTACTAATTTTTTAAAAGCTTTGCTTATCTCCACATCATTTTGTTATATTTTTTTCAGTAATCTTTACTTTACTCTGATTTCTATAAAAAAGTTTTAAAATGTTTGGACTGATTAGTTTTGTGGGTCTTAAATTTAAGTTGATATTCCGTACTTTAATCATCTTTTAAAAATATGTTAAAAAACCATGAAACGAAATTTAAATCAAAGCTTATAGCCTCAACTATAGTTATAAAAAGCGATTAATGTACACCATCTATGGTACAGTGCCAGAAATTCCCATAAAAATTCGAGATTTTTGAAACATTAATAGTTAATTCGTTTTGTCAGATGCTGATTTTTATTAAAATGATTCATGGTAGTCCTACGCAATGGTATAAAGTTCTTTTAAGTAATGAAAAGAAGTTTTAAAGAGACTACCCAGATGGGTATCGTGCAATTACCACGATTCACAGGATAGAATTAAAATTTTATTCCATTCCGTAGTCGATCCTATCAATTGCTTTGCAAAAGCTTAATATGAAGAGTTTATGCCCAGTCGAAAATTATGGTATTTTTAAGCTATTGGTGGCACTATATAAAATAATCTTAACAAATCTTCGACATACTAGCAACCAAGAGTTTAAAACAATTTCAGAAACAAAGAGACTCTCCCACTTATCTCTGTCTATCTCATTGTTTATTTTGCTGCATAGCTTTTGTCCAAATTGACAAAATTATTAATAGAGGTGCTAGATCTTCCTATTTTGTTTCGCAGTTTTCCTATTATACAAGCCATAGTCTTTAAAACTGGTATTTTTATCTTCGTCTTTACATTAAGTCGTTTTTGTCTAGTATTTTAACTATTCTAAAATAAAACTCAAAAAAGTTTAGAAGAATTATCATTATATTTACTTTCAAAAGACTAAGGGGATCCGGTGCTCTAGAATTCTAAAGTCGTTCGAAAGTATAGTCCTTCAAGAATACATGCACTGTAAAATTTTTGTAAGGATATTGACAGTATTTCAGATTCTACAGCCTTATTAGCAGGTAGCAAACGAGGCGAAGTCTTTAAAAATATCCATACTAAAAATCTTAAACTCATTTATTTCGAAACTACTTTTTTTTTGTATGGTGTTGTGAAAAAAAAATTTTTTCAGCCGAATTATCTGAAATTTTGATTTATTATTCAGAACATCAGTGGCTATCATGGGGACTAGAATCACACATTTTATTTCAAAAATCGTATTTTTTACATTTACAAATTGATAGGAAAAAAGCGTGTTTTGAAATAATTGATTTTTTTAAAATTTAATCCAAAATCTCCCCTATACTTGCCCAACCCAACCAATTCAATGAATCATTCTGTCTCCACGCCCCTTCGATCTAGTCATAAGTAGGATAATTTAATTTAGTTAATTAGCTCTTTTTTTTATTAATATTTATCTTTGTGGCTTGTATTAAGCGGTACAAATAAATAAATAAATAAATATAATATACCTAAAAAGTTTAATATCGTTGTTCATTTAAAGTTAAAAAATCACTCCTAAAAACACTTCAAATTTTCGGCTGCTAAACCACCGGAGTCCCCCTTAAGACAACAGTTTCAAATATTTTCACCTTTTCAAATATTGAGAACTTTTTCCATTTTAAAGACGATTGACTGGATTTTGCAGACCTGTGGAGTTTCGGTCACATCCCACTATTTTATTAAATAGGAATTTCTCATTTATTTACTAAGAAGGATACAAGGCCTGCAAAGTATTATCGAGGAAAACAATCCATATAAATATTATAGTGAGAAAAGGTACCTACGCACAATACAAATACAATACAAATAATAGGAAAGGAAAAGACTAAAATAGTAGTAGTTTTTGTTTTTTTAATTTCTTCTGTATCTCATGGGAATGCGAATTAGCCAACATTTCTAGACTCCTCATGTTATAATATACCTTAACTGTTAAATATCAATAACAAAATATTTTCACTGCGACTCAAAGCGTTCTATTAATTAATAAAATAAAAATGAAGGTTATAAATTTTAACTAAAAAAATTCGTGATGAAAATTCGAAATTTCAGGATCCTAAAATATTTACGTTTTTTGCTTTGTTTGAGTTTACTGATCACTCAGTCACAAATGTTCTTGGTGATTGAATTGAATCCTTAAATTTACAAAATCCAAGCCCAAATTCAAATCCATTCTAAAATGTAGCTTTTAAGAATTGCGTTTTGGTTTTTTGCAGGTTTTTAACACTAGGTTTTTAGGTCATTTTGACCCCTCTGAGAAAACTTTTCATTAATTTTCTTCAAGAAAATTTTTGCCGTATTTTTTGAAAATATTTTAATTAATTCTTATTTATATTAATAATACATATAAGCGCAAATCTAATCTTTCCTGTCTTCTACTTCCAGAGATATGTACATATTATACCTATTTTTACCAAAGGGGTCATTTTGACCCTTTGAGTTAATTTTATTATATCTGGCAGCTCAATTTATTTGGTTACTTTCTTTTATTAGTAAGAGATGGAAGGAGCATAGCGCGAAATATTTGAAGCCTGCTCGGGTATAGTTGTCTCGTGTTTTGGGCTTCAAAACATCAAAATTTATAATTGGAGAATAAGGAACAGACAACAAAATTTCATTTGCCGTTTCTTCTTATTCACACTATAATTTTTACGTTTTGAACACCCAGAAAAGAGAAGTGCTTTTTCGCGTGGCTTCATAAACACTTGAATGAGCTGTTGGAATATGAAGTTGAGAGTTCTGGAATAAGAAAAAAATGTCAAATAGGCTTTTGCAGTAAAAATAAAACTCAGGTTACCTGTAGCAGTTGCAAAAAATATGTTTGTGGACGGTGTACGGAAAAAAAGTTAGCAATTTGTAAAAAATGCTTTACATTAAAATATCAAAAAAAAAAAAAAAATAATAATAATAATAAAAGCTAAGTATTATAACTGATGTAATATTAATTTGGAATGTGAAATAATTATTATGTATTATTATTTAAATGAATATAAATATAAAATTATTCTTTATTTGATGTTCATTTTTTCTACTTTATCTTCATATAAGTCAATTTTTAATTTTTTCCAATTAAATATTCATTTTGACCCCTTTGGTAGAAATAGGTATATGTCAACTCATGGTAAACCTAGTGTTAAGCAGACTAAGTTCAAAATTAGTACCACATTTTGAAATTTCAAAATGGTGGATCTAATAAGCTTGTCTATACCAAATAATACTAAAATTTCATAAAAAAGGTAAAAGAGGGGTTTTGCTTTTAAAAGGAGTACTATGTATAATTTATTATTAAGTATTTACTTTTAGAACTTATACGCATATAGAGTTAAAAAGTAAATGGTGACATTCGTATAGTTAAAAATTTAGTGGGTTTAAAGTAATAATAATCAATATAACACATACACATAAAATACACAGCATACATTCATTGTTCTTTCTTTTCTGTTACAAAAATTTGAACTCTTAAATTATATGTAATTATTATATTGAGGGTGGTTTATTGTATTCCTTATTTTCCATAATTTATGCGACCGATAAACGATTATCTAAAATGTTCTCTTTATAATGTATTTAATTTGTGTTTTGTAAAGTACAAGAATGGCCAATTCCTTTATCAAAAAATTAATGTTATATTTTAAAACATAGTTAAAAACTTCTTAATGTTGGGAAAATAACTAAGTAAGGGATGCGGAAGTATTATTTGGGCAATGATGCAAAATGAGTCATTAATCAGAAGTTATATATAAGATCCATAGTTGTACTTATTATTATTAATATAGTAGAGAAAACGTGTTTCTTTTAAATTCATCACTATTTATCCTATTGTAATAAATATATAATTTTTAATGTCTAAAAAATATCAAATAAAAGTAAGAAAAAATGTAAAAAAAAAACATTTAAACATCTCTCTGACATAGTGGAATTTCTGCGAAAAAGGAAATATGCACTCTTTAATAAAAAGAAATCGCAATCAATATGCATTGTCGCTAAGGTAAGGCAAAGCCTCCTCTTCAACATTAAATCTAATAACCCGCTTGACTGACTAAAGACATGTCCTCTGGGAAAACTATCCATTTCGGTGGAAATTCAATACTAAATATTGTAACAGGAGCACTCCTTTGCTAATAGACTGGTAATTACCATCTTGAACCAAATGTCCTCTTTGCGGTATCCCACCCGCAGGGCGCTTCCTTCTGGCTACAGAGGAAAGTTCCCCATAATTTTAAGAGACCGCCTTCCATTGCATGTTACCCACCAGAAAACTAACTACCAGCCGTCTGGCGAAGTACGAGTCCCTCGGGATAATTTTTCGCATCATTGAAGGGGTGGAACATTTTCAATGAATCGTCTTCACTTCCGAATGATAGAAAGGAAAATTAAATTGCAATGAGACGTAATTTGTTTGTGTTGACATGTGTTACGAATTTTACTTTATCAGGGGGAGATATTAGGATTAGAATTGATTTCTTTTATTAAGTGCAGATTTTGTGCATTTCTTTCTGAGAAGAGATATAATGTATAAATGCTTTTACTGTGATATCTCGTAGTTTTTCGATTCCACATTTTACAAGGTAATAGTCAAACTATGCAATAAAAAATATTTGACTTACAATCGTTCGAATCACTTTGAACTAATCGTAAAAAAAAAGGCAAATATTTTAAGTATAAGGAAGTTAATTTACATGTACGTAATCATCGGGAGATGGTTCTGGTCTGGATGGTAGATATAGTATAACAAAATATTAAATAAATAAAACCATTATTTAAAATTTATTATGTCGTTTTAATAATAATAAATTTAAAATAAAAATATTATAATGTTATCAATTCATATAAAAATTTGCATGCTCAGTATATTTCAAGTAGGTACGAGAATATTTTGCGTAAGTTGGGTAATATGTACCTATTATAATTTTGTTAAAAACTTTAAAACCAGTTTTACTGCAAATTTTTAGTAAACCTTTACATATACATGATTTTCAATCAAAGTTTTACCCTTAGTACCTCGGAGATATGGTACGAGGGGGATCTATTTTGACGCTCTATATTATTTAAACTAATATTATTAGTTTTGCATTTTTTGTTAAAGAAATAATAATAATAAATATGGATAAAGGTCAAACAAAATGAATATATTAACAAAAAACCAATGTTTTTGATAGCATAAAACAACATATGTAGTATTAATATAATTTGAATAACATTCATTTCATTTTCATAAAAAAGGCAAAACAGGGAACTCTATTCAGTAATTATGATCAGTCATAAATCACAAATTTTTGTAATTGGATTTTGTAATTTTATAACTTTGTAATATTGTTTAAGATCGAACAGTTGTTCGATATTTTCGGCTTCACAGTCATAACAACAAAAGAAATAACAAAAAAATATGTTAAAACAACAAAAAATCCGATTGCAAAAATAACAAATAACAAAATATACTATATATCTATAAATATAATATAATTTGAATGCTAAAAGTTATTATGTGGGGGACAAACAAAAGTAACTTATTTTGGTTGTTCGCTTGTCTCCATTTGCGATACCTTTTAGTATTCATTTATATACATATAGTATTATTTATTATTATTAGTTTTTAAATATGTGTGGAGAAACCAACATTTCATGATACATTCAAAATTGCTAAAACGAAATTCTAAGCTCTGAAGCTTGTTTTTCTCTTTTCAGTTATTAGTGCGGACGGGATTTTTTTCAAAATTTTTTGTTATTTTCAATATTTTTGTATGTTTATGTCGTTTTTTAATAAACAATGGGGGTAAATAAGATAAGATTATGTTTTCTAAGGTTGAAAATAAGGAAATAAGCTTTATGGTGAGAAGAAGATTAACAGAACAGAGGTTTTAGAGGGCTGGGATTGGATCTAATTAGATTTCATTGATCATTCGTTTTGAACACAAATTGGTAGAGAGAGTTGGTTTGAAATCCAGGGATAATTATTATATATATGTTTTGTGATAACAGAAGCTGCTAATAACAATTAGTGCCTATATAAATTATTAAATTTTACTTAATCCAACATTGAGATATTTTTTGTCTGAAACTATACAATTTGATGAAAATATTTATATGGTACATATAAATGTATGTATGCATTTGAACTCATTTCATCAATACCTTTCATTGATTACCCATGAAGAAAAACAAATACACGTGCGACAAAAATGGTTACTATATTTATTTTTCTCAAAAATTGTATAGACTATAGCACTCCCTCGCCTAAAACAAATCTAAGGTCAACTCATTATTAAAATCAACCAATGTTTAGACTGGAGAATGGAATGGAATTAATATGGATGAACAAATATAATACCATTTTAACATTTCTGGAAACTGAAATCTGACGCATTGGTGGAATGTAATTATTGGATCTACAGTTTTGATACAAAATATGGAAAATATAAAAGAGATAATAAATGCAAAAATTTTGCTAAATATCTAATACACCTATTTTAATAGATGTAATTTTACCTTAAGTACGAAAGAAATATGGGATTTATGTCGTTCATGTGGTCTCACCTTATCCACCAAATCTTTGCAGAGTTTCGTTAGTAATCTAAAGAAAATTTATAGTATAGCATTTTATGAATTCCATTTCCTGTTATGTAAATGGGTCACGCTTTTGTGCTTTAATTTCTCAATTCGATCCGATAAAGCGCACTACATCAGCAACACGTTATATATACCTACTATAGTTAATGTAGTATAAATAAAAAGTTTATTTTAGACTTAAATGTTTACTTACCCTTCCTAACCTGACCGTCACAATTTTTTTAATATCAAACTTGTGAACTTTTCTGAATATCAAAAATAACAAAAATTTACAATAACTACAATTTTGTGACTTGAGACTTTGAGACTTGCCACTATTTTTTGAATAAGTAGATAGAGCAGAATTAGAACTCTTAACGTCCGCATACGTGCGCTAACCTCTCGGACATGATCCCCTAAGCCGATGTAAAGTGAAATTTTGTTGTATTTTATTATTCTGCTCGCTTTTAAAGTATTTTCTTATTTATCTCTTAAACTATTGAATATCTATTATATTTCCTTTGAGTTTAGTTACCTTATAACATCTTAAAGATTCATCTAAATCCGAAATGGATAATCGTAAAGGTCTCTGTAAATATGACTAGTAGTCTTAACTTAAAGTTAGTGGCGTCTTTGCCCATAAGAACATTATTTTTGTTATATCCACGTTATTCAAACAGAATTTTCTGTGACAATAAAAATAATAAGCATCAAGTAAATGGACCAGTATTACGATACCAAGATGCGTCTTTCCGCAAGTATGGGCGGACGTGAGTGCTTCTTCAGGAAGATAGAAATTTGTTTCGGCGGTAAACGTTGCTCCCTAGTCTTTTGTCCCAAAGAATCGTCTGGCCAGCGTTGGCTAAGCGGAAGGTGGGCTCCGGACACAAAGGAGTCTTTATGGCGATCAGACAATGAGACCGACTGTGGGAACTTCGATTTCACAGAAATCAAGGTGCAATTGGCATGTCCCTGACGTGAGTGATAAATCATTGCATCAGGTGGCTGCGGATGCGGACTTCCCCTGGTCTCGTCATTAATTTAGCGCGACATCGATTGCGGCGCGGTGGATCAGATTAGACAGCTGAGGACCTCGTTTCGGATTGAAACTCGGCCGGGGAGGGGGGGCAGAGTGACGGAAGCATTCGCGCTGTGACAGATGGATAAGGATCTACTCGTGCTCGGAGGCAATTAGCCTCATTCAAATTAGCTGCCATTACGGTGAGGCGTGATTCCTCCGCAGCCAGCTTCAGAAATCTTTTGTAGATTTAGTGATAGCACCCGAAATCAATAAAAACGCTAAATAATCAGCAGCACCCACGTTTACCCGAGGCCAGCTCCGCATTCATGTTCCGTCCCCAAAATCTGGGAGTCATGTTGTGACACCTGAAAGGCCTCCTTTCCTCGGTGAGCACTCTGCGGGGCTCACGGGGTCGCTGGATTTTGACAGGCTCCACATGACAAATGGATCAATCGTCATTGTCGATTATTGATCGCGTCATTCTACCCGGGAATTCGGTTGACTTTCAATTATTCGGAGGTAACGGCGGCGAACTGGCTGATTTCCGTGTGGATATGAATCTCGAGTGGCTGCCGTACGCTCAGGTGAGAATGATACATTAATGACAGATGACTTTCAAAAAATACCTGCCTGACTGGTGCCCCGTCACCCCGCAACCACTTGCCCAGAATGCCACACCGTCTTGGTGTAAACACAATCTGCCGTGTAATCCCGATGGAAACTTGGTTCCATTGATAGGGCCCGTTGCGGTCATTCTAGAATCTAAGTTTGGACTGACAATAGCTGTGTTTACTCTCCACAGGTGCGCAGACATTGTCAATCCGACCCGAAAGATTTCTCTAGTATGAGACTATTTTGTAGCTTCAGTTTTATGCCATTTTTTTAATGTAGGGTCGACTGAGGTCAATTGAAACAGTTTTCTTAAAATTTGGTATACTTAAACATAAAAGAGCAATAGTGTATAAATTTATTTATCTATACCAAATCAAATGAAATAATTCAACAACGGATTATTATACAATGACTCAACTCCATGGAGAAAAGGTCTTTTCTTACGGCAGTACTGGGGCCTCAAGTGTATCAGCTGTTAGCGCGCTAGACTACCGTCCTACAGGCTGTGGGTTGGAATCCCACGCATAACCATGGTCTTCTACGCTACGTGGGTAACACAATGGGCCAAAAAAAAACTACACCAACCTAAGTTAACCTAATCTACGGCAGTACTGGAAAAAATCCTAGTAAAATACGTAATGTACCCCTATTACGAAGTCGACTTCAGCACTAGCACTTGATCAATTTAGTGAACAAAGCTGAGAGGAAGGTTATTTCCTAATAAATTTAATTTTATGAACTTAAGAGTGAATTCTGAATTAAAATGCATGGTTTTAGTAATGGAATTTGAAATTGTCGATTTAATTTTATCATATTTCCTTAATTATTCGAAGCTCTAAATGAATGTATATATAGATGCCCCATATTTTATTTTATTTCTACAGATAATGTTTTCACAAAATGTTGTAAATACTGATTTTACAGTATGCGAACATTCTCGTTAGTATATTATAATTAAGTAGTAATAAAATCTTCCAGAATAGTATGGATGAGCTAGAGGTATGAAGAGAATTTATAATACCTAGATCATTTTAAAAACAGTGATTGATATTGTTCGGGATATTTCTACTACATTACTATTACTATTAAAGTATGGCTAAACTAAACCGTAAACTAACTTATTAGTAGCGATGATGCACGGGCAGGGTCAAATAAAGATGCAGTAGAAATCATCAACGGCTGTGCCATGTATCATTACAGATTTAGTTTGAATCTTCATTCGAAGAATAGTACGATGAAGTTCGGAAAATTTAGTGTTTAGAGGATAAAGATGGAAAGTCTGGAAATGTTTGCTGATTTCTAGTGTGAAACTGTAATTGACAAACGCTAATTTGACAAATGCAAAATAATGGATAAAGGAAAGTATGGATGTGCAAGAAAAGTGAAAAAATTCAATTCATTGATGTGTAGAGGGGAAGTGTGCAGTATTTCTTCATTTTAAAGAAAAATGATGCTGAAAGTTATCGGTTAATATTAAGAATCTATAACAACTTGAGAGGATTGGTTTAGACGATTTAAAAGTAAAAATTTCGATGTGAATGATAAAAAAACGTTCTGGAACACCCAAAAATATTGCATCCGAATTGGAAACTTTACCGGACGAGGTTCCGTGCAAGACTCGAAAAGAATTATCAGTAGCATTAAATGTTATCCAACCATATATTTTACAACGTTTACATGCAATGGGAATGGTACAAAACGAGGGAAATTGTCTTTCACATCAATTATCTGAAAGAGTCCTTGAACGCCGAAAAACCATTTGTGAAATACTGTTTCAAAGGCAAAAAGGAAGAGGGTTTTTACATAAAATTATTTTTAGTGACGAGTAATGGATTTATTACGATAATTCACTCAGTCCAAAAGCATAGGTGAAGTAGGTTTATCAACGAAAAACCACAATATCCATTGTCTAAAGGTAATGCTGTGTATCTGGTAGGACCAGAAGGGTGTGGTTTACTATAAATTGCTGCAACCTTAAAAAATTATTACTGGTTATCGTTATCGAATTCAGTTAATACTTTTAAAAAGAGGTCTCATTTAAAAACGGTCATTATGGACGAATAGACACATCAAAGCAATTTTACAAAACGACAACGCAAGACCACATGACTAGATAATGCTCTGTCTGGAGAACGGTTCAATTTATATAGAGGTATCAAAAATTGGTTGAAAAACTGGATCACTTCAATAGAACCAGACCTCTTCCTTCGGGTAATATGTTTACTATCGTGGTTGTAGATTCAGATAAAGCATAGGTACTTTGATTAAAATAAAAACATTGCTTATGTTCTCAATTAACATGTTTTTTTTTAACAAAAATTCCTCAAAACTTATTTATATAGTATATCCAATATTATAAAACAAAGTCCTCCACCGCGTCTGCCTGTGTATTCGCGATTTTTCTACTAAACAGATTTAGTTCTGGTTTTCACGAGGAAGAATGTTTTTTTGCAAATTAACAGAGATAAGATGATGCACATCGGTGATATAATCTCCGCTTATGCTACGTAAACTAAATAATTGGTACCCCGGGCAACACCGGGAGCGGGTAAGCTAATATACATATACTATACATGTACTATAGGAATAATTATTTATGTGCAACCCCTTATACCTTATAATGTATTATTATATAATTTTTTTTTATCTGGATTAAGTTGAAAACAATTGATTAATGCTAAGTGTTAAGTGAAAATTGTTCAAAACAAGGTTTAAAGGCCCGTTTATGACAATATGAACGTGGTAGTTTTGAAAACCAGGGACAAATGCAAGAATTTGGATGTATATTTTTTTTTTTCATATATTATTTTTTGGCAACTGACATAACATTATGATAAGAGTTTATAAAAATAATTAATAAAAATATATATTCCTAAACATTCGGTCATATTCTGAAGTCTTCTTAAAAACTAGAAATACCAAATATGTAACTATATCTTTATATTATATATTTTTTTAGTTGATAGGATAATAAGTACAGTGAACTATTCTTTGGTATTTACAAGAATAGTTTTTAAATTAAATTCCGTAACTTCGGCCTAGACTTTCAGATCGTTCTAGTTTATGGAAAAATCGGTCGGTAGTACCTGATAGAGTAAAATAGATGCGTTGATAGATTAGTTATAGCTTTCAGCTAATTGATTGTGCAATGGATTGCATAAGAATGTATTTTCATTTCACGAACTGGAAAGGATCTCTTTACATCACAAATAATCGAAATCCCATAAAAGAGCAAAAGGTCTACATTTAGCTAATTGCAGGGTCCTGCGACAGTCCGAGAAGGATGAAATCCGCCAGCGAATATTGTCATTACTATGTCCTGGAGGCAAAGGGCATCCAATCCGTCCTCTTTTTCGGCGCAACTCCCAGATGGAGTCGATTAATTGTTATCGTCCTCTTTGTGAGCTGGGTATATGGCCCTAAGGGAATAAGTAATCCTTACGCAACTAAGAATTGTTCTCTTTTCATTTCTTCTTGATTTTTTACCGAAGACAGCACACATACAGGCGGATCTTCTATTGTTGTCCCCAGACATGTATATGGCTAGCATCCTGCTTCTATCTGTCGTTCGAGTCTAAAATTCGCTGGGATTATTACTAAGGACTCGGCTAATAATGAACTCTGGTTTTGGATGTGGGTGGCCTTCTTCAGCCCCAAAATGAATTGGCATTTTCTGGCAAGAATTTTTCTTAAGGATGTACATGGGAATCTTCACGCTTTCGCTTGTTCAGCCCAGAGAATTGGAAATATTAGAGCTAGGAAATTTGTCTTTTGCGTTCCGTGTTTTTTTTTTTTTGCAATTTAATTGTGCCTGCGAAGCCCGCGGCGGAGAATCCACCTGTAATTCCTTAACTTGACTTAATTAAGTCCCAAAGGGAAGGATCAAATCAGTTTCATTATAATTTGCCGTCCTTCCCTGGGAAATCCCCTGACATGATAACCAAATCACGGGGGCTTAGTTTCCAGCTCCGTTTGTTTGTTTCAATTATTTTAATTGAATTGCCGTGGCAACTGATGTCCTCAAAGCTACCGTTACCAGGTGATGAATATGCTCAGGCATTGTGTCACCGAGCGGAGCGGTGGAAAGCTCATGAGAAATTTTTTAATTTAGGTATTTTTGGTACCATCCTCAGCTTCTTCCTCAGCCAACCACGATGCGTACCATTGCCAGTTGCGAGAGGAGACAATTTATCTCATCTTCCATGAATTGAATTGTTTTGTAGTAATATTGTATTTTCAAATAGAAAAACAATTACTTGCGTGTAGATATTTTATAATAACATTATTGCCTCAAGTGTTATCAGTGGTGGTTTCCAAAACGTAACGTCGCATTTGTACCCCATGTTTATCATCCCGTTTAAATAAAAGCCACAATATTCTTAATTACAATATAAACACTTTTAGTTATAATAAAAGGTATGCTGTATCCGAAAAGTAATAGTTAAATTCTGCAAATTAGAGAGTAAACTTAAAATTCCCTATCAATAGATTTGAATGACTGAAATTTTTCAAATTGTAACCTACTAACACCGCAATCAATAGGTGTTCAGAACATAAGCTTTAAAGAAAATCAGGATTTTTTCATATTTCACATTTTAGGTGGTTTATGTACGTACATATATGAGTAAGGCATTAAAACAAGTTCGTTGAAGAAGAAATGAAAACAAACCTACTTGATAAATAAATAAATTTTCCGTCTTTCTGCAAAAAAGTTTAACGATCTCAAAATTATATATTGAAACTAAAGAAAAAAATTATGATAGAAATGTGGGTTATGGAACATAAACTGGGTTAGGACAGCTTAATTGTTGGGAAATCAGAATGGCGTAAAAACACCTAAAACACCCTAACTCAAGAAAACATTTTCTACGCGAAAAATCCTTATTGGAAATTTGATATATTAAAATTAAATAAGGTTTAGTAGATATGATCGGACAATTTTGAAAAGCCCAGAATAAGCCTCCCTTTGTTTACTGTTTACACATTTCTACATATAATATTTTCTGTTACTCTACTATACAAATTTGTGGAGAAAAATAATTTTATTAATAGACATATTTTTTTTCGAATGCACTTAATCTTAAAACCATCGGCAATAATGCGTTATTTTTTGTACGCTGTAAAATTTTTATAAAATTACATTATTAAAAATAGTGCTGAGCAAAAGGAGATCAAGACTCTGATACTTTTGGTTTTTACCTTGGTTCTTACGCACCGAGTTTGGTTGTGGGCTTACATCAATAGATTTAGGTTTTGGTTTCGTCGAGTCTTGGTATTGTTTGCAAAACTCTTGCAGACTTCTTTCATATTCAAATATTTTGCACTTAACTTATTTACTTGTATTTGGTAGGCCTTATAAGTAAACTGTGTAAATATCTTCAGTAATTTACAAGGTACAAAAAATATTGTTGAAAAATAGAGAAATGATAAAGTTTTTGGACTTAACTGGAATAATCTTCTCATTTCTTTGTTGCCTTGAAAATTGTTTTCCTGTTAAATTAAAGAACCTCCTTTATCTGAAAAATCCTAGGCATGATGACAAAATCATGAAATTTTTACATCTGTATTTCTGTATGCTTATCTCAGCCTATTTTGATAAAATTATTTATAAAAAGAAAAAAAAAACAGTTCCATAAAATCATAATTTTTAATTTGGATCAACAAAGTAGATAGACTTTAATTTAATTTATCCTAGTGTTTAATAAAGTAATGAATACGAACGTTTCTAAATTTACAAACTTATGTTGAATGTAAAAGATCGTCGAATGAAATGGGGCCGTTCTTTTTGCAATTGCTCATTATTTTTGTTTTAACAAAAAATTTGATTGAAATGTAAGACGTTTTTATAAAATGTGCAAATGTTTGCATATATGGTAGAGTGGCATAAGATGTGCTAGTGAGGTAAGATGGGGTAGCCCTAAAATAGAACAATTCGCAGCTATCCATGTTGTGAATGACGTCGAAGTAGAAGGTCTCGTAAATCCATAATTTAATTTAATTTGATCTAAATATGACTTCGAATTCACAGCGTGATTAATTTATAAAATAAGGAGTTTTTGTGATAAATCGCACTATGTTCATAGACCACATAAAATAATTTAATATTATACAAACAATTTTATCGGTATATGAACTTTCGTGTAGAATCACCCAAAGGAGAAGGATGGGGCAGATAAATAAACACGAGATTCTACTTACTCCATCTTCCTCTTCGGGTGATCATACACGAAAATTTCATTGTTACAATATTTAATATTTCTTTTGGTTTTAGAATGATGAAAAATTGTATTTTCAAAATTATAATTCTAAACCGCAGCTTGCCCTTAGGGGAAACCCATCTTACCCTTGGGTGGAGCTGATGTATCATGTTCCATATTTTAGTTATTTGTTTTCAAAGTACTTAAAATATAATATGTTAATAGGTATTATTAATAAGAAGACCGATTGGTAATGAAAGGTTTGGTCAATAGGCTGTTAGTTTCTTATATACCAAAAAACGAAGTTCGATTAACCATCCGTCTTGCCCTACCTTCCCCTATTATTATATTTCAATGTGTATGATATTGCTTTGCTTAATTTAAATTACCCTTCTGTTCTTGTTCAACTCTCACAAGGTCTTGATGTTGGTCTCGGTTTTCGAAATCGAATCTTGGTCTTGGTCTTGAACGAGTTCAACTGATGTACAATAAAAAATAAAATTATTTTGTTTCCGAAGAAAATGGAAATGACTAAATTTGTTTAATAAAATGTACTTCTTCAATTCTTGTCCTTTATATCAGTTTTAAACTGAAATTATGTGTTCTGAAGAAAGACATATGTATTTGAAAAACAACAAAATCGGAGATGGACACTTTGGCGGTTTCATCGTAAGTCTAAGTATAATTTAAAAAATTCTAGCGTTTTCGAAGTTATCTTGCAGTAATTGTTATAGTAAAATTATATTAAGTTTTTAGAGTGCGTCAATGGAATGGATAAAACAAAATACGTGTAGCATAATAATGGTTTTACCCGCTAAGTGGAATGGAGATGTTTATAAGGTAGTAACTCTTAAATTTATTCATTATTGCATGGTGTGCTCACGTTTTTTACTTAAAATCAGTGTAAAGCAGCTACCACAAAAAGCAAACATCTGCTCATTTGTAGTCAGAGGCTTTTGTTTGTTTAGGAGGGCTAAGTCAGGTATTCGGCCGCCTACAAATTTGCAATTGGCACGCGAGGAAATCGGCCAGAATGGACCTTTTGGGAAGCGTTGTGTATTGCCCATAATAAAAATTTGCATGGCGACATCGCATCTCGCGGCTCTCGCTCCATATGCATAATCCGTAGAGTGATTGGAATGCTAAACGGGGGCCCCGGTCGGTTTGTACTGCCGGGACACGGAAGAACGCCAAGAACCAGCGCTCTATGGCCTCCTGGCAAATGTCTAAATATCTGCGGCGGGCGCTGTGGCGGTGTTTTGCAGTTCGGGATCGATGGCGGAAAACTAGTTCATAGCGCGGGCTGCGCGTAATTAAATTTTCAGACCGTTGACAAGTGGAAACTGCAGCGGAAATGCTACAATTGGATTAGCGAACGATTTCCATGCGCCACCCGTGGGCCTGACTGTCCTTTTGCAATCCAACCACTGTTCCCGCGGACAAAACGACCGCGCGGGCTCCCGCAGGTCGCACGAGCAGTTTCAAAGCAAAGAAAAATGCCACCACCGCGCCAAGGAAAGCCTACCAAGTGAAATTCTGTAAACTGCGGTGCATCCACCGCCAAGTGTTAAGGCGGCAAAAGCCGTCAAAATGCTGCGTTGCAGGCCTCCTGGTCGAACCACTTTTACGACTTCGCGAATGCACCGACCGGTTCACCTTGTCTTTCCTCAGAATAGACCTTTGGGGGAAAACTCGTGCAAACAAATTGATTACCGCTGCCGTGGAGGAAAACCTAAACTATTTCGATCGTCGCGTTGCGGCTGAAACTGTACACCTCTAGTGTCCTCTAGTCACCGTCGCAAGTCCTGAAAGAGCCCTAGCAACTAGGAGCAGGACTAGTCTAAGGTCACTACTTTAAAAAAAAACTCGTGTTTGAATGCAATTTGATATGCATCTACTTGTTATTGTAAGCTCCAACTAGAACTGCTATTTTTCTACCTTCAATCAAACAATTAACTATTCCGATATCTTTGCGCCTGAGTTCACTATTGAGAGATGTTGCATTTTTCAATTCTTTTTCGTTTTTAATGCGGTAATGGAAACCTTCAAAAGGCACCGGCTCGGTTTCGATGAGAGATTATATAGCTCATTTTAGTTTTCGATTATGAAGTCTGTGTCCTAGCCTGCTCCTCTTCTATAAATAGATGTGCTTTTGCTAAAATAGGCATAGCCACTACTTTTCGCAGAAGTACCCCCATTAGTAGTATTGCTAAGTCCTTGTTCGTAACTACTTTTATTCCTAAGACATCGCGCAAGTTTACTTTGAAGCTCTTCACTTTTATTTTGGCAGCTTGTATGGTATGTTGTTTGGTGGTTTTTGTGTACTATATCAGTTCATCTGATTCATGAGGTATCCATTCGTGAGCATTTGAATGTCTATCACAACAGATTTATTCTCTAATGCAGCCACTATATCCGGTTTAAGAGTATGAGATTCAGTATTATATTATATCGCTTCTTTTTCCTTCTACCGAATCCTTTTTGGACTATATCCCGCTCCACATAGTTGATTATTGTGTCATTATGGGTTCTCACATAGTTCAGGGGTACTCTATCGATACTGTTTCGGTTCTTTGTTGTGTGATTTCTAGCAGGCAATGCATGTAGCCGTATTTTAATCGCATTTTCATAGTCCATTCAGTAACCTGGCTGGTTCTCCAATCCATCAGTGAGCTTACGGAACCTTATCACGGTGCTCTTCAATCTGCTTGCCCATATCCTCATAATGTCCTCGGTCCGGTGTCGGTGATGAAACAAGTGCTGTAAATTTTTAGTCTTCTCTCACATATTTTTACCTTCTCCCCCTAGAATAAAACTATCGAAGGCAGCGTTGTTCGTTTTAGAATAGTATATAGATTTAAACTTAGTCATATTAAGTACCCATGAGGGATGATAGCGATGAAAGAAGGACTGAGGGAAATCGTACGGCAGGCGAAGTGAATTCTTCGTATATCTACGAACGATCTTGTGAACACTGTTCAGGCAGCTAATTTGTATTCTTTCCAAGGTTGTTTGATAGTATTAGAAATAGATAGTCTTTGTTGCGGCTTTAGAGGCGCCTTAGTAAGTGAACCTAATAGTGGAACTAGGATTTCGGTTGCCCTGAATTTTGTTTGTCCAACGGAGTAAATTGGGTTCCAACGAATACTTCTGTGTCCGTGCAATTTAACGGATTGGTGTCTATTACCGTCTTCTTGGTTTTTCCTATAGCCTTAATGGCTATAGTTAAAGATGTGCTGATTCCTAAACCTATCTTATTAAGCCCTCTATTCAATGTGTCAATAAGTTCTTGGAGGCCGTTGCGAGTCTTCGAAAAAACCAACATATCGCCCGCAAACGCGATTACATTGATTCTATGTACCTCTCCATTAATCTCTAACTTGGAAAGTACATTTACTATTAAATTAAAGAGAGTTGGCGATCGCCCGGCTTAATTCTCTTTTTGAAACTGTGAAAACGCACATGGAGCTCACTGCAGCACAGCAGATCGTGTCCTGTAGTAGGTTATCCATTAACGCCTAAAGGGCCGTCGTGCCAAAGGCATTACTGAAATACGCCGGACATATAAGTATACTATACACGGACTTATTATTCTTAAGGTGGTACCGCGACTGGTGGAATTATCAGAGCGGTCTTAAATTTCTATAAACCCAAATTGCTGTTCGCTGATATCGATGTGCTTCCAATTCACCTTGTCAGAATTTGTTTGCAGATTTGTGGAATGGAATGGAAGGGATCGATACCTGGAAAAATTCTTTGGACGTAGACTGTTAACTTTCATTATTTCGACGGAAGCTCACCACACAATAGTATTATTCTAATTAAAATAGCGTTAGCGTTAGCGCCAGTTAAAACCTTAAGATAGTAATCCATCGTTGTATTTTTAGGATTCAGAGCATAATCCTGGGCCCTTCTAGGATACGTTCTATGCAGTGACATTTTTACAACGACATTTTCTTTTTCTTTTGGCGTATTATTTCCTCCTAATTTGTTCTTTAGTCTCGGTACCAAGTTTCTATTTTCTAGTTGCCTATTACTCTTTTTAACCTTCTTAGAAGTGATAAGCCGTTTCTACATAATTAGATAGTCACATAAATGTGCCAGCTGTACAAGGTTTGGTCATTATATACTCGTTAATTGAGCTTAGATATATTAAAATCAGTATTTTCTACTGCTGGAAAGTTAAAAATTAATTTTTTAATATAGTTAAAACAGATGGAACAAACATTCCTAATATTTTATATCACAGTATTCCTATCATTGATCTTACATATCACATTGATATTTTGTATCACTTCTCGAGTGGGATTTTAAATCAACTTCGGAGTGATCAGCTTCATTCTTTTCCACTGTAGTCAGTATGCCCACACATTCCTTTTATTGCTTTCTGACAATGTTGAAGGAAACATTAGACGAGGGTCAAATTTAAGAATTTGCAGCATTTAGCGATCAACTTATGTATAACCATTACATATTACCAGCGCGACCCACGAGGAAATGGAACCTAGAATCATAATCACGAGATACGAGTACTTGAAACAGTCCTCCTTCACACATTATATTGAACTTATTTAAATAATATCAGCATACTATTTATACTATGGTCCTAGGAACTAAGGATGTTTAGTTATTGCAGTTCAACTGACTTGCTATTCCCTCCGTACTAAAATACCGTAGTCGATTGGAGGGGTCAATTGCTTTGCGTACTGAAACGAAACGAATCTCCATTGGGGTTAATGGTTAATAAGGTATCTTGGTTATGTCATTTAATCATTCACGACTACAGAGACATAGTTTCTCGGAATCAAAGTAAGTAGCAGAATTTTTCTCATTTATCGTCCTTTTTTAAACTCTTTGCGTAGTTCGAATTACTCCAATCTCCCCTATAACGCAAAGTGCGGATAAATTGAGTTTTCATAATAATATAATTTCGGGTTAAAATCGGAGTATGACAAAAAAGTTATTTTTTACCGTGGTTTCATAAAATCGCATCCTTTGTTTTTATTTATATAATTAGCCAACCTTCCCTGGCAATGTGGCCCCGCATTGTAACTATTCTTTTAAAGAAAGTAAAAGACTTAATCAAAGTATTACTTTTAAAAAGTATTAGAAATGAAATAAGAATGTAACTAACTTTACCTAACAAATGCAATCTATTAACTGGGTTATCACACTCGTCTTGATTTGGTACATTCGCGTTTTATTAAAAGTTATGGATAAGAAATTCACTTTCTTCCTCAGTCCAAAAAAAAAACTGGTTAGACGCAGATGTTGCGAGTACTTTTAGCACTGAAGCAAGGATTGCACTAAACCATTTGCATAACTCAGCTAAATCCGACTTCTTTTGTTGAGTTTAGCTGAGTTTAACAAAACCTAACTCAACCTTGGTTTATATGGGTCTTTAACCCGGAGTAACCCTAATGAAAACATAGTTCATAACATATTTTTATTCTTATTTTATTTCATACACATAATGATGTTTTTATTTTGGTTGACCCATTTTCAGCATTTTTGACCCGATTGTTGTATAGTTTTCTATAATGAAATATTAGGATTTGTTATTAAAAGGACAGAATTAATTGAAACATCTCTGTTATTGACTAACTATGATCAATTTGTGACCAATTATATAGTACTTTCGTTTTTATAAATTTCCTTCAATGAAGTGCCAGCTTAATGGATCCCCAAAAAAGCGAGGTATATTTTAAAGCTTACAGACAATAAAGAGGAATTTTAAAATACTGCGGCTAAAATTAGAAGGACTAAAAATTCGCACTCGTACTGCTGATCTCCCTAATTATCCTAAGTAGGTCTTTGCCACTCCCAGCCCATTTTTACTCGGCGGGGGTCTCTCAGCGCTGCGAGATGATATCTTTGGACTTGGACAAAAGTGCAGCAGCGCACCGTGCGCCGATGGAGGAGATTAACTTTTAAAGCGCGCCCTTTGCGGTTACTGGACCACGAGATATCCCGTGTTTGTTCAAAATGCGGCTTCCATCCCCCGCAAAGGACAACTCAATTTTGATGATTAGGGCTAAAGCTGGGAGGCTGGGTGGTTCTGGTGGGCGCGTGTCGGTTATCCCGGTGCGCCTTTTACTCTCGATAAAATGGAGCACCCATGCTAATCTGCCTCAACCGAAAGGACACGTGCCGTCCTGACATTCATTCGCGATTTTAATTTGTAATATGATTCTGCTTCCCGGCAGAAGAGTGCCCACCGAATAACTCAGTCGAGCTAACTGCAAGGATTCCCTTTGTTGAAAAGTGAAATTAATTTCGATTGAATGCCCTTCCTCTCACGTTCTCGGTGTTTTCACGGCTGAACCAGAATCCGGAAGCGATTCGATTTGAGGCACATATTTCATCCGAATCTGGCCGAGCCAATTGTTCCCGGCATCCTCTAGTCTTGGCTCGGGGACGCGGATCAGTTTGCTTTTTTTTACTGACCAATTTCTCATTTGTTGGGCCGTCCATTCTTCGGACTGACAATGGCTCCTGAGCGTTAAAAAACGAACAAGCTCCTTCCGTCTTAAATGGGATTTATCTCAGGAAGGACACCATTAAGCTCGTATGGGACATAAATGCCGAACAGGATTTGGTCCAAGAAAGGACAGTTCCGATAGTTCCGAGTTATTGGATGGGGTGCTAGTAATAATGTCCTCATCCCAATTCAAGAAATGTGTAACAATAAAAGCAAATTTAGGGCAGGTCACGGTTGTAAAATTTTAGATTTTTCTATCATAGACACGACAAATATTGATACAGATAAATCTAATAGATAGATAATAATAAATAAATAATAATATTTATAATAAAATATAACTAGGTTATAATTTTTGTAATTAAACTGAGGCAAGGGACACGGGTAGATTAGTTGGTTAGAGAAGCGAAACGCCAATTTGATAGTCACAGATTAGAGCTCTATCTCTAAGTATAAATAGCAAAGTTTAAATTTAGTTGCTTGTTGAAATGCTTTGCTTGTATTTAATCACTTATAACTAAAGCAATATTCAGCAAAAATGTTTGGCGTCTACTAAAAAGTAAGAGAAGTTCACTGCATGAAATGAAATGATAGTCTTGAATCTGTGATCAAAATTAGTTATAAAGCCTGATAGGATCATTGAGATCAATTTTATTAAAGAGATAATAGCACCAAATGCAAACCAAAGTTTTCGGTTGAAATTTATTATTATATTCAATACAAAAATACTATTTAACGTAATGCAATCCTAATGATTTTCGTATAATATGCTCTTATTCTCAACTTCCTACTTGACCCCCGTAAATAAAATTCAACTTTTGAAATTTGTCTTTGTGTTTAGACTAGAGGGTACAATAATTTTTGCAAATTTCAATTGTTTATCGAGTTGATTCCATAAGTGTTCTGGTTTTCCGAATTGGGTGCCGAAAATTAGAATTTTACTATGTTTAAGAAAAAATAATGTTAAAAACTACAAAAACACTCATTGGCAATTTTAAAATGTTATAAGAGCCTTTATTTTATGCAAATATATATTGATGCTCGTTTTAGAAAAATAGCTCAGGGTACTTTTTTCATTTGAATTTCGTCTTGATTTCTTCTTTTGGTTGGAGCTACATTGTAACATTTTTTTTTATTTCACTACAGGGAGTAAAATTTTGAATTTCCATGAAAACAGTCTTACCGATTAAGAAAAAATAAATAACTTGTAATTTTAGTCCCTATTAAAAGATCAGCGAAAGAAATTTTTATTCCAGATATGCTGCTTCTTCTCATAATTATTTTATTATCACTCTGTGTACATTAACCAGTTAACTGTTTCAAACTTTTTGGAAAATGTATTTATTTCTAAATTATATCGGACAAATTAAGCGATGACGAGTATACTCCCCAATTACAAAGTATATTTTATATGGAATATTAACTGCAAACTCTTACTTTTTACCCATGTCGAATATACTCGTCATAATTCAAAATTTTGCACTTTTTCCCCATGACGAATATATTCGTCAAAAACAGCTAACTGGTTAAGGATTAAAGGATGAAATAAAATGAAACTTAACTTCTTCTGAAAATACTATTAGCTATGAAAAATAAATCATCAAAAGCTCTTTTTACACTGAATTTGACCACTTTACACGTTTTTTTTTTGTTAAGCTGAATGATTAATTAAATAATACCTTAATTAGTTGGTTGATGCTTTGGTATATTTCATTTCAAATTTTCAACTACGAGTATAAAATAAAAACTGATTCGAGCTGATTCGAATTAAATTTATTTGGAACATCATTAATACTTATCGCAACCTTAATTTGTTTTATACTGAAAACCCTACTTTATTCATCACTATTACTATATGATTTAGATCGTCTTTCAAAACTGTCGCTTAGGTGACAAAATCTTTAATAAAACGCGTAAATATTTAGAGTTTATTAACTTTTTAACTTATCTATTTAGAGTTTTCTTTTCAAATAACTCCAGAAAAAGCAATCTAATGGAGTGCATTGGCAGTAACAACATTTTTACTTTCATCTTCAAAGAAAAAAGGACCAATGATTCCACCACTCCGTAAACCACACCAAATAGTATATTTTTGACGATGTAATAATTTGAAACTATTCGAGGATTTTTTTTCCACAAATGCGACAGTTCTGGTTGTTGACTAAACCATTGATCGAACTTTTGTTTAACTTTGACTGAACCAGTGTTTCTTCAGTTTCTTCAGTTTTCTTTAATGTTTGAATTTTCGACTTATTTGGATGACTATTTGTTTCAAAATCATAACAAATTCTTACGAAACGTGGTACTCATATCCGTCATCGTCATATTTACTTTCTTAACATTTCATATATCCTATATCACTCTCGGAATCGAGACGAGTTTGACGACACCTCATTAATTGAAATCCATCCAGCCAATTCTACCACACCGATTCTAACCGCTGATTAATTTATTCTTTTTTTAAAAAAATTAATAATTTATAAATAACACCATTTTCGAGAAAATAGATAATTGTATCGTGAAGCAATTTTTGTATAAATTTTTAGAAGTTTTAATAAGTCAATTAAAAACTGAAAATAGGTTCGATCAAGTTGTATTTATGTGGAAACCTTTATTTTGATGTGCTGAAGGAATTTTGAAAAGTATTCCTATTTTGATCTGTAGGGTTTTTTTTTTTAAAGGATGAAACAGAAAATTTAAGTATAATAAATCATGTCGAAAATATATAGAGTGAATTAAGACGCAGTGATGGTGTAGGATTATCACATGCCACAAATATTGTAACATTACCGTACGCTTTACTCAAAAACAATCAGTTGTACGAAAAAACGGAAGCAAACTGTATAGATAATGTTTAGTTTATGGAAGTTTTATATAAGTGAAAATTTAATTTTACTATCCTCTTGTTTATTGACGGAGTCTACTTTTCGTTTATCTTTCAGTTTTATTTATTTACCTGAGAAGTACTAAGGGGTATTTTTAAGAGCTTGAGGATTTAAACTGGAATAAAACAGATATTCGTACGTACCAAATGAGAAAACATTTGTTTTTATTTTAAAGTTAATTTTATGGCATTTAATGTTTAAAAACCGGGCTTATAAAATAACCTAGTGGTGTAAAATCACAGGATCTTGGAAGTCAACTCAGCGGTCCATATTTGGAGATTATGTTCTCGTCAAAATGTTTCTTCAAACAATCAAATGTTTTGGTTGAAGTTTGGCATGTGGCACTATCCTGTTGAAATCAAACGTCGGCTACATCAATATCTTGAATACTATTGACGGTGAAGCGCTACTATGCCTCATTTTGAAAGAAATAAGGTCCGATGTTGCAAACAGTGCATTTTTCAGAATGCATCAGTAGAACTGGGGCATTGGGAAATTGGAGGGGATCGTCTTTCAATTGATTAAGCGACCATTGACTGAATTCACGACTCAAACGATAGTCTTCCGGCTTTAATTCGTGCACCAATTGAATCTCGTAAGACATCAAACCAAGATTATACGCAATATTTTCATAAAGTGGATGGACAAAGACAAACTTTCCGCGCATGACACCTAATCGGTAAATTGTAATTTTCAGCAACACTGGCTTCCTCAGCCGTTTTTTTTTCTTTTGTAAGTACTCTTTTCTGTGTGGTCAATGATTTCGTATCTTTTCGTATAAGTACCCTTAATGCAGACCGAAATTTGGTATTTACGGACGATTATGCGCACTATAAAATCTCGAAATGCTCTAAAAACATTTTTAACTGTACCCTGATACTGGAAATGAATTTCCACAATATGTAAACGTTGTTTTACGGTCCAATCTATTCATTATGATTTACCAAATAATTCTGAATAGAAATGTAACTTTGAAGTGGCAAAGTTGTTGTCAGAGAACAACATAATCCCTATTGGAAAAAAAACAACCTCCTGAAAAAACACAATTTATATAGCGAAAAGAAATTCTAAGTTCCAAATTGGTAAAATGTTTGTCCGCCTCACTTACAGAAGGACAATGTTGATTGATAATTTCACCCGGAAAAGTTGTTTTTTAGTTTTTGCTTCTTAATAAAACGAAAGGAATTAATTAAAATGAATAGGTTTTAAGAGACCGAAACTTTACTTGTAATTCTAAATCTTTCTAACGGGTGGGTTTTTATTAATTTTTGTTGGATTGTTCAAAAGAAATAGGATAGTTTCTGGTATTTGACTAAAAAGCATTGATTTTATGCACTTAGTGGTTTATTTTTACATTTAAACACTAAACTAAAAACTGTTTACAAATAATACCTCGATGATGTTAAAAAGATATGACAACTTGGGTCACGACCGCTCTGCTGCTGATAGTTTTCGGTATTTTTACAAAATGGACCGGGGCCTGGCTGCGTCCGCCGCGGCATGGTTCGTAACCGGATAATAAATATTCGTACTCGTCGTTACTCGAGAATCCGTGGGGGGCGGCGGCTCGGAGCCGCGAACCTATACTCTGTGAATTTTCTACACCATATTTATGTACTTGTCTTGGGGTGACATATAGTCCAGGCCATTCTGGGAGAATGCCTGCGCCGACATGGACCCACTGAAGGACGAACTCGGGGAGAGTCCAAAGTTTGACGCTCCATACCCGGAGTGGCTCATGTTGTAGTTAACCTGATTCTGGTTGCTGAAGTACTCCATCTGGGAGTAGTAACTAGGCGTCTGGTAGTTGTTCGGGTACTGGTTGTATTGATTGTGCCAGAAATTGTACGAATCATGGTTCGAGACGTACGCCACTGTATTGTGGGCCGCCTGGGCCGCTTGAGCTGCCTGCGCAGCCTGGGCTGCGTGGGCCGCACTCTGTGGGGACATTGGCGTGATTGGTGGCGAGGGAGTTGTGATAGAGGAGCTGGAGTCCATTGGGGTGATATTTCCTCCAGGTTGTACTAGCCGGGGGTTGGTGGCACCGCCGTAGACGTTGTGGTGCTGCGACCCAATTTCACTATCCTTCATTGCATCGTAGGTGGAAGACGACCTGAGACTATCTCCAGACGATGCGCCCGTTGTCGGGTACCCGCCCATGTGTTCCTTCTTACAAACTACATTAACTGGACTAACTGAGGTGGCTGGTGTCGGGAGGATCGGCGACGAATTGTGGCCACCTCCAATACTGATTGAGTTCGGTGCGTTCGAGGAGCCCATGTGATGAGATGGCAGTGCATGGGACTGCAGAAATGAAGTGTGGTGGGAATGGGACTTAAGCGAGGACACCGATTTACTATGGCTGGAACCCGTTCCTGAAGATGATGTGGTTGACTTGGATGGCGTGCTTGCACTTGAGGTCGCTGTCGAATTATTGCTAGTGTTCGTGTTACTACTATTATTGCTGGATGAATTGCGGTTGGAGGCCGAGCCCGACGTGTTCGAACTGGTGCTCTTCGAGTTTCCGTTCAGGTTGCTGGATTGCTGCTGCTGGAGTTGTTGGCGACACTTCGCTCTACGATTCTTGAACCAGACCTAAGAAGGGAGAGAAATGAAAAGAAAATATTGTATAAAATAAGAAATTTCTATATTATATTATTACTAATTATAATTATGACAATTTCACTTTATTCTATCATCCGATTAGCATTTAGTTCAGGCAAGCCTTAATATAATCCGGGGTGGATCAGGGTGGAATAGGGCAAATGGTAATAGGGTGTTTCACATTCCACCCTGATCAGAAAGCATTTACCATATGAATTCCCTCATAGGATTACCAATCCGAAAACATTAGCTCGTAATATTTTTTAACGAGTCCTCATATTCTATAACTATCCTTGGAACCTTCTCACTATAGCTTGCATAAGTATGTGAGTCTGCATAATAAAACCCACCTAGTTTGTTATTACGAGTTTCTAGTAAAAGCGTATATTTTATTTATATTTTAGTGATACACGTCTTTGGACTTTGGCACACCTTAAATGGATTTTACAATTTGGCAACAGTCCTTTAAAGAAGGACAATTCTCGAAGTTTTGTTTACTTGCCTTTTGGGAGAATTTTTGTACTCCAATATGGATAGCTTTTTCTAACATTTATGTTAGTGTTATTCCCAAGTGCAACGTTGAATGCATGCTTCCAACTATATTTGTATATGATTGCTTGGCTTGAATTTGAATTGTTAAATTTATTAAGCTAACAAAAATGTGAATCAAGGCACACGCTACTTCCATTCGAAAAGATAGATAGACTATTAGAATCCGGCATCGTCAGGCAAAATATGTGCTAGTTGTTTATGCTCTCAAAATATAGGGATCAATGCTCAGAAGCAAATAAATATGACAAAATAGACCTGAAGTAGTTGTACTATTTAATTAAAATATTTTCCGCTTAACCCTTATGTTAATAATCAGGTACTTTTATTTACGACTTACATATATGTATTTGATATAGTATCAAAACCAACTATATGTAAGGAGGATAGAAAACATATAGAGGTTTATGAAATTTACAAACAATTGTTTATTACTTTATTAACATGCTAAATTATGTTATATTTCGTTTTAAAATGACATAGCTCTGGCGAGAATGTTGCTACGTAACCTTGTAATATACTTGGCATAGGGGTATATGAGTACGCCTAAAAGGTACCCGCACCGTACGTACTGCATGTTATCGCAGTTGTAATTATTGTAAAGTATGTAACAAAAGGAACGAGTCTCAACGACAAAAATTGATTTTACCTATACCAGTACTTGGGTATTCTGGTCATTGAATGTTAAATATTCGTTGAGATTGTGTTCTTATTGCTTTCATGTGGATATATGGATTAAAACAAAACTCTAATAACAATTTAAAATGCGTGGACAACTTTCCACCTTTTGTCAATCATTGGGTCTTAGAGTCATTTAGTCTTTTTTGTCAATCATTCGGTTTTGAGAAAAAAAAAATCGTAAAATTAATGAAGAACTGTAGTCATAATAAAGATAAATATCTTGGAATATGAGCCTAGAAAAATGAACTTAAATATAAGGAGCTAATTTTTGGAACTAATTTTTTCATTTAAAAAAAAAAAACAAATTTTCGAATCAATTATAACATGCAATATAAAATATATAGTATGCAGAATAGTAATTGAATGAAAATAAATTTACGTATTATTGCTTTTAAACAAATTAATCACAGAATTCTTCTTTTCGCGCATTCGGGAATTGAGCCGTTTATTTTGAAAGTGGCCTAAGTCCAAAATGTAATAAAGGCGATTTTTTTTATATTCTTTTCAAGTAAAATCGTCGTTATAACATTTTCGACTTAGGCTACTTTCAAAATAAACAGCACAATTAATCCCATTGCGCTTTTTGTACTTTATTTTTTATTATTTTACTTTTTACCAGGGTTTTAATATAAGAATTAATCCCACAACTTCGTAATGGCATACTTAGATCATAGCCAAAACGCTAAGCCAACTATGGCGAGGTCCATATCTTTATTGCGTTCGCAAGAAACATAAATAATTGAAATGAGTTGTTTAATATTTCTTTATTTATATTTATATTATTTGGTTTACCGATTTTAATTTTCTCAAAAAGAATTTAATAAAATTAATGAGCATTATCTTATTAAGTAAAGCTTATTAAATCAAACTGCAAGTTTTAATTAATTTAATACATATATTTCTTATTGAATTTAATTTTATATACGTTTTATTGATTTAATTAATTTTCTTGTTTTAGTTTAGAAACATACGTTTTTGTAATAAAGTTACTCAATGTATTTTCCGCAAAATTTCGTTCTCGTGATGTTAATTTTATTGAACTAAAAACAATTTACACAATTTGATGAAATTGCAACGTTTTTGGAATGAAGTACAGTGTTTCATTAAATTATCATATTTCATTTTTCCCAGTGTATGAAGTGTGTTAGTAAAAGATAGATAGTCGAAAGTCAATGGTTCGACATGTATCTATTTTTCTATATTTTGCTCAGTTCTCAGCATCTTCGCGGTATTTTATGTAGTTGGTGCTACCAAAAATATATATAAGTGTAGTATATATGGGTGTAAATATATATGTATTATTAATTTTAAAGCAGCCACTTTATCTATACGTACCGAACTAAGGGAAGTTATAAAATCCAAATGATTTCAGGAGTCATGAATAATAAATTCAATTTGAGTGTAGGTGCAATTTGAAACCACTAATTCGCACAAACAAATCACACGCCTTAGTAAGTATCGAGTGACGAGGACCCTCGTCTGGCACGCTCCAGAGATGCTCGCTTTTATCTGGCATAACCAGAGCAGGGGACGTCTCCGCCACCGCAGGGGATGCCAGAGATAACAACAACTTCCTTTCGCAATCGGCTGAGCGAAAGCAATTTAATTCGGCGTCCCCTTTCATAGGGGGCTTCTTCCCGTTGGCGGCAAATCGGCCTCTTCGGGAGATAAATGGAAAAATAATGATGAAGACATTAAACGCTGAGTGCTAATGGCTATAGGGCAAGGAGCACTCTCCGGTGGGAATGGTTTGGCCCGGCCACCCCCGTCCCGCGCGTGACGATGGAGCGCTTTCAGGGTATGTGCACCACCAGCGTCTCATTGAATTCGGGAGTTCAGTGTGTCCCGAACTTCCGTCAGGATAAAAAAAAAGAGCAGCCAACTAGGCGTATCGGATTTCATTACGTGGAAAGTGATTTGATTTCCGAAACTCCCCTGAAAAATTTGTTGCATGGTCGGTCGGGGCTGCTGCTTTATGCCGACTTAATTGAACTTGTTACTGAAGTTAAACGAGACTCCATGCGAAAGAAGAAGATTTGTGAAACTGCGGCGTTTTGGATGATGAAGCCGGTGAATTGGGAACCTCTAAAATTAAGTTTAACTGGCGACTGATCAAAGCGAAGAATTTTAAAGGGGACTCTTTGAAGTCTTGCCTGGACTGGCCGCGTGATTTGAAATTAAAAAATTTGCAGGCATTCAAAAAATGAGTCGATTACATCGACGAATGAAAGCTTAATCGAATCTTATGAGATGTGCATTCTTTTGAATAGCATGCTGCTAGCATATTTTAGGAGAATGGAGCTAGTAGATCGATTTTTCTTTTCAAAGAAAACATTCAAACTTGGTTTAGTCAATTTTCTTTAGTTATAGCTTTTTATCTATATCTACCCTGCTGAAGGTTTTTAGTTCTTCTAAACCATGTTACTTATCTGTTTAGTTAAAAAGTTTCATACAGTCCGACTTAGTAAAATAATTCATAATTTTCGTATTGAAAAGTATTCCAAATTCACTGAAATACAAGCCAATCTACGGTGACGTCGACGTATTATTTTCGACATTGCTTATGGTTGGTTGGTTAAAGTGGTGAACCGACTTATTCAGAGCGAGTCCAATTAGCGCTTAGACGCGTCGTTGTGTTACCACCAAATCCTTAAAACCACTTGTAGTTGAACGTTGTAAACTCCACAGATCAGATTCACTATGTGGTAATTCAGAAAGAGAACAATCTCTCCGATCGCTTATGGTAATAACTAAAGTTAATTTTTCGAGGTGTTTAAATATAGTTTTGTTGCAATAAATTTGGCAAAACGATTAATTTAATGTATTACGCATGTTTTAAATATTTCTTCCAAAATTATTGAGTGTCCTATTATTAATAAATTAAAAAACATATCTAAGTAGGTAGTAGTAGTATTTTTTACTTCCTAGTTCTAAAGATAGGTATAGCAAACGAAATGATATTTCTAATATGTACTATTACTTATTATGCGGCAGCATTTAATTTTATTACTTATTACTTTTTATTATGTAATGAATTGTTTTGCTTCTAATTTATCGATTTAATAGTATTTTCGATTATAAAAAGTTTTGTAAGCACTGCTGTTCTTTTAAAAGCTTCTGATTACAAACGTCTTCTGGTAGACGGATAAATTCATTCTGGAAATTAGCATCCTACGAAAATAGAATTTGAGTTTGTTCTTGTGATTAGCATATTCGAAAATAATCTTCATAGCAGGTAACAAAATGTGAATTTAATTTATTATCAAAGAAAATAAGATTAAAAAATGATTTTTCTTGAAAATTGTTCATAATTTCTTTTCACTTTTGCTAATTATTTCTTATTAATTAACTTTTTAAATCATTGTTTGAAATCAATATAACTCGTCCAGGTTAAATTTATCAAGGGTATAATACAATACTATGAAATGAAATGCTCTTTTTTCTATTTTTCATTGATAATTGTTAGCCATACGCCGAATGTACACCTAATGTGTAATTTTTTTCTAGGCGCATCAAAAACATGATTTCCATTAAAATATTTAAAATAATCAACTAAAAGTTCTTGTGGTTAGATATACATTTTCATTAAATATTTAAAACAAGAATTGCGTAGCATTTTGAAAACAATGACGAAAATCATGTCCTTACATAGTGATAGGGCTTTTTTCAGTAGTGCATTGCACACACTTTCTACTGTTAATGAAGTAACTAAGTAAGTAAGTAAGTAAAAAGCAATTAACAAATTTTTCCTGCGGTTGGTTATCGAATTTGTTGTGTGAATTAATTTACGTGTTGCTATTTGGGCTATTCTTTCTACCATACCTTCTATCGTCACGATAACTTTGTTCATAAACTGTATGTCAGAATGTTTTTCAAAGTTATATAATCATAAGGTTCTGTGCTATGCATTCTTTAACATCTGAGGATATTTAGTTAAGGTCCTTGGCAAAAACGTCTGTCTGTTATTGGTACTGTAGTCGTCCTGGCAGTGTAATGCCTCATTTCCTTTATTTGTAAGCATGTGTGACAAATTCTCAAAATTCAAAATGTAAACAAGCTGAGTCGTTGCCGAGAGCGAGGACCTTTCTTCTCATCATTATCCATTGTTATGTGTGATGTTAAGGGGGCACTCACAGCCCCTTGGATCGTCACAGTGTGGCAGTAACTGCCAAACCAACCGTCGTCAAATTTTGTTTGGGTAGCGCTGACAATGCGTGCAAAATGAGACCGCTCGGTAACAAAACCGGGCAAACACTGATTCTATCCCGGCGACAATTGAAACGTCACAGTACTGCAAAAATCGACTATTTGAAGAAGCGTCCTATCGGCCCTGCGAGATCAGCTAAACCCGATAATGACTTGGGCAAATACAGCCGCCTATTTTTCTCGAATTGCTATCGATTTTGTTTATATTACCTGGAAATTGCAGGAGTTCGGTCCGGGCGCGCTAAAATGTGTCACGTTTCTTTGGCTTTTCCCCCGGAATGTGCAGGCCGCGTCATTGAACTCATCGTTCTGTCGAGAAGCCTTTGAAAGACCCACCCATGCCGGGCGAATGGAAACTTATTACGCTGGGGACAGCTACGGTGAAACCTTAGCCGTCCTCTACGAATAGAAATCGAATTCAAATTGGCTCTGCATTTCTCGCTGCTCACTTTGAAACTTAGTCACACGGAATTGTAGAAACAAATGCAATTCAAAAAATGCCTGGGCAAGACTATCGATTTCGAGACGGTCTTGTACGTAATGAGGATTTATTTTTCTAGGGGAGTTAGATCCTCTAGTCTTCGCTCATAGTCACACTCTCCGACTGTGCTCGGTTAAGAAAACGGTAATTGTTATTATAATTGAATTCGTCAACTTATTTTCTATTATTTCATGTTTTTGCATAGGCCTGGAAGCTCGACAAAAAGTCTTATGTAAACTACTTCCTTAATAAAAATAAAGTTTTTTTGGTAGCGGGATTATTAGTGCCATTGTACCATCATTAGTAAGATCCATTGTCGAATGCAACTCTTAGGAAATTAATTAAATTTGTCTATTATGCACTCATATTATTTGTTAAGTCTCAAATTTTGATGTAAATATTTTCAAATAATAATACAATTATAAATTTAATTGCAACCAAAAAGACATAGTAGGCAAATTTCAGAAATCTGGTATATATGTATGCATATCAAATTGCCAGGACTGTGAGTGCGTATACATTGGTCAAATAGGTAGAAATTTGAATACGTTCAACCCGGCGCACTTTTTCGACGCCTATGTGATCGGCATGATAAATTCTTTATTATTCTGGCGGGGTTTGTTTGATTCGCTGCTGGTTTACGTTATCATATATGAACCATCGGTGGTTCACGTCGCAGGTCGGAGAAAACCAGTTGTGGACCACCAGTAGTTCACGCCGGTAGATGAAAGCAATCGGTGGTACACGCCGAGTTAAACGCGTTAAAATAAGATTTAATGAGCACATTAAACGGTAAACTAGAATCAACTGTTGCACGAAATTTAAATGAAACTAGACATAATTGTCATATTAATAATTTAAAAGTGTTACATGTAGAAAGAACAAAAGCTTAAAAATTACAGTATAAATGAATAGCACTTTTGAACGATACCTTTGAATATATTAATCCACCGTTTTCTGAACTTATCATAAAGTTTATGTGTCCATGGTCTACACACCCACAGTCTCATTACGAATTAAGTGTGTCTATATGCTCAGAATAATTTATTTTAATACCGTTTTGTACTCGCTCTGAGGACATCTTAGTTAGATGAAATACGTCTGAGCTTATTAGTTCACAAATGAAAAACAAATTTTAACAACAAACATTAAAAGTACGAGTATAATATAAAAACTGTTTCGTTTTAAAATTACAATAATGTTCAAATTATAAGCCTACATTTTAGTCTAAGCTCTAACAATAACCCATAGCTACGTTTCGATGAGAATATATCTTTAGCTCGCAACAGAAATTCATGATCCTCGTACAAACGGGCTGACCCTTTATATATAATAAAGATTTAATATTTATTCTTATACAAATTGTTTTACTAAGATATAACGATGTTTGCACTGAATTCGTTATCTTAAATATAATGTGCAAAACAAACCAATCAATCATCGAAGAGTAATTCTATGGCTGCTATTGTTGTTGAACTTTGTCGCTAAATTGTTATGAGAAAAGGATCATTCTTTCAGCAGACACAACTAAATGGAAGTATTAGTTCAATCGTTTGAGGCCACACATGATCTTTAGGTTACAGCGTTTTTCCTCTGCGACGATTTTGAGGAATTTTTTTATTTCTAACTTTAGCCGATACCTTGTGTTTTGTGAGTTTTTTAAATTTAATTTAAAAAAAAAATGAAAAGAAGCCGAGATATTGCGATTAAAAACTGGCCTGACCGTTTTTTTACATATTGGTAACCTCCGATAGTTAATTTATGGAAAGTAGAAACTACTATATGAATATTAATATGTAAAATATTTTGAAATATTTTCTGCCTCAGGAATGATCTATATCTACCTAAGTTCAATCACATTCAATTAGGAAGCAAGGCCTGCCCCTTCCTCGGAATATTTGGCGCCCCCTTTTGATTCTTGTTCACTAATAAAATACAATAAAGTCAAATAAATCTCCGCCCTTCCTGTTCGGGAGTGAGCTGCCTTGGAGCCGAAAAACTTCTTCGACCCAAATGCTCGCACACGGTTATGAATTTTATTACGGGATTGTCGAGATTATGACACCGACACCCTGTCCGCCCCTTCATTTGCACCCCTCGCAAACGACTTATTTCGTGCTGTCCGCCCTTTCGGGCTTGCCTGCTTCTTTATTTGCTCAGTTTCTACGTAATTGCGGTAATTTATGACATCGCTTTATTTTGTCGATGTTCTAGTATACGAGAACAGGAGAGTAGCTCCTTCCGACTCTAAAGAAGTTGCCCGGAAGAGCTCCCAGATTCCCAAATACCGGGACCCTAACGTAGGGGCTTCAACACTCACACTTATACAATAACAGTGTTCCGGCCTTTTCGGCACACACTGTTCGCTGTCACTTGTGCAAACACGACCGAAAATGGACCAACACTTCTATTTATTTATTTGTCAACAGCCCCTAAACAAATTAGAGACCGGGCGTGTGTAAGGGCGAGGGAACAACCTCAACGGGAATGGAGTGTAAATCACGTCGTGCGAAAATTTATCACCAAAAACATCTGTGAAAATTGCCAGAGTGACAGGGTAATTTTCCCGGCTCTATTTCTTTTTTTTTATTTTTTTTTATTTTACCGCTAAATCACATCATGCGACATTGCCGGATCGGAAAGAGTTGGGCCATAGTCCTTTTGAATTTTATGCGTTACTTCTGGCGTAGGTAATTCAGTTATTATTTTTTAACTACATCTATCAAGCTAAATAATAATTTTTTTTTAAATTTTCAATTTTTTACAAATTTATATATTTAAAGGGGCCTCTGATAGTTCAGTTGTTAGCGCGCTGTTCTACCGTCCCAGAGGCTGTGGGTTCGAATCCCACGAATAACCATGGTCTCCTGCGCTACGTGGTAACACAATGGGCCAAAATTGGCCTAAGTGTGCCTTTCTAGGCAGCCACAGCAACCTAACCTAACCTATATAATTAAACAATTCGCAAGAGCTTATTTATAATTATTATTCTGGTATATACAAACAGAAAATAACTTAATTTCAAACAAGTTGGTCCATCATTCAGTTTCATAATTAACAAACCATAATATGATAACATAAGATTTATTCTTATGATAAAAAATATAGATGGATCTAAATGTTCCGCTACATTAAACTTAAAATGTTATAATGTCATTAAATGTGTAAACTTTGACAAAAATCTGCGATCAAACGAAGGCGGCACTAATCTACTCTATAAATATACATTTATGATTTTTTCATTTTAAAATGCCGGCAGTGGCAGGTGGCAATCATGGAAACATTTTTTTTTTAATCGCAACTATATTGAAATTTATGCACACTTTAACAGTTTGTTTTGTAAACTTGATAAATAAATAATGTGCATTTAAACAAGTTAGAAGAAACCTAGACATTTGAATTAAAAGCATATTTTATATAACTTTGGCTATTTTACGTATATCCGACATTACAATAACAACTAAAACTTAATAATCTCATTTTGCAGTTATACAATGATTATGATGATAATTTTAGGTTTTAAAGCTTGATGAAACGGTTTTATATATATATATAAGTTTTGAAAAACTTTTTAAACTTATACGCAGTATATTTTGCTTTGTACAGCTCTATCCCCTAATTATAAATAATAAAAATGAAAAATTCTAAATGATGGGCTTCCATTACCAATTATGAAAAATAAAGAAATATAATAACAAACCATTTCAGGAGAATCTCCCTTTTAATTAGACAAATAATATTATTTAAATGTAGAGGTAAAAATGTTAACGTGCTTAATAATCAAGTTTCATTTTTATTAGTAGATTCCCTCTGAACATACCTGAATATTTAGATGTGTAATTTTATAATAAGAAAAGGTTAAAGAATTACACAATGTAGACAATTTTGATAATTTAAACCACAGACTAATTTTTACTGCAGGGAGAAAATACCAATTGGAATACATTACATAAATACTACTTTTAATTTAAATTTAAACTTTGAGATCTTTCCACTGACTTTAATTAAACCTTGTAGAAATCGTAATTAAAGGTTAAAAGCTATGATTTTTAAATTTTAATCTTTTTGTGAAATGGATTAAGCTAAATATATTCACAATCTCTTTAAACAAGACACTGAAATTAACGAAATATATAATGGTAACTTTCAATTTATCATTTCGTAAGGCAAGTGCGTACTTGTCGCCGTCGTTATGTCAAATAAGTTATTTATCTTAAATTTTTGGGAATATGCAGAAAATTACGAAAAAAAACATTTAATTTCAAAATTAAATATTTCGAGAAGTGCGTAATGCCACTTTTGAACCACACATAGATATTTTTACAATGTTTCATCAAAATCCGTAAGGAGATCTCAAAATTAATGTGTTCTATTTAGAATTAAATTACTATTGTATCATAAAATTGAGCTAAATTTTAGTAGAACTAGAAATTGCCACAAAATTGCATTTTTGTTTGTTAAATGAGTTATTGTATAATTGATACAAGAACTTTATTTGCTTACGGTTTTCATTTCGATGCATCCATAATAGGAAAATATTGTGAATTACGAATTTATTCAAAGTCAAAACAAACTAAATGCCTTTATTTGAATTGGTAAACCTTCAATTGTTATTTACTCAAATTTTTCCTCTAAACCTTAATTTAATGCTAAAACTACTAGCAAAAATAGAAAAACCTTACCTGAACTCTCGATTCGGGAAGATTTATCTTAAGAGCAACTTCCTCGCGCATAAAAATATCCGGATACCGCGTTTTCCCGAAGAGTGCCTCCAGAACGTCTAGCTGCGCTCGGGTGAATGTCGTCCGTTCCCGCCTCTGCTTTCGGGTGTTAACTCCTGTAAAATAGAAAGGCAAACACAAAAAAGTAAATTAAAATTTCAAATGATTCTGTTTTGTATTTAACGCGAGTGAAAAGCCAATTTTCACGGGGTAGGCGAACATCTGCTGGAAGTCCCACTCGATTCTGTTCCGTTCGTTGTCCCCTTTTGGAAATTTTTCCATTTGTAAAGTTTTTATTTGCACCACCTCGCGGAGAGACGTGCCTGTCTTAATCGAATTAATTAATTTTCGATATTGCTCCCAGACGAGGACGTATATTGGGAAATATTTGTAGCAGCGGGATCGTGTCGGTTGACAAATCAAAAACGAGGCACAAAACCCTGCTCTGGGCGGCGAGATCGGCGGCCATTTTGAATGGCTTGAAGAATTGCCTCATTCGTTGGTTGTTTTTTTTTTCTTTTAACTGCCGGCGGGCCTGGCGAACGTGCCTCGTCCCGGACGGGCAGGAAAAAGAATGTCACCGCGTGCAGTTGGTGCACATGCAGACGCATTAAGCGATCATAAATCGGAATTAAAAATCGTCCCCTTCGAGCAGCCCCTGCGCCGCGTCCCGGCACACGGTATCTCATCGGGCAGTTGTTTGTCGCTCTACGGACGGGTGTTTTGTTTTTTTTTTTTTTTTTTACCGATCAAGCGAGGGGTTAATTCTGCACCACGTTTTGCGGCGCTCTCAGGCGAGCCGCTCGGATTCGCATCGCGAAAAGAAACTGTTTTAATTCGATCGTGGCTTTTGTTCGCTCGTCCCGTTTGACGTCCGCGCTGAGGGCCTTTATCCCCCGTGTCCAAGCGCACACGCCCTGATCTAAGCGCAATTTACGGGGCGTTTCGATGACGCCCGAGCTGTCAGCCGGCGGTTCTTTCTTTTGTGAGTCCTCCCCGTGCTTCGATCTTAAAAGATCGGACGAAATGTTTGAGAACTAAAAATTAATTCTTTCCACTCTGACGGAAAATGAAGAAAATGAACTTCAAACATTTAATAAAATCTCTAAAATTATCACAACCATTACGAGTAATTGAAATTTTTCAATTATCATTAATACGATAGTTATTTAACGGTAAGCGTAATTCTGATTCAATTACTTTACTGTAATTAATTACTAGTAAAACTTTCATTACCAATGATCATCTTGCAATTGAAATATGTGCAATGATATTTAAATCTTACTTTTGTATCCTATGAAAACAAGCAACTTTTGAATTATTGGAGTAATATTCCAATTCTTCATTTAGAAGATTTTGTTTTAAAATCTTTGTAAGAATTTTCAAAATAAACGATAACTTTCACAAGAGGCAAAAGTAATGCAAACTTGAATATCATATAAAAATTACAATTTCTTTATTACCACGTCAAATGCAATATGTAGGTTAGGTTAGGTTGCTGTGGCTGCCTATAAAGGCACACTTAGGCCAATTTTGGCCCATTGTGTTACCACGTAGCGCAGGAGACCATGGTTATTCGTGGGACTCGAACCCACAGCCTCTGGGACGGTAGGACAGCGCGCTAACAACTGAACTATCAGAGGCCCCAATGCAATATGTAACAATAATTAAATTTTCATTAATAATTAATTACAATGAAGTAATTGAACGAGAATTACCATTGCCATTAAAGTAACAACAATGGTAATTGGCCAATGTAATTCATTATTTTACAAGTTTAATAGATATAATAGTAAATTTATGTAAAGTAAGCACAGAGTTTATATAAAGAAGTCCAGTGTCAGAGATTTAACACTAGAACTACCGGCGCGCAAGTCTGTAATTTTAACAACTTTCTGCACCCTTAATTTAATAAGATTTCAAATTTAAATAAATAATTATTAATGGAAAAAGGTTTTTGAATATGTCGTAATTTTCAGTTCTATTAAACTTTGGCATAAATCAGAAGAGAATATCAAAAATATGCAATTTAATGAATGAAGGAATTGTGTACCAGTTAAATTGACTGGTTTTGGTAGTTCTAGTGCTAAGTCTATTGTAGTGCTGTCGCAAAGTTTCTATAAGAGAGTTCCAGCAACTGATGCATTGGATAAAGAAATGTATTTAAAATGATATTTGCGAATGATGAACTATAACGTTTTATTAGACTTACTTTTCTCTATACAGGAAAATATCAATCTAAAACAATATTAAAATAATAAAAAACAAACATAATTTGGCGTCAAATACCATACATTCCGCTTTTATATAAAATAATGAATTATTTTTGAGATCTATTCAACAACAGCTTGTTTAAATCAAATTTAAAATAATGTTATTATACTATTTAAATGTTTCAGCGCTTTTATTTCAATAGTATTTGTTGTTAAAATGAAAACTTTTAAATCAATATTGTTCAAAATGATCTGATCTGGAATTTTTTATCGAATTTAATTTTTTAAACTTTACCTATACTTTAGGAATTTGTAAAGTTCATCGAATTGCAATGATTTGTACCTATTCAAACTTCAAGTCATGAACAAGAAAAGTCATTGGATTAAGATTTTGATGCAAATATAATTTGTACAAGTTTTTCTAGGGCCAATTAATCATAAATCTCAGTTCATTCATCATCACTATTCTCTCACCAACTCACATAGTCGTTTATATCAAAATGCAAGGAAAGAATAAAGAACATTTAAAAGAACATGATAATGTTGAATTGAAGATAAAATTCAAGGGGTTATTACTTAATTGAAATAAGAACTAATCTGGTAAAATCGCCTAAAAACAATGAGCTATGGAGTTGAAATGGATGTTTAATTTGCGTCCTCAATTAACCCAATGGGTGTAGTTATATGAAGTCTTACGAGTTAATATTAAAAAGTCCGATTCCTCCATAAAAACCCTGGGTAAACCCATAAAATTAATAACAAAAATATTAAAAGGGAAATGAATGAATTTTTACAATAAAATGTGGACCCAGATTCATCATCAATCAATTCCTTCAAATATGTCCTCATATTAAAACCGCAATTATGAATTTTCAATGTTAAATTAAATTAAAAAGTTCACAAGTAATTATTTTAATTAAAAGTATATATATATATATGGATTTGTTGTCTTATATATTAGGGCCGCATAATGATTCGAAATTAGCGATACCAAAAATCCTTAGGAAAATCACAAAAAGTTGATCATTTTTGTTTAAATTTACCCTTGTTCTGTAGGATCACTTCGAGGCAAAAACAGAGTTATTCAAGTTGGACTATTCGGCATGCTAGAACATTGTGAAGAAAATATCAAAACCCGGACAAAATATTTTTAGTTGTAGAAGGATTTCAAAAGTACATACGTTTTCTAATGATGAAATTTACCCTACCCTAATCGTATCTTTAAAAATTGTGAAAAATGCATTAAACTACCACGACTTTTATTCATTCCAATTTAAAATTTTGAACCTCGAAAATAATAAAAAGATAAAACCTTGAAATCTTGAAACTTTTATAAAATACCTAAGAATTATCTCCCTCATAGATCATATGGTGAGTTAAAGCATAAGTTTATGAAGAACCGACTTTCCCAAAAATATCAGTAAGAGTTACATTTAAATTACAGTCTTTGACCATAAGATCAATATGCACAGCAGAAAGAACGCTATAAAAACTAATCTCTCTCAACATAAAGCTAAATGAAGATTAATTTTATGATAGTTATAAAAAGGAATTAGTTCCCTTCTTCATACTGAATCATCAAAGTAGAAAAAAAAAGATAAATTCTAAATGAGACATAAGACAAAAAAATTCAATGAAATTATCAACTGTAAAGAGAGACATTTATAACCACTCAAACTAGTCGCAATATGACAACAAAGTCTAGATTATTGATACAGTTAATTCGAGTTCTGTATAATAATCATTAAAAGATTAATAATTGATATTCATGCATGGTAATACATTCAGTCAAAAATTGCTTCCTAACAGTCTGTTGACTACTTTAAACAAAGTGTTATAAAGAGATAGAATCGACTGAAACCTTCAACTTTAAGTACCGAAAATTCGTTTCTGACAGAAAAAGTTATCTATCAGAATAATTTCTTCGCATTACAATATATTTCTTATTTATTAATAAATAATATGTATATGTATAAAAGAGCTTTTATTAGGAATATTCCTCCTGCATTAGTTAAAGGGAGAAAGCCGTTTATCAGATATTCAAATAAAATATGGTAAAAATATAATACATCAAAGTTGAACGTTTTCTTTTGATTTTACTCCACAACACAAGAATTTTGTCGCAATAGATATAACAGATTATATTAAAATGATAAAAACTTCAGAATTCTTTATATATACTACATATGTAATTACATATCTAAAACGGATAAACGAAAAAAGCATTTATAATTAGAAAAAAACCTGAGATCTTGAACTTTCAAATAAAAATTATATGTAAATTTAAGTTTAAAAAATCGATTTTGTTTTTAGAGATTACTAATCTATAGTCTTTTTACACTAAGAGAAAAAAATTATAAAATTACTGAAAAATTGCAATAATATTAAAGAAAAAAATTGCAATGTAAGGAGTTCTTTAAAATACTAATAAAAAATAATATTAGTTGATTGTACGGCATTTAGATTATTTCATTGATCATTTATCAATTATAACATGCTTGTATATAATATACATATAGTATGTAGTATATTTTGTCTTAATTTGAATGAACATAATTTTACTTAATTTTTCTTTTTAAGTGCACTCAGGTACTAAGTCCATATGCTGCTTTCGGTGATGATAACTTTATTGAAATAAAGAAAATTTACTCAATTTTATCGAATCAACTGCGATCTCATTATAAAACGAATTTTATTTTCTCATTGTAGAATAAGTGTAGATAAGCCTTCATATGAAGATCATCTCGAATGAGTCTACTCATCGATCTTGTGGAGATTTCCAACTCCCTCGACAAAATTTTTTGTTTGCGCAGTGGATTTCTACGGATGTGCTCTCGGACAGTTTTGATGGCACTGACTGTTCTAACGGTACGTGGACGACCGGTCCTTGCTCTATCATCTATGCCTAAGGTTTCATTAAATCGTTCTATGGCACGATAAATGAATCTTTTTGTTATTTTTAGCGGTTTCAACAAATTCAAAATTTTCGAAGCATTTTTTCCACACTTATGGAGTGCTATTATAGCGATACGATTTTCTTTTACTCCCCACTCTATGATTACGAGTCAAAGACTGTCACCAAACTGATCGGAATATTACGCCGTACAGTTCATTTGTTACAAAGTGCAACATAACGGTACAATTCCAGGCTAATTTCTGAGAAAGCGCGCATTAGAAATTATGTGACAGAATTTATGGCAAGACTAGGTATACTCAAAATTTTGGATAAGTATGTTTTATTTTAGAAGTAAAAGAAATGTATTTTTTTATTTTAGAAACGATGTTTCTGCTTAAGGAAGGATATGCCTTGATTTTGAATTAATACAAAAGTTGGCAAATATTCGTATTCTTACTTTCATCTATCATTACCATAAGTTCATCCATCAAATTTAAGACGTAGAAGTAATGTGGAATTTATGTAAAATTGAATAGTTTTATGGCATTCAAGTTTTTATGAATTTTATCATTCATCACAAGAAAGATTCTTTTACTTTATTTTTGGTTTTGTGACAAAGCCTAAGTAATTTTTTCATGCATCCCTGTTGGTGTGATTTATTTACGTAAAAAAAAAACCCATTCCCGCGTAAATTGCACCAAATGTAACTCATGAGACATCTGCCGTTTTCCCGTTATCCCAAGCAGCAAATCATATTTCAATCACCGAGAACTCTACTCTGTCAGAACCCTTTTTTTTTTGGATCTCTGTCAGACTGTTTGAGGGTCGGGTGCTGGATACCCACCCTGCATCCAAGTGCCCAACAATGATAACATGAAAAGCCTCGAGTTCTTCTTTTATGCGATGCCAAACGTGAAGAAGAAGAGTAGAAAAGGTTTTTCCATCCTGCCCGCCGACGATGGTTTGGTCATAGTGAGGAGGCGAATGTATCTCAGATCCTGGCACGTTTATAACCAGAAAACCCGAACGTTTGCATAACTTTCTATTGTACAAGAGTTTTCCCTTTTGCGGCCAATCCAACTCTTGGGGCTCCGGTTCGGCTCGTGAATGGCTCATCAACCCTCATTTGGCCGGAGCATCGGCGGGAACATGAAAAGTGGAAAATTCTATGTAACAACTAACGTCGCACAGCTGAGTGAAAATCAACATGCGGATGATGAAATCCGGGCGAGGGGTGAATCTCCTGCTCCCGCAGTCCCTTTCTTTCATTAAAATTGAATAAAAGCTGACTCTGGATTTTTGGCCAACCAGCCAACCGAGCCGAGGCAAACTGGGAAACAACATCCCGAGGGGTGGACTCACAACAAACACTCGCCCCAGAATCTCTTTCCGGATGTAAACAGGATGAGGAGGAGGTTTGGCGAGAGTTGGGATCTCGACCGGGATGGGTTTCCCCTAGGAAAATCGCTCTTTTGTGATTGACTAATGGCCAAACTCTGCTCGTACATAGGCGGCGTGTGACGTGTACATGTGAGCCGCTGGAGGTGCTCAGCCGATCCGATTCCGAAGTGGGGCTCCGCCAGGCGCTTTGACCTTTCCTTGTTAAATTTAGCGATTTTCTATGTTTGTTTTGAGGGTGGGTGCCATACATGACACAGATCCGCACTTCCTTCGCCAAATTTCGTGGCGAAAGTCCTCAGGCGCTACAGTGCGAAGCCGCAAATTAGTTCACCCAAATGAGTGTGTTCTTCCCCCCTGATTCTGATGGCACGCTCCGTCATGTTTACTTTAGCAAGTGTCAATTTGCTCGGCGGGGCTTCCGCGGATTTTCGATTTCATGCTACACGCCTGGAAGCGTTTGTGGCACTCCGGAGCTAATGGTCTTCGTCACTTCGCAGTCGCGTCGCCCGCTGAAACTTGCGAAATTGCGCAATAAGACCGACTAATTTTGGGGCACCTTGAAATAAAAGCTCTGAACAAAAAAATAAATAAATGAAGGTATCCCGACCTGAATTTTATCGAGAGGTGCCACCAGCCATTACCTTCAGAGCCCATCTCGTCTCGTGGACTCACGCGTGACCTGCGAAAACGCGCAACCCGGCGATATCTTCGTCATTTTTAATCTTTTCCCACTTATGGCTATCAATCGAGGCACTTAGCAGGGTCGTGGAGCCGACTTCACGTTTTGCCAATTACTGAGAACTCTGTCATGGCCATAGTACTTTCACTCATCGACCAGGGTCCGAATCCCCTTGGGATGGGAGAAGAGTTCCCTTCAATAAAAGAAGGAAATATGTGGCAAGTCGCACATCATCCCGTTTGCCTGAGACCCGCCAGAACCTCCCGGCTCCCAGGGACCGGGAGACTCCAACCCAGCTACCTTGCCACCCCGATAAGCGGTTTATCTTCCGTTTCCAGGCTTTATTTCTCCTCTCCTTTCCTAAGACGATGTTTGAATGGTGTGTGCGTGTAGTTACGCCTTACACTTTTTATGATCCCTTCCGTGAAAGTCTTTTGATGCGAGTCGAACCCTGAAAGGGCCCTACACACTACTTACGGGGCCCCTTTCCCTTTGGCCTCGTAATTTCTTCTTGTTTTTTTTTTCGTCGTTTATGCCCTTGCCAAGCTTCCCGTACAGGACAGAATCATAAATAACAAATAACGGCAAATGGGAGAGACCCGATGTAATCCGGACAAGCCAAATTTTTGCGACTTCGTCCCAAAGAATGAAATTTATTACCAACCATTTTCTATGTTACCCGTATCAAGCAGCAGCAGCATCATTTTATTCTATATACATAGCTGCTACTCTGCTTTAGCAACGATAGGAGAATCGGTTGGAATTGGTTTAGGTCCTATTTAGATCTAAAATTTGTTAAAAATGTATAAACATTACGTATAACAAACTTATTCGAAAAAAAGAAAATTAAACTAAATATACAAGTTAATAAAGAAAATCTAGCCTCAACAAATAGTGGAGAATAGTCCAAACCGGACCCTCCTCTTTTTAACTAAAATATTTCTTGCTAGTTGATTGAATTGACATTACCTAGATGATATTTACAACTTTATATTCGTCAGAAACTTTACCTCTCCTTTTCACTATATAACTCTAATAGATTTAAAGAGTTTTACGGAAAGTTGGCATAATTAGAAATGCCTGGCTAAATTATTTAGCAATAGAATGAACGATTTTTCAATGCTTGCTTTAAAGTTGTTAATATAAAATATGTATTTCATTCGAACAACATTTATATTCTCGTAAATGTTTATATTTATTCAAAATTCTCTGTTATCCAACATCTAACAACATCCAACAGCTGGACAAATTTGGAACTACTTGCCTATTGACTGCAAACGATACGAAGAGAACTATAAAGTATTAGAAATTTAATTTCTTCTTTTTAGTTTAATTAAAATTTATTCTTTATTATTACTCTCGAAAAAATTTGAAAGACGTTTCTTATATAAAGACTATATTACATAAACTATAATCTTCATATTTTGGTATACCACTTGTAAGAAACTGCTATAACAAAATTTATTTTTCCTCGATCATGAAAATATTTCAGCTTATAAGAACTAATGCTCTAATTAATAGATGTAATCCAGACATAATCATACGTCTGGACATATTAGTTTTATTAAAAATGTGTTAAAGCAATTTTAAAAAATATATTCTGTTAAAAACATAAAAATATTATGAATTGCAAGAAATTGCATAAATAAGAAATACACACCATTTCAGTTTATTAAACATATTTGAGTTTATTTGCTTAAACACATACGCTATGCATTTATTCTTTTTGCTTGGAATAAAATTCGAATTTAATCAATTAAAACCAGTTAAACTATTTAAATAAGCATAAATAATTATTGGAAATTAAAAAATTGCTCAATTATTTGCCGCAAAGGTTGTGTCAGGCATGTATCTGAAACGTTTCAAAGTTACACTACGATTGAACGATGTCTTGTGAAGCAATTTATTAAAAAAAAAAAACGAAAACGAAAACGAGAAAGAATCATAAAAAAGTTTAACGATCTCAAAATTGTCTATCGACTGTGATAGTCATCCTAAGAATCAATCAATTTCGGAGATCAGGATGCCTAAAAAATAGAGACTTTGTAACTCCAGAAAAAAATTTCCTCTATATAAACATCAAAATACTACAATCATTATGACAAATTGTGTTTGTTCAGTTTTGATATATTTGTAAAGATTTCACCTTATAAATATTGTAATTTGGTTGTCAGAAATATAGTGACGACTTAAATAAATAAGGTATATTCAAATTGCAGCTATAATTTAAAAAATATATAGAAGTAGAACGAAATCTTTGCACTGGTTGTTAAAATTGTATGTATTCATTCAAATAGATCTATTTATAGGTTTATTAATGACTTACTATATATAAGGTATATTCGAGTTTAGAACAAGAACCTCAATTTAAGTTAAAAAGAAATCATTTGTACAAAGGATTATAAAACTAGAGAAAATTAAAGTAGCTACTCAAAAACGAAGTTTGTATGCAATGAAGCCTAGATGAACATTTTAAGTTTCAGTGGCCTTGATTAATGATGAGCGGTGTACATAACTTGTACAGAAATATTATTATTATTATATAATACATATATAAAATTTTTAAATTGGGTCTTTGTTTAAACTTTATGCTTTCTAAAAGCACCCTCATTCTAATCTTTTTCGCACGTTCACAAATCATGGGATAGTAAGCTATGAAGATGTAGGGTTAATTAAAAAGTTATTAAACTGACGACACTATTATTTTGTACGTAGGTGTCCAAATTTAATTTATTTAAGATAGTCTTTTTCAATGTATGATGTTCAATTATAGTGTTGAAATAACTGTTTTGGTAAGTCGCCATTCTTTTTGCAGTTAAGACCTTACGGTGGGTCTGTTGCGATTGGGGCGAACTTTGTACCTATCCCGGGTCTAAGAGTCAGTCAAGGCTGTAGAAAATCACCGTCGCTCTAGCGAGTAGTGCCGACGGTAATAACTCAATTAGCAGTGACAGAGTTGTATGCCAGTTTTATCGGACTTGACATAATGAATAATGGAAGACGCAGGCTTGCGGATGACGCAGACCGCGACAGTTGTGAGCGGCAGCGCGCAATTGCTGAGAGGGATGCGAGAGACGCGGACACGAACATGTCCGAGATAAATAATTCTGAATTACATAAGCACATTAGCATTATCAGCGGCGTTCATTGCTCCGCGATCCGAATGGATGGTCCCGGAGATTTGTCAATGCCCTGAGAAACACTAGTAGCCGAAAAGCAATCACATTAAGGTTCAAAGAACAACAAATACCCGAAAAGGCCTGTCCTTCCGAAAAGGTACCCCAAAATTCATCTGAACGTTATCAACATGAAACAGACGTCCTCAAAGTGACAACCTGTGTGAACGGACCTTTCTCTGGTTTTACCTGAGCCCTGCAGGTATATTTCGGGAATTGGAACCCGGGCTCCACTCTACCGCTCGTGTTCACCGACCCCGGCTTTCCAGTGATCGCTTCATTGGTTCATTCTAGGAGGATAGTTTGACAAGATAATTTTTGTCATCTTGAAAGCATTCCTGCGACACTTGTGCGTTCAATTTTCGTCCGTTGACCGCTTTGAATTGAGCCGACGACTAAAATCTATGGTGGGATGTTACGCGACAACAAAAAGTGTAATCAAAGCAGCTAGAAGCGCGACTAACATCTCATCAAAAAATGTCTCGAGAGTGAGTTGCGCTCGAACTGGTTTGCTAAGGCATGCAATAGATGAAAAAGTGAATATTTACCCCACATACCTTGGGAGAACCCAACGGCTTCCAGGCCATGCGGCAGTCCGAAGGGACCCAGCGACGGCATAGGCATACCTGGCGGCAGAGGTCCATGGGGAACTGTGTGATGGGGGTGCGGGCCGCCGTACCCGTGCGGGTGGGGTCCCAGGTCTCCCGACTTCAGGAATCCGGCAGCCATGAGGGCCTCCGTCGAATGCAGCGCCACTGTGAATGCCTTTATCTTTCGGGCTCAATCTGTAAAAAAAAAAGTAAAATAAAATTAGAATGATTTCCACTAAAAAATAACTTATAGCATGAAAATTAATTCCATAACCTTGCCTAATCTAACCTTATAACAATAGGTATGCGTTATTTAATACTCAGACATACCTAGGATATTTCCAGGATATGTAGACTAGGCCGTTTCGAATTTTGATCTTAAGTTTTGAGTAAGTTTTCTCCTATTTTATGTATCATATTACTGACAAATCCACACATTTTTTAAATACTACGTTAATCTTCTTCTGTAGAACAACCGATTATTTAAGATATTTCCGGAAGCTATTCACGCTACAAAATTGTGATACCAATGTCGTTTTTGTTATTTTATATAGTTCTCATCAAATTTAGAAATATATTTTTTGTTTTGGTAATGCGGCGTGAGAATTATCATTCACCTGTACCCGGTCTTACTTAGTTTGAGAATATTCAGGAATTTTATTATAATCAATTTAAAACAGAAAAAATAAATTCAAATTTTGAATAAAATGTAAGCTCTGACCCGTTAATTGGATTAAATTGTTGGAAAATGCTGACAAATCAGCCCATTTTCAATCATCCAAGTTAACTAAATTCGAATATTGCAGTTGAATGAGTTTTAAATTTAACAATTACATGAAATTTAACAATATGTATATCGTAAAGTATTGTAGCAAGTATTTTGAGTTCTCAGTGTATGGTAAAAAAATTATCACTATTACGGGTTAATTCCATGTTATAAAAGTGTATTTAACCAAATGATATTTAATTTAGTCACTGAAAGCAATCTGGGAACGACTTAGCCAGCGTCTATATAAAGGACCAAAATATAACTAAATATAAAGGTTTATAAATTTTATATAAGTTAGCAAGAAAAACAATCACAAAATCTATTTATTAGTTTTTGAATTTTTTAAAACAGATATATTTTTGAAGATCATGCGGTATTCCTCAATAAAGTTGGGAGTTTATTTATATCCTTAATTGGAGACAATGACTGGATAATTCGAAATTTTCGCTTAACCAATTTTTAATCTCATTAAAAAATGCTTAAGGTTTGACTAAATCGCCAGATTAACTCAATCCAATTCCAATCAATGATAAATTAGCTGATAGCTACTCGTTGTGATTAGAACAATAAAATTATGTAAATTTTATAAGGCTTAGATTTATCGTTGAAAAGTATTTTTATATTATCAAAATTATTCATTCGCATAAATTTATAAAAAATATATATTTGAAAAAACATTTGTATGTATATATATATTCGTGGTACCATCTTTAGTAAAAAAACAAACAAACACACAATTCGTACTCGTTCTTAAAACATTTTGTAACAGGCATAGAATAGAAATATAAAGCAGAACTCCATTAAAGAAATGCTTACGCTTTATTCACTTATTATTCGAATTGAACATAAAAGATGGATGAGTAATTTATGAACTAGTTAAGTTAACATTTTATGAAGGATACTTATTAAAAGAAACATAAACATTTTCAAGAAGTCGGAATAAAAGTCAGTCTTTATCAAGAATGCAGTTAATAACATTCAACATGAGGCCATATTTTATAAACTAAAAGTTCTATCCATTCTTCATCAGTTCAGGTGATGTAAAAGTGGTAACGAGATTAAGATGCAAAAGCGAATAAACAGAAAAATGAGTTTATGGTTCATCTTATTTGATTATTCAGAAGCGGGATCAAAGTATTTATAGAAAATTATCGAGTGGAAAAGCATTGGTAGTGAATACATTAATTAAGGCTAAGCATTCGATAACGAGAAGTACCTATTTTATATGTAAGATTTCATTTCTAAAAATATTATCGTAATTAATAATGCACATAAATCAGTAAACCAAATACTTAAAAAAATATTTGCTTTTTAATTTGCGAAATTTGATAACTAGTTTAAGGGACTTTTGTTTCCTTTTGTCAAATTTCCTCCTATTTAGTCCTATAACTCCTGTTACGAGCATCAAACTCTCACTACATAATTTCTATCTTCGGCTTTGTTGCTATGATTTGTAGATGCTCATCTTGGCCCAGCCCTATTTTCAATTATTCTTCTTACTGTTAGTAGGGTTAGATTGGCGACAGTAATCAAAATATTGTGATGTTTTATTTGAGGGATTGCTATATATGAGGCTCCTAGTATTAGGGGTACAATAGGTTGTGTTGCAATAATTACATTATAAATCTGGTCATCTCCAATTAGTAGGCCTGGGTGTTCAAGTTCTGCTTGAATAAACAGACTAATTATTTCAAATCTGAATTGTGCCACTGCTTTCACCCGGAAACTCCTTACTATTGTATCAGTTAGAGGTAATAAAATAGGTTGGCAATTCTTTCTCTATTTTCTCCTAGTTACATTCTAAATTTGGAAATATTAAATATTAAAATTGGTGTCATTTCTAGGCGCGAATTAGAGGCTAAGTTTTATTAAATTTATCCACCTATCTGTCTGTTTTTCCGACATAAAAAAGTAAGAAAACAAAATTCATATTATTCAACTTGTATATATATATATTTGGCTTAAAAATGCGACATTTTCTTAATTTCGATAATTGCTGTAGGATGCATGCATTCATTTTGTCGGTTATACCATATTTTATTAGAGTAATACGGAGTAAAACATACCTAATGTTTTCATTATTTTTCATAGGTTCTAGGTTCTAGGTTCAAGGGGCTGCCAAAAGAGGCACACTTAGGCCAAGTTAGGCCCATTGTGATACCACGTGGGACGAAGCCCCCAAATAACTAGCCTTCGAACCATTTGGACTCTTTAATGAACTGCTCCAGGCTTCTAATCCTGACGGATTATTTTTCATAAACATTATAATTTTTTACGCCTAAATCAAGTAATAAATAATACGCTGTTTTAATTTCATTCAACTCTTTACTTAGTATACCTTAAACAAAATCCTAAAAAAACGAAAATTAACGTAGCGTTTAGATAAATTTAAATCAATAAATCAGCTATGAGTTCAGTTACACCTAGATCTCATTTTATGCGGTTTTTTATTATACGGTTTATTTTCTTATACGATTTTTTTTTTTGAATTTTAAAATCTTTTACGCGGTGTTTTTAAATAAAGTTATTAAATGAAAATTATAAATGAATAGTTGTATTTGTGAAATTCCTGTATTTAGCAAATCGGTATATTTTGTTTTTATTTTTCGCGATATAGTTAGAATTAAATTTCAATGTTAGGCTAGGTTTTTTGAATGTTATGAGACTGAGTTGCAGGGACCCTTCAGACCGGAGATGCTTGTACAATTCGTACCTATTAGAAGACGACACATATTTTTAGAGGCTACGAAGGCTAATGTAGGACTTAAAATTTCGATTTAGGTATGATAACACATTCTCAAGTCCAAAAATAATATTAGACATTACCGTTCGTGGACTGTAAGATGCAGATTATCGTTAGATGAAAGCACTTCTGCTGAGATTGACTGAATTATACGTTGATATCAATCTTTAGTTGTTCGGCCGTCTTCAGAGGTGCTCAAGAGTGCTTCACTGTTGCCGTAAAAGCGGTTCGCGCGCCAGGGTGGTCTGAGCTGCCTGCGGTTGGATTTAGTGTTCGCCTTTTCGAGCGACAGATGCGAATTTAATTTGCTCCTTGCACTTAAATCATTTCGGAGAGCGACATGTCAGCCAACAAAGGAAGTCGTTCATTCGTGAAAATACTTTTACCACTAAGATTGCGCTAATAGGCTCCTCTGTGGTACTGCCGACGACCCATCATCGTAAGTCTGCACTGAATGCGCCTTTTTAGAGCCTGTGGTGACAAATTTGTCCTTTCAGGAAAAATGTTTGCGAAAAAGGACAAAGGAGCTGGGATTTCGGCTCCTTTACTGGATTAAGTTGTGTTCACGTGAGAGTCCATTGCAAGAATTCAAATTATGTGGTAAGCCCCGGCTACTTGCTTACTGTCTTTCAGCCTCTTGTTCTTCCCCGTCCCTAGCTGGACCCGTCGGTCAAAAAATGTTTTCTGTGCGTCGGGTCTGGGGATTACCAAGGTTCGAAAAGCGGGAAAGCAAAAACTGGTGCATTTTCTTTATCTCTGCAGGATAATCCCGACAGCGGGAAGAATTTGCTCTGTTTGTTCTGGCCAGATCCACCCACGGGAACATGCGGGCGGGCACAAGTTTTAATTAGTTCTCTGGGTACTCACCCAAAACCTGTTTGTGTTTTGCTCATTATTCGCTATTCTTGGCTATTACAGAATGAAGCCATTGTTACCAAAAAATTAGCAGTCATTTGCAATTCACCATCATCATCAGTTGCACGCAATCGGACAATTTTTCCGGCAAGTCGGCGACAATGTGCAACAGAGTGGCACACGGACCGGTGCCATAAAACGCGGCTGCGAATAAGCATAAACCAGCCAAGCAGCGCACACTCTCCATCGACGGAACAGCTCTTTATGGGAGCTTAAAAGCGATTACCACCAATTTTATCTAAAATTCGTTTTTTATGTTAATTTAGCAAATTGATTTCTCGTTTCGATTAATGATGTCCACTGCACCGCCTCCCCTCTCGCCCGGCGGCCAGTGGCCGCTTTCAGCTCTTATCGCACATAACCTTTTGCCTTTTATGGGGACTGACACCTCCTGGCCTCTCAAATTTCTGGAATCCCGGGAATTTTTTTTAGATATTTGTCTTCTTTTTTTCGAACATTTTCGTAATCTAACTAGCTCGCAGCCAGCTCCGATGTCAAAACAACTCGCAACGTCCCCGGTCGCCCCGGGTCCGTCGTCCACTGACCGGGCCAGCGGGGCAAGCCTTCCTTCTGCGAAGATCCGAGCCCGAGAGTCCGTCGCCTTTTGGGCTTCTTTTGGGTCTTTTCTAATGTCAAGTAAGTTTTTGCTCTCGAAGACAATTTCTCAGTTCATTGAGATGGAAATTGGATTTCTGCTGGGCAGACACAGAGAAATGGCTTTCCAAAGAAACACACATTTTTATCGGCGGCAAGGCATTTGCATTCCTAGCGGTAGATGCCATCTGTAATCGGTCGAGTTAATTATGATGTTAACTCGCGACCGCGGATCGCCCCAATGGTTCCCTCATCCCATTAGCATGGGAGTAAGCACGTCGGGGTCATTTTTTACAATTTTTTGATTTGTGCAACATGTCTTCGAACATTTTACTTCAGGGAAAAGCTAGTCGTCATCGAGAATAGATTTGGTAGAAAGATACACAACTCAGCACTACTGGCCATCGATCAATAATAATTGTAAAAGATATAGAAATAAGAAGGTCATTCTGCTTTGTTGGAATAGAAAAATTGCGTTTTTTTCATCAGCTTTGTATTTTCTAAAACATTTACATTTTCAAAATACGTCATTAACATTTTAAGTCAAAGTTCACATAATCTCCCATTAACGTTTAGCTTTGAATTTGTAAATTTTGTTAAGGTAAAATATTTTGAAAATATTTCTTGAAAGTTTTAAATGAACCACATTAAAATTACCCAACATATGCGAATTTTAGAAAGTTCTGGGTATGATAATCATTTACTTGATATTTCTCGAAATGATATAATTTATTTAATCCTGCAGTAGTTATGATCTAAAAAGTATGCCATTTTTTAATTTAAAAAAAGAAGACATCGAATTTTGGTAAGTTGTTTATTTAGTGTTTTGTGTCTTATTATGATCATTGGGGCCTCTGATAGTTCATTTGTTAGCGCGCTATCCTACCGTCCCAGAGGCTGTGGGTTCGAATCCCACGAATAACCATGGTCTCCTGCACTACGTGGTAACACAATGGGCCAAAATTGGCCTAAGTATGCCTCTCTAGGCAGCCACAGCAACCTAACCTAACCTATTATCATTGCTTATTAAAGCTAATCAATTAAAAATAAGCCTTTCTTTTCTAATTTGAAAAATTAACAAGAACATACGATTATCTCTTATTTTTAACTTTTCATAAAGTTTTGATTAACATATGCAATCCACGTAACCAATGCAGGATTAAATAAGCGATTAACATAACTTGGATTGTACGTTGTACGCCTAGGAATTATTTTTTTGGGACAAAAAGGGACATTTTTAAGGAGGGAAAACTTAACAATTTATATATATTGGGAACTGGATACTAGTTACCTTTCAGTTCATGAAGAAGTTATTTTATTGATATACAAACCGAGTTAAGTGAACTTTGCAATTGTAAATGATACAACTTGTAGAAAAAATGTGTCTAGATTTGAAAAAAGCAAATTCTGCAAAACTCTTTATTTTTCCTTTAATTTTGTATTATTTAAATCACTGTCATTTTAATAGTTTTGAACCTACTGAATACGATTTTGAAGTCAGATTGTGACACTATGACCTTATTTTATAGCAATGCAATGAAGAGTTGAAAAGTGAATGAGGAATATACCATCAGATAGCGCAATGGAAATGGACAACTCGTTTTATACTAGACCCCATAATCTTCTCCGAGAAACCGAAACGTATACATTATAAATCGTACTGCATATCTTTATATTTTCCGATATAAAATAATATAAAAGCTGTACTTATGTTAAGGTAATGAGCTCTACTTCTATCAAGACAATCGTATTTTATGATATGAGCTTTTTCCATATCGCTATCCCACTACGAAAAATGGGCTAAATCTTTGTGGGGCCTTGTTACCATTAAGACTCTAGATTCGTGTTTCACAGGTCCAAAAACGTTAAAAAAAACTTTATCTGATAAAGATAGAAAACTTCTTCATAAATGTTTTTTTAAAGTTTACAACTAAGCTAAAATTAATAAGAGTAACTCAAAACGAACTGATATGGTTAGTATCTGAGAAATTAGCAATAAAAGTTTAAATAAAAATGTAACAAATATTTATGAGTAAAGAGCGAACAAATTGCCAAAGCACGTAAACTTTTTGAAAAGGTGAGATTTCAGAAGAATGAAAAAATATTTCTAAGAAATTGGGATCCATTGTTAATAAAAAATGAACAATAAAATTGAAATGGTGTTCGCTACATCAAAGAATATTCGATTGCGTAGGCGCAAAAAATCTTCCATTACTTTCTTTCTATTTAAAAATTTATCGATAAAGCTTTAAATCCACAAAATATTCGATTAAACTAGAAGATAATTTAAAAATTGATTTAACTAAAAAAACTGTTAGAGGACTGTAAATTGGATAAACCAAATTTTATGTCCGGTTGAAATGTAGGCAGAGCTCAGAGCTTCTGGAATTAACCGCCAACCCATGCTTACAATTCTCATTCATTTTCTTCTCATCCTTGCTAAGAAAACCATAATTTGACCTTTCGAGGTGGACCTACCACCAAACGCTGTTGAAGGCAATGAGGTCATAAAATACATTTTAACGGCTGCGAGTTTGGTTTTTTTTACTTTGATTCTTTCGGAGAAGAATTTGTGGTCAGGAGCACAGAAGAAAAAGGAGAAACGCCACAAGGACGGTCGTCATGGGTTGTTATGGAATCAAATAAAGTGATTATTAGCCCAGTTGGAGGGTTCGACTACTTGTGCCAATAACATAAATAATGCCTGCACAGTGGCACTTTTTCTATGTATTTAAGAAGAGTTGAGAGCAATAACATTTCATTTTTATAGAATTTATAATACAAGCGGCCTAATAAATTTGTCTCTATCCTAGCACTAGTAATTAAAAGTACAATTTTGTCGTAAATATAAAATATTCAAGAAGCGAAAATTAATATAAAAAACAATACTTATTTAAATTTCCAACAAAAACCCTTATACATATTATACACTGATTTCATCGTTGAAATTATCCTTGCATTATACACTTATTTAAAAGTTACTTTTGTAGTTTAACTGAAAGATTGGATGAGAACAATAAATTAGTTTGTGTAATTTCAGGCCATTTGTACGGAATAATCACAATAATCCTAATATTTAGACGAAACCTGAACAAAATATGATGATGATGATAATTTGATTTGATATACACTAGTCAGTTTAAAAGGAATAAAAACATTCACATGCAAAATCGTAAAAGACAGTTTGGAGTTTTATGGCTTACGAAAGTATACCTTTTGCATAAAATAATATTACTATTATTATTTTAGACATTTTATCAAGAATTTCATTTCAAAAGTTTCCATTTCAAGTTTTTTAGAATTATCATTGTTCATTTTACCTTAGTTTAAAAAATAGCACTAGAATGACTCGAGGAGAACCATCCTGGAGATATACTATAAAACTCCGTTGGAAGAGCTCTAAAACTCTACGTAGTATCATTCAAAATCCCGCTAAGTAAAATTAATCCCCTAATATGTTTTTTAAACTGAAACGTATTTTCATATGTTTCATGAATCCACATAAAATTCAATTTAAGACTAGTTACGTTTCATTAAATCTATGTAAATTACTATTTAACGAAAACTAAAATTGTATAGAAAATAATATGTATCCAGGTCTAAATTTTAGACCTATTTCATTTCGTTTAAACCTAATTTACTTTTACTTATAGTCAGTACCTAGCCAGCCTACCAGCAACCTGTGTAGGCTTGAGTCTAGAGCGGCAGATTTTAGGGGCGGCTTTTTTTAGCCATCTTACTAAAATCAAAAAGATTTTTGTAAGAGGATTTTCTGATGTATTGCAGAAAGAAGTCTACAAGATATTGATGATTTTGCTAGCAAAAAATCGCGTAAATAGGTGTAAGAAACTTTCATAACTTAATTGAATTTATTATTTTTAACTCATTGTTGTAAGCACAATAAAGATTATTTAATTACGTTTACCGAATGTACATTATTGTGTAAGTAGCATAAATTACTCCGCCTTATTAAAACTATTTAAATTATTAAAAATATTGCTTGTGCTATTTCATCCAATGCAAGAATTGTTAAAATAATCTAAGAACTAACAATTGCAAAGGTAAGGGCGACAATAATTTTAAAGCCTATGTTTGAGAAATATATCAATTCGCCACTTCCTAAATAGGTTGAATGCTGTTTATTTCTGTTGAGTATGAATTTCGCTGATAAGGTAACAAAAATATGTAGCTTAAGTTTAAATTGCGCTGCTGTTTTTAACTAAAGATTTCTCATTCTTGCAGAAGGTAGTAAAAGCTATTGAACTTACGACTATTTTATTACCCTTAGCTCCTACAAAAGTAAAGGGTTCGAGGATTAATATAGGATTAGGAGATTTTACTCTGTGATGAAGATATCAGGAGTAACATATTATTTTAAAAGTGCTTAAATTCTTAAGCAATGTGGTGGGGCATTTTTAACTCACCCCGAGAAGTGCGAATTAGTCATGCTCATACAGTTTAATATTTAATTTAAGTTCATGCGCTTCAAAGACTTATTAGCAATATTAATGTTAATGTATATATAGTCATAAGTTAGGTTCTAGGTAGTTAGGAGCCTTTTTATATGCTTTTTAGTGAATTTATATCTCCACAGTCGTTCATTCATCACAGGTTGATTTCGTCAGCCTACAATTTAGCATCTTTATTAGTAGACCGGGCGTTTATGGTGGTATGGAATAAAATTGTGGCTGGTTTGTCCGTCGGAAGTCCGCCCGATTGCCTGGCCACTTGATTAGAGATTAATGGTAGCAAGCATCAGGACGGTAGTCAATTTGTCTAATTCCTCAATAATCCCGACTTACTACAGGGATTAACGGCAGCAAATATTTTTATTTAACTTACCGACAATCCATCACCATCAAGTGGAGCCCACGTCGCGCCTGGACGCCCGGCATGCTCTAGTCTACTTTGCGCAGCGCGCTCAATCAAAGTTTAACACCCCTGCTGCTGGACGGGGGCCCATTAATTTATCGAATTTGTTATGCCTATTTAATTCATATTTTCCCCCCAATTTTTCTTCTTCGTCCCAAGAGAGCGGCTGCATGCAGGCAAACAGGCAGGGCAACCGTGAGATTCTGCTTCAATTTATATGAATATTTAAATGTTGGAGGCTTCGCGTTGCCCAACGCGAGTTATGTCATTGACATTTGCTAGCCCGTGGCCCGGTGCTGTCATTAATTACGGGAGGGCATAAACAAAACACAAAAAAGCGTTGCCTCATTGTTACTGAAGAGTCTTTCGCTTGGTCAGCGCAGCCCCTGTCTGTGGAGGCTTCCCGTCATGTGGTTGTCATATTGCCAAAACGGCAGCGGACTGCATCCAGCCGGAGCCCGGAGGAGATGCTAATTCCCGAGCTCCGTGCCGTAAACGTCCTTGTGGCCGCGCGCACAGTAGTCGTCCTCCTCGCGGATTCCCCATATTTCTTCCTGCGGTAATTTATGGGGCAAAATTAGAAATTTTGTGTAATTCCCTCGTCCGTACAAGATCGCCACGAGCTGGACTCAGGAAAAAACCACCACTAGCACTTGAGGTGACGTTCGCGGCTGTGCATCGCGAAGAAACCAGTTCTCAAGATTGGCTTAAGAAAAAACCAAAAAAAAAAAAAACCAAAAAAAAAAGAAACGACGACGAGAAAGAGATCGTGCGGACAGTGTGGACCATTTCATTTTTAGAGATGTAGAAACAACAGTTAAAAGGTACAAAAAATTGTCAAAGATAAATGCGATCCGCGCCTCGCCCGCCACCGTCCCGCACTTTACCTGAGCTAAGAGGAGTGGATCCGTGCACAGAGCGGTGATATTCGTCGCTGATGCATTTATGAACTGTTCCATTAAAAAATTTCGATTTTAATTTGCATCCAGCTGCGCTCGAAGCCAAACCGAACCCGGTGGCATGTGGTGACCTTTTATCGTCGTCATCCAAAATAATAAAATTAATCCAATAAAAGTTTACGTGAATCAGAGGCGACTACCGTAGATTACTGCTGTGGCCGAATGGCCGAATCGTCTTCGCCTTTTTTCTATGTCCCCTTTTTGAACTGCGCCGCGGCGGGTGCGATCGAAATTCTTAATGTCATGTCGCGAACGAGACAAGCAGGCAGAAAATTAGTTTCACACTTCGTAGGGCGGGTTTCGTTTGATGAAATCACAACAAAAAGTCGCGGAATGCGGATCTCTGTCCGAGCCCACCATTCGCGGCTTTTCGCTCACAAAATTCGACGATCGAAACCACCATCGAAGCCTAGGATCCCCCGGCCGATAGATTGTCTTCGGCTTTCAGCAAAGCAGAAATGTAAGTCTTTAAAATCCTAGACAGAATTTGGTCTTTTAGAATCCTGCAAACTCGTTTGGAAAGAGTTTTAGGATTATTTTAAACCCGAACAATGGGTTAATGAAACCTATGTCTGTACTAATTTAATTTTTCTCGCAGAAAACCCTCGGTTATTGAAAATAATTCGTACTTCTTCCTTAAATTTTACTTTCTGCTAATCTAATTATATCAACTTATGAACTTTTGCATTAAAAACATATTTTAAGAATCATATTGTTTTAGATGAAGGATTAAACCTTTCTCGAAATAAAATTTTTTAGAAATAAAAAGTAAATATGAAGATTAAAATCTAAGGTTTAAGAGGACATGTAGAACCCAGAAAAGTTTGATAAGTTAATAATCGATCAGCATAACACAAATAAATTCGAATGATAATTTAATAGATAGACTTTTTTTTATAATTTACTTAGTTTTGTCTATTAACATCCAACATCCAATTATAATGAAAATATTGACCAAAGAAAATTTTAAGTAAATCAGTTTAATGGTCTCCAAACTATGCATTTTTAAAATTAGTTTAAGGAAAATTGATTTGAAAAAAGAGTTCTGCTTGTTCGTATTGCATTTTTAATTGATTTCAACTACATCAAGATGTAAATGTTGCCGGCAAAAATAAGTTAATTATGTACATAATTTAAAATCGCTGGAATGTGTAGTCTATACGAAATTATAGTCTAATAGGTATTATGCTTGATTTGTTTAGCTATTTCAGTCGGTAAGCGATATATTCTTATTATGTAATTTACGTATAAAAGGATATACTAGGTAAATTTTAGGTACTAAGAAAAGTGAAACAGTTATGCCGAATGCGTTTTACTAAACCTACATGATACCTTTAAAAACTGCTCAACAGATTTCGCTTAAAATTTTTATTATACAAGTATATTCAAATTCTAATCCCTACCAAAATTATTGTGATATGTGACATATTATAATGATTTCTTGTTTTTAAAATTAAAAGTAAAAAATATGATTTAATTCTGGTATCCGCGAAAGCCACACGATTGCAGACTAAATTGTCGATTTTTTTATTTCAGATATTTACCACCGAACCAACTACGGTCTTTCTGAGCCCCTCACTAGAATGCTTCGAAGAGCCAACTCCTTCCCTTCCTTCGACTTTCACCTGAGTAAAAATTCTCTCAGGCACCACCTAAATAGTCTCCCCTAATCTACCTTGTCCTCTAATTTTTAGTCTCTCAGGTTAGCGCTAGTCTTAAATTTTTTAATTGTACGTAGCTTGTATTAAGCGTTAAATAAATAAACAGTCAAATGCTGTAGTTTGTAGTTTGGCTTCAAAAATTCTAAATTATTGTTAAAATGTCAATATGTAGTAAAATTTCCAAAAGGGTATATTTATATATATAATATAAATATAAGTCTAACGGATGTAGATTCATTCTAGGGTTAAATTAGTACGAGTACATTCGAAAAAAAATTATATTTAACACATTCACGGATATGGTGTAACATTAATTTTTACAATGCAGATATATAGCGTGAAAGCTTTACTGTCCGCGAACATGTTAGATTTTGGCTTGATATTCAACCAATATTACAAATTTTGTATGATCTTACAGCAAATTGGTAAAATTACCTCAAACTGTTGTAAAGCTACGATATTAATTCTCTCATTTAAATTTCAGCGAAATAATGTTTTGAATTTGAAGTAAAGACGTACTGTCGTAAATATTTTGTTTGTAATGAATTATCATTCGTTTTCAAAAAAGGCTTATTTAATATTTAGAAAAGCAGCATTAACTCATATTATTGATCGTATACAATGTTATTTCGCTTTTTTTTCTAAAAATTATCTTAGATTCTTAGTAAATAGACTTTATACTCGTATGCATACTTTGGTACGAAAGAAATTAGCAATTATCCTGCTAATAAATGTTATTACAAATAAATAAATAAGGAGTACAATCGTATGAATGTTTTCACAGATATGATTACGTCTCCTTAATTAGAGATATGTTGTGTCTTCCACAGGAGTATTTAATATTTAAGTGTAAAAATTTACATCTAAAACTTTAAAGAAGTAAATAAATCTCATTTATTATGTAAACTACGCATCTTTTATATTTAATTTTTCGCCATCTGTGTAATGCATTTACGCAAAGAGGGAAATATTGTTTAGAGTGTACCTACTCAACCGTTTATATTTGAATTTTTCCCAGAAACCATATTGTACCAGTCGAGATAGTGCGGGATACTATCATTAGAATCAAAATGTTATTTTACTTTGAAAAATGTCTGAATTGATAAGAAATTACTATTTTTTTTACCCTTGATATTGATATTGAAAATATCAATGTATGAAAGAAATTGAAAGTATCTCAATTTTAGGCTTACGTGGCACGAGTCATCTGTCCTCTGCCAACGCCCTCCTCGCATTCAGCACAAGTGCTCCATTTCTTTAAGTGTTTTGCTTAGATCTGAAGAGCTCTTGTCGTGGCAGTTGAATGCGAGTTGGTCGTCACGCATCCGAAGGTAGTTTACAGCCGGTGCGTCCCAGGCCCACTTATGTCCGGGCGATATCAAAACATCCTCACCCGATCAATACCCGTTGCGTTCTCGACGCCGGCGGTCTATTTGTGTACATTTTGGCACTATCTTTCCGCCAGTTGACTCCAAGAGCCACCTCATACGCTTTTGCAAGGTCACCATGGATTCTCGTGGCTCGCGGAGGAAAACGGTTAGAATGCTCTGGATGGTTTGCACGCGCACACTTACCGCATTGCATTCAGAAAACTAAAAAAAAAAAAAAAAGAAAAAAAAAAAACGCGCACCTTTCATCCCGCAGGAATAGGAGAATTTGCCATTGTTGTACCTGGCCAAACGACTGCCTCGCCTACTCCGCGCCCCACTGATTGACTCAGTCTTTGGAGAATGGCTCTAGGTGCTCCGGGTACTGACTCCGTGTTCTACCTTCATTGGCACGGCACGGGCCGTTTGTTTGCCGCGAAAGTGGGTGGATTTCGGTGGACCCTAATTTCGAGGTATTCAAGACCTGTCGCTTTGCGATCAAGAAACTTGAGACTTCTAGCAACTCGCCGAGTTTTTTTCCTTCAATTGGCCTTCTGGGGACAAGAGGAGCGAACGATCGAGCGGAACTGGGTGCTTGATTCGGAGCACTCTAGTGGAAGAACTCGATTTTCAATTAGAGCGCGGTTATTGACTCCTCCGTTCTGCGGACACTATCAGTGGTTATGAGTTTCTGATATCTAAGCCTTATCAATTTGAAGGTTGATGTCCTTCTCGGATTCCTTTTAAAATTATTCAGAAATTTAACTTGTGAAGAGTTATAGAGAAAAAGTATCATTTAACAAATAGATTTTGTTATGGAAACAGACTATAACTTATAAAATGTTAGTTTTTTTTGCCCTATCCTGTAATAACGCTAGGTGCCTTATTTCAGACCACCCTTTTAATTCTGATTAATATTACTAATAACTGACTACCATCATATGATGATTGCTACAGAAAAGTCCACAGCATATAAATATTTCAATAGAAACCTGGAGCATTGATTTTAGATGGTTTAAATAGTTTTAAACATTGACATTAATACTTTACATTTCTGACCTGCTGGTCAGATATTAAGAAACGTAACATTTCAAATGATTTGAATTGTGTTTGAACCATTTGATTTTACAAATTTGAACATTTAAAACTTCTTTTCACGGCAAAACCAATTCTAAATAAACCTACGACCTAAGTCTAAATAAAGTAACCTGACCTCTTTGTTTTATGTTAAATAAATATGTTATTTTAATATGTACCTATATGTTGAAAATGGAAAATCCATAATAACTTTTTTTAATTTTTATGACATTATAATTTCAGGATTTACTCATCTCGATTGATTTTATTGTATTGGTCGGTTGGTATAATAAAACTATTTGAGAAAGGAGTAAGTTAGTGGGTATTGGCCTTCTTAACGTTAGTTTTAATGTTTTTAAGGGGTAGTCAATTTAAAAAACATATTTTTTGCACTTTTTTAATCTTCAATTTTATTTTGTATTTCTATTTCAAAATAAAATTAAATGTAGCTAGATTAATATATGAAATTCCAGATTTGCAAATCATTCAAAACATTATTGCATGTGAAGATAATATTTAAATGGTGAAAACTAAGAATGTATATCGATCATTGAGAATGACAATTTTCTAAAATCTTATAAATACTATTTTAAAATTATAATTTAATGTTTTACGCGGATTTTCTTCACTATCTTGATTAGACTTAGCCTGGCTGCAGAGATTAAAAATGCTCTTATGTAAATTTATAAAATGTTAGTAAATATAGAAAGTAAGTATTAAAGTAAATAATAAAAATTATTAAGCCTAAATATATTCAAGAAGTTACAAATTCATCATAATATCGCCGCTGTGCAATAATTTATAACATAACTTAATAGATTAATTTGTTGCACTATTAAAACCTTTTTCTTAGTTCTAAATCAATTTTTCTTATAATTCTTAACATGCATACAAAACCCGAAGTACAAGCATTTTAACTTGTCTTGAAATTTATGAAACCGCAAAATAAATCATTTAACGAAATTCATTTTATTCTGTAAAATAATACTTTTATAAATTAACTATTTTTTAAACCAATTGAAATGCACGATTAAGGACAATAGATGTAGGATTGAAAAGAAAATTGTTAATATTTTCATCACGATAGTCTAAATCGTTTATTTTGGACATAATTCTGGATAAATGTTTTGTATTGATGGAACAGTAAAACCTTTTTCTTAAAAATGTTGTAATCTTGATAATATGCTATTTCGAAAATTATACCAGGCTTGTAAGGGAATGTTTTTAATAACTATATACTTAAATTCAGTGTGGTACATTTGATGATGTAATTTAATTAAGAAACCTAAAAGTTCCTCAACATTTATTAAAATAAGAGAACTAAATTTATTAATTAATCAATAAAAAAAATCTGGGACCCTGTTATAGAACTTAAAAGCGAAACATTCTTCTAGAAGTGACTTAAGTTCTACGTGTTCTACGTGTAAAAAGTGGTTTTCATTAGAAAAACACTTTGACTTTGAGTTCCATCTTTGGGGGGGTATTTGGTTTTTTTTTTTTTTGTAGGATACTATAAAATTTACATTTTGTTTGTTGAAAGGAGTATCTCAATGCCGAGGTTTTGTTTTACTTATGCGAATTTTAACGAAATATTACTTTAAGTGAAAAAAACCTACTTCTGAAATTTGATTTACTATTTTTCTTTTTAAAGAAACATGTCCATTATTATTGTCCCGCCTACCTACATTCAAACATCTCTTCCGGTAGAAATATTTGTCTAGAAGAGCTCCGGATATCAAAGATTTTTGGGAGACAATTTTCAACAAAGCACTTTTTGGCGTGCATTTGATTAAAGAAAAAAGAAACGAAGCGACGTGAGTGGAACAAAGGCCCCAGACTAATGGAATGATTTCGCAGTCGATGAGAGTTTTAGGATGTCTTTGTCACCTCACGGCTAGGTCCGTTTACCTTTAAATCTGGCATTCGTTCAGGTATGTCCGAAAGGAGACTCTATTTATAAGTCACGTCACCTACGAAGAACCCCACCTGTGGTTACTCAAATGACTTTCAGCTAGAAGCAAGTTAAGTTTTCTATTAGGGGACACCTCGTCGACAAATCGAACCTATTTTTATTGGTTTTCATTGTTTTAGCGCGCCAACAACGGTGATCACATGCGATCGACTGTAAAAGTTACAAAACCGTCAAGCGGACCCGGTTTATTTCCATAACTCAAAAGTTGCATAAGTCCGCCATCGTTCGAAAGTTATGGGGTATTTTCGGCGCTTTATAGGCAATCAGCATTAAAAATTAGCGAGAAAATTTTAATTTATGTAAAACGCAAGTGAAGAAATTAATAAGGCAGACCTGTGAGTCACGGTGTCCGCTTGGTCGCTCCATCGTTCACCCACAGCTACGCTGCGCCGCTCCGTGTCGCGTGAATTTAGCGTTTACGGTGGAGGCGCGACGGCAGACGGTCACAATGAAAACGGCGACGACTGTTTGGACCGGCAGAGGGTCATTAAAATTCGAATTATTTGCGCTCGCAGACAAATTACCCTGGCCGAGGCCGAGAGCTGGGCAGTAGTGTCAAAAGCCGAATTTACATGTACATTAAGCGAATTAGTAAAAGTTTGTTAATTGGTTTTTTATTTAGCCAAAATGCAAAACGCTCACCGAGGAGGTCGTCGAATCTGCATATAACGTCCCGAGAGGGCCAAAAGCGGCTACCGAGCGGTTCGACGCGTCACAGGCGTCCGGGGTCTTTTACAGCACGCTTATTAGCATTCATAATAAAGCTATTTTATTTATTGGAAGCGCTATAGAAGAAAAAAATTTCCAGAACCGGTTCGTGAAACTTTTTTAAAATGTCAAATTTCTCTGCGACATCGTCGCCGAGCGCGCGCATGCCGCGCAACTTAAACGCAGAGAGGTCACAATACGCACGGAGCCCATCGCAGCGGCAGCTGATTGAAACGCCTATTTAGATATGCCCAGATCGATGTTTTATCAATTTTTGGAAAGCGACGCTGAAAGGCTTTTGTTCGTTATTTGTTTTACGACCGGCAAGGTCGATTCGGCGAGTAGGCAGAACATTAGGACGGCGCCAAAATCCAAAAAAAGCTTCCAAAAGACAGACCTCTGAGAACGTTTCATTTTTGAAGTGATAACGCCACTTCGACGGCTTTTCTTAAATTCTTAAAATCTTAAGGAGTTGGAGGCAATTAGAACTAATTTGCCTTGAGCGAACACTTCGTCAAGTTTAAATTTTCTCAAGCTCCATCAAAGAATACATCTGCATACATTTTTTTTTTTCGGGTCTTATCAATTGGGATCTGTTTCGTCATCGGTAAATTTTTTATTATGTAGCTAATGAACACCAAATCTAATTTGATATATCGAATATGAGCCAATACCTACAATAGTCGCTAGATTATAACGCCAATTCAATTGTGTACCGTACACTCACGAGATTGTGTGAATGCATTCCTTGATATATTCATCCAAACCTTAATTTTCCCAAAAATCTCTACTTATTATTACAATTACTATTTCTAAAACTTGCATTAGCATTATTAGAGGTACAAACATTTTTCTAGAAGTCTCAATAAAAGATGCAAGCCAAACTCCACGTATGGTGAATTTTGAGTTGATAAAAAAGCACATACATATATACCTCACATAAACTTATTACTAGTAAATAAAAGGATGCCTTCGATGTTAAGTAGCAAATTTAAATGCATAATGTTGCCAAATTACGTGGGGTATAGTGTGCGCAGTGTACATCATAATGCAGAAGTAAAGCCCCAATATTAGAGGTACATTAGCGCAATATTTGTCTTTCATATTCTCCAACTATATATCATCCTATTTAATACAGTGCTTTTTAAGGTCTTGTCTTAAGGTAGTACAGTACCTTTTTTTAATTGATTACCTCAAGTGTAAGTTTTGATTTGAAGATTACTAAAAAAGAGCGGATACCAGAGAGGTCAGTGGAATTTAAAACAAATACAAGTGGTAAGTATCAGTTGATACAATATTCGTGAATTTTATGGGTTTCTTATGCATTTTACCTTATAGTGCATTAGTATATCGAAAATGAGGTATAAGTATCGGTTTATAGTTTCAATTAACAATTTTTAAACCTCGTGTACCTAGTTCTAGTGGGTCAACAGCCCATTCGAATTAAAGTAGATTTTCTTATGGGGTACTCACCGCAAATAAATCCTACTTAGTTTCCTATGACCGCCAGTCTTCACAACACTTCACTACACTATGCTTTTGGCCTTATTCAGGACTTTTTGAACAGACTATTTAGCTGGTAGGTATCTCTCACAAATTGGAATTGGTGCGTGTCACAGATCAGAGCCAAGTTGGTCACTTATGAATTTTATTTATTTTTGTGTTAAATTACGTTAACAGTACCACCAAAAATTAAAAACAAAAAAACCAAAAATCAAATTAAATGAACTTTCACCTCCGGTTTATTGGATTTTAACAGCTAAAACCACAAACGAATACGTTTGCCATGCGCTGGGGTATTCGGAACCACCATTCCTCGGATGTATCCCGTGTTTTATAAAATCGAATGTTTTCCTCCAGAGCTCTCAACTCAAAGAACTGTGACACCTCTGATAATTAGAAGTATTTAGCTCTCTCTAATAGAAAAAAGGGAAAATTGTTTCTTCCCTCGATCAACTTGCACTTTCTATAAACATTCGTAACCACGATCCAAGCACGTCACCACCATACGTATTTTGATAAGCGACGCACAGCGAAAAACGAAAAAAAATACTCCCAAACAGTTCAACTGCAGCTGTGCGCACAGTCTAGCTATATCTGCGACACCTATATGCTCCGCTGCCAACAAGCCTATAATGTATTCGAACCGAGCGCTACTTTAAAACTGAGACGATATCAACACACCTCTCTAAGCCGAAAATGCTTGGCAATGGAACCGGGGCCGAAGGAAAAAATACAAAAACGGGTTCTGTCTAATACATAGGCTTCCCCCGGATTCTAAGCGACCCTCGGTGCGAAAGAGCGAGCCAATCGTACTGGTCAGGCCAGGTAAAACGACTGTCATTCCTCTCGCGGCAAATCGATTTCTGCCAACTAGCGCAGTGTCTCATCACCCACGCCATTGAGTTACCTGCCATTGCTTCTTATTCACTCATTTCATAGACTGTCCTCCTTTAGCTACAGCGAATGTTAGGTATTCGGGATACCAGAGAATCATAGGCGTGCGCCAACCTGGCTGGGCTCTGCTTAGTGCGCATGCGGTTCTTTCTGGGGGATGGGCAATCTGCGTTTAATAACCCGCATCGAAGCCACACCCCCTCTGACGGAAAACTGAAATGGATGCCCGGGAACATCTGCACTCTGCTCGAATCCACTGACTCGCCTGTAGGAGCGCAATACATAACCTAGAAATGGTCTGGACTGGCTTGGCCCTATGTCGGGCGTCCTGTCCTCCCGGACGTCCCGGGCAGAGTTAGGTTCGCTTGCCTCCTTGCTTTTTTGTTTTTTTTTTTTGTATTCTATACATTCTTTGTTTCTTGTTTTGCCAGAGCAACTCGGCTTTTATTTGGACTCTTTTAATTTAGGTTTTTTGTTGATATCGGCTTCTGCTAATATTTTCTGCTTTTTGTTGCCTGATCGCGCTTATTTACTTCGCCTTAAAGAGCGATGTCACGAGACGAGTCTGCTGGACCGATGGGGGGGCACGAGAGTAAGGTTGGGAAGACACATCGATTGTCCGGTCTCGTCGTCCAGTGCCACTCAACCTTCCGAAACTTGTTTACCGCGCAAAAATTTTCTGCTTGGTTTGGCCCATCAATATTTAAAAAAAAAAACAAAAAAAAAAACCCCGAAAAAAATATAACTCTGTTAATGGCCTGCAGCAATTTCTTCCCATTCGCCCCGTCTGCTGACCTATCAGAACACTCTGCTTCCCGGGGTGCGTTCTGATTCTTTCCGTGTGGGACGACATTGCTGTTATTCTTGCACCAATTATGCATCGCCTATCTATAATTACAGCATAACAGACGAGCCCCCTGAGCAATCCCCCCTGTCCCCCGCATTCACCCACTCCAGTATCAGTTCGGCAATCCGTAAGTAGTTCGCACTCTAGCTGCGGTCGCTTACATTAAACGAGAGCCGCACAGACTGCCAGGGCGATGAGAAATTGCGGTTGGTAATTAAAATTAAAAGTTTATTTTTCGCGTGCCTCACATCGCAAAGTGATCAAGGTAGTTGTAATTAAAATTATTTTCTGTTGCTGTCACTCCACTGCATGTTTCTGTTTGTTACTCTTCTTCTACTTCATATTAGTTTTTCTTTTAAATTAAATTTAATATACCTGCAGTTTGGCTGACGCTAAATTTCTTGATTAACAATTGTAGTGGTGCGACAGGTGATTCGAATCGGGGGATTAATCACGAAAGGTGGGCTTGACTTTGTACAGCTTAAGCACGAGGAATTCCACAACTTTACAAATTTGCCTATTTTGCGAAGCTCTATTCTCATTCATAAATGTTAGCGCGAAGCAGATGTGGCGTCTTCGCGTGCTATACGACATAAATATTCAAAAAGTTGGCTTTACATCAATCGAGACAATTTATTAGGCAATAATCCAGGATTTTCGCTTCGGTTATTTCTGCTGCTACCTGCTGCATCATCAAAATCCGACATTCTGTCAATCAACAAATAATTTTAACCCGTTTGGCTTTCAGAGCGGCACCATTTCTATGCTTGTTACAAAATATAAATATGATGGATGGTTACGATCTAGTGGTTTACATATTCGCAGAATTTTCTTAGAAAACCGGATATTCAATGAAATCGAAACATTGAACTTTTATCAAGAATGCTTCAAGTTTACAAGTTGTTCCGTAAACTTCTATTTATAGCGAATTTAGTTAGAATATAGATATTAAAGTAGTGTTTCCACGAAATCATTGAATACATCGAATTACATAAGTTCACACGCAGTTAATTAATGAAATGGAAAGTAATAGTTTCTGTACTTTTTCGATTTATTTCTAAATTTCTATATTAATGTCATATATTAAAATAAGACTGTCTAATATATCAAGGATGGATATAAAATATCTTTAAGGTTCTACATAAAGTTATGGTAAAGCATTAAATTCAGTTAACGAAACTTTTCTAAAAAGTCTGTAATATATTTCTATATAATTCAATACTAATTATCTTCTTAATTACTGGTGAGGTGAGTTGCCCTTTTTCCCTTTTTTCCTCAAATAATATTTTTCTCATTATTCTTTTTGGTCTTTACTACCTTCGAACTTTTAAATACTGAAAAATAGTGCATTGCAGGTCCCTTTCGTAGAATTTTGTTTTGTTTTCCTTTAAAGAACGACTACCTAGTTCAATGAAAAGCTAAAGAGTATTTTGTTTTTAAATACAGAATATTTATCTGATGAACATTTTATCATTTTGTTCTTTCATATTTAATTTTTCTGAATTTTGCTACAGTAGAAAATTCATAGAACAATTTTGGTTCTTTCACAAAATAGTCTAATTAAAAGCCATTTACCCAAGTTTGTGTTAAAGATCCTGAGAAAAAACATATTTTGAAAAATATGTATAATGTGGCTCAATCTTAAATAATTTGCTTCTTTTATGGTAATTTTCGTACCTACTATACTTTTCTGTGATATATTTAAGTTATTTTTAACTAAATTCATTTCGCTAGTAAATATTATTTTGGATCTTTTGATATTATTTTCTAAAATCATGTGTATATACTGTTGCCACAAAATAAGATATTCATTTTTTCACAATCATTGATAAATTACACAATTTGTTTTCTATTCTGATCGGTTTGTGGCAAGTTCTAATTGATGATAAGGCTTAAGGCTTGTTTAGGCTCTGAATATTTCAATAAATAATAAATAAAAAAAAATAATGTTTTGTCGTATTTTCTTTATCATATCTAAATATAACTACTCCGACCAGCAAAACAGAAAACATTTTCTAAAATTAAACGATATTTCCTGGTTAAATAAAGAACTTGAGCAATTTTACTTGCGCATTACAATCTGAATAGTCAATACCAATTGTCTCTGATAATTTCAAGTTAATTTATTTCTGTAAAAGATGGCTGAATGATTTCTTCGTACTTTATACTTTGTTTCAAATCTCGGTAGTCCTAACAAAGTCCAATGTTTCTCTAAAGTCACTATCTATTGTGCTGTGTTAAAACATTTATTTGAGTACTTTGTACTTGAGCCATTTCTTTAATATTAGTTAAGTTATTTTAAGCATTTTAACATTTTTCCAGTCATGCCCAATATTTTAAAAATACATATCTATTAACATAAGAGTCTTAGCATTGTTGCTTTTGCTTTAACCGAAATATTACTTTCATTTCTTCAATGAAACTATCTTTCGAATAGAGGTTGATGTTTTAAAGCCGTCGGTATTTACAATGTTTGTTTACACATATTAAAATTAAATGAATTTATTTCAGGTTTATATTACTGAATTTTGAAATACAGTTGTGCCAACCCAACTAATATCAATTATGTAGTGGGTGTAAGACCAAAATTAGAAATAGTAGAAATTTATTGCTTAGGCTCTAAGTACTATACATACGCCCATTTGCTTATTTATTTATTTATTTACCATTATATCACTTTCATAAGAAGAATGGTTTGATCTTTTGTCAGGAAGAAGTTTTTTAAGAAAAATTGGACCTCTACAGTTTTTTAGCAATGGAAATTGTAAAATTAATTTGAATATTATTAACACATATTCAGTCAGTTGTCGAATATCAATAAATTTTTAAGTGTAACTTTTTAAATACTTAGTTTATGCTTACAATTAGTTGAGAAATTATAGCGCCTAAATATTACGAAAGCCTTATTAGTGGGAGAAGCATCTTATATTTAATTTTACGCATTATCCTTTGCTAACAAGTCAACGTTCATCAAGTCAATCAATAAGATACATGTCCCATACTGTAATTATTTTTCATATAATACTTAGATATTAAAAATTAAATAATTTAATAGTTCCGTCCGTCAGACAGTTTTTATGCTATGATATGTGCAATGTCCAAGTAAATGTACAAATTTCAGGTAATTTTGCACTACTTCCTATGCTTGTTCTTTTAAGTTTTCTCAATTTTTTTAAATTCTTTCAAAGACAATTGTCAAGATGGTTAAACGGTCAATTTGTTCACCTTTTTTATAAAATATAAATTTATATACATTTATAAAGTTGGTACTTGCCAAATATTAAAATACAATAAATTTATAGCTTTTTTTTCCTTTGTATTTTATTCACTGATTCACTTGCAATTTATTCAACTTACTTGAAATACAAGTTGAAAATGGCACAATCTATAAAAACTTTTCCATGCAGGTTCATATACACCTCTACGAAAACATATTCAAAAGTTGCAAGACTGTATTAGCTATAAATTAAAAATTCAACCTTCTCTTATACCACAAAGGGCAAGGGGAACGTAATGAAAATTTCAATTACTTTTGATTTTAATATATTGAGAGAAAATATTTATTGTACTTATTAATACTTTAAAAAAGGTCTGACAATATGTTACTAAACACTATCGATTCTTTAATTCTACTTTTTTGAGTAAAAGTTTAGTTTTCATTAATCTTATGTAATTTATATATGTATTATATTATATATATCGTAGGTATATAGGATAATAGACATTTAATTAAATTGTCTTGTTTCGGTTTTGGAAAATTATTAGAGAGTGTTACATTTTATCAGTTTTTGCCAATCTTCAGATTAAGGTAATCATATCGTGTTTGCCAGGATAAGACAAGAAGAAATTTAAACAATACAAATTTGCACATTTGGGTTTTAAGTAAGTAAAGTCATTTTTGATGGATATTTTATAAATTGCTCGTTAAATAAATTTCACAAAGGATCGGCACAATAGTGGGCAATATTTAGGTAAAGAAAAATATCTATTTCCAAAAACATTAGATTCTGGTCACTTGAAACGCCAGAGTCAGACCCTCCAATGGTAAACGAAAATTACGCCGTGGCTGGACTATCATCATTACCCACATTTCCATTCTTAAAGAGTTAATAAGAAAATCCGTTCTTTTTGTGGCCCAGCTAAGTGCGTTTGTGGAGTGAGAAGAATTGAATTTCTTGAAAAGGTTTCAAAAATTCCTATCTGAGGTCATTGTAAAGCCATTAACATTAACCCTTTTGCAAGCAGAGTTTCCTCCAGGTAGGATGGTGCGTCCCCGAACCATTGTAATGCACCGGTGACATTAGCGGAACAAACAGGTAGCCACCTAAGCTGTGACCAACGGACGGCATTAATGCTCTGCAAACAGGCTAATAAGAGGAAAACAATTATCTGCTACTGCTTTATGAATGCCATAAAACAAATGAAGGGTTCAAGTCGCTCCGAGAAATTGCTAGTCTCTTTTGCAGTAATGCAAAGAAGGACGAATGGTAGGACTGGGCAGTCTACAGTTAATACTAAAAGGAGGTCTTCCCTCGACCTATGGGGTGGATAATCAGGTCGCTTTCGAAGAAAAGTAGAGCGTGGTCTGGAAGGGTGTGAATGAGTAAATTTTGGTTTTGTGTCAAGAGAGCCGCTCTCCCGCCAAAAAATTTCTATTATTTGGCACCTCTAGGTCTAGAAAATTGCGACCATTGGAGTTTCTGCGATCAGTCGTTAAAATCAAAATTGGCCGGGTACCTTTCCAGATATCTTAAGCCCCCGTCTCAACAAAAGGGGCTTCACATTTATTGACATCTTTCAGAGCACGAAGAGAGTCAAGCCAAGTGTGCACCGGGGACCCTAATCTTCCGAAAAAAATTAATCCTGATTTAGTGGCCAATGGAAGCAAGCTTCTGGAATTCACCACGAACTCATCTCGTAGTGTACTGTTGTGTTAGCCCTATAAAATTTTCTAGTGTCTCTAGCTGAGTTTTTATGCGACTGATCGGAGCATTTCGAAATTCCTGAATAATTTCGCTGTAAATTTGTTCCGGATGACAAAAAAAAATATAAGAGACACGCAAAATGCAGGCAAAAATAAAATACAAAAGGTTTGATTGGGTAGGCACTCCCAGGTGACTCAGGTGAAGGCGCACCGAACACCTCCAAACCAAAAGAAATAATGATTTTTGCGGAAAGCTTTCTTAAAATAGATGAAGCAAAAGTCTGAGGCGATTTGAAGGTATTTCCGGTGAATGAAGTTCCATTCAGACATCGTCGAATAAATGTATTCGTCAAATGAAATAGTACCAATAATCAGCTTGGCTGCGAATTAAAATTAATATTTAAATGAAATTAAATTTTTTATCTATACATCTAGACATTCTCTTTCCAAATTGGTTAACTCCATCATAAAAAAGCATATGACTTGACGCATTTCATTTAAAAATTCATTTTAAAAAAGTATATAAGTTTTACGTAAAATTATTAAGATAATTCATTTCCAAAACTAAAGCATTAAGCATGTATCAGATGTTTTATTGTTAAGATGCAGAAATTTTCAAAAATGGAGTTAACTGATTTGGTCTGTGAACGGCTCATATACTCGTATACAAGTATACGAATTATAAAACGCAACGTCTGTCCGTTAGTATGCTTATCGCTTGAGAAATAAAGGGTCTTTCATTAAACACTTCCTATCTTTAAATTTAAATAAAATAAAGTGTGTGTGAGATATCATAGAAATTGTTTATTTGTTTGAAAGGCCTAAGGAATATTGCATCGTTCAAATGTCCGCCGCGGCTTCTCTAAGTGGCGCGAATCTCATATGCCGCATAAATCAGGCTGAAATTGAACGATGGCACGGGTTATGTTAGCTTTGACGGCCACTCTGGTTTCTGGTTTATTCGCATAGACCTGCGTTTTAAGAAAACCCCACAAGAAAAAGTCTAACGGGGTCAAATCGCACGATCTCGGTGGCCAGTTTACATCACCTCCATGTGGGTTCACCATGCCCTCAAATCGCTCGTGCAGAATGTCCAATGTGGCATGAGCTGTGTGGCACGTAGCGTCGTCCTGTTGAAACCACATATTGTTGGTGTCAATATCATCCAATTGAGGACAAAAGAAGTTGGTAATGATTGACCTGTAGCGCTCGTCGTTGACGGTGATGGCCTGGCCAACGTCGTTCTCAAAGAACTATGGACCGATGACGCCGCCAGTCCAAAATCCGCAACAAACAGTGACTTTTTACAATGTATTGTAAATACATGGGTTTTTAAAGAGGCAGAATTTTGGACGCAACATTTCTAATAAATAATAATATATGTGGAAATTACTCGAAAAAAACTACGACTTTGACCAGGGGCCAGGGCTCAACATTGCACTCTTTGAATTGGCCCTTCGACCTCTAACCAATTGAGCTACCCGTGACCTCGTTGTCGATGACTTTTTCTAGTAATTTTTGCTCTGATGAGAAGTGCGATCGACTGATCCCATATACATATATAATATGTATTCCGGATAGAATGCTCACGAGTTGTATTTAATACTATAGAATGAAACGTCTGTAACGGGAAGAGTACGAAAAAATCAATATTCAAAATGATATTATATAATCATTTATTATTGACATAATCGATATAATTCGGCATCGATTAGATAGTATGGTCGTATATTGTTTGAAACAATGCGGATTTTCAGTAATTAAAGGTGCAGGCATGTACTAATTGAGACCGGATTATTTTGAAGACAAATAGAGGTATGGTAAGACTACGATTTAAGATTCTCCTCCGGTGATGCGTAAGGATATCTTTTCTAGCTAAAATTAAATTGATAATTTTTTTTTCTCTACTTTCGTTTCGTTAATTTTTACCCTTAGTTTGCTCATGAATTGACTTCGATTTTCTTTATCTACTATGCATATTTGTCTATTCTTCAAGAAATGTAATTAATTATTGTCATTTTATATTTATACTAGTTGCTTTTTTTTCCTTTACAAACGCTTACTAATTATAATAACATATGTAATAAATAATGTCAGTATAAAAAGCCTATGTATAAACATTTTTAATCATAAAAATATTATTTTATTGAATAGTTAGAGAGAAACGTATGATATTTATATTTAATTTTTAGTATTTCCGTTATAGTCGGCTTGTCTAGGAATGAAGTTTTGAAATTTGAAGGCCTATTCTTAGGTGTTTTATTTAATTTACAAATCGCGTATTAAGTTTATCACTTTTTACTTTTAGATTTTGCTTCTCTATTCTTAGATTGCTAACAAAAAAGAAAAAATTACTGGGTTTTATCTATGAAGGTAGAAGCTGCTTATTGGCACCAAAATATTTATGCAAATAGTCCAGGATAAAGTTATTAACAATTAGTTATATTTAAAAGTCTTATTATTTCTGGAAACTTATACTGCCTTTATTGTCGTTTCCTAATATAAAATTCAAAATTATTTTATCCAAACAGTTAGTTAGTTAGCCAATAGAATAAAAACGTTTTAATCATTTGCTCGATAGGATGTTTTAATTACATTTTACATTAAATGGCCATCGGACTTTTTGGTGTGCTTTAAATTTCTTGCTGGCCAATAAGATGGCACTAAGCAATTAAATGAAAAAGACAGCGGAGAGCTGTGCTCAAAGGAGTCAGAGTTTTATCCCTCGTAAAGTTATGCATTATGGGTGCGGTGATATCCGATATAATTTCATATGCCTCCGAAATCACCTTGAAATTCCTCGGAGGTGTCACAGTCGGGCCTGTTCTACAAGTTCTCCCCCATCTCCGGTTGTAGCCGATATCAAAAGGCATAGACGACGATCGCAGCACAGAATCATAAAATTCGGACAATGTGATTAACCTCGTCCGGGATTAGGCTACCGGGCATGCTCGCTGCGCTTAATTACAACAAATCATTGATGCCGAAGAACGGCCAGCACCAAAAGCAGTCGCGACTCGAGTCCGCGGCTCGCATCCAGAAGCGGACAAAATTCGGTAGAGAAATTATTTATGAGCATAAATTATGATCATTTGTTGCTGCGTTCGGATGTCATTTTTCGGGCTGATAAATAGCCCGCAGTGGCTCAAAGCTGTGCCGCCTCTTTTCAATACCTTCGAGGTGCCTCAAGGTACGAAGGCCGTGCGGTGCTGCTGTGAGAACGCATGTAACCGAACCGTGTTCTTTATGATCATGTTGGGCTAATCAAGAAGCATCGCCGGCGGGGGGATCGGTCCGAGCCGCACGGCTTATGATGTGTTACGAAACCGTTCCGCAATTGCAGGTACAAATTAGATGAACTTGTCATCCCAACGCCCTATGCCTTTTTTTGCGGGTCCAATGGGCCTCACCCGCGGCAAAACAACGCTTCTAAGCTAAAATTATTCCTCAAAGAATGCATTGCTTCCAGACCAGCTGCTCTCCAATTTTCCCAGAGTTCTGGACCTAGTTTAAATGAAGTGCGGCGAATTGCCCTTTGTCGAAAATCGGGAGCAGTCACAACAATTTCGTACGTAAACGACGCACAAAGCAAATAATAAGACCCCTGCTGCAGGTTTCAGAGCAGCCCTGTCCATGCGGTATACTCTCGCTGGTAAACCCTCTTCCCACACACTCTGCCGCGGTAGCAAATTTTCTTTCGATAAGAAATTTGTCGGGTCCGCAGAAAATAATGGAAAATCCTCATCTTGCGCTTCCGCTTCCGTACCTGCGTTCGATTGGCAACGGATGTACCTGTTTGATTGCTCTTGGGAGATGTTCGGGAACGGTCATAAATTTTCACAATTTTGACGGAGCTTCCCCGGTTGCTCCTTTCGGGGTGGGATAGGAGCTCATTTTCCGCACCCAAATCCGAAGGGAAGATATTCGTACCTGTTTCATGTAAGATGTAATTGGGTGATATGCACAGCGACGATATATTTTGATTTAATGACTCCCAAAAGGCATTGCAGGATCCAATTCGCTGCTAGAGCAAAATTTAAATTTAGAAATTTTCATTCTATAGACATCGAAGTTCGTTTCCCAAAAGTATTCTATACATATGTTGTATACGATAGAAGTAATATTTCCTAAACAGACTTTGAGATCAGCATCCTACACATACTAAGGTAGAATAATCTTGTTGAACGAGTAAATATATTTGATGATTTTTGGTTCTTTCAATAAAACCTTTGTAATTGAAATTATATCGCATACCACCGTCAGAAGATCCACAAAATATAAATTAGTTTTGAGATATTCATATTTGATAGAACACTTTAATAGAATTTTCAAGGAAGTATCTTCTGTTTTAATAATTTCATTATTCTTAATAACTTTGTTTATAAATTTCGAAAGCAGTTTTTTAAGGGAACTTAGAAATAACATTAAACAGTTTATAAAGCGATGTTTGTGCTTTAAAAAAAACTAAATTGATTATTTTTAACTATAGTACCTTTAAAATACTAGTTTTATGTATTGCGTGTAAGAAAATCACTCATTTCTGGTGAAATTGCTAACATATTAAAAGGAAAATCTTCAGTAAATATCGAAATCATTTTATAAAAGGAAAATATTCAGTTAATAAATATTTGATAGGAACATTCATCATTGAACATTTGTAAAGTATTATCTTTTTATACTTTTGCAGTGTTTAAGTTAAAACTAATCACTAACTGTTAATTGGTAGTAGTAGTTGAAACATGAATTTATATTACAGATGTTTTATTTCTAAAGCATGTGCTAAATCGGTTAAAGTATGTCTTTGCCTCGACCTTAACTAATGATTAACAACCCATTTGACCCTCTTATGGGTTGAGTTTTGAAAATAATTTTACCGATTGTTTAATTATTATTTTTAATATTATAAAATATTAAATCCAATGTTTCACGAAGTTAAATGCAATCTGTTTTATATTTGAATGCAAATTTTGCATTGAATTAATTTTTTTGAGTCGTTACCCATTACAAGATTTTAGATTTCAAAAACTTATATAAAATTGCCATAATTTTTATGCATTTCAAATTTTGAACTAAAAAGTAAATTGTATTTTTAATGGAATATTTATTCTGAAAATTTAATATGAATCACATCAAATTGTGAAGTTAAAACCGATAATATTCATACATTTCTAAAAATTACGAGCTTGAATTGAATTTTTTAACTTTAACATCACAGCATATAGATAGGTACATCAGAAATTTATAAATAAATAATCCTTTTTTGTTATACAACACCCCAACGATTTTTTAGATATAATTAGATGCCATAAAAATTGAAACAAGGTTGTGAAACCACCGTCTTCAAAAAAATATACTTAATATATACATACATATTTTTTAAAATATTTGTTCTTAATTGAAGTTTGTGCATATTCTTTTGGAAAAATAATACAGGTCTATAATTTGTTGCTACGGTAGTTTATTCCAATTAGTTAGTAGGTAAAACAATACAAAAGGTTATAATTTAAATTTAATTATGAAACGTTATACGTTTTCCTAGGAGATGACAAAGAGGTTCAAGTGGAGGTTTGAATTTTTAGATATTAAAAAAATGCTATAGAGATTGGTTCACATATCCCAAAAAGGAATCAGCCTTTCAAATAACACGCTTCTTAGATAAATCTTTATATTTTACTTATTTTTCAAATACAGCTAAAACTCAACAGAAAAAGTTCAATAAAAATAAAAAAATTTGTTGGCAAGTCTAATTGTTTTGGAATTATGAAAAAGTCTAAATACGGAATTTCGATAATTGCTTTTTTTCTTAATTATAATGCCGTTTAAAAATATTTTAACTATTATTTATAGAAAATAAATAGTAAAAGTTTCACAGGAGTCACTAAATTTTTTATAAGGGTCTCACAGTTTAGCGAAGAACTTTGATCTTCATCAAGTCTATACGATTTTTAAGAGAGTTATACTGTTTTTGAAGAAAGAAGTTATACTCTTTTTGAGAAAGAAGATTTTACTTGAGAATTTTCGTGCGACTCTTAGTAAAATAACATACCTCAGTTATACAAAAGCAGTACAATTTATATGATATTTTTGCCGCAAAAACAATTATAATTATAATTAATTAATTATAATGTTCTGGTACGAACCTCGATGAATATGGGTAGATAGGCATAGAGGACATAAAATAAAATTAAAAAAATAGACAATATTTTGAGTAATGAAATATGCCGGGGATGGCTGGGGGCAGGAAGTGGACTCCATAAAAATTGATTTCAAAAGACCTCGATCTTTAGAAATAATTTGGAAGGCGAGGGAACAATTCAGCGGTGGCACCTTCAAGAAATCTAGCCAGGGACCGGGACGGCCTATAAAGGTTCCCATAAAGGTGCAACTAAACGAGTTGATTGCATTCGGGATCAATAAAGACTACATTGGAAGAGATGTGTGAGGTCAACTAGCACCTTTTTTATTCACTCGGACTCGCAGCTAAAAAGCCGTTAAAGCTGAAGCTACCGGCGATTGAGCAGGTTTCCTTCCTTTGATTGTTATAGGTACCCCTCAAGGTAAAAATAGTGAAAGTTCATGAAATTGATATGACGGTTCTTTCACGGCTCGTTGAGTAGCTGCTTCCATTCACGAAACGACAAGACCTGGACGGGTCGGCGGGATTCGTTGACCTTTAAATATGTGGAAAATTCATTCGAAGGATAGTTCCTTTTGTGTAATTGAAATGGTAGTATTTATGACTCCCTGGAGCAACCACAATGGAAATATTTATGGGATAGACAAGTCAGGTGTACTTTGCACAGGGAGGATCTCCTTTTTAATTTCGTCCCATATCCTATCGTTTAGTGACATTACCTTTTCCGCCTTCATAGGGCAGCCCAAGAGCATTCCCGACATAATTTGTTAATGAAGAGCCTATTTTCAAAAAAAGAGGTAAGCTGCAATTTATCTTTGAAGATAATGATGACCACAAGTTTTTTACGATGTGCCAAAGAGACTTGGTTATTTCATGTCCTGATGAATAATGAGACCGGTTTTTCGATAGTAAATAACTTTGTAATACGATGAGAATTTTTCTTTTAATTTTAACTAGGAATATCTATCTGTTTCAAAACTAATCTTCAGATTCCATGATTTGAGAAATGAAAGAAACGATGTTTGTTTTCAATGTATATACTTTTAAAAAAAAGTTGCAAAATTTACACTATAATATTTTATGAAATTTGAATTTATAAGTTCTTTAGTTGGTGGGATAAATAAATAAACTCCGATCAATTTGCATGGATTTTGAATACAGTGTTTTATATGCGATTACCTCTGTCCCCTAACAAATTTATCAATATATTTAAAAAAGATCATATTATAAAAACGAAAACAAAAATACTATATTAAAAAAGACACAAAAAACATATATTTAATGTTATATTAAATTCATTAATATACACTGGGATCAACAAGTATTAGTAAATTTAAAAAAACAACTGGGTTTGTTCCGTTTTTCTACTGGAAAAGTAGATTAAATTGTGGCACCTAAAATAACAAGTTACTTCAACAAAACCCTAAAACCGGATTATTTTCAAAAACAAAAATGGATTTACTAATTTTAACTTGATAATAACAGCACCACTGGTTAATATCTGGTAATTCAATATCCAATTGGACAATTTCGGTTATCCCAATTCCAGAAAACTTATTTTAAACGTCGGTATATTAATCAAAGATATAACTTAATTTATAATTCAAACAAAACCTTGTTGATTTGCTCAGTAAATTAACAAAATTAATTTGTTTATTATAACCAAAAGCACGGTATGCTGAAAACATTGTAAACCTGACTTTTGGTTCCTTTTACTAGCATTTTGTTTCAGTAATAGTATCAACTATAACGACATAATTAAAAGTCCTTTTCGACTTTTTGTTCCAGAATTATAATACACAATACACCCACTTAACAAACAAATGCTATAAATTACAAAATTATTCAGAAATTTCGTATTATTATTTATTTAAGAAGATTCCATTAATAAAATTTCATTAAAAGCAAATTTAGAAATTTTAACCATTTTGGATGTGTCTAACTCCAAAAAAAGGATTAAGATTAATTTATTAATAATTCATAATAGATACTCTCATACTCAAATAATACTTTGTGCTGGGTACCTAACCAGGGTATGAAAGTTTTGATTTTCCACATAAAAAAATCCTAATTATAATACTATTGCACTGTGCAAAAATGAATCAAGCAAAACATCAAATCAAAATATAAAATAATGTTTATTGTATTTCTGCACTGTAAGGCTGGTGGTTAACTAAAAGTTTTTTGGTATTAAATTCCTCGATTATTGATAATAACGAAAAATTCAGATTATATGCAATAATCTATGTATATAGTGCATAAATGGATATTCTTTCATTATATACTTTAAGAATTGATTTATTGGAGTATTTAATTACAGCATTTAAGCAGCTAAAGCTGCCAAAAGCATTATAAATGAGATACTCCTATAAATTATCTATGTACGCCGTCTTAGTGTAATTAATCAAAAGACCTCGGCCTTTTGTACAATAAAAGGAAATCACTTTTTTTTTCTCAATGTGCAAATACAGTAAAAAATTTAATTTATGCTTTTGTTGAGCAAATATTCAAATTACGCCAAAGTGTTGCTATTTTGTTACTTTTCATTCCTTTACGGTTTAAAAGTTCAATATCCAGTCACAAAATCTTATAAAAACTGCAAAAAAAAAACACATATAAATAACAGTATCGTACTAAATTGAATACTCCGGAGCTAAATTTTTCTGCATGCTCCCGTTTGAATATATTTATGAATATGAAAAGGATTAATAGGGCGACGAATGATCAGTAAGTGATTCAATTTCTTGCTTATATTAGTAGATCTGTAAAATTTCAAACTTAAAGTAATCAATAAGCAGCTAAGAATTGGAAAGTAGTAGCTAAGAATATTAGGCATACTTTTGGGTTAAACTTCGATTTTGTTTGCAGATTATAAAATAGGTATTTTTAAAATATCATTTAAAAATAAAGGTTCATCATATAACTTTATAACGCTTCTGAACGCCTATGTAAGTCTTAATCTAGGAATGTCGAATACAACTTATCTCTATAGGCCTTTTTACATATTTTGACGAACAAATTTATCATGATTGTGCGTTTTCCACATGTTTTGTTCCCCATCTATTGTATGAAATAATCAGTTTATGAAAAAAAGTAACATTAACATTAACATTACTGAATAAATTGTTATTTGTTAATGATTTTTGAACAAGTAATATCTAAAAAAAATTTTTTAAAAAAATTCTTTTTTTTATTGTTATAAATGATTTATAAGTTAAAATTGAAAAAGTTAGACAAGTACAATGATTTTAGTGATGCGTGGGTGGAAATAAGGGATGCGGGGGTGGATTCGCTCGGAAAACACCACTAACTTGTATTGTCACCGAAGTTATACATGTTCGCCAAATTTCATTGAGTTTGGTAAAGTCTAAGTATAAAAATTTTGCATTGCAAGATTTGACGACTCGTAGTGTAAGTTAAATAAAAGAATTTAAAAATGGCCAATGGTATTTTTGAAATCCAATTTTTCTCTAAAACGTTATGTGATGGAGCATTTTCATTTACGGGCTAATTTGCCAATTATTTGAAGATAATGTTATCATAATTATAATAATTCACATAGTCCACAGTTGCATTTCTATTGGGAGTTCCATTTTATAGATTCAGATAGTGAAAGTTTTGGGTATCGGAAAAATAAAACATTTAATTATATGTCTTTATATTTATTGCAGTTAATAGTTTCCAATTATACTGGGATGCGCTTGACCGAAAGTATTTTTAGAATATAAATTGAGAATAATCAAACTTAGGCGTCATGCTTCCGAGTAAATTTAACAAGGATCGTTTATGGAGCTTTTTATATTTTTAGTACTAGTGAAAGAGGAATTTTACGAAAAAAAATTCCTTATCGTGAACTCTGATGGCTTAGCCAGGGCCTCGAATGGCTTAGCTGGCTGAGCGGTTTTGCTGTGATGTACAAAGTGTACCATTCCGAGGTTGTGGATTCGATTTCCATATGAAAAATCTGGTTAAAAAGTAAGAAACACCGAAAGTTGCCATATAGGCTTAGTTCCAGAGTGCACGAAAAAAAAGGTAGCAATTTGAGAATTAAATTCTAAATTGTAAAAATAAAATAAAATATAAAAATTGTAAAGAATCTATTGTCACATGTTGGAACACTTATTTTATGAATCATCTTGTATAAAAGACCTGCACAAAAAAATTGAAAATCTAAACTATCAAGGACAATATTTTTCTGATAAGCGCCTTCAATAACAGGTATTAAATATTATTTAAGTGTGTAAAAGGGGGATGATCTAGACCATTATGAAAACAAAAAATATTTTACAAGTATAAGCGGTATGAAAATCAATCAAGATTCCAAAATTAATATATTTTTAAATTATTAAAAGTGCTATAAAGATATGGTATAAGCTATTAGAAGGTGAAAACTAAATTTAACAGAGGGGAGATGTAGTTAATTATTTATGGAAAATATTTAGTTCTCCTATTTTTGGGTACCGATTTCGCGTTTTGTTTCAAGAGGGGCTGGACGGTTCAAACCTAAGATCAGCTAAGCTAGTTGTTTTTTCTTTGAGTAATTTTTGTTATTTGTCGTGTTTTTATGACTTTTTAAAATTAAATTTTGTTCGGTAAAATTGGCAATTCAGACCACTATGCTTTGAGTGCAGCGCAAATATGCTGGTCTGGCACTGTACGCTCTCAGCCCCACCGACAGTGGCTGCGCTGAAAAGATGGCGAAATCTTTTCCACCCCGGGAGGGATGAAAGTATCATTCACACGAGATTAGGACGTTAATACCTTCTGAAAGAGACTTCCGTTTTTATACGCCCAATCAAAATAGGGTCGACAGCGCTTCAAAGGAAACTCGTCCTCGTGATATGGTCCCGAAGCGGCTTCAATTGCGATTGCAGTCGCCCTCCGCAGGCCCTTGATACACTTTTCGAAATTAATTTCTCTTTTTAGGATCGTCACGACCTCGTTGAGGCTGTATTGTATGCTTGTGCTATAGTCGCCCTTATCAGGGGATGACGATGATGTCAGATCCCAGGACACAACAGAGCCAGGTGCCTCGCACCTCGCTCACTTTCGTCTGGACCGGGATCCTCCAGAGCTGACCTTGATTGACAGTCAATTTCCCGCCTCCATTGTGCCCGGCCAGAGTCCGTTGTGAGCCGCTCTAAAGAAACAAACAAGGCCCACGCTGGGATAGGTCCTGCGGCATCACTGTTGACACCTTCGGGAATTCCTTCATAGAAAAACGAAAAATTCCTGGCATTCGTGGCGATATCTCCATCGAACTTGTCCATCAAAGTGCCTGGGAACCCGTTCGGTACGTTCACATGTTTCGGGATAAATCAGAGCTCCCCTGGCCCCCATGAACCGAATGTCTTCGAATTGAAATTACAATTTCTAGAAATTGATTTGCACGAGAAATGTGGAGTCGACGATTTAATTTTGCCTATTTCCTGGGATTAAGAAGCTCGTCAAGGTTCGAGCAAGAAGTTGTGGTGGCTAACCGAATAACAGAAGAGGCTCATAAATTTGTGGGCTATAATCGATACAAGAAGATGAAGTGAGGTCCGAGCATATAAAAAGGCGAATAAACCGTGCCTGGCTCAAAGAGACCCATTTCGGATTATTTAAGTTTCACTGGACTGCCGCGGATGGTCCTCCGGTTGGTCATAAACTGCTCCGTCGCTAAGATCTTCCGAGAGCCGGCACTGTCCAGAATTATTCGACTTGCTTCATAAATTATCTTACGGAATGTGCCGCTAAAGTGCTTCTGTGCTGCTGCTCATTTGTCCCATCGTGCGTTGAGCATAGACGAATCGTTGCGTCCCGGCTACCAGGGCTATCACCGTCTTTTGAGACGCTGGTGGCGTGTGGTCTTTATGCTCTTTTTCTTTTCCAGACTTTCCTCCAAGAACGACTGCAGGCCCTGTGGATACGGCTGCCCCCATGCCTGCGGTCTCTACGGTCAATTGCCTCCTTATGAGGGAAGATTTCAGGGCTATAGCTATCAATGAAGGTATCAATTTGACCAGTTATGCAACATCGTTTTACGGAAAGGGGTGAATAGGAAATTTATACACTCCATGCAAATTCAGCTCCACTGAGGCGTTCAAATGTGCCGCATAGTCGAACCCGGTGAACGAAATGGGATCTTTCAAACAATTGATTTTTTATAGTAGGGCAATGAGAATGTTCTCCGTAAAAAGTGTAACATTCATCGATCCGATTTATTCCTTGATTAATAGAGTCAAATACTTAAAAATTTCTTAATGAAAGGATGTAAACAAAATATTTCTACGGAAATACGAAGAATCGAATTTATATTTAATAGGACTGCTGGAAAAATTAGGGTTTTGCTTTTTAATAATACAAGTTTGAATATTTCAGATGGGTATAAAAAGATATTTCAGGTTTGAATTGAAATGAGAAAACAGAACTATCTTATTTATCTTACTACAAAAAACCAAAAACGAGAGTACACTGCAAATTAAACTCACTTATGTGTATTATTTTAGTGTAGTTTCTTTTTTTGTGCTAATACTAAGATAATTAACAGTAATTAGCAGGGATAAAATTAATGATATAACTCGTTGTGCTTGAAAGAATCTTTACCGTTTTTATTTATTTATTTATTTAATTTGTCATCTGCGATAGTGAACTTAACTTTCGTGAACACATTGACAGTGTGATTGCCAGAGCCAACTCCGCGCTAGGCTTCGTTAAGCGGTGGTCTAAGGAGTTCCTTAACCCATACGTCGCCAAATCCCTCTTTGTTACCTTCGTTAGGCCTCTCCTGGAATACGCTAGCCAAGTTTGGACTCCTTACCAATCTACTAGCATCAACAGGATTGAGTCTGTACAACGCAGGTTCCTTCGTTTTGCTCTACGTGAGCTCCCCTGGTCTGACCCTCAAAATCTTCCGCCCTATAATAACCGCCTTCGGCTTATTAACTTGCAGCCTCTATGGAAGCGGCGGGACCTTGCCGATATCACATTAATTCATCAACTGCTAATCGGCGAGATTGACTGTCCTTCTCTACTTGAGCGGATCCCCATTTACACCAATCCCCGTAACCTCCGCTCGGCCCCTCTCTTTCGCCCGCCCTACCATCGAACCAACTACGGTCTTTCTGAGCCCCTCACTAGAATGCTTCGAAGAGCCAACTCCTTCCCTTCCTTCGATTTTCACCTGAGCAAAAATTCTCTCAGGCACCACCTAAATAGTCTCCCCTAATCTGCCTTGTCCTTTAATTTTAGTCTCTTAGGTTAGCGCTAGTCTTAAGTTCATTTAATTGTACGTAGCTTGTATTAAGCGTTAAATAAATAAATTTACCGTTTTTACTTAATTTTAGCAATTATTTTGCTGAGTGATATGTTTTAGCATTCATAGTTTAGTGTAAATCATCCACATATGTTTCTAGTCCATATAGTTGAATTTATATTTCAGTTATTTGCGGTGTTCACAGTGGGTTCTTTTAAATCTATGTTTAGCCAGCTAGCCACTCAAGTGGCCAAAATTGTTACACGAAACACTTTCTAGAAGCCTCTACACCCCTTACAATATTTTCACGTTTGATCTAGGTTCATACTTTAATTATGGGGTCAGGATCTTACCACATTTAACAAAATATTAAAATATTATTAATAATGTTCAACATCATCAAAAATAATAATTATTAGATTTATCGATGGTGACAAGCACGCATTTATCGCATAAAATCACGCAAGAATGACTATTTTATGGAATTTGTTTAGTTCGATTGGTAAAGTTGCTACTTTCATACTTAAAGGCTTTTTTCAGCAGCTCTAGACCTTTCAGACTTTGAACCTAACATATTTTCCAAAAATTGTTGTTTACCATATTTTGACTATTCATAAAAAATTATTAAAAGATAACAGATTGCCGGTAATTTTACTCAGCGATTTAATTGAAATGCGAAAAGCGGTTGCATTGAAATGCGAAAAGCTTTAAAACTTTTCGTAACATTTCGTGAAATTGACTTTACAAACTGATTTTTTATATAATAAATTGTGAATAAAGATAGATATAATCCTTACAGATGTACGCTTTTAAAAAATTCTTTCACCAAATGTTTCAAAAGGAATTAGTGGTATTTTATATTCCTAAATTAGGATTCAGTTTTCTTAATTGTTTCCACAGAACTTGATACTAGAAGAAATATACTCCGGCGATATATTTCTTCAACAAGATGAAGCTTTGTTTCATAGAGCACGTAAAAACATTAAGTTGAGATATTAATATAGCTTTTCAGGTAGAATAATTTCACATAAACTGGCCGTGATACTTGAAAAGTAAAGTCTATGTGGAAAGAATGTATGAGAAAGTAATCAAAAATAATGAAAATGGTATCAAAAACTATTTATTTTATGTGTTTTATTTAAAAAAAATAAATAAATTCAACTTCAATTTCGAAAGACCCTGTATTTTAAAATGTTATGAAGAAAATAGGTTTTTGGACCATTGTTCCTCAAGGGAGAGTCCATTTCGCAAAAATTTGGCTACAGTCTTCTACGATATTTCTGGCGGCCTCGCATATGCGAATAATTCCGCCCACAGGAATCGACCAGACAATGTCTGTCGAGCGGTCTAATCCAGTGTGTTGTGAGATTGTAATTAAATCAATCAAGATGTAATATCAGCGCGGTGACACTTGACACTCGTCCCAGCGCGGACGAATCAATCGAGGGAAATGAAATTCGGTCAGCGTAAAAAAGCAATTAACTGTCAGGTGACAATCAAAGGCAATTGTGGTCACGGCAAAACATGCAGCGACAGCTGATCGGGCCAAGTTATTTGCTTCAGTCCATTTAACACGTCTTTGACACTAATCTCCGGCCGATGAAACTAAATTCCGCGTCTCCACCGCACTTCTAATCTCGCGGCATGGCCGGACCTCTTTCCAGCCCTACTATGGCATTCCTTTACGATCTGGTCTCAGATAGCCGCGATGCTGTAGCTGAAGGCAAGTCCTCGGCGAGAGTCTCGCGTTTATCTTCGCATCTTAATCTCAGAACCCAATCAAACTGAATATTGCTCTGCCGTCTGTCATGCCTCCGCGCTAGCCCCGCCGTATATTGGCGGTGTCACCCGTCGTTTGTTACAATTTGTACCTCGGGGTCTGATTTGACCGGAAACGTCACTTTTGTTTGAGGGGCGAAAACGGAGCCTGGATCATGCCTTTGGACTCTGGTAGACGCAAAAAGGATCGCCGAAGCAATTACAAAATCGAATTCCTCCTGCGTAGGCACTATGCTTCCCGTGATTTTCTTTGTTTCTTCTTTTTAGTTAGATTTCATAAGAAATATTACCTATTGAATCTTACCTCTGGAGAAAATATAACATACGTATATGATCCAAATATTGACAGGATCCAAACGGATCCGAGCTCATCCAAATATATTTTTGGATATAACTTATGGTGATATAATATCTAAGCATATATTGTATGTATTTCAATATGCGCTTATAATAATTATATCTATTAATCAAGAGTATAATTCGTAACCGAATTACTATGTCTATTTGCCCATGAGTATATCTACTTAGATAAAGCAATAGATATTGTGTTTACAGTAAACTCTAGGGAATGTCCGATGATTTTGGTCCAATCTTGTGGACACGAAAGTGGTGGTATTTCTTGATCAATTTTTAAGGAAAGTCAATCTGTAAAAAATCGTTAAGACCTGATATTTGTTATATTTCTTCATTTCTATCGATCACATTTGTATGTATGTTATTTACAGATTACAGTATAACACATATTTACAGAAACGGTTTTTAAAAAACCATAACTAAGGTGTAAACAAAACTCCAGCTGACTAGGATTTTTTAAGAAGACAAAAGGCCAATATTATTGGGTTACTAGGTTTAATGCGATGATTTATTGAATGTATTGTAAATTTATTCCTAGCACCCTGTTGTAAGTCAGCCTCCGTAGCGGAAAATGGGAATCCAGAATTACGGGATTGATATATACACATATGTTTTATAAGTGGCCAATCCACCCTTATAAATGTTGTGAACGATAAGTTAGAAAAAAGTTTGCTAAAATTGGTTGGATTGATTTGATTTGATCTAAGTTTTGCTTTGAATTCATAGCGTGATTACTTTATAACAATAAGGAGTTTTTGGTACAATCTGCATTATTTTCCTAAGCCATATCAATTTTTTTTTTTGAATTTTCTTATTTATTTGATTTATGTATGAATTAGACCATAGGTTTCTAGCATAAAATACATTAAATTCTTAAAACTAAATTGTTGATAACACCCTTGCCCGTGCTACGATGTTATGTTTAGTTCACTGTTTCGCTGCTGCTTAGACCTTGCTGGTGCTGTTGGTGTTGTTTATTTATTTCTTTTTTATAGAGCGTCGATAGTCTTTATAGAACTGCTGTTGTTAAGATCAGGAGTAACAGTTCGATCTTCCCCGGATTTACGTCGACTGGTTTAACAATGATCGAATTTATGATCGCCCCTGTGTTGGCCATTTGTTTCATTTGTTTATGCCCCATTATGACTGCCGGGAGGTGCAGTTGAGCGCTCTATTTGCATCTTATCGATTGATTCGATACAAATAAGATATTAAAATAAGAAATAATATATTCAATATTTGTAAAAAGTTTTTTCGATATATGTATGAATTTTTGTATAGTATCATCGAAAGGAGAAAGATGAAGTAGGTAAATAACAATGACAATCTACTTACCCCATCTTGCTCCTTCGGGTAATTCCACTCGAAAATTAAATTGTAGTAATTCCTTCAGTTTTAGAATGGTGAGAAATTGTGTTTACAAAATCATAATTCTAAACAAACAACTTAAAATATGGTCTTATTATAGCATTTAATGAAAAGACTGACAAAGGTTTTACCAATAAAACTTTAGTTTCCTTTATACTAAAGAAATAAGTTTAACAAATTTGGAAGGGAGGTTTTAGGGTTTGAACTCCTATATATAGGCCTTGCGATTAATGAAGTAATGTATCTATGCATACTAAGAGTAAAATTTCAGAACTATACTATCTATATAAACTATATTTAGATCCTTTATATCCCGAGTTCGGAGCAATATATTAATTTTATTTTATTTTAGTCCCGGAGACTTAGTTTAGGAAGCAGAAGCTTTAATATCGCCCCGTAAATTTTCCCACAGAAGACATTCTCAAAATTTGATTTACAATTTAACACGTTGACGTAAATGAGTCTATAGACGTCCATTCAGCTTATAAAGCATGTAGTTCAATTAAAATCATGAGCGTCAACGTGCTAATAGGTTTAAATTGATTTAGATCCCTTAGAACTGTTTTAAGGATCTATAGTTCTAAAATTGGAATTTAATTTCTAGCGGCGACCAAACAACAAAAGATTTTGGGATCAATGGTCTCTAAACGGAACTAAATGGAACTAAATGGAAGAACTATTTTAAATTTATTTCTGTTAAAGTTTTAGCAGTCATATACCCTAGGATGAAATTGATTGAGAAAATAAATTGTAGTCAAGATGGCCATGCAGGTGAGTTTTTATTCTTTAATTAAATATTGAAGATAATGTATGAAAAAGTTTTGTATTGATCGGCATAATGGTTTTTGTTTTATCACATGCATCAACTGAAGCACCATCTCTTTGAGACAACGTTTTAGTTTATTTAAAAGAAAATCAATACTGTAATATTATAAAAGAGAATAATTATCTATAGTAAATTTTTATCTTCTTCATTACAAAAGGAATATTCCTAAGTAATATATATTTTCCATACCTCTAGACCAGAATAACCCTTTCATTTACTTCTGCTTAGCTCTACAGCTCTTGCTATGAGCCTCAAACTCCTCTTGAATTATATTTTTACTGCAACTTTGTGGTTTCGTTTTTTATAAATAATAAATCTATTACGAGCTGAATAATATAAGTTTACGGGTAACTAGTCTCGGTCTCTAGTATAAAATACGAAAGTTTTATATTCTTTTCATATACACGTTGAATTTTATTTATTTCTGTTGAGTGTGATTTTTTGATAACATGTTATAATGAAAATTTCCGCTAATATGGTATAAAAATAAATGTAATCTCTCTATAATATATTCATATTAAGAATTTTATTTCAAATCGAACTCCACAATATCCTAGAAGGTAGAAGTAGTAAAGTACGTATTTTGCTCCTATTTACAGCCTAAAATTGGAAAAAATTGCTAGTATCTGCCATTTTTAGACGTAAAATCAAAGCTAATTTGTATTGATTTTACGCCTACTTTACTCCTACAAAAGTAAGGAGTTCAAGAATTAAACAAGGACTAAAATTTCAACTTGGGATATCTTATAGATTCTGATATGAAATAGCATATGAAAAAAGGAAAGTTTCCTTAGTTACTAGGTATCGATTAACTAACTTTTATTATTCTACTACTATTAGTCCCAATTTCCTCATTCCAATTTTTTATTTGAATTCATCCATTACCAGATTTAGTAATATTTTGATTTTCTGCTGAGTAGCTTAGCATGCGGCGGTACATATATATATTTATGACCTAGCCTAGCCCTCGGAGATAAGTTATAAAGTAAGAGCTCAAAATTCTACTGAAATCCTTATTCGTCACTGCGGTTTTTAGTAGAAGGCATTCCTTCACCCCAGCAGGCCCACCCAGGGCAGACCTTCTTGACGAATTTTGAAAATAGTCCGTGCATGACGAGGGCATAATGAGCTTTAGCTTGTAATTGAGCTCATACGCATTGACCTCTAGAACGCAAACTGGGTGCGTTCTAAGCTGGCTTAAGTGCACATCCGTAGGCCACCCTTCTCCGAGTGCGTTATTTTCATCACCTATACTGTCACTCATAAACAAATCTTAGGCTGGGCCGGGCCGGGAGCGTATATCACTTCCACCCTACATTAATCTGGAATCCTGCCAGGATCAGGAGACCGGGCTTAATCTTGCACACTTGAGTAATAAATCGGCATTGTCCCATAATAACGCCAAACAAAAACGCGACGATGCTAATCCTTTCCGCAAAGTGTTTCTGTCCCACGCGCCCAGCTCGCGCTATTTTTCGCTGCTCCATTCACGGAGCCTCGACGGGCGCAATTATTTCACGTCGCAGGATTCCAGCTTATTTCGGTAATTTAAAAGTTGTTAGTTGTTTCTTGCGTTTCACGAAAATTACCGCCTAACATGTGGCCTTAATCCTCGATGATTAGGAAGATTTATGCCCCCAGCACGAATGAGCTTTAGCTCAATTGTCTTCGTGAAGTGCGCAAATACCTGAGCATTTGTCCGCGCCCAAAGATAGTGCCCGACCGAGCCCTTGATATTTAATTTTGTTTTTAAAAGGGCACAGGTAGAGCGAACAAGTGCACAATTGCCCGACCACAAGTTCGTTACACGCGTTTTCTAATTGAACCCTAAAGGGGGCGGCCGGGTTCTCAATTGGCACGTATTTGGCGAAAGGCTTAGCTCCTTTCACCAGTTGTCTTATCGAGCGACCTGGTGTGTTCCAGCTAACCTCGCTCCCAACAGGATCGGATGAATCCTGTTGAGTGTCGAAGAATTTTTAAGTCGTGCTCAGATTAGGAGCGTAAGTAGCTTCGAGGGAATTCCTGGATCTATGAAAGGAGCAGTGCAAAGGCGATTACGTTGTAAAATTATCTGGTGTTATCCTTGTTTGCAAATTTACTGGAAAATTGCTGGGGTGTTTAATCGTGTGCAGGTCAAGTCCCGATGATGTCGTCGGAGGTGCGGCGTAAAGTAAACGAATGACACCGTTAATGCTCCGAAAAAGACATAGCCTCATCCGGGGATACTGAGGCTGGATGGTTCTACCGTTTGGACATTATCCTCGTATTTGTATAAGAGTGCGGTTTGGTTTGATCGCCTTAATAAAGGCTATGCGATTTAAAGTACTTAATTATCTGAGAATCAACAGGTTCACATTCAGTCAAGTAGAAAGTATGTCACCTACAGATGTTTTAGAGGAAGGTTTGGTCATTTTCAGTCCAATTTTGCTTCTAGATTAAAAAATTGCAATATTAACGTAATAAAATAATTAATATTTGAAATAAATTTCTTTTAATTCACTTTATGGTTAGTTGGTTGATTTAAATCGTGATCCAACAATCTAGTCAGAGTGTGCAATGCCTAGAGGCCACACAATCCCAGAATTTAGTTACTACTGCAAGTTATATTTGTATACAAGGTGCGGCAAAATCACGTTGACTAGCGTTTTTGCTTATGAAAATTTTATAAACAATTAAAGCAAATCAAAAGACTTCAAAATGAAAGGAATCAATCTTCATCTGTAACCATATTTAATTAAATTCAAAATGGTCCCCTTTATTTTTAATACACTGCTTCAAACTTTTCGTGAAATTTTTGGGCTTCGCACCGCACGTCTTACACCGATGTTTTGTACTATTTCTAACGCAAGGATTGCTTTAGCGACTTCCATCTATAGTGACACGTAACACAAACTCTGACCTTCAAAATGGACCGTTGTACTTCTTTGGGCCTATTAACACTTCAGCAACCAAGAATGGACTTTTCAACAGAACTGCAACAATTAAGCCAATAACACCACAACAGTGGTAGAACGAAAATTTTGCAAACCTCATTACTGCTGCAGAATGGCCGGTATACTTTCTGGACCTTAATCCTATGGATTATAGCATGTGGTCTATTTTGAACGTTAGACAGATCCTGTGGTATGCGTCACTAAAATTTGGAGTCGCTAAAGCAATACTTGCCTCAGGAGTGGGACAAAATATCGGTGGAAGAGGTGCGGCGCGAAGACAAAAATTTCACGAAGCGTTGGAGGCTATACATTAAAAATAAAGGTGGCTATTTTGAATTTAATTAAGTATGTTTACAGATGAACATTGGCACCTTTCATTTTGAAGTCTTAGTTTTTGTTTCAATTGTTTATAAAATGTTTATAAGCAAAAACCCTAAGCGACGTTATTTTCCCGTACTCTGTAAATATATAAAAATAAAATAGTCTAACTAGATGATGATTATTAACACTTTGACTGCCACCCCTCACCCGTATGCTTCGGAATGCCAATTCCCCCCCCTTCTTTTGACTTCCACGTAAGCAAATCATCTCTGAGGTTTGAGCTCAACCGTCTCACATGATTTCCCCTCTTCCTCCCTTAGCCCCTCCACCCATTTGCCTTTAGTTAGTTTTAATCCTAATCTTTAAGCGTTATTACTATGTAGCTTGTATTAAGCGAAATAAATAAATGCATCACCGGTGCATGTTTGAAACTCTTCCCTGTAGGCCAATGAATTACCGGTGATAATTTAAAAATTATTTCTTATAACATTAAGCAATTAAATGTGTATTGCACGCAGTGTCCAAAAAATTAATTTTGATATCTACATCATTTTCAAGAACTTCATTCAATTTGTGTAAATAATAATGACATAAAATTTATTTGTAATATCTTCACATTATGTTTCCCTCTGATCAACCTTATTTATTTAGGAACGGATTTCATAAAACGAGTTTGGGCATACCAGGTAATCCATTGGCCTACAAATTATCAGATTTGTTGTAAACACCGGTGATGCATTGACCTACATGAAGTAGTTTTAAGCATGCTCACCAGTTGGTGTATTTGCAACCAAAGTGTTGCTACAATAAGTGTCTAAAAATTGAAAATGGGTACCTTGACTATCACGAATTTAATAGTAAACTACAAGAAATGATAAACAATGTGTACAACTTCACAATTCGTTCTTTAAAAAATCCTTCGTAAGACCTAAAGCTTTATTTTTTGCTTAAATGTTTGCATATTTAGTGAAGTAAAATTCCTGTACTATATATAACCAAAACTCCGATGGGATTCAAATTCGTTTGAAATGAAGGATGGGATTCAGTTTCGTTCGAAACGAAGGAAATCTTAAAACAACCAGGAAAAATTACAAAATTCAGAAAATGTCGAATATTTTAGTACTTTAAATTTGCTTTTAAATATCCTATAATGTAAATAAACATAAATTCCATCAGTTTAAAAAATATAGTTATAGATTTCATTATCCTTCCTACCAATATGAGAAATTTTACAAACAATGATTGAATTCGATTATATAGCCAGTATGTAATTTTACGAATTTATGTGTAATTCATTTACAATAATTATAATTTTTTCAATTGGTTGAAAATCATTTCTTTATGAGTAATTATTTTATAATCTACCTTTAGAGCAGCAAACATTTTTTACTTTAAAAAAAATAGAAAATTCTATACAAAAAAGTTTATTATATAAATTTTTCGCACGACCAGTACATTTGGTTCAAATAAAATATCGAGCATATCTAACAAGTGATGAAGAACCGAACTCATTATGAAGTTCATACTTTCTGGATTTTATATCTGAAGACAATCTTTAAATATTTTTTTAAAATTTAAATAATTAATAGTTTACTCGCTGTAAGTATTTTAAGGGCTGTGGTATGAGATGTCCCAGTGTACTGCCAGATGACCAAATGCAATTAATTTTGTACTAGCTATTGAATTTAGTTAATGTAGGACCATTAATTTTAGCTAAATTAAATTTAAATAATAAGAAGACTGCCACTCAGACAAGAGAAAATACTGTAACTTATACAGCGTTTATAGGCTATGTTGGTATTTCAAATTTTCTGATATTTTGCCATAGTAACATTTAATTTGATGATAAAAATATTGCGTTTAATGTCCTGTTAGATAGCTAAAATATTGCATGCAGCAACCGCGAATTAGAACTTCAATTTGGAGGTAGTGATAGATGTAGTTGGCTGGTAAAGTCCATAGTTAGCGCGATGCTGATATGCAGAATTTAATACCGGGGCGATGCAATTTTTCTTAGTAAAAAAGTATGTTTGTCATATGGAGATTTTCAATAACCGGACGACTCACCTAATATCATTTGGGCAACCAATATACAAATTACAGAAAATAAGTTCGTTCAATTTTGACACAATATAATTCACGCGTTCATAAATTAGGGATAATGGGAAATGAAAAGGAAAGGTAGCCGAAAGCAAACCGTGTTTTGTAGCGAATTCACCTAGGCTTCATAATAATGCATTCTTAATTTTTCGTAGTATTTTTAGATAATCCACCTACATATAGGTGCATATAACACCTGCAAGCTTGAAAGACCCAAAAATTATAATATGGCAATTTATGCATTGGTTTTTGAAAACTTTATATAAGTTTTTCTGTTGTCACATGCTGAGAGGCAAGGGTAGGTCATGAAGTAACTATATCGACTAAATTGCACCTACACATGTATCATTTGGAGGGAGTTGCGCCTGTCATCAAATATCACTTTCTCCACGATTGATATATGCAGTCTTTTTGTTTGTTATTGGTGCTCAATAGCAAAGCTGATAGTGTGATGTGTTAGTGGCACTAGAGGTTCTGGGTTTTATTTCCCCTGAAACCTCTAAAAAAAAGTGATGTCACAATAAGCCAAAAATGGCCTAAATGTGCTTTTTGATAACAGCCGTGTCAGCATAGTTTACGAATTCATGCGTATATGAGATAGTGATGAGCAGTATTGTAAAAAGTCTAAGCCTGATACTAAGACCAAAACGATACCTGCGGTGACAGGACCAAGGCCAAAACTCGACTTGCAAAAGCGAGACCAAAATAATGAAATCCAAGTTCCATCTGGCGATTTTCTACATTCAACATAAACTTTCGAATTTACGAACATTTTTAATTATACAAAATAAGAAAAGCCATTATTTTATTATGGAAAAATTTAATTTTACTTTTCTTTTAGTTTTCTACCCGAAAAAAAAACATTTACACCGGGGTAAGTTAAACTCTAGAAATTTTTGCCAGGACGTGAACTGCAGGAATTTTTAGATAAAATTGATAACCAATTTCGTCAAAATGACTTTCACATCGATAAATTTTCAAGACAATAAGGAACTAACTTCAATAACTATTGTAGTTCAGTCGATAAACTTTATCATTTCCTCTATTTTAATTTTATTTTTAAACGGAGTAAGTAGCTGAAAGTTATTTACTTATAAGGCCTGCCAATTACGAGTAAATAAGTTATCCAAAATAATTGAATATGAATTAACAAGAACGCCAGAGTCTTGTAAACGGTCTTGGTCCTTAGATTAAGTCCATTAGACCAAAACCAAAACTGCGTGTGCAAGATCAAAATCAATACTAGAAGACTATTACAGTCTTGATCTTATTTTCCTCAGCAGTAATATGTGATTATGGACAAAATGTGTCAGAGGGTTAAGAAGCAAAGTCAAGTCATGAAGATGGTTAAAAACATTTCAAATAAGTTAAGCTGCTATAATAAACGATAAGAGGTTGACTGTTCACTATTATTGAAAAACTCCCACTACCCAAAATATTGAATCGATGTTCTGAGTTACATTTTCCGCAAAGGTTTCAAAGTACGTGTCGAAGTGGACCACCGGCCGTCCCACGGGCTTCCATGCGGAAGGCTCCATTACAGCCGGCTGGTTTGTAGACACCTCCATTTTCGGGTTCCCACAGTCTTAAGCCAGTCTGCCACTGACCTCGCGGGGGAATCCGCTAAAAATTCACACACCAAAGTAACTGATGGTGTGCCGAGGCCCATCTCAAACTCCAGTTAGTGAGGCGAACCGACAGCCGAAATTCGCCGACAGAAGTTAAAGACGAGCCGCAATAACTTGGAAAATGTGAGGCGCAGCTCCCATTAAGTAAACGTGTCGATCTTAAGTGGAGGATCTACTCGACATTTCCGCATGGTCGGACCGCATTAGGCGAGCCTTGCAATCACAAAGTAATGATGGTCGTTCCGGGACGAGACGTGGGATGAATCTGGGGAAGAACAGGGAGGGACGGGAACTTTTTAGAATTGAAAAAAAAAAACTTTTCTTTTCTACCCTCACTCACCCGGCACGCCGCCCACACCGCAACTCGGTTCACTGGAGTTTCCCTAAGCCAGCGAAGCGCTACCCATCGATTAAGTGCCTTAAAGAAATTTTTAAGACGTACCCAGCTCATTATTTGCACTCTTTGTCTCCTCCCCTACGATTCGTCGCTCTTGTGTAACCGAACGCATGAAATTTCGATTTATTCAACCCCCGACGTACAAAGGATTACGAGCCCTGAGCCTGTGCGTTACAAAGAATTTTTTGGTCGAATTGCTTGCAATGGAGTTTCAATTTATTGAATTGAGCCGACTTTTCTGAGTTACTCAACTGCTCCTTAGAAAGGATCCTAGCGACTGCAGTTGTACCATTCTGGATATTAGTTTGGTCGATGAAGACTTTTTACCAACAGAAAATTGAATTGTCCAAAGCCACTCTTGGAGAAAATGTTTGGGTAAATATTATTGCTTCACCGGATGTAAGATGCCTGAATTTCTTTCAATTTATTCTGAAAACTGTCTAATCAACTAAGATGATGGACAGTTGACCGCGATCTCGGCTTTCCATAGCTAACATTGTATCATCACCTTTTTACTTGCAAACCTGCCCCACTTCGTACATATTCGTTTCGTAATATAAATATTTTCAGCGCACAAGAAGCTTTACTTTATATTATATTTACGTAGATCTAATCCAAATAAAGAATATCTAGATTAAGTTATCTTCTTCAGTCCTAGTGTCCAGCTGGACAAAGTTTATCATCCTAATAATAGATGTAATTTGAATTAAATCTAACTTTTAGCACCAGTGCAGCACAGTGAGCATCTGTTAAATAAAATAACATAAGCAATATTAACCAATCGTATGCATGTCTCAGTATATTGCTAATAATCACTCGTCCTAGATACCACTGAAGACCAGACCAAAAATCGTATATTGTAATTTCAATTTACCTTTTTTCTAATAAAACCAAATAATAGATTTACGTTTAACATTCTTTTAATTTCATTTTCTTCCCGAAATTTACAATCATTAAAATGGCAACTATACCTGGAGACATTTGGAAATATTTGATTTAAAATCAATAATTTAAAATTACATCATAAATATTAAAAACTTTAAAACTCTAACCCTAAATATATCAAATTAAAGTTGAATAATCAAATCTTTTTGTATTTTAAACGGCATATCTGAAAAATACCAAAGTTGCTATCAGAATTATCTCCTGGGACGGAAGAGGCCACTCTAACAAATATCATCTTATCTGTAGATCGAATATAACATAAAAAAGTTTAAAGAATAATCAAGGAAACTGGATTGACCCGAAAACGAGTATTGGGCTTTTATTATTTTTCAAACACCGTATAATAACATTTAATAGTGGCAGGAATTAAAAATGCATGTATACTATACAATATCCAATATCTATTATAATAAAAAAGATAGAAAGAGTAACTTTCATTTGAAATCAGAGTTATAAAAATTGACTGGTAACTTATAAAAATTTCGATAATATTAAATTCTTAAATAAACAAATTAAGGAATGATTTAAGCCAATCGGCTTATTTTTTTCCTAAGTAATACTTGATTGTTGTTAACTAAATTTAAGTTTCAAAAATTAGGAAGATATACCTAAGACAACTAGAATCAAGAAAAGATTTACAAATTTTTCATTCACCGTTTTATTATATATAAACAAATATGGTATACTGATAATTTTAGTTTGACATACTAATGTTATTTTTGAACTAATTTTTTCATTATAAGTAAGCGCTAAATTACTATTTAGTGGTTTAACAGACTAAAAAATATACCTGGCCGGTTGATTGTGAATCTTGTTTGGTTTAGTCATTCAGGTTTTCCGTCTCAACTTTGATCCCCAAGGATGGTAGTGTTCATGAATGCGGCAATTACTAAGATTCGGATTTCCATGTTTATAGCTAGAATTGTTCGGTTATCAACTTCAAAAACTTGAAATTGATTAATGCTTAGTTCTTAATTAATAATTACCATTAAATATTGCCTTAAAAAAGAAAAATCAGGAAAATTTATTCTTGACAAAAAGTGGTCACCTTTTATTACTCTCCAAAATTTTATTGAATTATACTAATTTTTATAAATCAATTATAATAAAACCACCTGTGTGGGCCGACTGTGCAAAATGCCATTCAAACAAGCTGCAAAGAATGCAAAACAAAATTCTAAAGATGAAAATCAACATTCCGTGGTTTTTTTAACGCCTTAGCTGGTGTAAAAGTCAACATAAATTTTATTTCTGTTGAAGTTCGTAATTTGCTAAACTTTTTTATATAAACTTCTATTGTTCACAGAAATAAAATAATCTCAAATATATTTCCATAATAATAAATATTAGGTATAGTTCAACATAGTTCTATGACTTAATTCGAAGAAAGAACAATTCTTTATTGCTACTACATTTATTATTTATTTTTTGTGTTGTTTGATTTTTGAACATTTCTTTAGTATATCTTTAACAACAAAATAGAGGAAGTCTTGTACCAACAGAAATAACTCTGTAACTTGATCCACTTCCTAACCAAACGGGGAAGGTGCAGTTTCAAATTTGATACTGTCCATCCATATCTTTTTCTTACAATAAATTCTGCCAAATGCCTAAAACACAAACTTTCGTTACCATTTAAAATATATATAAAATCAAGCATGGTATAAAAGCCTCTTCTTTTGAATATGTTCTTCCCAAGTGTTAGGCAATCTGCAATTTTTTTCTTATTCACATTTAGTGGGAGAAATAAATTTCAGTGCAAGTTCATGTAAATTTAAAAATTGTTTTAGTAATCAATAAATTTCCTTCACATTAAAACATTACATATATTAATTATATCTTCTCTCATTGTTGTATTCTGTTAGATCATATTCTAATTATAATAAAACCAAGATAATTACTTGAAGTATTGATATATTACCTAGAAATACCAATTAAATTCTGTAGTGTGTTAATGCCTTAATTAACGTTTATTAATACTAAGCATTTATATGCACTAGAGAGCTCGTAATTATTTCGTGATTTTGTTATACATACATAATTAAGGTCTCAAGTCACATTCCCATGAAGTTTTGCTATTTTTTAAAATCATTTAGTACCGATAAATGGAGTTACTTTGCATGTAATAGTAGTAGTAGGTTAGTTTATTATTGGTAAGGCCCAAAATTATATTTTTTTTCTTCAATAGAACAATGTGTGCTTCGATCATCAAATGTATAACAAAATCACACCCCACCTTTAAAATGATATACTTAAAAAAATATATATATCCCGAGTAAAAATTGTGCATTGAATTTCCTATACACTGAATAACAACTAAATCGACACTTCTAGTTAAACTAAAATAACACCAAAATAAGCCCTTTTGGCGAACAAAATAGTTGATCCACTTCTTTACAACAACTAATAGAGCACCAGCTTCAACACCGAATCACCACCAGCTTCAACACCGAATCACCACCAAATGACTACTATCATCAAAAAATTCCATACCAAATGAGCACCAACATAGCACAGTTTACTACACTAAAATACCACCATTTGACAACTAAACGTATGTTAATTCGTGCATATATAAATTTATAAGTAAGGCTAATAAGGCATTCTATATGCAATCATGTTCTGGTGGTGTTTTGGGGCTTCCATCGACTATTAGAGTTTTCAATTGATATCTGTCCCTTATTTGGTGGTATATCATTGCTCCTAATTTTCCAAAAGAAAATCGAGTCTATTTGGGTTATATCAAATCAATCAATATATTTGGGGATATCAAAGTAACCTCGAGTGTGGGGCTTCTTTGACAAGTTATTAAAATGCAACTTATGACAAAGATCCAAAGCGTTGAGGTTTCTTTGATATCATTTTGATAAAAAAATGATAATGTTTGATGCATTACATATGGGGTTTAATGACTGGCTGATCGGTGTGTCAGATGATCGCAAAGCTACCTTTCCTCTCTCCGATGGAATGCAAACATTTCTGATTGAGTTGTACATTTTACATAAGTTTACAAATCAAGATATGGTATGTGGATTTATATTATTTAGTTATTATTTATTTTTGTAAAAGAAAATCTCGATAAAGCAAATAAATAATTGATCATATTGATTGACATTTTTTAAATAAACGTAGTTTTCGTTGAAACTTGTAATCAACAATTGGTTTTATCTCTAAACCTAATCCGTTGGCATTTTTGAAATATTATTAATCCTATTGGAAGTATAAGCCAGAAGAAAAAGCAACTTGTATCTATGAGATGCCTCACATCAATGTTTAACTGCTATCTTACTGATCTTAAACGATTATGTTTATAACCTATAACCATACAAATTTGAAATAATTAAGCTTTTATCATATAAAGTTTCAATTAAAAATTCCGTTTTTTTTGGCTATTTCTCAATAAAAAAAAGCTCTTATCGAGAAGAAGTTGTAATTATCCTCAAGTTTACACATTTCATTTGATTGCTGTCGTTGGTACGCTACTTTTAGAAGGCCGTTAAGTGTTTTTTTTTATATTATTTTATAGTTCTACAATCAGAAGGTTACTGATTTGCATATTAAATTAAATAATTAATGTTTAGTTTATAACTTTAATCAATGCGGAAAATGTACATTTTGCATATGTATATTTTTTAAATGTTCTTATTTAAATGCTTAATATTAAATATTTTTAAGAATAGCTTTAATTCGTTTTGTGTTACACAAATTTTCAGTTCTTTTCATATATTTTTTATCGTAAGTAAAATATTAAGGTTTGGCATATAGTCATGAAATGACTTTAATTGAAACATTTTGATAATATGCATTAAGATCAAAATATGTTATTTTTGTTTGTGTGTATGCAAGCATTACAAAAGAATTTATAGATTCAATTTAAATGTAGTTTTTGAAAAAACATATGAATCAACACTTTAAAGATTCAACTTTTAAGTAATCGGTACGTAATTAATCTGCGTAATATCCCTGTCATCGAAACAACTATTCTTTTAAAAGGAATATATACTGAAATCTATTATATAAGTGAAAAATTTATCCAAATAGTATTTCTTTATTACTCACAACTGAAATTCAACACAACTTCAACTTCGGTAACTCGAACAAGGCAGGAACGTTATGCCTAAAGCTTTTCACTATTATGTATGGATATACCTTTCTTTTAGTAAATTACGTTTGTTATTTTTCAACTTAAACATGCATGTAGTAGGAGTTTATCTATGTAATTAAACATCAAGTTTATGTATTATATTTATGCTGTATGTAGTAACATTCCTTGATTTTCAATGGTTACACTCGCAAATCGTACCAGCACAAAAATATAATTTGAATTATTTACTATTAAGCGTTTCCTTGCTGATACATCATCATTTTATTTTCTGTTCCTATTTTGTAAAAAAATATCAAAACTATATAAACAGTATATTACTACTCTTCAAAAAATGTTTACGGAATTAGTACGTATCTTTTGCTAACTGCAGTTTTACCAATCGTGATTTTTTATGGAATTTAGCCCATGGTTGTTCAATAAACTTACGTAAAATTAATTGAATATATAATTATAAGTTGCATATTTAATTTAAATTGAATAAATCTCCACTGTTTGCTTTAGAATTTCGTAGAGCCCTCCGTCTGACTTACACTAACGATTAAATATTTAAACGTGATTAACTGTTGACGACTGATACCTTTAAATCATTATTCATGATTAATGATTAATTTAATTCATGATTGATAACTAATTTTGTTTCAATTGCATTATTAGTCTCGTATATAACATGGCCTGTAATATGACCTATAACATTATGCTGTCTACATTTTTATTTTATTATATTTTAATCAAGATTAGTATGTGACAATGAAGCTATCCAACTTGTTTCAATTTGATTCAAAGTATCTAATCAGAACGAAAATTGGTATGGTTAAAGTACATTGTGAAAGTCAAGATGCAAAAATAAAAATAACCTGGTTAAAATTTAACACGTTCGCGGAGGGTATAAATTCACATGGGTTGTTAATATGATCACTCTCCAGAACCTTTCCTTCAACGTTTGTTGGATCAAATTAAGACAAGAGAATTTTGATACATTTTATATGAAGACATAAAATATATAAAAAATCCTGCATTGTTGTTTCATATTTGTAAAGTTCCATTAAAAAAATAAACTTCTGCTACTGTTTTTTCATCGTTTTGATTATTCAAATTATACAACAAAAATGTACTGTATAGGCAGTGGTGACCCACTAGGGCAAAACGAAAATACTGCATATGCAGTAGCCGTCCGCGAACGTGTTAATGGTATTATCAATAAATATTTAAAATTAAAAATAAATAAAGGCATATACTATAGTAAATTTCAGCATGTAATAAATTACATTACTTATTATTATTGAATTATTATAGAATAAAATGTTTGTGTATGCCAATCAAGATACCAATTTAATTAAGGTTACAAGTAATACAGCAGGCACAATTTTTTAAATTTATTTAATTATCTTGTTAAAAAATTTCTGAAAAAAACATTATGATCTTTATATCATTTTCTTGTAAACAGTCGTGTTACAGCAGGAGCCAGTAGAAAGCAGTCAGTAAATAAATTTTTTGAATTGAAAACCGTTGAGTGCTGATGACCATTAATTTGATAGGTAATGAATTATAAAACTTATTGAATAATTCGATGAGCTCTGTATATTCACGAAAAGCTCCTGGACGTCAGTCAGGTAGCGATGTAGCGACTCATGAATCTTTATTTTGCGATCTTGTCTCCCATCAAACGGGCAGGGACTGGATACTCCATTTCGACGATGACTGTGTGAATCTCGTTTGATTTGATTGATGAGGTGCGTTAGATTTATTCAATGATCGCAGCCATTCATTATCAGCCCGCGACTTCTGAATCACTTAATCGATCGTTGAGAGTCTTTTGGTAAATGGCCGGGAAGTCTACTTATTGCCCGCAAGTTGACCCAGGCCATTTACCGTTTCGCGTGGGAAACTTTTCGCTTAAATCTGAGCATCTTGATAATTTGCTAAGCACCTGGGAAACTAGTGCCGTAACCAGGTACAATTAAAAACACGTTACCCCCGGTGATGATGGGAGATTATTCTGCCGATTGCAATTTTTTTAAAATAGCAACGGAAAGAGTTTTAAATTGCCGCCTGGGAGGTGGTCGCTTTTTGAAAATAGAGACCATAACGAAATGTACAACGAAAGTTTCCTCCTATTCGAATGAAGGAACATAAAAGGCGACCTTGAGACAAAATCGCGATCATAATGGCCTTTCACAACATAAGCATCTCGGACCGTTGGCTACCTCTTTCCAGATTATGGAGCTTTACTGAGGAGCGACTTCCTCAGCAATAATTCGCCTCTGTGGCGGAGCGGCTTAAATTTACGATTAGCTGCGAGTTTCATCCCCTCGTGCCGCACCTCTCTTCTCATATTCTATGGAATTTATTTTCGGTAAATTATGGCGGTAAATGGCAAAAGTTCGGTCTAAAATCTGTTGTCTAATTACCTTCGTACTTTTGGCTTTGGATGCTTGATGACAAGGCACTGCCCCGGAATTGCTAATGAAACTTTCATAAATAAAACTCGATCGCACTAGTCGCAACCGCAGCAAACTATCTAACGTCGTCGGAAAGGAACACAAGGACGAAGAATTTTGTACGTGTTATCCAAGTCCCGGAGTCTTGGCGAAACGGACTGCATGAGCCCAACCGAAAAGCAGCCAACCGTCAAGTTAAGCTAGGATTAATGAAAACTTGCTGGGCTCCTCGTGTGGGCTCATTAAAAATAGACATGCCTGCTTGATTGAGTCCAGGCTGTAGGTCGGAATATTTTAGAGGTCTCGGGCCACTTAAGCTGTCCGCAAAACAAGCGCATCCCGCCCATTTACGAAATTCCTCCGACGGTTTCTGTTTGCATTAATAAACTAGTTATTTTGTTTATTCAGAAAGAAACGCTGGTGAATATCAAACTAGAAAAATTAAAATGCGACCGTTCGTATTAGTCGAATAAGAACTTTAATTATAAATGTAGCGTGCTTATATTACTTTGATGATAGTTAGCCTTAGAAATAAAAATTCGTTATTATTTTATAATTTTGGTAATAGCACAAATACAGAAAAATATTCTAGAAAATAAATTTTACGATTAAATTCAATAGTACCTTCATATATACCATAGAAATAACTTGAGCTTATCATTTACCTCTGTTATTCAGTCCATATGTGAGATATTTCAATTTTCCTAATATATTTTATAACATAAATAGACATAAAACGATAAAATGTTATGTGGGGTTTCTATGTATCTCAAAAGTCTATCTTTTTCACTTTTCGAAACCACGATTATTAAAAAATATACGCGTACACTTTTTGGTCTTCACCTATATCATACCAAAATTTATGGCGATAGTGTTTTTCTTTTACGGAGAGAGAGCACCTTCTTAATTTTGTCGGTTAACGTTTGTTTTTAAGTACTATATCATATTTTCAAATTAACGAATCTGTTCTTCTGGGACATCTATCCCCTTCTATTGCAATTCAAAAGTAATTTTATATAAATTTTGTTTAATTGTAGAAATTTCTTCTTAGAATTAATTTTTCAGTATATCTTTGCGTTTAACTTGCCTAATAATAAAATTTTAAAATTTGCAAGAATTAATACTTTAAAATCGTGCTGTTTTTATTATTTTAACTCAAACGTTTTATCCTGGTTTTAGCAAATATCTTACTTTAGTTTTCTCTTTTCCTATCTTACGAAAAGCGGTCAAAAAATAATGTTGTTGTTTCTTTTCTAAATAAATTGTCATAATACACATATCGAAAATCAAATTTGCCTACCTAACAGATGGAACCTCGGTAGGGGAAGGTGATACAAAGCGGGTACTTAAGTTTTCATGGTTAATAGAACTTCGTTGTTTGTTATGTGGTATAGGAAAATTATACCTTATTGGTCAAAACTTTGTATTAGTCTTCTTATTAATTGCTATAATAGGAACATAGCACATCAACTCATTTTGCCACCCACGAAATGGAATCTCGTATTTATTTACCTACCCCACCTTTTCTCTACGGATGATTCTACACAAAATATCATATACCGAAAAGACTGTAAATATTATACAAATTAATTAATTAATTTTATTATCTTATTTTTAGGGCCTATGAAAATAATGTAGTTTATTATAAAAACTCCTTATTTTTTAAAGTAATTACGTTACGAATTCAAAACCAACTTAATATCAAATGAAATTAGATCAGAACAAAAAAGGTATTTTTTAACTCATCTACGAAATCTCCTACTTTAATGTCATTCACAATAGAGGCGGATTAACCACTTATGACAAAAATATTATCGATCTTGTAATTCTTTGATTTTAAGAAATTATAAGGTGACCCCATCTTACCTCACTAGCCCATCTTATCCCACTCGCCCCTATGGCACCAAAACCAGAAGACTGGAAACTTTGACTTCAATTATCTCAAAATAAGTTTCGAATTCAAAGTCATACAATTTGAATTTTGAACCGAACAAATTCAAATTTTGGGGGAATGTAACTCATTAGACTACTCTTTAAGTCAGACTCTTCAAGTTGAACTTTAATTAGCTACTATTAATTGATTTATTTTTAATTCCAAGTCAATTGGGCCTATATATAAGTTATGCATGCTTATGATTAGTAAATTGAGCCCTCCAGAGCTTCTACTATAAACATTATCTGATTTTTTCATGTATTTTTGTATTACCAACTGATATTCACTAATTTAAACTTATTAAACCCATAACATTTTTTCAATAGCTTTATAATTCTTATGACAATAGAAAGTTTTAATAAAAGTAGAGTATACTTTTTTTTATTAAAAAGCTCAGTTAAGAAGTAAAATTTTAGGTATCTTTAATTCGCAGTGTGCCTTTTAAATAAAACTTAAGTGGGTTTAAGAATTTTGTCATTTATATACAAACTTGACTTCAAATTTAATATTCCAAAAGCAGATACTGAAGTTATCATCTTATAATTTTGCTTTGTGTTCCTCCTATGCTCTTGCTTTAAGAGTATATCCCTGAATATCCTATTACTTGTAATTGGTGCTTACCATCATGTAATTTTAGTTTATGACCTGCTTACAAATGCATACGAACAAAGTACAAAAGAGCATGTTGGGGAGGGGCTTGATGTTTTAAAGTATTTTAAGAAACGTTCAAAAATGTGATTACCTCTTTTCAGACGCAAAAAATTCTGGGAATTATTATTGAATACGACCAAATATACCACAAAAAAGACTCACAAATTCTTTTAAAAATTATTCGACGAGTAAGAATGTTTTTTTTTTATTTTCCAGAAATTGTAACAAACATATTTAGAGAAAATATAATTTTTAGTTTAACATTACTCTAGAATCAAAATATCAAAAAAAAAAAAATTGATTTTTTTAAATACATAAACTGCAATAACTCCTTAAAGTGTTGTTAATTCGGTTATGGTAATTTCTAAATTATTTGTTTTAAAAAATAAATTAATTGACGGCTGAATTTGTATTTGCCAAATTTTAATACGTTAATAAAAATGTTAAAACGTTAATAGCCATGAAAATATTGCCACAGATTAAAACAAGAAATCAATTTAAATATGTAGCAAAATATAAAAGTAAAAAATTTAGAAAAAAACTAAATCAGGTAATGAAATACATAATTTTTTAAATGAGCTATCAGAATTTCAACCATAAAATAGGAAATACTTTTGTATAACGATACGTGATCAGCCAGACACGATCATGCTCGTCGATTCTATATTGGCTGTTATTTTGAATTATTGATTCTTTGATTAAATTTTGGTTGTACAGAGATTATTAATTTTAAATATTTAAAAATTATGGATCCTTAGTACAATTTAGTTAATCATTTGTGGTTCAGAGCTGTAAGGACCGATAAAGTATTTATTATAAAGTAGTTCTGAAATAGTGAGATGAACTTATAGATTTTCTAAAGAAAATAATACAAAATTGATGTGGAATTCTTTTTGTTTCAAAGATAATAAGGGCGCAACATTTGTTTAGCTATGAAATTTGGCAAGAAAGTCTTGAACATTGACTAGTAAAGTTTAAACAAATTTAATCTTTACATCTATCTAGATTGCTATGAAGCAATTGCCTACTGTTATTCCGGGTACTGGCGATCTGAACTTTATAATCCTGCAGGATCCTTGAGCCTTGTAAGCCGTTGGAGTAGACGAATGCGTTTTGTCCATGTGAGCAAAACTCTTGCGGCGAAAGTTTTATGGGCGTCGAAATAATATTGGTAAGTAATTTCTCTTGAATATTTTTATTATTGTGGTATCAGACATTTTTTTGTTTTTCTTTGCATGCATTAGAGTTTAAATTACGTTTTATTGTTGAATAGTTTTTATTTATTTTGCAAATTAAAAAAGGGCAAGTATCCGTATTAAAAAGGATAGTATCCCTATTTACTTCTGTAGAAGTTCAAAAACATCTAAAGGAAAAGCCACCGAAGGACTACCAATCAAAAGCAAAAAAGGACGAAAAATCAATAAGAAACACTGAAAAGATATTAAAAGTGAAAAAGGCTCAATTCAAAAATAGAAAATACCAATAAAAAAGTTTCAGTTGTTGATTATTGCGCAGAATGTTTTGAGAATTAGAATTTTACTAAATCGAAATCAGATTGGATTTAATGTGAGATGTGTCGAATATGGTTGCATGAAACTTGTACAACATTCAAAAACCATTGCATGAAATGTGGAAAGTTGAAAACCCTTACTTTTGGAGATAATTAATCCTAATACTAAAGTGATTGCCATATTGTTCTATCTTAAGGCAAGTAATAATATTTTCCTTATAACTTACCTACCTAACTATGCTATTTTTGTTGTATTTTTATACTTTAAAACATTAAAACATGTTGATTATAATAATTAATTGATTAATTTGATTAGTAATTAATAAATCATCTCAGTAAATAATAAAGAATGATTACTTAAATTGATATACCTAAATTTGTTTCTGTCTAAAAAATCATAGTGAGGCGTCTATCCCCGCACGAAGCAGATATCCCCTGAAGTATTTTAACGTTAGGCTACTATCCCCTACAGTAGGTAACTATACCTCTTTTGAGAGATAAAATAAAACAGGTTTTCCTCAAAACCAATATTAATTATGTTTACAAAATTAATCTACTATAAAAGATCGAAGACCTTTGTTTTGATATACATGTTGCATTATTCTTAGTAAGTACATAAATATATTTTAATAATAGAGCTTTTTTGAAAAGTGGGGTAACTATCCGACTTTTACCCTATAATATAATCGTTTAAAATCCTTAAATTTTCTATTATTTTACATTCTATCTTAAAACAGACTGAAACGTGATTCTAGTTAATTTATTTAAAATTCGCGAATTTATTTCTTAAATATGCAACTGATATTAAATTTATATTTTTTTCATAAAAATGTCGCAAATCTCCGTGCTTGACATTGTCGAAAATGGTCCAAATCGAAATGATTCAAAACATCTGCCGCTAAAGAACTATCACCCAGAATTCATTTCCCCATGTAAGAAGGCGTGGTTTGCAACTCCATCGCAAAGGGGAAACTTAAATATGGCTGGCTGTTGATTTCCTATTGGCATCTAATTATTTTGGAGGGGAGTTATTGCGTCTCCACATCCATCTGTATATTTTATTTGGTTGTTGTCATTGCTAAATTTAGGTGAAAAATAAGACTGAGTCATAGATGTTTCATACTCAATTTTCTTAAAATTTTAACTCGAAGTTATAAAACGAAATATTAGTTTTAGATAACTACATAGAAAGAATGTTCTCTAAGCAATTTCTTTTATCCAGTAAAATTACAAAAATAATTATTCCCCTGGTAGCTGGTAGCATTTTATGCTGTTTATGTTGTGATTTTTATTTTAGATAAGCTTCAAACCCTTTTCTTTTAAACTTTCTCAAAATCAATCGGTGTTAGAGCTTCTGAAACTTTAAAAACGGGATATTTAAAGCTTTTATTTAGACACAGATCTCGTATAACAGCTTTAGATATTTTGGCGAAGCGAGACTAGACATAAACCAAAAAATGCAGAAAGCTTACAATTTAGACCCAACGTACACAGCGACTTTGTATTCACGTTTGGTTTCTGTCTTAAAAATTTAATATTACAACCATTATTAACTTATCCGTTCTCGGCGTTGACCGCGCTACCAATTATTTAGTTTTAATTTAACATTTATGACATTTGCGTAATTATAGATATAAAATGCATATACCGCTGTGCTATTCAGTCTTGCCTTAAGTAAATGTTGATAATCATTCCGGAATGGATTTCCAAGCACTTCAAAATTACAATGACAGCTGTCATTTAAGGTAGTGTAAATTAAATATGCACGGATATCCATTGGTGAGAAGCAGAAACATTTATTGTCCAATTACAAAAATACGATGGTTGACCTACCACATAACCTATCTATTGTATTTTTGTAGAAATTATATATTGGTTTTTATTTTATTATGTATAATGTATATTTATATGTATATTTTCTAAATAACGCAACATGAAGATTACGTTATTGATGATTGCATTTTATTATTTATAACTCATCGATATTCATCGCCATATGTTGATTAATTTATGAAAAGCATTCCTTAATTATATGTCTAAATCTTCTTCATATATCAATATCAATCATACTCGTATCTAATCCTGGAACAAAATCCGTTTAATAGTTGCGGAGAAAAATGTGCACAGACTTACAAGCAGATAGACATGGCGAGAACCTTGTTTTAAAAGAAAGAAAATTAGGTTTCATATAATGAAGGATCATTTCAGGGGTATACAATCAAAGTTGGTAAAGTCCACAGTGCCAAAATGTTCAGTAAATGATAAAAACGATTATTTTAATAATTACAGGTAACTATTCTAATGTTAAACATTATTTATATGCAGAATGTAATACATTATGAAAATACAAGTGTTTATCACGCTCAGTTCAATACTTTTGAGTAAAACCTTAAGTATAAAATGGGCTTTCCCAGTTTTGTTACCAAGTTTTGGACTTTACTAAGTTTGTAACTGAATGTTTAGGACTTTCCTATATTTGTTACCAACTTTCTGGACAGGGTTGCATTCAGGCGTCAGTGAAATGGAGGCAATTGAGCCTTCCTATTGGTCGAAAAGGACTTTACGCAAATTGAAACTCAACTCACTTGGACTTTGCTAGGTTTGTTTCTAAAGTCAATTTTCAATTTGAAATAACAGTCGAGATTACTAGAATTTGTATAAAATTATTCTACGGGGTAAATATAGATACGGAAAAAAATGTGTTGCAATTTAAATCTCACTTTTAAAATTTTGTGGACTTTACCAACTTTGATTGTATACCCCTGATTTATATTATAACCATTAAGCACGCAAAGACACATAAATCTTTTCAAAATATCTTTGTATAAACATGAATCTGACCGTATTATAAACCGTAAAATATATTAAAGTTTAAGAGTGGCTAGATTGGGAAAATATGGTATGTTGCGTTTTATAAAATTTAACCGTTAAATGATTAACTCACTATAAATTAAACATGCTTTGTAAAGGTAAAATTTTCGTCAACAAAAACATTTAATCTTTAAATTCGAAGAAAATCGGTAAATATATATTATGGATACTGTAAGCCCGCAATATTAGTATTGGCATACTGTCATACCCTATCAACCTCGGAGATATTATGCTTTCTACCCCCGCATGGTACAACAAGGAACTTCGTTCCCTTCGGAACAGGAGAAACAAACTATGGCAGGCTTATCTCCTACCCCTCCCGGCTTCCCTTCACAACTACCTGAATCGAATGCAGTCAACCTTTATCTCCGACTCTAAACGTTTTTACCAAATCATTAACATAAAAAAGAAATCCAGTGGCTATCCCTCCACTCTCAAGTTGAACGACACTTCTTCTTCCGATCCCCGTGCAATAGCTAATCTCTTTGCTCATCACTTCAGTCAATCTTTCAGTGAGCGTACTTCCGAGCCTGACGTTAACTTATTTCTACTTCATGGACTCTTGTCCTCAGACCTCCCTTGTTTCTATCAATATTGATCCTGCAATGGTTGCTACCGCCATTTATGCCCTTCCTGACGATCATAACCCAGACCCTGACGGTATTCCGGCCATCGTACTGAAAGGGTGCGCTCAACACTCGGACCCCTGTCCTCCATCTTTCAACAATCTCTGACCCATTGTTTTTTCCCGGTCAGTTGAAGAGACTCTTATATCAAACTCATCCATAAAAATGGTAGCAAGAGTGAGATCTCCAACTACCTTCCCATTGGCAAACTCTCTTGCATACCTAAACTCTTTCAAAGCATCATTTACGGCTGCTTGTTCTTTCACTGTTTTTGAGTAAAAGCCGTTGGTTTTAAATTTCTTGTTTGTGATCTCGAACCGTTTCAAGATGGTTCGCAGATAGATTACTTTTTAAAAAAATCCCAAAGAACGAAATTCAAACAAGTTAAATCACAACTCAATAGCCGATCGAGACAGACGATTACACACACCCAACTGATCACGTAACTTGCAAATCGCCACATTAAAATTTTCTCCATTTTTTAAAATGTGTTTTCACTATTAGTAGACCTCTTTCCGAACTGTAACGTGTCATTTTCGTAAATGTCTATAATTATGCAACTAGTGGCTGACTTAACAACTGATAATCAAAAAAGGCGCGCTATTCTAAATTCAAGTTCTTATTGAGATTACATTGCTGTCGAAATAATACAAGTTTTCAATATATTTTAATATTTGTATTTTTTAATATTTTGAGAATCCGTTTATACAAAACAATTAAAAACCAACATTTTCATGAAAACAAATTAAATTTAAATTCTCATTTAAAATTATAAAAAAGCACTGGCTCCAATTTTAAGTTCCCACGCCCCATACAATATAAACCTAAAATTTCTAAAATTACTAATTTCGCGAAAATTGCTTAATTTTTATTCGGTTTTTTGCTAAATATCCTCTAATTATTTTATTTCCAATATATTGAGCCCAAAAAACCGCTCCTGTAGGCCGTATTTTAGAAAATGGAATTTTCAAGTTCCCACGCCCCATACAAAATAAACCTAAAAATGCTAAAATTACTAATTTCGCGAAAATTGCTTAATTTTTATTCGGTTTTGTGCTAAATATCCTCTAATTATTTTATTTCCAATATATTGAGCCTAAAAACCCGCTCCTGTAGGCCGTATTTTAGAAAATGGAATTTTCAAGTTCCCACGCCCCATACAAAATAAACCTAAAAATGCTAAAATTACTAATTTCGCGAAAATTGCTTAATTTTTATTCGGTTTTTTGCTAAATATCCTCTAATTATTTTATTTCCAATATATTGAGCCTAAAAACCCGCTCCTGTAGGCCGTATTTTAGAAAATGGAATTTTCAAGTTCCCACGCCCCATACAAAATAAACCTAAAAATGCTAAAATTACTAATTTCGCGAAAATTGCTTAATTTTTATTCGGTTTTTTGCTAAATATCCTCTAATTATTTTATTTCCAATATATTGAGCCTAAAAACCCGCTCCTGTAGGCCGTATTTTAGAAAATGGAATTTTCAAGTTCCCACGCCCCATACAAAATAAACCTAAAAATGCTAAAATTACTAATTTCGCGAAAATTGCTTAATTTTTATTCGGTTTTGTGCTAAATATCCTCTAATTATTTTATTTCCAATATATTGAGCCTAAAAACCCGCTCCTGTAGGCCGTATTTTAGAAAATGGAATTTTCAAGTTCCCACGCCCCATACAAAATAAACCTAAAAATGCTAAAATTACTAATTTCGCGAAAATTGCTTAATTTTTATTCGGTTTTGTGCTAAATATCCTCTAATTATTTTATTTCCAATATATTGAGCCTAAAAACCCGCTCCTGTAGGCCGTATTTTAGAAAATGGTATTTTCAAGTTCCCACGCCCCATACAAAATAAACCTAAAATTCCTAAAATTACTAATTTCGCGAAAATAGCTTAATTTTTACTAAATATCCTCTAATTTTTTTTTTATTTCCAATAATATAATAATAATTATCTTTTTAAAGAATACCTTACCTAAAACCTACCTTAAATGCCTTTGTCAGTTGCTGTCTTCATTTTTACGGAGAAACAATTGATTAAAAATTGCTTTTTTTAGCTTTATTATTACGCAGTTCGTTTTAGGTATTATGATTTTTTGTCGGTTTTAGATTTTTATATTATCTAAAAGATGTTTTAGAAAATACTTCTAATTCTTCTGAGTGAAGTTAATCAACCCCGAATAATAGGGCTTATTCTACTTATCAAGCGAGTCTTTACTAAGTCACTATCAACGGATTTATCTTTGATATCGATTCAGCAGCGATTCTCTATGATTAGCAGAATAAGCCCAAATGTTCGGTCATCATGACACGCAGAGTTGTTTAATCTGCACCGATGTTTTTCCTATATACTTCCAGAATATTTTAGGTACAAAATTATAATAAATTAAGAATGCTTCAGTACTTAAAGTCATAACAGTTGTGCAGATTTGTGAGTGTTGATGTGAAAGAAAGTTATGCCTTTGAGAACTTCAATTAATAAATCAGATGCATTCCTCAACTGTTTAAAACTCTTATAATTTCACAAAATTCTTCTTTGTACGTGAAAATATTCTCAAGTCAGGAGGGATTCCTTGCTCGTCGCTTCACGACAACTAATTTATTGGAATTTGCGTCTTTTGTCGAAAGATTCGATGAATCTTTACAAACGGATTGTATTTATACAGATTTCAGAAAAGCCTTTGTAAGGTCCCAAGTGTTCTCGTTCTAGAAGTTGATGCTTGAACGTCTTGGATTTTATGTTTCTTTCATTAAATAGATTCTTTCCTGTTTAAATATCTGAGAAAATTTATGAAATTGCTTTTCATTACTCGCATGATTGAGAAAAAAAAGTCCAAACTGATTTGAATTCGTTTCACTCGATGTTTACATCATAATTTAGATCTCAACATTGCAGACAGAGAATATAATCCGTTGCATTTTGACTATATGCTTTTGGACTAAAACTCCGACTAGTTCTACAGTGAGTGACAACTGAATTTTATCGTTGATAGCTGACATAAATCAAGTGGTGGCCAGAACTAGTTCCGTCATGTTAGAATTTCAGAAAAAATGTATGCGAATTATCCGGTATTTTAATCTATATATGTTTGTATTAAACTCTGATGAGCCCGAATATGTCAGAATAAGAGAATTTAGAATTCTATTAAGCGTAGTTACTTTTGAATAAACAAAAGTTATAATCTTCTTTACGATTCCGTAGTTATATATGTATGTATCTATCTATAGTTAAAACAATTCTCTCAAGCGATTATGGTACTTAAAATGTAATATGATATTTGTATTTTATTTTCATTTGTTGGCATTTTAATCTAACAAGACCTAGATGCAATGTCTAAGTATTTCCCAGTCGTTTTGTTTGTTTCATATGATTGTATAAAGTTAAGATTTCTAAGTGGAAATATTTTGAAAGATCTGGGCCAAGCGATATGTAAATGTTGGTTATTTTCTCAATTCTAAATAATGCTCATACGAAATCGATATACTCGTACATATTCTCTAAATATGCAGGGTGTTGAAATTGTACGAAATGCTATACCGATTGATTCCTGAGAAAATAGTTCGTTCCACCCCAAGGAATCCATCCATCCATAACGTTTCGTACGTAGAATTCGAACACCCTGTATATTCTATATAGATATTATTCAAATAAAATATAGCATTTCATAATAGACGCAGACCCAGATGGCGGTCAAAAATTGTAATCTTCCACAACATCCCAAATAAAGAAGAAACTTTAGGGATATAAGATATTAGGTTTTTTTTTTTTATTTATGTTATATCTGCAGGAAGAGATTTCAAATTAGAGGATTATCCGAAATGAAAGTACTTTGAATAAAGTTTACACGCTTCGTTTGAGACAAGATCGATATTTATTATTTATGTTTTGATATACTCCTATGTATTTCTGATTGGCAGATTAAGAATACCTATAGGGGGTTTTTTCGTAGTCAACCAAGATAAGGGCCTGTTACGATAAAATAGCTCTGAGAGCGTGTTTATAAATATAATTAATTTATATACATCGTTTAACTTTTAGGAGTGTTACTGAGTGTTATCAAAGATAATTCTTAATCATATTTTAAATCACCACAACTGCTATTTAGTGCTGGAGGAAAGTAGAAAACATAATTTTCTTTGGCGGTTGAAGACAAAGGATTGAGCCTAATTGGAGTTGATTTTAAATCGGAGCGTCTATAAATATTATACAATAAGGACCGAAAAGCAGACCCTTGTGGACGCCGGGGGGTATTTTGTAGGACGAAAATACTTCACTACCAATAATTATATTACAAGGCCTTTCTGTTAGAAAGCTATGAATTATGCTTACCAGGTATATGGAAAATTTAAATATTACGTATTTGTGAATTAAAACAGAGCGAATCGCTTATTATATATTTAAAGTGATAAAGAGAGTAGATTTACCAATTTTATAGATTTAAGCAAAAATTCTTTAAGAAATGGCATTGAATTTTCTTGGTTTTTAAAGATTTAAGATTCCGATATATATATATTCATTAAAATAAAAAGGATTGGTAGATTTTTATAAGAACTCTTCACTCTTTCATAATTTGTGATAGCTTGTCAACTAACAAGAGCTGAAAATTTGATAACGATTACTTATTTGTCAGAATTTTGAGGTTGTTTATAAAGGGTGATTTTTCTGCTCTTTGGTTAGTACTCTGTTTTTGACAGCTCATACGTGATTCGTAATATGTGTCAAAATCAAAATTGTTTAGTTTGCATTACCATTTCATCTTGGAAAGACTTACAGCCGAACAACGCTTACAAATTATTGAATTTTATTACCAAAATTCGCGCTCCGTGAAAAATGTGTTTCGCGCACTTTGACTGTTTTATGGTCATCATATAGCCTGCCATAGTGGACAAATTACGCACCAATTAAACGTTATTGGATATTAAGCCACCCACCCGTCTACATAGAATGCGTACAGAAAAAAGTATTACTCCTGTAGCCGCCAGTGTTGGTGAAGATCCTGATGTGTCCATTCGTCGCCGTTCGCAAAAACTAGGATTGTGTTATTCCTCTACGTGGAAGATTTTACGCATGAAGCTTAGTTTGAAGGCGTATAAAATACAACTCGTTCAAAAATTGAAGTACACATCGTTGTGTTTTCGGTAAATAGCTGGATGATACATACTTTTTCAAAGATGACGCCGAGAATAACGTTACCGTGAATCGTGCTAGCTATCGTGCAATGATTTCTAATTTTTTATTACCCAAAATATACGAGCTGAATCTGATTGACATGTGGTTTCAACAAGATGGTGCCACATGTCACACAGTATGCGAAACGATGGATCTATTGCGAAATGAATTGGTGAGCAATTCATCTTTAGTTTTGAACCAGTAAATTGGCCGCCTAGATTGTGTGATTTGACACCGTTGGAGTAGCGATTCAGGCAATGTGATTATGTACACGTGTTATTGGTGAGATACTAGCGGCTATGCTCGAAAAATTACTCAAAATTGCACCATATACAGTGGCGTGCAAAAGTTTCCGGCCGAAAAAATATTTAGTTATCTGTCCCAGGAGTAATTCTAATTACTAAATTTACTAATAATATCATTAGGGAAGATAGCATCAATAATACAAATAAATTATTATTATTTGTGAGTTATTAACAAATATGCCCAAAATATTGTGTACAAAAGTTTCTGGCCATGCAATGCGGCCACACTTAAACCTAAATTTTCAGCTGGAGAAAGGGAAGTCAGAGTCATTCTTAGGGAGAGATCAAACTGTAATCTGTTTTTGAAGTTCGAACATGGGGTGAAGCATTTCAATAGAATTGCACAAATCTATAGTAAAATTAGTGGAGGAGGGAAATTGCATCCTTAATTTTTATTGGAACATCTACGACATTTTAGTTAAACATCAGTCTGTATTTCGTACAGAGGATAGGATGCGATCGGGAAGGTAAAAGAGAGTGGGCAGGATAATTACAAAAAAGCTAAATCAGATGTGAAGAAGACGGCGTCTGAGATGGCTCCTGAATTAAATTCTAAAAACGTACCTGCAGTACCCTTATTAGGCGAATACATGACGTAGGACTTGTAGAACGCGTTGAAGTTAAAAAATCCTTAATAAGTAAAAAAAAAAAAAAAAAAAAAAGACAGTTTGTTTGGAATTCGCACGCGTACATTAGCATTGGACTGCAGACGACTGGAAAAAAATTGCATTTTCTAACGAGTAAATTCAATTTATTTGAAAATGATGGTAGACGAAATGTTCGGCGTCCAGTCGTTGCTAGGAATGAAAGTACAAAACTCTTACAGTTAAGCACAGTGAGGGTAGCGTTCTTGTTTGGGGTGTTTTCTTTGCAGTATGCGCAGGTCCATTAGTAGAAATAAACGGGATTATGGACGATTGTGTGTACAATTAAATTTTAGATGATGACTTATTGTCTTATGCTGAACGTAAATTACAATCAGACTGTGTTTTCATGCACGACAACGATCCGAAACACACTTCGAAACTCGCAAAGGATTGTCTTTCATTAAAAGGAATTCATATTTTAAAGTGCCCAGCGCAATTAGCGGACTTAAATTCGATAGAGCATTTGTGAGAGGAGCTTGCTCGTCGAATTGGTACACGAACTCACTCAAATAAAAGTGATTTATTCAAACATTTAAGACTGGGAAAAAGTCTCATTAGATTGTATTAGTCGCACAGAGTAAATGCCGCGCTCTTGTGATGCCATTGGGGCAGCAAAAGACATAGCTACTAAATATTGGCCAGAGCTCTATAAACAAAGTATGAATTTATTATTTATTTGTTGTTGAACCATACACAGAAATAATAAATTTTTATGAACGTTTCATTTATGGCCGGAAACTTTTGAACAACATGTATGAATTATTGTTTTTTTTTAAATATATGCGTTTATTAACATAAAATGGGTTTTTTTGCGATTCTCCCTTCAATCTCTTCCTTGGCTCAATCCTCTATTCCTAACACCATATGCGGATCGCCTAAAGCTTATTTCCATGGCATCCCTGTCCGATAGACAGGACTGTGTCCATAATTGTTTTTGGCTTTAAAGTTTTATCTGGTGAATACGACTGTCCACGACTGTTAAGCTTATTGAGCTTATCCGTCCCACGCCCTGGCCTCAGATCTTGCAATCTCCTTCATGTACCTTTTCACCGAACCAACTATGGCTTGCATGAACCAACTACGCTCATTTCGAGACTGTTTAACTCGCATCCCGATATCATTGATTTTAATTTATCTACTTTTCAATTGAAGAATCGGCTTACGAATTTCTTTAGTAACTAATTTATAACTATTTTATTTATTCTTTTCTTATGTTATATCAGATATTTGTTGTTCTTATTGTTTTTTTTAATAGATATTTAATAGACATTGTATGTCTCATTGCGAAATATAAATAAATAAATAGATTTCAAAATATTTTTACGTAATCCACCCTCACCTAAAATATGGTTGTTGTTCATTTGTTATTTTAGCATTTAAAGCGAAAATGGGCTTTGACCGGAAAATTTTGTTTTGCGCCACTGTACATTTTGTTTTGCGATAAAAGGACATACATTTACATTTTGAAATACAAAGATTTAATTTATTATTATTACACCATTGATAAAACTTAGCTATATCTTTGGTGAACAGAGTACACTCCTCAAGAGAATCAATATTATAATCATCCGATTTTTTAAATAAGTAACGAACCATCTAAGAATTAGATAATGAAAACCTAGTTTACCTAATTTATAACAGGTACTACCTATTATAGTTACCAAATTATGATTTCGTAATCAATGTAAATATTCCCGCATTCCCTGTTGGGAATTAACACACCAATTTGCACTTACTCTTTTAATTCTGATTACTGAAACGAATAAGTATCATTTATTTCAAAATGAATGACGTGGTAATTTACTTGGATTTAACGCATTGAATAGGTCGTTCCAATTGGATTCATTGATTGGTTTATAAAACCAACTTTATTAGAACCTGTGGCAAATAGCTGAAGCATCCCCACACTATAGAAGAACGGCAAAGTCAATAAAAGGAAAAACGAAAGTAATTCAGTTACTTTAAGCCCCATTTAAGTAATGGCATCCAACAAATGAGCCTGCTGATTTCGATCCTTTAATATTTGAATTGCAAAATGCATACAAAACGTTTTGCAGAAAGACAGCAAGGAGTAAAGCCCTGATGGCGGCTGGAGTGGGACAGCATGAGATTCTCGATACTGTGGATTCTGGATTCTGGATTCTGGATGTAGAGGAAGCTACGTCCAGGGACGTGAAGGGCACATTCCTAGTGACGCAGTGCCTTTTGTAATCGAATTTTTGCATCGACACTTGCTCGAGCGGCATGGCATGGCAGCGACTGGAGATGTGAAGCCGCCCATTTGTCTAAACCCTAAACCTTAAAGCTGCGAGGGTGGCTGTTAGGTAAATGCTGCAAGCACGAGATCAATAAATTAAAAAATGAGGGGGGGGGGGGGGGGGGGGACGAGCCTCTTTTGTGTTTGGCCTCTCCACAGTTTTCCTCAACGCTTCACCATATGATAAAAATGGCTTATCTGCAGTCGAGGAACAACTCAAAAGATCACCGGAAGGGAAAAGTGGTGGATTCTGTAAAATGGAGAAAAATTGATGAGACGAAATGCAAACAGGAAGGCAGTGAAATCGTCCTCCAACATTCAGCTCGGGGGATTAACTATTATGGGCATAAAGGGGGCGAAAACAAAGGGGGTGAAAACAAAAGAGCGAGCGAACGGAGTCCGGGTCCAGTGCGGGAAGGGTGAAAGGACCACACTAGAGCAACGGACTGGGGAGCAGGAAAAAAGCCATCAGCAACTGCCAACGTACTTTTCGTTTCCATGCATTGTTTAGCGTCCAGGCTGGTCCGGCTCCTGTCCGACCTTTTTGTTCTCGGAGTAGTAGCAGAATTCGCTATCGATTTAGTTGTCCATTATTTTGAGATTTGTCCTAATCGAAACATGTCCGGGACGAGATACAGGCCAAACCGAACGATGATCCAAATTCGCAGCGGTCTTGTTAATAGATCCTGCGGGAGCAAAGTTTGTTGTACCGTTTCTTGACGTCCATATGCCCGCCATCCGAGGGGTGTTGCTTCCGCCACCACCTCCGCAAAATGCATCAAATAGAAAAATACGTTTTTGTAATCTACAGATTGCAAGTACTTGGCGACCTCAGCTACTGTACCCAGTACTTTCCAGGAAGTTTGCGGCACTTATTTTCTGGTGGTCTGGAGAGCCAGTATTATGGAATTGCAATTTTCTCAGTTTCTAAATTTTAATCACGTCGCATGAAGGTACACCGCACCCTCAGACCACCCCCCTAGACACTTCAGGGGTAAGAAGGTGTTTGGTTAAACAAGAAAGTTTCGGCCTCGTTGACCCATGCCCAGAAGCCTCCGGTGCTGAGTGCAAGTTTCTGCATGCGCCCAGTAAATAATTAGTTGCGTTAGCAGATGCGATGCGGCACGACACTAAATTTCAGTCGACCTCTGGTAGCATTAACACCGAGCATGCCTAGGAACGCTGCTAGGGCTCTAGTGCCCGCGTGAGTGCCTGAAATTGGCTCTTCGTTTCCATGTGACAAAATTAAGGTTCCCTGGAAGGGTAATCACTTGCTTAGTGCGAATACCACGACCCGCATATGAAAACTCCCGAAAAACTGAGGTTTTTTGCATAATAAAATGAATAGTACCTAAGTAAAAATCATGGTAATATCTAGTTTGAAAGTTTGAATTATGAAGGTAGTTTCAAAAGTTTTGGGGTACTCGGACTTAGAGAAGTTAAATATTTGAATAGTACCACGAGAAAAATCCTTTTAAAAGAAAAATAAATTAATTTAAAAAACATTAGCTCATACTTAAAAAATTATTTACCAGAAAACTAACAGAGAATTGTTTTAAGGTCCAAGAAGCAAAACACAATATGTTTTATCTTACATCTAAATTGTTTTTATGGTGTCGAAGTCGAATCTTCAATTCCTTCAGTATAATTTTCCATTATTCATTACTTAATTCTTGATTCAAAAAGTTGTCATAACATATATAAATATTTTTGTATGCTTTTTCATTATTAGTTATTTAATTTATGTTTTAAAAAGATGTCAGTTTTTTATACATATTTTTAAAAATTATTATCCAAAATAAATTATTTCTTATAATTTTTAAAATGTGTCTAATCGACCATACACTCGTATTAGTGATCCCGATGCCTCTAAAGGTTAACAAATATCGGCCAATGCCGAAAAGGAGATAGTTCTGCTTTTTAACGCAACACGAAGAAACATCTAACCAATTCATTTTATTAAGTCGAACAGTTCGACAGTCTGAATCCCTGCTACATGGAATTATAAATATTATTTCTTTTGACGTCAACATTTTTGAAGCTTATCCACTATCTGAAATTATAAAATGAAACACAATTCTCTTAAATACATTTTTTCAATTGTATACAGTTCATTAGGTATAGCTTTTATGATACTTTGGAGTTAAGAAGAGGAGAAGACCAGCTTCTTAAATTTTTCCATTACATTTAAAATATAGAAGATATCAACTTTCTCTTTCTCCTCACATTGCTCTACAAAACGATAAACTAATTCAAGAGATCTGCGTTTTCGGAAGTACATATTACACCTGCGGACATATACATTTTGTCACTGAACATTTTTAAAGGCAGGCCAAAGTGTTCGAACGTGTGTGCTGCTTTACTGCTTTGGGTGGTGAAACGTGGTTTTAATTTTCGTTCCACTTTATTCTAAATTTTTGTCTTTCTTTCACATGTGAGCCCTTTATTACTATCTAATTTTACCAAAATCTGTATGGCCGGTGGGCTAGCGGGACTAAGGTCGAAAAAAAGATAAGGAAAAACGTTACGAGTATCACATCTTGTATTAAATAATCTTTGATGGAAGAGCTACAACGCCAATACTAATTCATTTCAGTGTCGCTTCAAATATCATAGTGTACGCAACTAAACGAATCCAAACATCAGAGTCAACTGTGCAGGATCTGGAAAGCAGAAAATAATATAAGAACGTTGGACTGACCATCCCAATCTCCAAACGCCAATTCATTTGGGAATGTGGTGGGCATAATGAAGAGCCAACTCGCTATAAAGCTTGTGCACAATCTCAAGCAGCTAACATGGGTGATTCAGAAGATATGGCGTTCGCTGTCGATTCAATATGCGGAAAAACTCGTCGAAAGCATGCCCAGAAAATGCCAGGCTATTCTCGATTGCGGCAGGGACTACGCAATTTAGCCAACCAATTAGCCTCGTAGTACTTTTAATTCAATTCAGCAAGTAAAAAAAATGCGGTTCTTTTCTTGTTGAACAGATTGTACATAGATATTATAATTAATATAATCTAGCGATCATCTGTAGATGGGTAATGTGAGGTTGAAGTTGCCAAGGTATTACTTCAATATGTTTTTTTCATTATTCATTTTTTAATTTTTACTTACAAATATTTTTTTATGCATTTTCGTTATTCATTATTTAATTTATGTTTCAAAAAGATGTTAACTTCTTATAAATATTTTTAATGTACAAAGTGTGGCATTCCGAGGTTGTAGGTTCGATTCCTATATGAAAACTATGCTTATAAAGTAAAAAGGGAGGGGGGAGAACTACAAGGTGCTTCGTATTAGGAGTTACAAGGCGATTCGTAAAATTCAATTGTACATGGTACGTGCTTATCCTAATATCTTTTTCATAAATAAAATTGACAATGCTGACCCATCTAAAATTCACGCATTCATCGAATTTACTCCACCCTGTAATTCCCAAACGGAAAAATTTGATAGTCTACATTTTTCAAAAGTACTTTTGTATAATAGCAGCGTGAAAGAATTTTTTAATTTTAGGGTAGAATATATAGTGTGGTAAAAGTAAGGTACATTTTTGACAAAACTATAATCATATTTTTTTCGATACAACATTTTTGTAACTACTATCCACGATTTCTGAAAATCGACTTTCGATTAATCACGGTATGATTCATGATGAACTGAAATCAAGCTAAATGTTTGCTTAGATTTATTTTAGAGTACTTTGATCAAAAGATCGCAGAATCGCGGAATCTAATCTTCAAAATGCAACTTTGTTTTATTTAAATATAGCTTTTTTTTCTTTTCTAGTTCAAACGTTAGTCATCAACATCTGTTTTATTTTCTAATTTTGAATTTATTTTAGATGAGCAGACGTACCTATTTCACGAAATAAAGCAATAAACATATTTTTAAGATGTGCATGTTAGTCCATGAAAATTTCTGATATACTTAACCAAACCTAAACAAATTATATAAAAAGGTTGTAAAGATATTGTAAAATTTGGTCTTTGAGACCAGAATCCCATCTTAAGTAGTAGGCTTATAAATTATGCTACATTAAATGAGCAGGACGTAACGAGGGATGTTTGTAGGAGTATCCCTCAGAATGAAGAGTCAAATTTAAATTTATTTTCACAACAGCTGCCAATGTAATGTAACAAAAGTTGTGGTGCTCTGTTCAGTGTTCACAAATGGTGCTAAAAGAGAATATCCGGGTGGGTTTATAACCACGGACTTCCTGCACCTACACACTAAGGAATTTCTCTAGTGAAATTTAGCTAGACGGGCTCTAGCAAATTATTTGCATTATTTTTCAGTGATATTATCTAAAAATATCTGAAAGTTATTCCGTTAAAACTGAACTTCTAGCACATTGTCAAAAACCATAATATTTTAGTATAGTTTTTAACTGCAATTCTAGTAAAATTCACTGAATAATCTGGAAGTGGTTTTGTGTATCACAATATTTACTAAAATTACCTTTCACTTAACTGCAGTTCTAGTGATTTGCGTACATCATCACATGTTTTAGTTGTATACCACTGAAATTCGCACAACTTTTTTGGTGTATAAATTTACATAACTTTTTCCGTGCATGTTTAAATCATTTCGTCTTTGTATTTAGTTTGTGATTTAAGTTCAACCTCTTGTAAAGGTGAGATCTGAGATATTCCCATGCATTCAATCGTTTTCAATACAAAGTACTTAATGTTGTATGATTTTTCACCATTATTTTTAAAAAAAAAGTTCAAGCCACCACTGGTGTTATAGTCTGAACGTGACTATGCCCACTAAGGCTCAAATTTGCATTCACTTAAATGAAAAAACCTTTCTTCTCAAACCTTTATTTTTCAAAATTACGTAAACGATAACTCAAAAAGTTCTTCATCGATTACGCTGTAATTTTGCACATATTTTGACAATAATATTACTTTGTATGTAAATCTAAGTGTGTTGCAAGGAATAATTTTTTCAAGCACAAACAGTTGAAAACTTTTGTCTAAAATCTAAAAGTGTCGTATTTCAGGGTTTTCCATCTATTCTATTATTCTAAGATTCATTTTAATATTTGTTATTGATGAGATTTTGAGATTGGCCAACATTTTAGGTGGCTTTACTTAGAGCATAAGTGATTCTCAATATAAATTGGCGTTCAAATGGGCAGCTTAAGTTGAGCAATTAAGTGTGTTGGGAACAACCCTAATATTTAGTTAACCCACTTAATATGATTTATTGAATTCTTTCAGTACCTACTTAAAAGCTACTGCAATATCAGTTATCATATATATACCTATAACGTAGGTATTTCGGGCAAAATTATCTGAACTTCTATCAAAATCAACCAGAATTTATATCGCTAAATACTTCAGCAAATTTTTCTAGATTTCATATGAACTTTACAATTAAAGCAGACAAATGCCTTTCTGTTCCCATAAATATAGAAACAATAGAATTTTAGTGATTTTTCACTAGATTTTGAATTGCTTAACTAGGAAATCAACTCTAGTTGAGATCTACTAGATTCTAATGAGAAATAGCTTAGAGTGCATAGAGTTTGATATTGCAAATGCCAAACGTGTAAACAATGAAATATAATTTTTGCGATATTGTTTAATAGCCAGACATACATCTAACAGGATAACACCTACGTTATGTAAAGGGATTTCTATAATTATCTGATTTTAAAGAAAGATTTATTTTAATGTAGCTTACTCAGTAAGATAAAATGATTAGTTCAAAAATGAGTTTATAGCTCTTAGTCGCAGATTGAATATCATAACTAAACAGTTTTCCTAACAAATTAAAAAAAAAATAAATTGCGCAATGGTCACTAAGTGTATTCAAGGGATTTCTTTAGCAAACATCAATATTCTTTTAATAAAATAATTTGAAATTGAAGCAATTGTTCTTGCAAAGGAATCATTTATATCTTTTAATAAACTTAGATATAGTTTGGTTAATTGATTTTATTTTGTTTTAATATACTCCTATATGACATATTTTCCAATAAAAACTTTTTTATAAACTCCTTTTCTACGCGCCGACCATTCGACAAAGGAGTAGGTGTGAAAAGGGTCAAAGAATTTTCATGTGGGGTTTATGAAGTAATTTTGTGTTGGAATTTATGTCGTAAAGCAGTTCTAATGAGAAATAGTTAATTTTAAATCCTGCCATTATTATTGTAAATAAATTCAGGTAAAAGTATCATATTTTGACTTATAAAATTTAACAAAAATTCGTAAATCTGAACGTATGTTTAGTTTTTTGACAATCATCGACTTCAGATACCAAGGAGACTTCAAGGAGCGTCCATGATTTTCTTTTAGATTTTTATTGCTGCATGTTTTAAAATTATGAATATTTGAACTTATTTTCTTTAAATGCTTATAATTTTTAAACAAAAAATAAAGTTAACTTTCAGAAAAAATTATGCAATACATTTTTGAAACTTATTTTGATAGTTTGTTTTTTCAAATACTGTAAGTATTTATGAGTAATACTTAAAGCTCAAAGTAACAAACACTACTCTGGTATACATCTATAAATATAACTTTGTTCATCTTTTACTGTAATGTCATGCTACTTAAGTTGAAAAATATTTCAGATTTTTAACTTGATACCTTGGCTAAATATTTATACACTCGATCTACTTATTTTCTTTAAAAACAACGTGATTTTCAATTGCATGTAACTCAGGTACAAATAACCCCTTTAAATTCTATCTAGCTGAAAATTTTAAGTCTTACTGTGCACTTTAACATATGGTGACTTCAATGCCAGTTTGACCGAAAGTATAATCGGAAGTTTAGCGCGATGAAAAAAAAGGACCGAATTTACAAGTAAAAATTTAGCACGGTAAGGGTTAAACTTTGGCATCTTAAGTTTTGACTGTTTGCAAATAATTTTGCCTCCCGATTGGTTGAGATAGAGGCTAGTTAACCGTTTGAAAAAAATATTATTTATCTCCTTTTTCAACATGAAATCCGCCAAAAGATGAAGCTATTGATGAACTCTTGGCTCGTTTTTGGGGTAGGGTAATTCAACGACAATAGTGATCATCTTGCTCCGCCCTCCCAATCCATGCAAAAGTGAAAAGCGAAACCTTTTCACAGGTTTTCAATATTACTACATGTCTAAATCGCATTGAAAGTGGTTTCCATGTAGATTTAGATTGTATTCTCTCAACAATACGTCGAAAACAACGCTCTTAGAGATTTCAAAAATTCAAAATGTTTGGATCTGCCATACTATACTATGGCGGAGACAATTTCTTAAAAGTTTCCTAATTAGGCGGAAAACGATTTATGATTAGTTATTATGATTTCAAGGTCGCTGATTGTAATTTTTCAGACACAATATTATATAGAGATGTTATTTTTCGCTTTTTAATCAAAGGTTAATACATTTGATTAGAGCTACATGCAGCTGAGAGTTTTTTTTCCTTTTTAAGAAAAAAAGTGGTGCGTTTCTTTGACTTGGTGTTTAAGAAATTCAGTAATAAAACAATCTGCTCTCTAACAGGCACAGACCGGTGCTGAAGATATTGTTAATTTTTGTCTTTTCCTACTCATTTTAAAAGTGCATCACCTTGCATTTCTTTCCTAAAGAAGAGACGAACAAGAAATGTGGGAATAATAAGTAATACTTTGGAAGTCTAAAACTGGAACTTCTCAATTTGAAGTTTACGATCTTAAAAATAAAGCGCCTCATTATAGTTATCTTTTCTTTTCTACATATAAGGGATATGTGGCGAACAGAAAATCTTCTTCATGACAAACGCGTAAGGTTAAGGGAGCTCCTTGCCCTTTCTGTACTAAACAAACAAAAACAGTGAAGACCTTGGCCGCATAAAGCAAAAACAACTATGATAGTCGGTTTTATTGCCCGCTCCGAATACTTCCCAGTCTTTATTAAAGGCCTTGACCCGGAGTAAGCACAATAGCAGATTTTTTTTTTGCATTTCTGAAAATCTCGTTATTGCGGTAAGGAGAAAGAACAAAGTGCGCCCTAATGGCACAAGATAGCACTAATTATACCAAGATTCGTTTGTCGACGATACTTTTTCTGGTAGCAGTGTCTTCTTTTTAATCCATTCCCTTATTAAAGCGAATTGGTGGTGAGATATACTCAAGAAAATTCGCTTTTCCTCGAAATTTAATTTCTAGTAACGTTTTCTTCTCATGGAAATTTATAGTGGCTCTCGGAATGGCAAACCCTGATATCATATTTCACGTTCCTAAGCATGCCTGCGCTCTTAAACTCGCATTAACAATCGGAAAGCTCAAAAGTTTGCTTTGCGTACACTGGCCATTCTAGGGCCTGAAGTGTCTTCTTCAGCTGAGGACTCAAAAGCATTCAAACTAAATTTTGGCACCACTTCACCCTCGGAACGAGCAGTGTCTATTACGGGGGACCTTGAGTTAGCGCGAGCTGTCTTAATGTGCCTCCGCCTCCTTCTCCAATTAAATCCTAATTGAACCCCAAGTAAACGCCTTGTACAATAAGCGCTGCCTAAAAAGGCGTCTTCAGATAGAACTCTCTGGAATTTCTTGCCGTTGGCTCTGTTCGCCATGACCCGCAGGAAAATTAAGTCTTATTAGACCCAATTAGTTTTCGACTTTAGCCGACGACATTTTTCGCTGTCTCATCGCCTCTTCCTAATTCTGCACCACTGCTGTTATGAGAACTCTCAATTCACCTGATTATCACCTGAGCAGTGCCAAGCTAAACTAAGCATTGTCCTTTTAGTTCAAAAGAATTTTATGATTAGTCTTGAAGTTGAATATAAAATGGCAAAAATTAGGTACACATTAAATCTTTAAATAGGGAATTTTATATCAAAATTCTATATTCGAATTTTGATATAAATCGAGATGATTGATTTTTATAACTATCGCAGATGCAAATATTATCCAAAAATATCTGTCTTAAGACATCACTTTAAATCTGTCTTAAAGTATTGCGCTATATTTCTTTTTGACTTCCTCTTGTAAATGTGTGGTACACTAAAATGTAATAAATTACTGACTGTCTATATAACAAGAGAATCTATAAGAAGGATTTCTATGTATTACTTTGCATAGTTCTTAGATACCTCCTTCTACGAGAACATACTTCAACTGATAGATCTGCAAACTTAAGAGAAGGTTTTTTCCAATTAAATCATTAGTTAAGTTGTAAAATTGCATGAATAAAAATTAAATGTAGCCCGAAATTTAAAATAATATATTATAAGAAATGAACAGGAAATGTATAGTAGTTGTCAGCATAATAATTAATTCCCAATCTTAATAAATTCGAAATCAGACATAATGCTACTTATTTCAAACCAAAAACACTATACAAAGCAACTATAATAAAATTAAGTAAAATATGATTAAGTGAAAACAAAATATAATAAGACAATAAGTTTGATCATCATTTATTGGTGATAATTAACAATAATCATCCCAGTGATCACTTTTAAATTGTCGTACTTTACCTCGCGTAGTGTGCAGTTGAGCCAACTTAATATACGCAGAAAACAATGTTCAAATATTATGAATAGCTACTAACTATTATTGTTAGTAGTGAATTAGTAACGAATTTTTGTTCCTATTAAAAATCTGAAAAGAAAAGAACAATTTAGTCAAAATTTTAATTAATAAGATAATTGAAAAATTATTTCTTTTCTCAATAAGATAGCAACATACAATAGTAGTGTATTAAAAATACAGTATAAAAGTATAAATCCTAGCATTTAAACAAATATATTATATGGTCTAACTTTTAAGTCGTGTTGCCTGCACGGATCAGTAGAGTTTTTCCAGCCAAATCGCTCAAATCGAGGATTTAAAATATACGGAAATGAAATAAAACAAATAAAAATTGTGGTACAGACTAAGTTTGACGTACTTTCAAGGATTTTGATGAAACCTTGCATAAACGTTTACTTGAAAAGTGATGAATCTGCAAAATTGTATGTGTCACGATTAGTTTCGTTGTAAATTATGTAGAAACGAGTACATTAAATTCAAGATATTTTTACCATTTTATTATAATTCCTTTATTTTTCAATTAACGAATTAAAGGTTAATATAATATCGAATATTTTCATTTTTCGGGATGAGGACATACACAGGAATATGTCCTTCTCCCGAAAAAAGAACCTATTGAACTTCGTGTATTCGTTGGACGACCATCCTCTAACAGATCTAGGGGTTCTTCTTAATTTACGCTTTTCTTTTCAAGCTCACATTGATTCCATCGGCAATAAATCTAGCGCAAATTTAGGATTTTTGAAAAGTTTGTCGAAGGAGTTTAATGAACCCTATATCATAGCAGATGCGAGATCATTGTGCATTTGTAAGGCCCATATTAGAGTATACCCGTTTGGTCACCAATTTAAATCAAGCGTATCGAGTATTATTCAACGAAGGTTCCTACGGTTTTCTTTACGCTTCCTTTCATGGGTGGAAAATAAAATTAACCCAGATTTTGGCTACTTTGACATATTTAGCTTATTTCCCTTAACTCATTGGATATCAGGCGATACAACTCTAGAACTGTATTTGCATTCAATTGTCGTCAAGGAGTTGTTAATTCCGCTGAATTGCTTAGTACATTTTATATCTTATTTTATATCTCAGTTCCTTTTCACTCCCTGACGTATCATGTTTTTTTCCATGTAGCCATCCACTGTACCGATTATGGTAGGGTTTAAATGGGCCTATTTCCTTTATGTCACATTGCTTTAAAACACAATACTGTCATATTGATTTTACTTTTTAAGTAATAAACTTTCTTTTTAATTGAATAAATAAATATAAAATCCTGTTGGAGCACTATCACTTTTAAGAATTTTTAAGTTAGGTATTTTAGGAAATACAAGCTACTGGGAAATTGTTTTTCATATTTGTAACTTTTGACCCTAAATAAATTTTCATAAAATATTTCATCATATCATCTGTGAGGAGATCTCAGACTCAATTTATTGCGAAAATTATTAATAACCGGACCACAAAACCTTAGCATTTACATCTGAAATATTCATCTAACAATTGTGTGGCAATATCTTGAAAACGCTGTAATTTTTACTAAAATTAGCCTTAGTTATTCTATGTTGGCTCTATATCATCTGCAAAGTCTTTCGTTTTGTAGAATACTTTATTATAAAATAACTTTTAAAGTAAAAAATCACTAAGTGATAGAGTTCTTGCTATCACTTCGAGAGGTGATATTTTAAGGGATGATCAACTTAAAATAAGTATATGACAAAATTTCATCACTTATAATCTTATAAACTATGGCCTAGGAATAAACTAGTCATAGTCAACGTCGCGGTCGATAAAAGGAAGGTGCCTCCTCCACGAAAATCTATGCAGTTATTACAGGGGGATGTACTTTAATATAATTACTTTTATCTCAACTCGTTATAATATGTAGGGCGCAGTTTCTTCTCTCTCCTTACCGAGGTAACGAGATTTTCTGCGATGCAAAAACGCTGCTATTATGTTCATTTTAGCTCAAGGCCTTTAATAAAATATGAGATATATTCGGGAGTGGGCAATAAAGTAACCTCTTCTTGCGCTTTATGCGGCCAAGGTCTTTTTCGCAATGTTCGTCTTTTTGGTGTGGTAAGAGGAACGAGCTTTATCAGGCCGGGCCCATTTGTCGAGAAGCGGATTTGGTGTCCGCGACACATCCGTTAATAGTTTAGAAGCTACGTGAGCCATTTTACTTCCTTTTTTAAGGAGCGCTACACAAAAATTGTGGAACTTATGTTGAAAAGGCGACCCCTGAACTGAATAAGATGAGATTGTATCGAGCTGTACTTTGGAAACTTTGGCTGGAAGTATAAGGACCAACTGAGTCATGCCTCATCCATCCTCCACTATTTCCCCGGTAAGGTAACAAAATAGGGCTCGGCTCCCCAACTTGAACTGAGGCCATAGAATTAAATTGCGAGTAATTTCTCCTCGGTGGCTGCTTAAGCCTGCAAAGATTTTTCATGCTGTTCAGCTAAGTAACTCTCCATCTTTAGCCGCAGGTCGCAGGGCTGTTTCCTACTGCCTTCTGGGTGAGCGGTTTTATTAGCGTGTTAATGCCCCTGAAGAGGCAGCCGTGAAAGCATTCCACAGTTGCGAATTATAACGCTTTTTGAAATGCTCACAATTTGTTGATGTAACCTAATTCCCACAGAGCTGCACCCACTAAAGGGCTTTCACCACCTTTGACACAGAACGAGTGAATGTCTCCGGCAGTGCGATTCTAAAAAAAAAAAAAAAAAAAAGAAGAAAACGGTGAGGTTGTAAGGAGCACGAGGAAGCGGGGTTGTGCTGGCGCAGATAATTCGCATATAGATGTAAATGGGGCGAAAATCGTTGGGGCTGTGCTTAGTGAGCTCCCTCGAATGCCGAAGACTCTCGTGGTGTTATCGAACTGCAGACAGTCAGTCGTACGAACAAAGAGGGGGGGATTAATGAATGACTTCACTGAGTGAGCACCATTAATCAAAAAATCCCTCGTTTTTCTTTTATAGCGCACGGGGCGTCCTATTCACTTTGCATCCGCCTCTCCCGTGACATCATTTTAAAACGGAACGTGTATAAAAATGTGTTCCCGCTGCATACAAAATCAGCGCAAGTGGAACAGTCGATTCAGTCAAGAGTGACTCTAGGGGTGATTCAGTGAATTTCTACCCTTTACTCTTAACATCCTAAGTGGGTCCTTTCAGAGGCTCCTTCTTCTCGTTCGTAAATCGAAGACCGAGCATGCCGTTCCTTCTAGGGTACAAATAAATCACGAGTAGATAAACTTGGGTTTATACATAATTAATAAAGTTGACCCTGGTTGACACTTCATAGCCGTGATATCTAAGGCAGATAAGCTGGTCCCTGTCTTTGTCGAGTTTTCCTCTTTATTGAAATTTTGATCAAACTTCTCCCTATATCCTGTCCGACATCCCCAGCAAAGTTTTTGCTTATAGATTAAACTTTTCTGTTCAGGTCACTAAAAGGAAAAACTTTTGTTGGGAAGTTCTGTTGTAGCGAGCAAAATTTGTTATCACCAGAAAGTGCTGCTATCTTATGACACGTTTTAATCCCTGGCTTCAAAGGGGTAAAAAGGTCTCTCGACACTATCGACTTCCCGAGAGGACATGAGAGCTAATTTTCATAGTTGCCTGCTTCTGCTTTTGACTTTCACAAATTCGACGACGATAAAGAGAGATCGCCAAAACTAGTAAACTCTGCCGCCGCTGCCGACCCGCTGTGGATCGGAAAACTTAAATTATTCCGTGCCGGGCCCGAGCCTTCCCAAGTAGTAAAGTGGATTTTGTGGATTTACTGCGATAAACCGCGCAACCGACGATGAGGACCGCTTCGAGTTCATAGTCCTCGACGGCATGTATTGGGGCCGGTTAAGGGGGTAGCCCGATGAAGGTATCACTTCCCTTGACGACAATTTGAAGACGTTGTTGTCGCCCCCGACTAAACGCGAAACAATTAAGCGCTTCCACCACGGAAATGCAGGTTTCGCCGTGTTAAGAACGATATTATAAGCAACAAAGTTCATTAGGGCCAGACGCGACTCTTCTAAGTAATTGCACTTTCGCTCGTCAGCCAAAAAGAAATTGGAAAACTTCCAGTACGATGGAGCGCATCGCGGCCCATTGGAGCTCCTTCTGCTTATAATCTTGCACCCCATCATTGATTGTATAAAGCGGGTAAAAATCGTTCCCGGGAGAACGAAGACGAGCATCACGAGAATAGCAGGAACCTGGGAACACAAAGTGTCTATCTGAAGGAAAACTCGAAGGAAGGATTAGACATCGAGATGGGAGCTATACAGAGGCGCACAATGGACAAGTGAATCCTCTCAAAACAAGAAAATTGGCATGTTCTCCTAAGTGCGCATATTGGGGGAGGTAACTCTAGACGGATCCACTTAACGAGCTCCACCAGACACACATTGTCTGCTCCTCGTGTGTCTACACGGAGTTTTTTTTTCGCAAATCCAATTAAACCTTTACATTTGCATACCTTCTAAAGTTTTAATCATTTTTAACCCTTTGATTCGCCACATCACATGAGATTGAAATTTACGACTAATTTCACAGAGTATTTGAAGAAGAAACATTTATTCCTAACCGCCTTAAAAATTTGATCATTTATAGTACCTATTTCATTTTAAGAGAGAATGATTTATCTTCAAATAGCTACAACCCATATAAGACCTATGATGCTTTTTTTATTTTTAGAGAAAATGTTACATGCATTTAAGGGAACGAAAAATTTCTGTATACAATGAATGATTTTAGTGTCAAATTTTATATTTTCTAACTAATTTTAAAATTCAATCCACATGCATTTTTTATATATCTGCTTAGATTTGGAAGTGTAGTCAATTTCAAGTTTTCTAGTATGCTTTTAATATTTAGAAAAATCTTAAGATGTTATGTATATTAGAAATACTAAAGGAGAATTTGAAAATGAAAGTTATTTCATACCTTTTAGGACCGCCGATTTATTGTTTCTAACAAAAAAACAAAATTGAAAGCAAATTATTGAAAGAGATTGAAGAATTACATGATGAGTCAATAAACAGTGTCGGAATGCTTGCCATTTAGTTTCTTTTTCTACATTTGTTAAGACGTGTGATCTCATTACATATATTTAATTTCAAAATTTTACTAATAATAACTTTTTATATAAAAGATTAAAAACTTATGAGATTCATAAATCTTAACCAGCAACGGGTTGGCAAGTATCGATACAATATAATTTAATACTTGTGACAATTTATTCCTTCATTTTATACAAGGCAACGCCGGGAAATAACTCATCATGCTTTTATTTTTGGTCACCCGAATAAAAATATGTACGAGCTCGTAGAACGCGCAGAATTTAAGAAGCGCCCGGTACACACCCGAATCAGGCCCGCAGCATTTTGTATAAGAAATATGATCGTATAGACACCTGCAGCATGTCTATTTAAAATAAAAGTTCAACATTCAAATGTTATCAAGACAATAGATGTAGACTATTCCCTCCCTAATAAAAATATTTCAAACCTTTTAATGCGCCCGAACTTCGACCGGATATTTCTCAATTTTTGAGCCGGTAACAGGCCCGGTATATTCCCGGTATATTCATAAATTTCGACCAAAAATTCAAAATTCGTCAACCCAGTTATCGAAACTGGTTACTTTTACTGCGGGAAATATTGGATTAACAAGTAATTTATTATAATTTGTTATATATCATCATCTCGTAAATAATTCATCAGAATTTCATTAATACCATCATATATTACTTCATAATCCAGACAGTAGTCAGTAACTCATTACCTGGCAATAAAGTCGTCATATATGTAGCCGATTGCGCAGCTTAAAAAGTAATGGTATTAGAAGTAATGCATTACGATTTCGTTCCGGTAATCATTACATACCGATAGCATTAAGGCAGAAACACAATTCCGGCTTTGTATGCTAGCTTACAATTTTATTGCTTTGAAAGACAACAGTTTGTTTTCCTTGTGGGATCATAACAAATTATAAATTCTGTCTTTGATATTCCATCTTCAATAATTTCATACTAATTCAATAATTTTTTCCTACAAAACTAATCGTCGAATCATTGACCAAATCATCAGTTTGTACAGCACAAATTAATAATTTCACCATAAAACATAATTGAAGCTACCTTCAATCTAGCTTAAAACTTAGATCTTCATCCTTTATACGAAATGAGCTTAGATTTACATTTCTAATTAATTTGAATTATTTATCATTTAAATTACCATTCTTATGGCGAAAAATTTTTTAAATTCTATAAAGAATAACTACAATTTTTATAAATGATAGTTTGTAAATTTCGTAAATTTTAAAAAGAATAGGATCAACGCGAGAAACGTAAAACATCGAAACAACAAAATCGATTCAAATAATAATTAATTTATTAATTATACAATAATTATACATAATAAAAATGTTTCATTAGAAGATCTTAAAACAAATACGTACTAAATTAATAGTACTATTATTGTTATTTTGCAGACATTTCATGTTAAACTCAACCAATTCATTTAAATGACCTATTTTGAAGCATATTTAAATATTTTCATTTGGGTTCCAAATACCCATGATTAACACGGAATATTTTTTGTTTGCCTTAGAAAAAAAAAAAAAACAACGTCGAGCCAAAGGGTTAAGAGTCTGGCCAGGCGTGGTAAAGCTCCGCCGTCTGTCCACTCAATTCGGGTTGTGTTTGCTTTTCTCGGCTGAAGCTGTTTGGTCGTTTCGTTTTTAATTACACGAAAATCAATGTGAATTTCTATTTCAGCTGTGTGAAGAGCGAAAATCTCGAGCAAAGTTTATTAATTACCTCAGTTCGCCAGTGTAATTGTACAATAGTCGCATTGCCGGCTGTGGTAGCGGCCGTTTCGATCATTTCTCGTGAAAATGAAAAAAAGAAAAATAATTTACAAAACCTGGATATTAGGAAAGGTCGTGTGTGAGAGAAACGCCGAGAAATCCTTTTCAGGCGAAATCCCTCAAATTACTTTGCCGCAGCTGATGAATCTCCTCGCACAATATCGAACTCCGCAAATTAATTTAATTACTGGTAATAAATTGTCCCAACATTTAGTGTAAGCCGTCCCCTGAGGGAGCTGACGGGCTCGCAACGGACGACAAATTTAATAAAGTCCGAAGTGGACATCTTCAGCAATCAAGAGTCCATTGTTTGCACAGGACTCGTAGAGATGACACAAATCGCCTCCGACAAATTCATTACAAACTTAAGGTTTAGCAGATGCTTGCATTTGCGGAGGACCCGGCGTGGCAGCGGCGGGGCTCCGGCACTGGGTCAGGTTCGATTTGGATCGATCATCACCGCCCCAGGCACGTTGTTTTAATTCTGGGGATGCGCCTGATCATTTGCCCGCCTGAATCAATATCTTCACTGCGAGATGTTGTTGCGGTATTAGAACTAAAAGTCCGGGCCGGGGGTGGCTCTAAGATTTTATTTAAGAGGAGGATACATCTTCGAGAGACCACATATTTTAAATGCATGTTCCGATGGAATTAAAAATAAATGTCTGCTTTCAGCAATATACTCGTACCATCTTTCTCGTGAAATAATTAAAGAAAATATATAGATGCATGCAGGTACATACAGTTGAGAGTATATAAATAGCACGCTTTAGAAGGATAACGAGGAAAGCAATTTTGTAATAGAATTTCTTAATAATAATAATTTATTTTTCACACGAAATTTAAACAGTGTGCTAATGAAAAAAAGAATGCAAACAACAAAAAAAAAACGTATATTTAGATAAATTTTTGCTGAAATCGTCGCAATTTCAATGTTCATATAAATAGCGCACTTATACTATTTTAAGTTTTCTTCTTCTTCTCTTTTTAGCATATCCTTTTTCATTGATTAGCACTTAGTTTAAAGCTTATAGACTTAATTAGTTTTTAACAATTTGCGGGATTTATGGTATACTCTTCTCGTTGAAGTATCTTTCATACAACACTCAAATTAGCTGGTCATTCATCCCGAATCTTGTCTCCTAATATTTTTTACATATTCTCATTAGAATTGAGATCGGGTCTTTCAGTAGAACCATCAAAAACATCAAACCTTTATTCCTCTAGCTGCATAAATGATTCATTGAATAACTAAAATACAAACAAATATTACAGAATGTTATGGAACCATATACAGATGAAAAAATATCTCGATCTTCTCTTTCGTGGTCTTTTTTTTCTAATTTTGTTTTCACATAATTTATATTCTTTAAGGTATTTTAGAGCATTATAAATCATCTTCCTGTAACATTTTAACTCTTTTGAAATGGATGTAATTGTTTTTCCATCTTCCCTTATATTTGAAATAATTCGCCTTAAATCAATTCGGCAATGTTTATTTCTCTCTATGTTTTATTTATATAAAAATTTACCAAAACGACTGGAATATAAAAATAAGAATGGAATAAAGTAAAATTACCCATCAATTATTTGAATAAAATTTATAACTTTCGATCAATGAACTGCATACCTAAAAATGACTAATAAACAGACGCATTTCTACTAATCATTTGAGCACAAAATAAGGACAAAGACAAGAGGATGTTCATTCATAACGCAACTACTATCAGAGATGAACTCAGAAGATACTAGAGTATAAAAGCATAACATTTATTAATTGGTTACATTATAAGAAAAGAAAAAGCTACACATCGCCTTTACCGAAGAGATATATTGCAGACAGTAAATTTTGATGTTGGAAGATTATTTGGAACCCTTTCACAAACGGTACCGACCAAATAGCGATAATGGTCAAAAAATGGGATTAGAAAATTAATTAATTTTGAATACAAGTTAATTTTAAGTTTTTATATTAATTTCTTTCTGATTTTCGAAGGAATCTAGTAATAAACCTATTTTTTTTATAAATGTAATTATAATTATTTATGCCAGCTTTTTTTTTTGTACGGCGTTAAGTCTATTTTAATTTATTGTTTTTGTTTAATGTGACTTTAGAAAATAACAGAATAATCCACATCTTTTCGATGTAAGTAAAGTGTATTTTAATACATGCTCTTTCTCGAAAAACCAGTTGAACTCAACACTTTTTACTACTTTCTGAAGTACCGAATGGCATTCTGTTTTATGCTAATTGTTTGAAGAGGTACTTTTCCATCTAGTTAGTAAATATTTTTTAATTGTTGTCAGATTGCTAATACATTTATGCTTCAAAATTGCGATGGCAGGTATACTCGTATTCCCAATATTCGCAATTTCTGCAGCAACTGTAATAAAACGATATTATAAATCGCTCCTTCGCATTTTTATTATTAAGATGAAGTTTTGATATAGCCTTACTTAAATCGTTTAAGGGCATTGCAGGATTATGATTTAAAACTCGTTCAAAAGTGTATTACTCCGAGGATTTTAATGATAGTGAGCACTAGGAATATTCAAAATTAAAATTAGTGGACATTTTGTTTACAAATTCACTTTCTTCCTACTTTTGAACAAATTTTATCCCTAAAGTTAATTGTTTTTTGTATCAAAGCTACACTCTTTAATGATATTTCAAGGAAAACGCTTTCATGTCAAAATATTGTCGTTCAATCAGTGATATCAGAAGGCAGCAACTTGTGCAAATGTGAAATTAATAGATACGTTGCGGTCACATGTCACGGCTAAAGTGTACATACATAGAACACAACTTAATCTGAAAACAGTATTTAAAAAAATATATATATTTTAGATATTTTTATTGTTAATGAAATTATAAAATTATAATTCCTAATAAAATTAATCAACTGTAATATTGTATTTTAATATACAATAAAATGTAATACAAGTTCCTTTCATTACTAATAATATAAATCATTGTTTTAATTTAATGCATAAACGCAAAAATTGCATAATGTTGTTACCTTATTAGAATGGGGTTAATTGGGACAAGTTGTTCCAATGTAACTACAAGCTATGATACAAATCTGCAATCCAAAACTGGGGGAGACACGTCGTAAGTGGATCGGACAAAATGCTACTGAAATTTTGATATTCAAATTGGTGAACTCTGTATGCTAACTGATATCAAATTTCGTCCCCAGTTTTAATCAGTTGGCTTACGAATGTGCGATGAAAGGCCTCAATCTTGTAAAAATAAATGCAGAAATTTTATTTAATGTATATATGTAATAAATATATGTCTTAAATTGAACTTTTACTTTTTAGGAGAAACTAATCGCATTCCAGATAGACAAGAACTAATTTAAAACTATTAACTGAACTGATTCCTATAAAATAATAGCTCTATTCAGATAGAAAAGTAATTCTTTAATATGGAGCATATCCGCTTTTTAAGAGCTGTAATTGATTGCGATACGAACCTATGAGAAATCAGTTTTAAGTGATCCTTGGAATCAATTTATAACTAATATGGAAATCATTTCATAACTGATTCCCGGGATCATTTTGTAATTATTTTAATTTTTTAAATGCTGATCAAGTTAAGTTAAGTTGATGAGGCTACCTTATCGAAAAATACGCCTTAGGCTAATTTTTGACCCATTATGCTGCTACTTTTTAAACATCGTCTCTGCTTGGAATCGAACCCACAATCTTTTTTATAATTTTGTTTAAAAGACAGTTCTGGTTCTTTTGTGTTCCTGGTGTCATTTTTACTTCACTATTCCAAACGGAAGAAAAACTAATTTCCGAATATATGGACAGTATCGGAATATTAATTCCCCAGACGAGAAACTTATCTCGGATTTAATATAAAAAAGACCTTTTTGAGCAAATACTATTGCGACTTCTTTAAATCTCCAAACGACTGTATTTTGAAAATAAACAGCAAAATTATAGTGTTTTAATAAAACCCTGTAATGCTTGTCTCAACATCTCTGTCTTTCTTGCAGCAAAATCTCCTAACATTTTAAAAAACTAAAGGGGATGTTTACAAGGCCGAAGAAATGTGTTCGTCTAGCCCTAGTTCGATAGCACATTCATTCACACAATGGGGATAGACTTAAAAGAAGGAGGCGAGACACGTCTCCTTTCGTAAGATGCGAGCGCGCACTCACCACGACCATACCCACTTGGCGTCTAGCGACCTGATTTCTTCCCTATATCTTGTATCTATCGGTACCTTTGCAGTCGAATCAATGTCTGCATATGCGGGGGTGCTATAACCTGAAAGAGCACCAATTCCTCTTTAGTCGGAAGCGAGATGAGTTAAGCTGACTCGCCTTAAGCTCTGAAGCGAAAAGTGGCTCAGTCTCGGAGCTCATCATCCCACTTTACATTATTTAATTACCTGTGGGAGTTCGTTGCGTTCTTAAGGAAAAGGAGAAGTCGCGCAGTGAAATCCCCACTCGACCCAGGTGCCTTTGTAACGAAATCTACGGCTTGGGCAATTTTTAAGTCACAGGGGGCGCTTTACCTCTTGATTTCTTTACAATTTATTCAAACATGCCTGCACCTTCAAGGAGTTGTGGTTCGGGAACAATCGAACGCCGACGCTGAATAGATGGGGATAAAAAATTGAATTTAATCGTCGGTACCATTAAATTGGTCGGGTGCAGGACGCCGATCGATCTCTAGCAGTTGCTGGAACTGCGCCATCTGGAAGGGCTGCCCTTCAAAAGTTCCACTCGGCCCGGACAATGTGCTTAATTTTCTTCTTGCGCACTCGCTCCTCTTTGACTTCCGCTTTTTAATATAAGCGAAGCCTGAATTATGGGGCGCCCGTGGAAACTGGGCTTTAGCTGGGAGCTAGGACTGGGACATGAGCCAGGTAGTCTAGGTTAATATTTAAATGACCGGGCCTCCGCTGCTGCTTGGCGGGGTGCGCGGCATCGTCCCCTATCCGGATGATTTGAATTCCTCGGATTAGTCTTCTACAAAATTGAAGTCCTTCATTTATGTAAGTGCCCCGTCCTTTAGCCGTTTCGTGAAAAGGAACTAGGATAAAGGGATTAGGCCGGGAGACACACAAAGCGCTGAAGATAATCGTTTTATGATGATTTATCCTCGCCGTGGCCGTGGCGATATTTGCACTGTTTCTCCTACTGTTTATCTGCGCCCGAGATAAATTCTCGCCGCTGACTTTCGTTCCCTTGGCTCATGAATTTTAAAAAATTAAATTCCAGCAATTTGGTTAATGTTCCCGGTTCCATCTTATGTAATCGAGTAATAAATCATATTTGCAGGTCCCCCAACCAGCGAGGTGGGCTGTGGGTTATGTGCCTCGAGGCTCCACAACACTGCTTTGCTTACCTTACAGGTATGAATTTCTGCGAGAACACTGTGCCGGTGTATTGTGTGTACACGAATAGACATCATCCCTCTTTGCTGCTATTATGAATTACATAACCCCGGGCCGACTGCATGCAGAAATATGATTAAATTCCTGCGAAGTGGAGGCTTGACAAGGACCCCTTTGTGTTAATATTTCAGCTCTGTATCAAATCTGAGATGAAATTAATCTCCTTTAATTGAAGCGGACCTGCTCCGCAAACGAATGCCCGCCCTAATTATTTGCGCTCTTGCCAGCTTTCTCTAAAGAAGTTTGCTGAATTTCTCACGTCTTGCTAATTTTAGACTTCATCTTAACTTCAGATGGCATCTGTGAAAATTCCACCCGCTTTACCTACTTCTTTTGAATTTTGATCTCTCTAAAGGCCTATTTGCGCTCTGGCTTAGGCCAACTTTTTTAAGATGATTTCATTCACTTCCTGAGGGACCATTTGTCAAAGTTTAGACAATATTTGGATTACATATTTGAAGTCTGGCGCAGAGGGCTTTTGCATTAAACGTTTTACGTTTATCGATTTTTAAGAATTTAAATGAAAATATTTTGAAAGGGACCATTGTAGAAAAATATGGTTTTATCTTTTTGTTTGCATAATAATGATGCTTACTTTTTAATATAGATGTGCTTATATCCTTATATATGTAAAATATATTGAGATAGTCCATTTTGTTATCTTCTTAACAATATTCGAATGACATACGTGATCAAACCCCCTAGTGAAGAAAAGGAAAAAATAAGTTATCTATAACTAGATTGCGACTTGGCGTTGGTTTAGGAATATATTAAAGGGGGCATTATAAAACACACTTTGTTTTTATCGCCCTTTTTAAATACTGGAATAATAGCTTAATTTATAATAGGTTGAAAAGTAAAGCTAAAAACCATTACCATATATTGTTATAATACAGCTGAGTGGCCAATTTTACTCATTTTTATTAATAATTATTATTCTCGTCCGCTCAGGTATCAAAAATTGGTTAGCGTTTAGAATTACTTTGTTATTAGGGAAAGCTACATAATTTATTTTTTGCTAATCAATTTTTTATGAATTCAAGGATATGTACGTAAAATATATATAAAAGTTAAGTATTAAAAGAAGCTATTTATCTATTACGTTTAATTCCTAAAGCTGGAGTGCATTATTTGGAGACTAAGAAAATGTACTTTCCGTTAAGTCCGGGAAATTGAGCAAGAACAATTTGAAATATCTGTAGTTTGTCTATTCAGACTTATCTGCTATTGAATCGTTGAAAACTCATGGAGTCTGTGACAAAAGCCGGCAGTAACAATGCTGCTCAAAGAACTGCAACAAAAGAAATGTGACAATCCATAACCATTCAAGAATGTGAACATTTCTGGAACACAATGCCCAAACGAATCAAATATGTGTTAGTCGCAAGTGATGCCACTAAATGATGTAAAAATAACTCAAGCGCAGTTCTGTTTAACTATAAAGCGTATAAAGTAAGAGCATAATTATCAAGAATAGCACACTTCAGCTTTGTAATGAAGAATTAATTTCGGTGAAATTCGTTCTTTTTAATCCTTATCATACGCTTTGCGGTTCATTATTTTAAGTGACTTCGTCTATCTCATATTTCTAGTACCATTGCAATTTTAAGCTTTTTTACATCAAGTATGTGTATGAGTTCAAGTTATTACTATTTTAAAAAAAAAAAGAAAACAAAAAAGAATGCATAATTATTCGAACATTTCTAAAACTATCATTGTCTGGCTAAAAAGCAGTTTCCTTAAACAAAGGTTTGGTGTAGAACTCTAGGCCGAATTAATGAAGCTTTAAATTTCATCGTTATTGTAGCTTGTGAGAATATGTTCTACTTATGGCGGCTTTTTTCACTAGAATTAATGTAGTGGTCTGGTCAGAAGATTTGCTTATTTCAAAGTTATATTTAAATTTATAAAAAAATATTTGTTGATTACATTGATTATAGTCTCCTAAGGGTTTTAAAATGACTGTCAATTTAAAATATTTAATTTAATTATTTACATTGTTATATTTTTGAGCTGAAAACTGGCTCTTCCAACCTATAGGATTAAATGTACCTCTGCTCCTTCTAAACAATAATTTTATTAGTTCAGATACAAAAATTATCTACTCTTAATGTCCTTTTCTAAATAATAGCTATGGGTGGACGCTAGGTATGTAGGTAGGAGAGGACAGCTTACTCCTTCTTGGAATTTTGAAGTTAATTGCATAAAATCATAAAGCTTACATAAAACTTAACCCTTTTATATCCGTTATTAAATTTTGGTTACTGAAAGTTCACCGTATTGCGTTTAGAACTTTTGGAACTAATTGAAGAATGGAAACCAGATATCTATGCTCTCAGCATCTCAGCCTTTATATAAAAGATAATTAAAATCGGTTCATAAATGTCGAAAATATCACGTAACAACACATACTTTAAAAAATACAGTCGAATTGAGAACCTCCTCGGATTTTTTAAGTCGTTTAAAAATATTAATCCACACTACTTTTATTGCATGCTTAGAATCAAAATGCAATAAGTATATTAGTTCTATAACAATACTTTGTTTCATTCTACGGGTAAAAAATTGTTTTTTGATTAGCTTTTTTAATAACTATTTCTTAATTCTTTATATTGCACATATTGTTTATTTTTGAATACCTTTTCTTTGGGGAGTTTTTAATAAAATTAACAAATACGAAATACTGTGTTTATGGTAATTTTTGAAAAATCATTAATTAAAATAAATAATTCAAAACTAAAAGTTCATCAAAAAAGTTTTGCAGTATGGGTTAGGTAAATGTCTGATTCCTTATTTACCAATATCAAACAAATTGTTCACCAGTGTGCATATCTTATGTTCCTTATTTGCGTCTATTGTATGAAATAATCACTAAAATTCACAGATTATTTCTAAGTTTTTTGTAATTTTATTAATTTATAATAATTTTTCATAAATTGAAAAATATATTTTCCTCAAATCTGAAATCTTGTTCTGGTGGATACAGAAGCAAACTTTACCAGATAAAACCATTTTTTTAAAATTAATTGCGTAAGAGAAATAAATGAGGCATGAGAACACAGACTTAAAATTTGTGTTATCTTTGAAAATCATTTTGGTTCTCTATGCAGGGCAGAGATTTCAGTTATTTTCTTAAACAGTTTTATGCTTAAAATATAACACTTGTTTAGTTATGAACTTATTTTCGCTAACCGATGCTAAATACTTATGCAGCAGATGTTTATAAATCAAATTTGGTCAAATTTCTGTTTCTAAAATACGAGTATATCTTTCTTACACTTAAATATTAAGCAATTCTCTGTACGCGTCGATTCCCTGCTCCTGAACGATATGAGATACGAATTTTATTATATTAATTTTTGATTGCAACATTTTCATTGTATGTTCCAAGTTCCATACAGTTTTACCCGATTATTCCATACCATATGTATATATATTTATATGTAAATATATATGTATGTCTATTTTTTTTGGCGTATCCTAAAGCTTCAACGACTTAATGGTACTACCGCCTTCTAAAAGAACTAGAACTAGATATAGATCGTTTTAGTTTAGTTCTAAAGAAGAAGTAAGTACATTTTACGTAAGGTGCATATGTTTCATAAAAACGTATACATACCGTACGTATAAAAGACAGTTTGAGTTTATTTTTATATAAAAGGTAATATTTTAATTTGAATTTGAATTTACATTTTATCAGCGAAATTTTTGATTGCCCGTTTAGTCCTATAAGGTGAAACAAATGAGGTGTTAAAAGCTATCAAGCTCGAATATCTAAGTTCGCTGAATTATTTTCTGCTCTTTAAAACTGATAGATATTCCATGCGATATTTTGGAGCATGAAATTTAAGTTAAAACCCTACCTGATTGCTAGCCTAGTTCTATCTGTATCATAAGTGTGTAATAGAGAAAATAAAAAAGTATATATTACATATATTTTAATTTTTCTTTGTAATGTAATACATTGATTGAATAATAATTATATGAATGTAGATCATTAATTCTGCGAATTTCTTTCAACCAATTTACGAACTAAGTTCATTGATTTAACGAATTAGATACATTAACTTATTATAGTGACCTTCATTGATTCTATAAACGCTTTTTTGGCTCTATAAACTTTTCATTCTAGGCTCCACATCCTCCGAAGTAAGTCATATAACTGCGGGAGTTCCACAAGGTTATGTTCTAGGGCCAATACTATACAATTTATACACAGCTGACTTCCCCAATCATATCAAAAAACTTCAAATCATGAAAAATAAAATACTCAAAATGATGCTAAGTCTACCTTGGCACTTGTCCACCCTTGAATTACATAGTCGGGCTAATGTTATACCCGTTAGTGTCAAACTCAATATTATGGCAGACAAATTTTTCGAAAAATGTGGCTATTCGAATAACCCTCTAATCAGGCAGCTTGTAATAAATCAGGCGCCCGGCAATAGTAGAATAGTATAGTCAAATAACTAGGATTAGTTAGGCAATAATCACAGTAAGTAGATAGTTAAACAAATTCACTGGGTTTTTATTGAATTTTCTCCAAATTGTAATATTCTTAATTTACACTTTCTGGTTAAGTCACACGTAGATAAAATAATACAGATGAATGAATTTCAAATTCCAGCACTGAATGTAAACCCTTCTTACCTTGTAAAACATTGTCAATTTTGAAATAACTAAATAAATAACTAAATTTAAACTAAAATAAACTTTTCATTAAGTTAAGATATGAACTAAAATTTAAGAATTTTCTATAGGTACTAGCGACTTCTCTGCATAATTTTTCTAAGTATTGCATTATTAGGCTTAGAGATATTTACTTTACAATAAACTTATAATATATTAATTGTTGTAATCTTATAATAATATATAATATATGTATAAATTGTAAAACGTAGTATATTTTATTATTTATTTTTGAGCTCGAACTCAAAATTGCACAAACAGAATTATAAATTTTAGAGTTTGTTTTTGTCTTTTAAGTTATTTGTGCAGTCAGATTTTTTTAATAATTTATTGCTTTTGGCCATAGTTCCTTGATGTTAAATTCATAGAACATCTAAAGTCAACTTTCTGGAACTTTTGTATTTTATAATTGAACACGATTTTTTTTCCGAACTCCTGCTGAATGTGACCAACGTCTCTCGCGATGTACTATATGTCTTAACTTGGGTTAATACATAATCGTTTCTCCGGCTAATTTGCGCTTGCTTTTGAGGAAAAGTCAGGAACATTCATTTGTTATGCATTCCCTGACGGAACCCCAACCGGGTTCGGAAGGCAGCTCCTAATTGTAAGCAAAACATTGATAAATATACTGGTGTCACTCAAGCGGACCATTGTCAAGAATAGCAACCGTTTTCATAGAGTTCGCTTCCTTTCCGACCTTCCTCCATCGTCTCATAATAGCTCTAGAACTAGCCCACTTTTGTCCAGAAGTGTCAAACTTGCAAACTACTTAAGAGTTCTTGTCGCACACCGTCTGCACTCTAGCCGGACTACTGGTAACAAATGCTAATTAAGACAAATTGTCGACCATAAAATTGAACTTATTTCTGGTGGCGCACAAGGACGAGCTAATTGTCGACGAGGTCAAATGGGGCTAAGAAAGCTCCAGCAATGGTTCGCAGTTCACACTCTCACTACACATCCGGGGGCTGCGGAGTGACGTCAGAGGAGCGGACAAGTGGGGGTGGAAGGTTTCCAGGAAAAGGAATTTAATTTTTTGGTCTTCCCGGCCGTCCCCCGTCATTAAGGATGGGTGGACGTTGATTCAAAGAGCACGGGCTCGCCGCCGCCGTAATGAAGAAACGCTATCAGGACATTTGCTTAGCAAGTGGAACTCAGTAGTGCGGGGCCCTTGCGCTTCGCTCCGTTTGTAATCGTCGAGACAATGCAGTGCTCGGATTCATCTTGTGGTAGAACCCCAAAGGCACACACATCCGCCGTTAAAACCTTTGTTCCGGAAGAAGTATCGCCCAAATGTGATTTCGAGTTTTTCTCGCGGCTTTAATTGAAATGCTTTTCAACTTGTATTTTTTTTTTAGCTCTAGTTGACGTCGGTTTACATGAGAGTTACCTGCACTCTGGGAATTTCTGCTTCGGTAGTCTGTTTTGTTACTAACGTGTAAAGGATTTAAAATTGAAATCCTCTAATCGAGAAACTCATGTATGAGTGAGGGGTAAAAACAATCAATTTTTGTTATTACAAGAAGAAGCGTTTTGTACCTTTTAGAATTTTTTTATTACATTGAAAAAATATTACGTTTCCTTCATAATCAAGTATTAGGTAAAATATTTCACGAATAAAGGAAGGATTTTACTTTGTTGAGCTTAAAAACGAGGAGTATTTGAGAATATTTAGCAAAAATAATATGAGCACTTGTTATACTTACCCAATCTAAAGTACAAGCTTTTGTGAAAAAATGCATTAATTAAAAATACTTCTATATTTTTATTTTTTCTAAAACATAAGTAAAGGCATTAGCATTAATATAGCTCGAAGTGAATAAAAGCCAGCAAATGCTTTTTACTTGAAATTTATAGAAAATACTGGCTATTTGAATGAATACAAATTTAAGCGTTTTATGAATAAATATTTAAGTTTAAAAAATCCAGCAAATGTTTTATTAGTGTTCCTAGCAAATACTGAAATGTTTAGTAAATTTGAGTGAGTAAACAGTAGCCTTTACTTGTGTTAGACAAGAATTTATTTATAATATAATAATTATAATTTTCTCAAGTTGTTTTCGAGCTATTTTAAATTCAGTAGTAAGTAAATCTTTAACGAATGATGACTGAGTTTATATTAATTATCGGAAGGTAAAAGTGTATCACATTAGTTGCGACGCAAATTTAAAGGCTATTTTGGTCTGTATAGGTTCCGCAAAGGAGGTGTGGATTGGATAACAAATTTCTAATGTTACCCTATAATTTAAAAAAATGCATTCAAATCAGAAAAATTATAAAATCGTGCAAAAATTCAAAATATTCTCGTATGTGCGAAAAATAAGTAATTTCAGAAAGGATTTATTAACATGTAATTTTTCCTAAGTGGACACTTTTGTATGAATTAAAATGAACTAAAAATGAGGCGCAAACTAATCAATGATATGCATGTTTAATGGCAACTTAGTACTATAGTTATCTCTTAGTTTATAAAAAATAAGATTAATCCATAATATTGTCTGTTATATCTTGAAATAAGAAAAAAAAATTGAAATATTTCTTTATTTTTGTGTCTGAAAAATCTAAAATACCTTAAAATAAAGTTTTTATGGGTCTGTTCACTATTTTTATTTATGATCAAATCTCTAAAGTTAGCTGACTACTTTAAATGCATACCTAATGAATATTAAAAATGTCTCAAAACACCAATTTTACACCATAGCATGAAATAAAATACACTTGAACATCTTCCATACGAAATAAGGTTGAGAGAGAATGTCATGAATTCAGCCCAAAATTACTATAGTCCTTTATAATTGGCGCATTTGTCCAACATTCGTAGTGTAAATTTACGTAATGCCGCATTTTACTGGTTAATACAATCTTTGCTTACATGCTTAGCAATAATTAGGTAGCAATTACTTATTTCTACAGATAGTTAACACTTATTTTTGCAACAAATAACTGACTAGTAAAAATAAAAGATTATTAGAGTGGTTTTACTTTAAGCAAATTGTTTTACTGAAATTATTTGCTTTCAGTAAATGCTTGTTTTTTATATATTGCATTAGGCTCATAATTTCACGAATTAAGGAAAAATCACATTTTCTATAAATTAGAATAAATTTTCCACGAATTCAATAAAATTGTCGAAATTGTACCGCCTTTGTTTTTTATATTTGTATTATTAAAGGTATGTACATAACATACATATATATTTTAAAATGATCGAAAATTTGGATTATAATGGGAAAAATCATTTATAACCATCAAAATTCCGTAGATTCTAGCATAGGTACAAACAATTTACTTCAATTTATTCAAGTATCTTCTTGAGGAGAATGCCATGTATCAACTCAACTTCTCAAATTAGAAAGAGGGGAAGCGTAAACGAGGGGTAAGCAAAATCTGAAAATCTTACCCTAGTGAGATTTTGTGCAATGCGACACTTTCAAACGATAACATATCAAAGAAATTTCTTAATTTATATACATCAGCAAAAACAAGCAGCTTTAAAGGATTTTAGACAGTCAGCGGTTTGTTGGAGATATTTTGAAATACAGTCTTTTGAATTTCTGAATTTGAATGACATAATTCATCAAGTAATTGCACCGAAAGTGCAAGCAATGAAGCAAGAAGAAGTACTATATAAATTTTCCATAATTTATTCTTAAATAGTCGAAAGAGATTTTATTATTGAATTATGAGAATCATTTTATTACATTCTGCACATTCTCAATCTTTATATACTGAATTTCTATTAAATACCTTATTATACCTAATTTCAATTTAATTAGATATAAAACCCATAGAAATGGGGGGCAATGAAAAAAAAATAAGTCGAATTTATTCGCAATTATCCCCTTGTTGGTATATTATTACCATATTAAAGGAAAGTCATATGTGGTTGGCTTCCTCATTGAAATCAAATCTTTTAAAACTCTTGGGTAATATTTTAGAAAACTTTGGATTTCCCTGTCTTTTGGAGAGGAAATTGTGAATGTTGTGAAAGAAATTTAATAACATTTTCCCCGCGTAGGTCCAATAAAGTGAGAACTTTAATATTTAAATTGCTATTTACCAAAAATAAATGAATTTTTCACTTGTATCGAATCGCATTTGTATCTAGTTTTCTTATTAAATTTTGAATATATAAACGGAAAGAAATAAATATTCCTTTAAAACATTTTCTTGTAACTTTCATTTAAAATTTTTAGAATAGAATAGATGCTTATACCTGACAAAATTATATTTTTTTAAACCTCCTTCATAGAGATTTGCACACTTAAATAGACATCATTTGGCCGAAAATAAGAAGCCTAACAAATTGAATGATTGTGTCTACACTGAAAGTAAAATTGCGAATCCATATAAAAAATTAATGTTACAAAAATTGTTTTTTTTTCAAACTAAATACTTCATTGAATTTGTATTGTATGATCATAAACATTTCTATCTTTATAATATCAATACTATTTAATTCAACTGTTAATAATTACAATAAGAACATTTTTCGCAGTGAATTTTAGCATTTTTCCCTTTCTTGACTGTGCAGTGTGCCTTACCTTATCGTATTAAAAAATGAGTATATATTTTGTAACTAATTCTCATTAATTTTTGGTTTTATTTTCGGTAAATTGTGAAAAATTTTTTAGAGTTGGTTGGACAGGACAAAAGAACAAATAAATGAATTTTGATTCGTTTTACAACGAACTGTTTTATGGTTTTAATTTATCGTTGACAGACTCCGACTTAAATCTGTTAAGTAAAATCCTTTTTGTTTTATTTACATAAATAAACAGCACAGTTCCATTGTAGTGCAGTAGTTGGTTGTATTACAACCTGACTATAATATAAAAATTGGTAACATAGTTTAAAAATGGAACGAAATAAGAAATATTATTCCATATTTACGAACAAATTTATATTACGATGACATTTTGATAAGTGAGTGACTTTTTGAATAAGTATTTTTTTCAGTAAATAAGCGTTTTATTTCTCACCATAGTTTCTTTTTAGCTCTATACTTTTAGTCCATCGTTTTTCAAATTTATTTATTTCTCCCAAATAGATTTTCTCGAGAACCTCAAATTTAGTGTTTCTCATTTTCATTTCTGTGATGACCTCTTCAGTCAGCCTAAATCTCTTACCGCCAAACCATTTCTGCAGGTGTGGGAGTAGGAAATAGTTGCAGGGGCTTAATCTGGAGAATATCCTGGAGTAGCAGTTCGGATTGCGGCTGAACATCGTCAAACACTCTTTTGAAGTGGTCACCCGGTTGCGCGTATGGTAGAGTATGGTTTTCGGATAGCTTTTTTATGTCCAAATATTCATGTAAAATGTGGTTGTACCCGTTCAGTTTTTATGCCTACAGGCTCAGTAAATTCACGCACTTTTATTCTACGATCGTCCAATATCATTCCATGGATTTTATCGACGATTTCTGGCATGACGACCTCTTTTGGGCGACCTGAACGTTCAGCGTCTATTGCATTGGTACGACCCCAACGGAGCTCAGCAAACCACTTTTTAACCATTGAAATTGATGGTGCAGAGTCTGCATAATATTTATCAAGCCTTTCCTTGGTTTCGGTGATGATTTTTTTTACGCAAAAAATAAATCTTAATCAACACACCAAATTCACTTTTAATGAAAATGTTAAAATTCATGAGGTTGTTTGCTTTCAATGGCTGTCAAACACAAACTAAATTACGTAGGTTGCTCAAAATTTAACAGTAGTCTATTAATAGATGGCAGCTGACTAATCCATATTGACGACTAGGTTGGAATGTGCAGGTACTAAAAATTTATCATGTATGAAGTATTTAGGAATATTATCAGACTAATAGAAGCACCGCTTTGGATCTTCAAAACGAACCTTACGACATATTTTTAAGACAGAACATTTTATTGTTTCGAAAAACAATATCGCAATGACCTTCTCAGGCTCAGTAAAATTTAAAAGATTTTCTCTTTGGTGTAGTTATAAAGCTGGAAGAATAATAATTAAATAAATTATGCAAAATTACACTGAGAAAATGTTGGCTAGTTGAAATTACTATAAAACATTGATAACGAAAAATTTTAAAATTTTAGTATTTTCAAACAATTAGTTGTTTCCTCAAACTTCCTCGAATTGGCGTTTTAAACACTTCAAAATTGTTAGGAAGTAATTCAATGCGTAATTGGTACATAATATTTAATAGTGTTTTGGTAAAGATTCACATATCTGTCCAATTTAATCAAACTTTCTATTAAAATACCTTGAATAAGTTAAAACAACTAATTAACTTGTTATTTAAACACTTCCTGCTTTAAACAACAATTTCATAGTAGCCAATTTAAATACTTCGTTGTTTGAAATTATAATTTCATAGTAGTTGTTCTAAAGAGGCTTCATTCCCTTGTAGAAGCATAGTGTGAAGAGATGTTTTTCAACGGTGATTAATTATTTCAGTTTCTTAAGGGTGTCAAGAGATACTTGTCAAAAATGATTTGTTTAGTGTTTTGAACTCTAAACGAACAAAATGAATGGAATTAACTAACCTTACTAGTCTTGATGAAAATAAAATTATTAATCATTTGCTGCGAATTCTATAGAAAGCTAACTCAATTAATTACAATATTTAATGTAAATTTGGGACTTCAACTTTATGGTACCTATTTTTAATGGTAAGTAGAAATATGCTGTTGGTAAAAATTTTTAAATATAACTCATACATATATGCTTTGCATTATAATTATTTAATTTTACAAATTGTGAGAATTATAAAGCATTACTACCAGTAAATAGTGGGATAAGTGGAAACAAAAATTTGAACTATATCGGGAACAAATACGTAGCTTCGAGAAACTTTTGATTTGTTTGTGTTTAACGGTTTTTATATAATTTATAGGGCTAAATTGTTCGTTTATAAGATTTGAAGGGTGGCAACCAAAATTTTGTCTGAACGGGAATTTTGGTTAGAAAGTCAGGAGTGCAAATAGTTAATGTGACCCAAATTATTCTTTCTAGTTCGCACATTGAAAATTCAATGCTTCTTCACAGACTAAGACACTCAATTACATCCTTTTTCTCCTTGTTTGGGCTTTTAAATAATTCATAGAGAGCTAATGAATGAAGGGGAGCTTCTGTTCGAAAAGGAACTTCCGCGGCGGTAGTAACAAAGGCTGGTGCGATCAATGTAAGCAATTAATTCTGCCTTAAAGCATTTCTGCAATGGTTAAGTAAAATTTCATGAGCATGTTCCCTTTAAGCTCGAGCCGGGACAATTCCTTTTGCCGTAGTTGGCAAAATCCTTTAGCTATATCAAATGGTATACCTGTTGAGATTATTTCAGAGGAAGTAAAATAAAGGAGCGCTTTTTGACTAATTGCGGTTATTTTGAAGAGCCAATAGTGCTGCAACCTTAACAATTCATTAGCGGCATTAACTGCGATTAATTGGGCCTTAGCCCTAATTTCGATACATGTCCACTGTGCGATAAATAATCCCGCTGTGCGCTGTGCTGCTCATGAAATATGTTACGTGATCTGTTTGCTTCGCACCACCGCCGGCACCGCACTGTGCCGTTTGTCTACGATGCCAGCAGGAAAAATCGGTGTTCGAAACAGGACCGGGGAAACTGCTGCCGTGCCGTGAGTCCCTCCGACAGGGCGGCCCTTTCGAACTGCGTACCTTTTCAATAAAAACAATAACGGAACAGAGGATAATAGGATGAGCCTCCTAACGAGCAATTTATTTCGTTATTATGCGTAAATGATTTGAGGATGCTACTGGCTGGCCCTTTAATTTTCCGCATTATCATGTCTGCCGTTGGCTCACTATCCGGAGGTTCGCCAACCCTTATCTGAGGTGGACCACTTGTATCTCGTACAGTCACTTTTCTGTCTTCTGTTCTTTTTGTTTTCGTCTTCCTGGAGAGACAGGCGGGGGTCGAAAAACTGTTCAAGAGGAGGTTAAGGAAGGAGAACAGCCTCATTATGTTTTGTAGCTCCTCAGCGCCCACGGGGATGCGAGCAAGAAAGGTATTTTAATTCAAATTTGCTCCAAAGGATTTTCTTCGCTGGGTTAAAACTTATCAGCAGTTTTTGTCAGAATGATTTCTAGAACCGGAGTGAACTGAATCTACGAAAGTGGACTTCATCCATGCATGTAACATCAACCCAGAATGAACTGCGTCATCTTAAAGAAAGCAAATTAAAGTGTGTCATTAACAAAAAGCATTATTTTTTATTAGATGTTAGTGTTATATTTGCTTAGTTCTCCTCTTGATCTGAACAATATCATTACTGGGAATAGCTTAAAGTTGGCGATAGTGGGCAAATGCCTCCTGAATAATAAAAACAAAACAAAAATTGCATGCTTTTAAACATTCTATCTCAATAAGGTTTAATGTTTAATAAAACTTTGTTATTTGGTGAGGAAATTACTTATAACTAAAAAATTAAGGTACTTAATTAAATTAACTATAATTACTTATTAACCGAATCTTTGTGTATTAGTCAGGGACCGTAAAAAATTCTCGTTGTTACTCCCGCCCGATAATAATTTGGAGCTAAGGAAATAGCTTGGTCTTTATTCTGGTAAAAGTAAAAAACGAGCTTAGCTTTTTATTTTTGGAAGCTCTGTAATTATTTTTCTGGTAAAAATAAAAACTCAACTTGTCTGATGGAATTAATTGTCTTGAAAAAACTCTGTTTTGTATATCAACTATGCTTGGTACCTACTGTCCACAGCTTAAAATTACAAGAATACTTTCAGAGAAATTACGTTAGACGTTATAAACCATACTTCGCATAAGACATATTTGTCGAAAAAGATGTTACAAACAAATATATGACAAAAAAATTAGAAAACGTCTTTTCTCACTCTTTTCTCTGAGAAAAAAAAACTCTTTTTGTTAATAGTTGAGAAAAATTAAAAATCTCAATTGAAGGAGATTTTTAAGTAGGTACAACTTTATAACTTGAAGTTGTTATTTTTGGCTCCAAAATATAAAAAGTTAAGTTAGCTTTTAATTTTTGCCCCATTATAAGTAACACTTTAAAATATTAGTTAGTATAAAAGGAACATATCTTAAGTAGTTGCACAGTAAATAAATATAATATTGGAAATAGTATTTCTGTTCATCTTAATAAGACCCCGAGGTAACTGCATATTACTTACCGCCATCATCAGGCATTTTTAGTTTCTAATTTCGAAAATGCATTCGTAGTAGCATCTCCAAAATTCCCCACATATCAATTTTCAAAGCAATATCCATCACTTTGAAATCCTATTTTTTATTTAAATCTTGCTCTGAATTCACATTATAATAACGAGCATAATAATAATAGTGAGAGTCTATTGCCAATAGACTTCCAATTGTTAATCGGTGTTGTGGAAATCGATATTATCTTATTGAATTTACCACCCTTTCGTGACTCATCGGTTTGCTTTGAAAGCTTTGAAATCAATTAACAAAATGGAAAATCAATAAAATAAAAAGGTTAATAATTTGTTGGAAATAAGTTTTAAAATATATTTATGCGCCTATTTATATTGTGTTCAAACCCAATATGCCAAATAAACATTACTTTCTAAAATATTCTTTTTTATTTTTCTGTTAAAAAGAATTCCAATAAATATATTTACTGATTACAAGTTTATATACATAAATATCAATTTGATGGAATAGCCCGACAGACTTGAAAAGAGTCGAATCGGTTCTTAAGATCGCAATCTTTAAATAAGTTTAATTCTGTTAGTTTTAATAACTAATAACAGTTTACTTAAGATTTCGACATTTCGAATTACTTTGCAATGATAATTGCAATTGACTGAAGAATATTTTCCATTTCTAGTTTAATATTAATATTCGGTTTTTTTGAATAAGTTCCTCTTTCTTATGAAAAGGTATATTCTCATTCAAAGGCAGAAAAACTCATCTGTGTTTATTTTAACTTAACATGGTATGGCTTTTGATCTGAAATAATAATCAAAAAACAAAATTCTAGAACCAGAGCGAATTGATTTCATTCAAGCATGTATTGGAAGGAAGACACCGAGGAATTCAAAATGCGCTTAAGCGTTAACCCAAAATGAACTGCGTCATCTTAAGGAATGGAAAAAATTCACGAAAATCAAAGTTAAAAGAACATTTCCACAAAAACCCGGAGCATTGCTTGCCTGGAAGATGAGACAAGTGTGGGGAATCTATGCGTTGCCGATGTGGCACGGTTTTAGTATGCAGGTCGCATATATAAAGCTGCCGGCAGGAGAACGGGCCAAGCACTCCTTGATGCTCGACACGGTTTTCGGAAGCTGGTCACGTTTTTATCTTTACACGAATGCACGTTCACAATTACACGTACCTATTTGGTACATGTTTTATTTTGTATCATTATCCCTCCTGGCAGCATACCCTTTCGTTCAGACGACAACGTGGCCGCCCGCCTGCAGGATAAACGTCTCCATTTGCGATAGGTGAATTTCGCTGAATAAAAGCGCGAAAATATAGACATTCACACATCACTCCGGAGCCGGGCTCCATATGGGGAGGTGTCTTCGTGCTCGTCTTTCACTAGGAATTCACTATAATAAAAGCCAGTGGAATCCCGGCCCCCGGGGCTACAGACGGAGTCTCCTAGTACGATGCCGAGGCATATAAAATGCCACTGATCGGCTGTGTGTCGTAAAATTACGCCCGTAAACTTGAAATTCAAATTTCCTTCCACGGCAATTTTGGCTCCTGTAAGTGCCGGCATAAACGCGTGTTTACAATTTTTGAAACGTAAACAGAAAGCCGCATGAGAACCTTTTCGCCAGAGTTATTTCGGCTGCGCGCAATGTTGGCAATTTAATCAAAGGTGCTCTTATGAATTTACTACATGCTTTCATTACGTTTGCCATTGTCACCCACCACAACCCTATTGGGATTAATTCCCTAGGAAAATATGCATCCTCATATGACAAACTCATATGTTGCAGGTCACAATGTGAGCAGATCAATGATTTTTTGCACGTACCAGAACCAGCTGATTGTTGCAACATGAATAGGTGACTTCTGTTGTAAGCAGTTTGATAGACCTCGTCAGGAGTACGTATGCTTTCGTTGGCTATAAAAAGCTGAAATTGCCAATATCAAAGTAATAATTAAACGATACGAGAAAAGAGAAAACTCTATGGAAACAGAAATATACATAGAAATTAGGACAACTTCGACTAAAACTAGACACTCGAGCTTGTCTAAGTATGGAGTAAATTGCAATTTCTGTATGCTACGGGTTCATTAAAAATTTACAATACATAAATGTGCATATGAGCCTCTCATTTGCCAAATCGTTTAACTCCACGAGCAAAAACTTAGGAACACGGATGAGCCGATATTTCACGCGTTTGATTTAAAATAAAAATTCAAATAAACTTTGTTAAAGTTGTATTAGTTTTACGTAAAATTATTAAGATAAATCATTTCCAAAAGTAAACATTAAGCATGTATCAGATGTTTTATTGTTAAAATTCAGAAATTCTCAAAAATGGATTTAACCGATTTGGCCCGTGAACGTATGCCTATGCCCGGTATTAAATGTAAATGATATTGATACTGATTATGATGAAACAACGACTTTCAGTAAAATACCTGGCTATCACTATCGAAAAAACTTTTTGTGTTTAACAATAGCCCTTACAATCTTGGGGCTTGCGATCGATAGAGAATTTATGGCGATTTTACTCGAAAAACGAGTCAGCTAATGTACATATTCCTTAAAACATATATTTGATTTCTTATTAGGTACAGATTCATTTCTATATTAAATAACACTGGTCAACAGTGAGAAAAATAGAGTTAAGAAGAACATAAAATAACTTTTTTCGATTCCATATCAGCGTGAGAGAAACTCTTATACGATTGCTAGTGCAAGTGCTAGTGTGTGATTGTCACACACCTTTTAACGATGTAATATGGAAACTTCAAATGTGATATAGTGCTAGGCCCTTGCACATATTTTAATAATCAAGAATTATGATTTTGTTTTTTAAAATTTTGTATAGGTATAATTTTACCCCTTAAAAATCAAACTTAATTTTTTGTGTGGGTACCATTGGCAAGGTTTACCTTCAAGGATTTCAAAACAATGGTTTTTCAAAATTGTTGGTGAATTGGTTAGCTCAAAATATGCGAAAAGCAAATTAATCGATAACTTATTTGGTAATGTTCCAACACAATGTGGCATAATTCATTTTTTAGTATAATAGACAAATTTGGTTTAAATTCTGAAATTAAGTTTCGTCGACTGACTGTTTTTGAAAAATATATAAGCAAAAAATAAAGGTTTATTTTAGAAGCTTACAGTCTCATTGTAATCATCTGAAAGACTGAATCCTTATCTGGAAATTTGGAATATCCTTTATTAATTTAATTCATTCTAAACATCTTGATGAACACGTTGTTGATAAGAATACGCTTGCTATGATCTTCATTCAACACATATTGTATGAAATAATTTGTTTTACAGAATATTTTAAGAAATTTTGAATGTTTTCTATTTTCATGAAATACTTGTAGCCAAAGGTTTCAAGCATGCTACTTCTTCGAATTCAAATTAGCAGTTGTTCTGTATAAATCAATTTCATCGAAGAGTCTATCTCATAGATGCTAGAATGCTAATAAAAGGTTATTGGATATATTAATCAGTTGGATATTTGAATACACTCTTTCCAGTTCAGGAATGTAAAAAAATTATTTTTTGTATATATAACTTTTAATCTACAAAATATATAAAATATTTTTCATGAGTTAGTACTACGATGCATTAATTACTTCCATTTATTTTATTATATTTTCATAGTTTATGTAGTAAAGAAAAATATTTCATGATTTTTAAAAATCTGTCCTATATTGTCACATTTTAATATTCCGAGGAACATTTCACATCACCGTTGAGTTATGAAAATTCCATCAAAATTTGTTAGGTTTGTTTTTATTCGTAGAAATAGAATTTCAAATTTATATGCATAGATTTTGTATTAAAATATTATTTTACAAAAAAAAACCTACAAACACAAATTTATTTAAAACCCATTGATTTTTTGTTACACTCTAGACTGAGAAGGCTCCTAATAATTTGTCTTGTATCAAATCATGTATAGTAAGTGATAATTAACACGACCAAAATTTTGAGTTAATGCTACTTTTCAAACATGATACGATATTTTTTGTTTGAAATTTTGAGTAATTCATTACAAATAACAAATATTTTCCGCAGCATATCTTCGCTTCCACTCCATAAAATGATTCCGATAAATTTAGTTTGAATGAGAGAATTAAGATTTTAGATGTACATCAGTTTAAGGTAATTTTACATATTCGTCTAACTGTTTACACCAATTTGATGAAATATTACATGTAATTTAAAATATTGATTGAATATCACACCAAAAGCTTAAAAATATGCAATTTACACAATTTTTCTGAATTACACCTAATCCGTGTACTTCCAAGATCATAATAAATTTTTCTAAATAAAATCATGTAAAATTAGTCTTAATTTCAGTATGATTTCTCGATCAGTTTTTAGAGTGTAGATATGAAAAAATAATTCGGATAATTATGGATAATAATTAAAGGGGTTATAAACAAATGAAAAAGTTTAATCCCATCGAGTGGAGTGTCTAATGCAAGATAGTTATAATAATGATGTTATTTAAAACATTGTTTAAAAAAAAATACATAAATAAGTAAAAACCCTTTCTTCCTAAAGTACAATTTGGAAAAATCTAAAATAAATGTGAGCAGTGTATTACTACATCAGTATTAATAAAAAGAAATGTATAGAAAGCATTCTATAGTAAGTATAGTATTAATTTAAAGATTAACTCTTGCTTAACTACCCATACAAACTCTAGCAAACGGAAGTATTGCTAATTATTTATTTACCTTTTTAAAACACCTGCCTAGCTGTACTATATTATTATTATTTAATGAAGTTAAAGTTCGCCACACCTTGTGTGCGATATTAATGTAATAAATCCTCTTGAAATTTCATCCCATTTGAATAATGTAAAATTTAATTTTATGTAGTCAAAAAGATAAACCTTATTGGACAGAATTTTACTTGAGAGCATAATTTTTATTAAAAATTCATAGGAATGAAAAAGGACCTTATCAAAAAGAGCGCTAGCTGTGTATTGACGTTCACCAAAATAAGCGTTACATTTCAAATTAGCTCACACAAGATAAGTTTTGTCCCCAAACATATAGTAGGCCGAAAATTTGCGGCTACACACATCCATCGCAGTGCCCGCCCCTGCCCTAGTCCTCTCGGAGGATCTTAATTCCGAAACGAGGGCAACTTTTACACAGCATTGACAGAATGTTTGAAGCCTATGTTTCTGAATTGCCCCAACTCTTTGACCCGGGTGTCGTTGCTGCCTGTAGAACTAGCAAGAGCAACCATCCAGTTGCTGTCTCCCATAAAGAACAAGACCTGAAGGATTTATTGGATGTTGGAGTCGAACTGCACATGATATTGGGCTTGTTTCCTATGTAGCCGGAATTCGATTAAAATTTTATATTAGTACCCTTCCCTCCTAAAAAGTTGTAGGTTCGTCTTGGGGCGTCAGGCCGCTCGACTAGGCAGATGGCGGGTGGCTCTTTTCGGGGGATCTTTCGTGCAGCAGAGGTGAGAAATGAAATTGTAATCAGATCACCCCGATGTCTTCCCGCTAGAACGGCGGGTAGGGGCATGCTAAGCAGAGTAAGGCGGTCGATTTTGCGGTAAGCTTATGCCAAGGCAACGACTTTGAAATTCCGAAAACGATTTTACGGAGTGCTTAGGTGAAAGGACTAATTACGCCAAGTTGGGACTGCTCGCTGCTGGTAAGTGTCTGTGGGTAAATTTCACTTAGCAGATTTCACGAATTGGAAATTTACAAAGTCTAATGAGTTACGTGCTAAGAACGCCCAAATTAAATTATGCGATTTTGGAATCCAGCAAAGTGCACTCCAGGCCCTGTGTGCGGTGCGTGGGGAATAATAAATTTCGAATACGCCCCCGCTAATTATAACGCTCCGTGTCGTCGTCACCATCGTCTTCGCATCTCGTGCAAATCACTCATCCATAAACTCTTCTCTCCCACATCCGCCTGTCCTTGCCAATCGCTCCGGCAGTCGATTTTGGCTGACAGTTTTTTTATTACTTCATGAATTCGAAATCGTTGCGAAATTCCTTATCTGCCTCGCTCCCGGGAAAATCTTCTTGTTCCAAGCGGAAGGATCCCCTATCCCCCTAAACCCATATCCGGCTGCTTTTGTTATAAATATGAATATTCCCTTTTTCGCGGGATTTCTTTCGCATGCTTTAGGTGCAAAAACCATTTGAAGTTTGGCATTAAACCTTCAAAGAGGACATGTGAAAAATCTCCTCCCGGTGACAAGTCGTTTCCTTGCAAAAGCATATTCTCTACCTACCAAAATATATTTACGGCTGTAAGCAAAATAAATTTCAAGTTGAACGCATTTACGCGAGATTCCCCGCGCTTGACAGTTCTGACAGCATCTTTCCACAAAGCGAATAAGGAATAAGGTGTCATGTGGTGCTAATTTCACCGAGGCTGTGCACACATATCACCGTTTGATCTCGCACGACTTTTAGAACCGCTGACAATTTTCATCGCCGCAGTTTAATTCGCTGCTATGACTTCAAAATTATCTGATGAACCGTCACTTGCGGCCTTTCCACTAAAGTTTCAAAAATAGAAACGTCAATCTGCAATCACCGATAATTAAGTCAATGGTAGGCTAACATGTCCACCGAAAGGTAGACACATCCAGTCTATACGTAATTTATATAACCAAAATACATAGCTATTACCAGATTAGCAATACCTACAAAGATCAAAAGTATAAAATTAAAGACACTCCATATAAAATAGAACCCTTTTTTTTAGCTTTTAATACTCTAGCTATCTTTTATAATGAGCTACTAACGATTCATTGAGCATAGCTTGCTTAAAAAATACCCTCGTTGCTAGAAATAAGGCACAATAAGTTTTATAGACAGGATAAGATTTTTATTACTTAATTCAGTAAGGATTTTTTTCAAATAAAACTTAAATTGCATTCACCCCAAAACTAGACTTCTTAAAACCCTTTGACCCATATATTTCTGTAATGTATCATTTTGCACTAAAATTCTTATATGAGGGTTTTTTGGTCGCTGATCAGATTTTCAAAATGGCGGACCAAAATCCAAAAAAATGAACTGTTTTCTATGAAACTTGGTATATAAGGATTTTTTGACTCGCAAATCACGAATTTGACATTAGATTTTCAAAATTCAAGATGGCGGATTAAAATAAAAAAAAACTGTTTTCTATGAAACTTGAATTTTGAAAATATGATGTCAGATTTGTATTCAGCGATTCAAAAAACCCCCTTATATGACTTTTTGCCATAAAGTGATGAAAATAAAATCATTTCGAAAAAAGTCTAACTTTTGATCCGCCATTTTTTATTTTGGAAATCTGACTTCATATTCGTGTTCAGCGACCCCAAAAACCCTAAAGTATCAACTTTTATCGAAAATATATTCATTTTTCAATGAAAAAAACGAGTTTGAGTAAGGTGGGACGTTTTACGTCCCACCATGGGTCAAAGGGTTAAACTAACGGGTTCAACAGATCTTAATCTATTCATTTGGAATTTTTACTATTTTTTTTTAAATTTTATATCCTGCAGAAGTACCTGCATATGGATTTTACATGTATGTTTTAGTAGTAAACAGAATCTTGCAGAAAGTGTAAAAGCAATTAAGATGTAAACAAGAATAAAAGGAGCTCATAAACCAAGATCTTTAAAACAATATGATACACATTGAAAAATTATCATACACTCAATTCTGTTTTTACGCGATATGTAGATATGTTCCCAATAAATTTGCGTAATCGATTTTAATCATACAAAACAATATTAAAAAGTCATAATCTTATTGTACACCGGCTAAATTATATTAAACCACAGAAATTGCTTTATTTCTATTTATGAGGTATACTTTGCTTATAGAAATTAAAAATAATTGTGATTATATGGAGTAGTTTTTGTAAATAATTTTATAAAAATGGTGATTAACTCACAGAATTTAGAACGACAGGTGTCGTGAAATAAAATTGATATCACATTGATAAGTTTTCCAAAAAACAGGGGAACAAGAAAATTACTTTAATAACTTCGAGGTCAAACCACCTCTTCTTTTGGAGTTTGGAAAGAGAAAATAATCCGATGGGACTGAATCTATGGCCTACGGCTCAGCTGATAATGTTGCAATGTTTTTGGGGGGCCTCTGGTAGTTCAGTTGTTAGCGCGCTGTCCTACCGTCCCAGAGGCTGTGGGTTCGAATCCCACGAATAACCATGGTCTCCTGCGCTACGTGGTAAGACAATGGGCCAAAATTGGCGTAAGTGTGCCTTTCTAGGCAGCCACAGCAACCTAGCTACCTACCTTGTAATACTAATTAACATTATGAAAAATCCTGATATCAAATAGGTGTCTGTTTTCAGAATAGATTTCCAAGTATAGAACATCTCCTTCTTCACCTTGAGTATCTACAGAATAAAATCGTTAAATATATATTATGTCATACTAACGAAAAATACTCAATATTTACGATCCTTACACTTCACCGGACTAACAAGATTAAATTAATGCGATACTTAAGAGTGGAAAGAAGGTTGAAGATGACTTTGGATTGCATCTTGAACTATTTGTACTAAAGATATGCTAGTATTCCATATTAGGGATACTATTCCCTACTTTCCACTACTTTTTTACTATATCATCGCAGAAAGTTCGAATTCTGTCTCTGTTTTACATTCCAAACCACGTGTTTACCACCGTCGCCCTCGCCATCGGCTCGGCCCGGAATCTTACACGGGGGATGTAATGTCCTACTTTGCTCCCTAGGTGCACAATGTACTACTTTTTATCCGTCACAGTAGTGATCATCCCTCTTAAGTTTTGTTTTATTAACCATAATAGCATGCGATAAAAGTAAATCGTGAGTTTTTGAGTTTTGTAAAAGGAAGAAATAAGGTAATATTGCATATTGGAGTAAATGGTGTATATCTTAAAAATAAACCTAGCTCAGCTTAGCTTAGCACTTGCCACTATTGTGGAACAAATGTTGTGAGGTTGATCTTAAGGATTATGTTGAAAAGCGGTTACCACACGGTAATTTAAGGGACAGGACCAGGACACATATAGACGGGAACACAAAAAAGGCACCGGTTTACGGTAATGGCGTAACGAGCAACGTGTTGCTCCCTGAATGCCATCACATCCGATGTGAACATGATTTGAAAACACTTTCACCGTAATAACCTTTCTAAAGCATCCCCCTGTCTTATCACTGTCATAATCACTAACACGTAATCGTCGTAACATGATACCCATTTCCCTTCATGGTTTATTTCAGTCTCAGCGTGTCAGCAGAGCGCCATTTGCGGAGACTGATGCGTATACTCCCGTATATGAGTACGTCTAGCGCCATATCCTCCGAACATATTTAATCCATTAAACCACTTTATAAATGCAAATTTGTAATTGAAATGGTGCGTGGAACACGTCTTTGCGAGGGCCGGGCTCCTCTGTTCTTGTCAAGCCCTAATCAAGTTAGACGTGGTACAGACGTGTGCAGGTTCTGTACGGTTTAAATCACCGGACAGTTCGCACCGCAAGTTTTGAAGTTGCCTTCATACCCCCCAATAAGCAGGTGTGACATCAAAACGCAAATGAGTATGAAATTTCCTGAGTGTGTCGATTTATGTTCGGCATGCAAATCCCTCCCCATTCCTAATTTCACACGTTCATTTTATGGGGGGGTGCTGCATTTTGGGGTTTTTAAATGTAAAACTTCTTTAGTGGAGAAAAGTTCGTTTGAGGGCGACTCCCTTCGATTTAATTGTCTCCTTGGTAAATTCTTTCCCAACTTCGAGCAGTGGTCTCTCAATTGGCAGAACGACATTTGCTTACTTCTGACACGCGAACTTTGCAAATTTCACGGAATTTAATTCAATTACTTTGAAGACTTCAGCAAGATGGCAGGAAGCGATTGGTAATGTAATCAGAAGCGAAATTTTATTAATTTTTTGCCTTACCATTGCACTTGAAGTTGACGCTGGCAGGGAGCGTCACCGGAACTTAAGACACCCTTGCATGGGGCTCCCCGTACGTCACTTCAACCGGGCTAAGTTCCCGGGAAGAATCGGTAAGAGAGTGTCGTGCGGGTGGTACGGTGGCTGTGCGACAACTCCTGAAAATGAAGATAAATGAAAGTCGATACGAAATCGGAAGACAGCCCACGGCCCGAAGAACCCAGCGGCAGCTACGATGCATTAGCACGAAGAAAAGCATAAATAGGTGACCCAAAAGCAGTTCGGGGACAATAGAACTTTCACTCCGCCAGCTCGTTACAAATTTATCTATTTCGCCTTCCGGCAAGTCCGGGGATGCAATGTACAATGGGGGGTGGAATGATATTTTAATGAAAAGTAAACAGCGGAATTAAAGCGCCCAGCCGGGTCCTTCTTCCCGTCCCTTATTGTTTAAGCTTACCTGTCAGTTTTCAGACGATTCCATTTTTAATGCGAGTTGTAATCCCTCGATTCGGTCTTTTATGGCCTTTTTATGCCTCGGTTAATTTGCGCCGACTTTATGAGTCTATTCAATCCGAAGTCCGAAACGGGTTTAATTTCGCAACGACCTAGAATTTTTACCGTTTGATCAGAAGGGGAGCTGCATTTGGTGTCTGGCATCGGTATCAAATCGCAGAAATAAATTGCTCTTCTGGCTGCTATTCAAAAGCAATAATAATTTGAAAACTGGGTGATGAGTTCTCTCTCTGTCAGGAAACCAAAGGAGTCGTTAAATTATTCCGAACAAGGGAAAATTTTGATTTTGCCACGTTCTCGTAAATTCGCTCATGTTTGATTCCAAATCAGTTTTACTCCCCCCCCCCCCCCCCCCCCATAATCTTATAAATGGTCGGAATATTCTTTGAAGGAAATGGGTTTAACTAAGCTGCTAGTTTGCAGGGAATTTAGTCGAATAAAATGATTAGTTTTTTTTAAATAGATCTTTGCAAGTCCTGCGGATCACGATATTAAATATAATTTCAAACAAACTTAACATTGTGATTTTTCTACGTATATCGTGATTTTCAAGCTAATTTTATACTGTAAACTTTTTAATTGCTGCTTTAAAACTATTTCAAAATATAATATTTTTAATTATCTTTATGAATCATTACTTAAAAGAGTTTAAATTACTCAAAAATGTAACGATTTTCACCAAAGGACAGGACTCGAACCGCTGATTTTTGAATTGGCGCTCTGCTGCTCTAACTGAGCTCCCCAAAGCCCTGGGGGTCCTCAAAGACCTAGAGGTTATGGGCTTGACTAAGTGTTGTCTTCCAATAACCGAGATAGCCATATTAACCTAACGTAACTTACCCAAAACTCTTGTCGCCCCAGTTTTTTCGAATAATTTTTTTTTACCAATCCTACACTCGAACATCCTGAAACTGGCAGCAGAGTTTAACATAAGCGCAACTGCCGAGCTTCAATCACTGACACATTTTCTTATCCTCATTTCACTATTTGTGGGAATTGCTCGAAAAAGCTATCACTTTGATGAGGTCACATGTTCGATCCCTTGATTAAAATTTCCTCCTTTTTTATAAATATTACGTATAGTGTAGTCCGTTTAATACGATCACGCATTTTACAACGACCAACCGTTTATAGCGACCTACGCACACTTTTTTAGATTGATTGTCCTTCAAGTTCCCAGCAGGAAATGTAATGATTACTGGGATGACATCGTAATGCATTACTTCCATTATCACTGATTAGTTTTTAGGCTACACAAAATCGACGACATTTATATGGCGACGTTATAGGTAAGTAATGAGTTATGAATTACTTTCTGAATTACTAAGTAATACATGATGGTATTAGAGAAATAGTGATCAGTAACTTACAAGATAATATATAAAATTATCTAATAAATTACTTGGTTATCCCATGGATCTCCAAGAAAAAGCAGCCTGTTATCAAATGGATTAACGAATTTTGAATTTTTGGTCGACATTTGGAAATTCGCAAAGCTCTTAGTTTTGTTTTACTAAAAATAAAAAACGTGATTTGTTTATTGCGTTGTACACATTTCGTCTAGAGTAGAAAAAAGACGTGAATAAAACCATTTCATAGTTCCCGGCTCGACTCTGTTCAGTTTAAAGTTTAACTGGGCAGTTACATTTTACATTATCATGTAACGCACTACGAATCGGATATCCTTATACGAGGAGTACTTAACTGCTTACGATATTTCTTAAACTACGGGGTTTCCATGAACATAAATACGTTTATAACGATAGAGATTGTAGCAACTAACCATTTATAACAAGATAATTTCTTCTAATTTCTACCGGTTAATTTAACGATCCTTTAGTCTATTGACTGCAAATTTTGCTTACAATTCCTTAATAACATTCTACAACTGTTCACGTGCACTTTTTTTATTTATCTAATTGTTCCTTTTTTTAAATAATAAATAAATAAGTCGTTACAGTCCAGCATATGTGGGATTCTCATTGAAAACAACTTCACAAGTGCATGCATAAATGTGGTTAGCTTTATAAATTAAAATGCTTCAATACATGCACAGCAGGGTAATTTATAAAATTCAAGCTGCTGCTGATGGTTATTTTGTTACCCAATTTGCATATTTGATGTTAGTCTGCCTTCCGTGGATAAGAGTTGAGTAGAAAAAACTTGCAACGACGCATTTATAAAAGAGACATGCTTTGTTTTAACAATGGCGATTCCCAAGCAATTTTTTCAACTAAATAAAGTTATTTCTTTTTTTAAATAATCAGAACAGGATAAAGTAAAACAACCAGTTTTAACTTAAAGCATTGTATTTTTATTTAATTAAGTAATCCCTAAATTAACCACAATTAATAATTTGCACGAAAGCGAACAGCATAAGGCGCTGAATGAAGTGAAAGCGGTATAAAAATTCTATCAAAGAAATTGTCACAAAGGAGCATAGAATTGCAAGTAAGACTAATTACAAAACTTAATATCGTCCAAACTTTTTCCAGGAAATAAAGGAAAAGGAAGGAAAACGTAAAGACCATTACCGGGCACATCCATGGTAAAGGAAACGAATCACACGGAGTGAACCACAAAAATGCCACAAGAAATTCCAAATAAAATGCGCCTTATTGAGACTTTTCGTGATCACCCACATGACTGGAACTTTCAGGCTGGGCGGAACCATCGGCCGAGGTGGAGTTTTCTTTACTACTGCTAATATCACCCTGGAAGAGAAAACATCCGATGTCTATTCGCCGATTAAAGTATGTATTATTAAGTGTACCTTTATCTGCTCGCAAACGCTCATGGACCACGACATGCTCATCAGACGATACTGCTCTTTGGCCCTTTCGCGAATTTTCTGCGGTATCACAAGAAGGGTTGTTGTTGTGTTGCCCACGAAAAGGATCGTAAACAATGCGCTCAGAACAGGTATCTGGTGGGTACCAAAATATACACCGTTTGCATGACAACGTTGAAAGGGCAATTGCTCACCTGCCAGGTCATATCTTTGTGGTATGACAAGTTGTAGAGCGTCCACGCGTTGTATGCCTGGAAGATGTATCCAGCGAATAGGAACGGAAAGAGGAAACTGAGGCCCCTCCACATCCACGAGTGAAAGCCCTCTATCGTGATGTCCATGTTATGCCTTTCCCCCAACGCCTTGAGACGGTACAGGACACCCTCTTGGTATCGGAACTGTAAATACTGCACCATGCCTGGAAAAAAGAAATAATGTCGGCCGAGCGCCCAGACCTCAACTTAACTACTTTACTTATGTATGCATTGAAATACATAAATTGGTTCCGGAAGAGTTGCCACGGTTCACCCTGTGGCCAGACGAGGAGGACAGCCGCAGCCACTGTTGATATAAAGTGATGGGCTCTCCACCAGCCCTTTATCCTTGATCCGTTCACTTTCAGAATTGATTCGCGTATCGTTAGGGTACAGTAGTACCACACCAAGAGGAAAAGGAATGCCAGCTCAAGAGCCCTGTTTAAATCATTTCGTCAAAACTACACCCTCTCATGTAATCCCCGTCGCTCCAGAGGAATGCGAGCTGAGCAGTGCACGTCCGAAAGCTTTCAAGAAATTCTTTGATAAACGAAAATCTATTGCTGCAATTAATGGCAGTTATACTGCAGCTCTTTTAAACTTACAAGTATCTTTTTTAACTCGCAGTACTTAAAGATACGAAGCAAGGAAAACCAATTCAGTTACACGAATTCGACATAGATAGATGGATTTAAGAGCTATTAAAAGGCAAATTTTATTATAGAAGAAACGTGAACGGAAATGAGTTCTATGTTAAAATATCACTTAAAAGTTCACGCGGCTACCAATTATTAACATGGAAGTTTTCAATTCACTTTAAAAAAAAACTATATTAATCCCGGAATATGAAATTGGTATTATACTTTAAGTCTAGACATTGCAATTACAATTTTGCATTGTATATTACGATACGAGGGCGGAAAGGAGTGGATTGCGCTAAGTGTGTAACCGGTTACCGTCCGAGTGCACTGTACTATTTTATTTTACGACTACCGATACACAAATAAATAGTAAATATGACTGACATGTCTGAAAAAGCAAACAAAAGCAAATATCTATCCGATAATTTTGAAAAAATCGTCCCAATTCTATTTAATTACCTTTCATTTTTCACACAAAAGAAAAACCAACTATAATTCAACTAGCCAAAGATCCGTATTTTATTTGTCATTTACCACACGAAAAAGTAGGCGGTAAATTAGTATTTTTCCTACATGCGTGATATAAAAGTTATTGAAGATACAAAAATCAATTACGGCCAAAACGACTCATAAGTGTCATAATTAAACTGGAATCATACCTGATTTGTTTGTTTTGTCAAAGTGTATAAAAACATGTTAAAGTGTTATAAATGTAATAAAATAAAACTATTTGAAGAAATTATTTCTAAACACTTATTCATGCGAGAAAGTAACGATTATTTATAGTGTTTCAATTTTCTAAAAATATATCCCATTATAATTTTATTTTTGCTATGAGATATAAAAGGGTAGTTACATTTAGTTTTTTTCTGTCAATTATTTTTTCAGTGAGGTTGTAACAGACGGCTATTTTTTAAAGTTTTTGAATTTCACAGAAAGCTTTTAAATACAAAGAAATTCGATATATTTAAAAAACAAGACTTATCCTTTAATTTATTTAAACAAACGTTTATTTGATCATTGATTATGGTCATTACGCGGGCCTATACAATACGTTCCGTTTGTCAGAAAAAATTAAAAGCTCTTTCAAAACTGCTCACTTCACAAAAAAAAAGAAGAAAATTTCCCTTTCATTAAAATCAATTAATTGACTGAGATTATTTGTTATCCCCCGATAAAAAAAGTTCCTAGTCATATTTAATCGAAATCTGGTAAGCCGTTTCCAAGAATTTCGAGTTTCTGTCTGTGCCTTGGTCTCTATTATCGCCCTTTAAGCCAACAACAAAAATCAAAAAGCCACCAATAGTTTTTGTGTTGGAGGATTTTTAATATGTGATATGTGCATTTTGGTTTCATTCGATTGTTAGTAACGTTCTTATTTATTTACTTCCGATTAAATTATAAATCAATCAAGAGTTACATTTGTAAGTAGTAGCATTTAGTTTTTTACTTTCATTATTTATAGTAATGAATTATTTCGTGCAAAGTTCTCTGTTTTTCGTGTCGATGCCTGCGTCGACGACTTAACCCCCACTTAACCGCAGCGTACTTCTCGCTGCGGTTAATCGTTTCGGTGCCAGTCTTCACACTTCCTCTAATTTCTCATGCTGTAACTTTGTGCCCAAAATCACACTAACCAACAAATTCCTGTTTATACTGTGGGCATACATTCGCCCCTCCCAACCGTTTGGAGTCCTACAAACTTGTCACCGATGTGATCGATTCCATCTTTAATATCCTTGGGCCCAATGATGAAAGTCATCGTTCTTGGCGACTTCAATCTCCCCCGTCTTGAATGGCTTCGATCTGATGACGATCTCTACTATATCCCTTCTAACGCCCTCTCCGATAAGGAGATTTTATTTGTCGACCGCCTCTCAGACTCTGGTCTCTGCGAAATTAGTGGCATAACTAATAATCTTGGCAGACAGCTTGACATAGAAACAAAATTAAAATACCTAACTTAGCTATTACAATAATTTTATAAATCAACAAAGAGGGAGAAATAATATTTTTTTCAGAAACAATTTACACTCTAGGGATGTTTATAATATTACTGCTTAAAATTCAATATCGTAATATTTTTGAAGTCGCTGATTATGAATAAAGTGTTAGATTTATTTAATGTTAAATTTGTACAATTTAAAATAGCGAATGTAATATAATGGATTGAAAAATCAAGATAAATCGATAAAATACCATAAGAAACCATCTTAAATCCGCTATTTTAATAAAAAAAATATATATAAAATCTTAATATATGATGACATAAAAAACCCATGCATATCAAATTTAAAAAACAATTAAGGAAAATCAGTAAATCACAATCCCGAATATACCATTTTACTTTAAAAAACGTGAAATTTGAATACAGATTCCAATCAGCGATCCTAAAAACCTTTGTAGTTCTTGATTCAATCATTCATTCATTTTTACATATTTGGCAATATTGTATTTTAAGTGAAACGATCTATCGTGTAGAGGACACCGAAACTTAAAATGATTTGTTTCGAAATGTTCACATTTAAAACAAAAATAATAAATAGGAAAAAAAATTGTGACCATTTTGCCAATTTTATATAAAATAGATTAATATTTGGTAGGGACCATAGTTAATATCACATGAATTATTAATTCGTTCAAATGTTTTGTTTCAGATATATAAATAAATATAAATGTCAGTATTTACCTCATTTTTGCAACAATAAACATAAAATTGGTTTTATTTATTTGTGTTTTGTGTATTTCCATTTAAGTAAGCTCTCTCTCAAGCGACCTCTTTATTGCCCCTGCCCTAGCCTACCCAGTCCCTAAACTCATTCTGTTTAATAAACATTATAAACAAAACCTCCCAAACCTTAAGCATGCCCTATACTTGCCCAACTCAACTCTCCAATGATCCATTTTGTCTCCATGACACCCCCGATTTCTTCATAAGTAGGTTAATTTAATTTGGTTAATTAGTTCTTTTTTATTTTAATTGTTATTTTTTTTTTTTTTTTGTTATTTATCTATGTAGCTTGTATTAAGTGAAATAAATAAATATTAAATTTAATTATCAATTAATAAAGCAACAAAAAATTAAAAAGTTTCGATTATATTTTCATTGGTTCCTTTTGTTTAATTGTTGTAAAAGTTACAAACTCATGTGTTATGATTTCTATTGCATACAAATTTTTTGGAATTTAATTTTAGTGTAATTCTCCTTCGATAACGGTGAAAAAAATATATATTTAATTTTTTAACACGAGTTTGACCAATTCTACAATGATAGTTTAAAATTAAATTTGAAACATTTTGTATTCCTAGTTTAATTTCAATTCCTTCAAATGTAAGATATGAGAGCTGTTTTAACAGTCGCAAATGATATGTGTAATTAATTAAGGGGTTATACTCAGTTAGAATTTTCAAAAAAATCGAATTTTGTTTTTGTATTCTCGGAGTGTACATATATTTAAGTATATTCTCTGAAAATTTGAAGTCAATCCGATAAATATTTTCGGAGATATACCGGAATTTGTAAGGCCACGTCAGAGTGTTACAAAGCGTGATCCTTCGATTGAATATAGATTTGAATTTTAAATTTCATTACTGTATTTACTGAGATAAGTGAATATGTGAAATGTGACTCTTGTGACGGAAAAATAAAATTTGAAACTGCTTCTTCCCGTGGACTTGGTTTTAAAATCGTTGTTGTGTGTGATAATTGTAAAAATAGATGATACCATGTAAGTTGAAGAAAAAAAATTTTAACTATGTGTAAATCACTTCTGAAACTTTAAACGCGTTTTTCTCAAAACGGTATGTTCAAAGTCGGTGATCTCGGTTTCTCAAAAATGGCTCAAGCGACCGGTCTCAAATTTTTACACAATCTTCTTAGATATATTCCTCAGGTATTGAACGAAGGAATAAGATTTAAAAAAATTATTACTATTTTTTTTTTTAACAATTTGCAATGAAAATTTCAGTCAAAAACGAAAATTTTTTTTCAAATAGACGCTATTTTGTCAAAAATCAATATTTTTATTAGTCCTTCGTTCAATACCTGCATTAATCTATACCTCAAAGAAATCAACCATTTTTTTTATTTCTGATAATCCAAACCGCCGAAATGGAGATCACAGCAAGCGCCTCTTTTTGAAGGTCGTTCGGGACATCATCTACAGGAGCGGTGCACATCAATATTTTTACATGATCGACGCGCTATTGTATTCTTAAAAGTAGGCTCTATTTAAATAACAATCACTTGTAATTGATAAATAAAAACTGTTTCTTTAAAAAATTCATAAAAAGACGTATTTTTTTAGCCTCGCAACTGCGTATAACCCCTTAATAAGTTAATAAAATGTTTTTATTTTTCTTGCTACAAATGATTCCTTACGAAAAACCTTATTTTAAATTTTTCCTTTAAAATACCTCTTTTAGATGCACATATCAAATTTACAACGGAAATGTAAACAAAACCGATATTAATGTGGGATATAGTTTATGTCCACGAGTGTACTTTAAATTGTTTACAAAATTGTATTGATGCTCGAATTTTGTTGAGTTAGCAAAATAAAAAATCAAATAAACGTGGCATTCATAAGGCGGACGCTAATTCAAACAAAAACTTTCTCTATAGCGATGATTATCAAACGATTTTTATTATTCGCAGAGATAAATTTTTATGAACAATCATTTGCCAACGGAGAAGATTTTGAAAATATTTCTAATTAATTATATACGTGTACTTCAAAGAAGCTGTACAGATGCCGTTGCATTTTATATTATTCTCAGAAAATGTTTAAGATTTTACATTATCTGGATAGGCAACAGAAACGGTTATTATGTTTTAAAGCTGCGGGGGTCTGTTTAGAAGGTTAATCAATGAACACAAAATATTTAAATTTATTTGTTTAGCATAAGTTAAGTTTTTTTCGATGTGATTTCCCTTCGATACTGTTCAGTTTTATTTTCCATTTAAACTACCTCTGAGCATATTGAAATGCATCGATAAGTTTAAAAATCTCATTATAACTTGGATAGGGTTCGAAAACCCACTTCCACTCTTCAGTTTTTCTTCAGTAAAGCACAAAAAGGAAGCAGCTCATCTCCTGTTGGCTTTGATTATTTCTCCCTAGAAATTTTGCTTTACGACCGGAAGACGTGCACTGCTCTTTAAGCATTTCCTCGTCGGCGCATCAAAATCTTACCTGAAGTTAAACCAAAGGTTGATAAATGCCATGAGTAAGCCAATCCCGTTAAGAATTAGTTTAAACTTCTCATAGTCGTCTTTGTATCGAACTTTATCATTTCTGTTCAGAATAGACACGTTCACATCGCCGAGGATGATCTGTTCGGAGTATAAGAGGTGGTTAGAGTGCGGGTCGGATTTCTCAGGCGACTAAAACGTACTTTCAAGTAGAAACCAGACTTTCTGGGTAAGGACTGTTCTATTTCATGGATTTGGGCCTTCCGTTTCAGAATGCTCTTCTCCAATTCTGCGACGCCCTCGATGTCCTTGGGATCACGGGACTTGGAAAGTCTAAAAAATTCGAAAGTACAGAGGTGACATCGGGTGCACGTCATAGGTGGCAAGGGAGAGCTATCAGTTGCCTCCTGATAACACTCAAAATCAATGGGACAGCGCTGATAAACGTTGCGCCAAGTGGGCACACTTAGGCGCTAATCGCGGCCAATTACAATTGAGAGGAGCAACGTAACCCACTTACCTTTTCATGGATTTGGTGATTTGCGACATACGATACCGCTGGTGTTTTATATCGCTGAAACATTTCTGCTGTTGGCCGTGGAGGCTCTCCAGCAGCTCCAGGTACTTCCTGTTCGCGTTCTGGAAAGAGACTTTCTTCAGGCCCGTTTTTTACGTAATTTCCCACACTCAAGGTGCGGGCTAGAGCCACTCTACCTCGAGCTCTTTGTACTCGTCCGTCAGTTCGTTCCATTCTTGGGTCAGGGCATCGATGTCCGTCATCGTATCCTTGACTTTAAGAGCACCTCAATGTCTGCTGGGCCACTGCACGAAGGTTAGTCTGCTCACTTCCTGTGCACAAACTCGAACACTGCGCGCCTCTTTTGGAATGTTCCGTAAGCGGTCTGAACACGAGCGGGCTGCACAAATGCAATTTATCAATTGATAGCACTCATCACGGGTTTTACACTCATTTACGGGCGAAAGCGCTATTTTTTTCGCGACACCCAGAGCATCGGATGTTAGGGAACTCGTCAGATTGTCAATTGTCAACTTGACAGCGAAAGAGCACGTCTACTTCGTGCATTGTTGCCAGATACAAATTTTACGAAATTCGATTAAATTAACAGCCTGAAAATATGCTATTATACATATTTATTGCAATATTTCAGTTGTTTAGGTAAACGTAAAACAAAACAAAAATGTTTGTTACAAAAAGCAATCCATTTCAAATTCATTTATTTGATATCTATGTTTTTTAAAGACGGTAAAAAGTAAATAAACGAGTTAATTGTTGCAACCTTTGTCGTTTTTGTAAATCATTTTCGTCATCATATTGAATCCGCCATTATGAGTTTTATAAATATTGCGGCGGATTTATAATCAGCGATCCGGAGAACACTTATATACAAGTTTATAGGTAAATACAGCTAATATTTGATCTTGTCATGAATTTAAACTAAAAAAACTGTTTTTTTGCTTATTTATTTAATATTAACAATAAATAGTTTAGCATTTCATTTCAGAAACTAGAAAATAGAAAATAATAATAACAAATCAACAAGATGTTCATCGGTCTCCGGGTGACCCGCTATACTTCAAATAATTAAAAAGGTCTTTCTAGTTTGAAAAATCAAAACAGGATTTAATTTTATACACACAAAGTAAAAACGGTCGACTCGCGAAAATCTAAAGGTGTTACATTTTCCGAAATACGTACAAATAGTACAAAATCTTATAAGTTATAAAAAGACCCTATAACATATATTAAAAATGTAAAACAACTTCTTTTAAATAAACATGTAAGTTAATAACGTACTATGGTATGAACATTTTTAAGACTACTCTAATTCTTCGGGAACTTTTAGTTTTCCGAAGCATGCACTTTTTATGTTCGATAGAGGGAGGAACTAAATGAAATTCTAAAATACACCTCATAGTGTAATTTTCCATTTAACACAATTTAATTTATTTTTAATACGTTCAACCCGGCGCACATTTTCGACGTCTATATAATGGGCGCGAACGATATGATAAGTTGTTGCATGCTCCCATTGCCATTGCACCTCTTCTGGTGTGATTATCAAAAAATAATAATTAAAATGGAACAACACTTTATTGATCGAAATATTAGATTAGAATATTAGAGCCAAACCATTCATCGAGCCATTTTTTGACTCCATCGAAATTTGTAAAGTGCTGTTCAGCCAGCACGTCCCCCATTGAAAGGGTGAAAATCGGACGGGGCCAGGTCTGAAGAGTACAGCGGGTGCGACAATACGTCTCATCCAAGTGATTTCAATGCGTCTTTCACCGGTTTTGCTGTGCGTGACGGTGCATTGTCATGAAATAAAATTACTTTATCGAATTTTTCGGCCCATTCTGGACGTTTTTCCATCAATGCGAGGTTTAAATTTATTATTTGTTGTTTTGTAGCGATTAGTATTAACTGTTTCACCAGGTTTCAGAAGTTCATAGTACACCACACCACCCTGGTCCCATCAAACACAGAACATTGTCTACTTACCGAAGCGATTGAACCTTGGTGTCGATGGGCCAGCTTGGCCAAGCGATAACCACGATTTTTTACGTTTTCGATATTCGAATCTTTCCCATTGCTCGTAAGCAGTCGCTAATCGTTTCTTGTGCTATAATTAACGTTTTTGCCAATTATTTTTGAGTTTGGGTTGGGTTTTCGTCCAATAACTCTTGCAATTTCGCATCCACATCCATGTTTTTGGTCTACCCGTAACGTTTACTACCTTTCAAATCAAAATCATCACTTTTAAAATTTTGAAACCATGCCTCACATATTTTTATGCATGTTCTCCGTAAGTTTTTACCAGCAAACAATGACTTTCAATGGCCTTTTTCTTTTGATGAAATAAGAAAAGCAATGCATACCGCATGCTCTTTTTCAGACACCAAGTACGACATATTCACAGAGCTATAACACTATGACACTATTATTTAGGGGTAATTAATCTTTGTTGTTTTTAAAGCTTAATTACAGTAGAATAAAATGACATATTTGTTAAATCATTTTATTTCATACTTACGGTTAGCGAAATTTGTTAGAAAAAACCGGTAAGGATTTTCTGGTACATCAGGTACTTTCCTCTTTAAAAAACTCATCCCTGATCAATTCCAAAAAAATTATATTTTTAAACGGTCTCTGTTTCTATTTATGTTGCATTAAATAACTTATTAAGATAAGATAAGTTCAAAATGTTCGACATTATTGAACTTTTTCGTCATAGTTTACTAATTTTTGTTATTTGGGAGATATACCATACTTACAATGGTAAATTGATTTATTTCTAAAATCGGTATTTATTTATAATTTTTGCAGCAGTCAAAGTGTTATTAGCAAATAAGGTTCAGAAATATGAACTATTGATATTTGTGTTATTTTATTTGAAAAAAATATTATAAAATATTAAAATATAACAATTAATTGTACAATTATTCTTTTCCATCAATATGATTAATTTATTCCCTTTTTTTCGTTTTAGCAAGGAGCGCAATGAATGCAACTATTCTGAAAGTGACAATCAACAAAATAAGTGCAATGAAGTCGTAAAGTAAATGATTTTCAGAAAAGTTAAGAGTTTCCAAAATGATATGACCTGAAGCTGGACAAGTCGCATTGGACTGTGTACATTCAATTTCTCCTGGCATAACGTCGGCCCATTGGTTAATTAGAAGTCCCTCATTACCATATCGGAACCAAGAAAGGTATGAAAGCCATGTCAAATAACTGGGAACTGAGGCTGAATTTAAAAAGAAACCTCCAAATAGCAAGAACGGTATTATGACTGGAGAACCTAAGGAAAGGGCCATAGAGGTTGATGAACTTGCACATGAAATGAGGTATCCAAAGGAGGTCGACACGTTCGCAATAAGGGACACGATTCCCAAAGCAACCAGGTAGTGCTGCACACCTGATCTTAGGCCGATCAGGGGATATGCGATCGACGTGAACACGAACGGTACTATAAGGAAAAGTGGAAGCTCCGCCAACGTCTTTCCTAGGAAATACGCGTCGCATCGGTATAGTCGGCTCCGACTTTCCCGTAAAAATACAGGTAATTCTGCAGTAAATACCTGTAAAAGAATGATTAAATTGTTGTACAGAAAAACAAAAATTATATACGATGCCTATTTTTAAAGTGGCGCAAACTTATTTTCTAAAAAATGAAATATATTGAAATTAATATCATCCAATAGACTTGTAAGTCCAGTAAAATTAGACAAAAAGGGTAAAATTGTAAGAATAATCCGATCAAGCTGCAGTTTTTTAGAGACCTTTAATGTGAGGTTTTGATAAAATCCTGAAAAGTTCAGTTAATTTGAATGTTGGACTTTTTTCGATAGTTTTATAAATATTTAGTAATAAAATTTAAAATCATAAAATTCTCTACATAAAAGGATTTCATACTTTGCTTTGTAGTATCAACCATTGTGAAGATAACAACGAAATGCCACAGTTTATCCCCTTTCTTTGCCCAAAAAAACAAATCCACGGTTGGTATTATATAGTTACTTTACACATTTTTATCGAAGCGACATAAATTTAGACTTTTCTAGAAGTCTAAGTCTAATTTTACTAGAAAGTTGCGCCACTTTTTTATTCTATAGGGAACCAACTAATTTTGAACGTATCCTTAGCATTTTGTTTTATTTCTCTGAAAGAGATAAATAAAATGATGATGTAGGTACCGCGTTTTCACATTTCTTAATTAAATTAACAAACTAATTCAATTAGATCTCCAATATCTAAATTTGTGTACGAATACGATTTAATCGAATTCAAGAATAGGGGCCTTAATCGTTTAAGTGTTTGCTCTTTTTAAATAAAGTGATAATTTTTAAACACATCACTATACGACTCCCGAGTATGTTTGTACAATAATAGATAAAAAAAACTTGAGTTCAACGATATTCAACAAAATTCTGCTTACTAAATAAAATAAATGTAATAAATAAATGTTGTTCTTAAAAATATATATTGCCGTTTTTTCCCCTTTTTAGAAAACAAGAATATTATAAAATATTTATGTTCTCTATTGCCAAACTTGTGTTACCACGTAGCGCAGGAGACCTTGGTTATTCGTGGGATTCGAACCCACAGCCTTTGGGACGGTAGGACAGCGCGCTAACAACTGAACTATCTGAGGCCCCAAAAATTGGCCTAAGTGTGCCTTTCTAGGCAGCCACAGCAACCTAGACCTAGACCTAGATTGCCAAACTTTTACTTTTTATATAAAGAACTTCTAAAAAATTGAGTTAATAGCAATTCAACACTGCCAGCTGTACATTTTTCATATAAATATTGATTTTTTTCTGCTAAACGCAATGATGAACGATGATCGATTTATTTATTATAATATAACAGAATATTTATATAACGAACCAATATAAGTGATTTATGCGACATTGTTACATAGAGTTTCTATTGTGTATTAAAAAAATAGTAAAATTTATTCCCACAAAAATTAGGTCTGATCTCGATCAAATCCGGCCCAAATAACTTAGATCTTGATAGCTGGTTATCAGATCAGATTAGATAAGATATCTTAACGAATGCAAATCAATCACTTACATAAGTTCAACGAGTATCAATTAAAAGTGTGATTGTGAGAAAAAGAAATTTGTTATTGCCGATAACTGATTGGACATTTTTTATCCAAAATAAATGTAAAACTATTTGTTTTTCATATAAATACTTAAAAATTAACTTTTAAAACAAGTGTCTAAAACTAAATAAAACAATTACTTTATATATCGGTTAACTGACACAAATTGATAAATCCATAAATGCCCTGACCTAACGTGATCTAAAAAAAATGTGTGGATAAGTAAAAATTGATAATTCTCAACTTAGATTAAGGCTCAACGAACGTGATGTAGATCAGTTTAGATCAGAAAAGAGCAATGAAGGTTGTCATAGAACCTTTCTGATCTAGGTCGATCGAGAACAGACCTATTAGATATTGCATACATTAACCTCTTATTTGCAAAACCACATTTTAAATATCGATCGCTTTATAAAAAATATGTATGGCTTTCACTTTAAACATTAAGTCCAGAAAGTATTCATATTATATAAAATATTGCTTGATAAAATGTACAGAAATATTACGAGTAACACATACGTTGTTATAAATACGGCTTACTAAAAATGCAAGGTAAGAATTTTAAAAAATCATGGTAACTTATATTTAAGATATTTTCATTTAAGTATATTTGTTCTAAATTGCGCGTTCCTCTTTTAATTAACATTGATTTTCATTACATCTTCTTTGGAAAGATATCATCTTTAATTGAGATAACAAAAAATAATTCTTAAGAATTAATAAAACTGAAGATTTCTGTGAATTTAGCACTTTAGAGAAACTTGTTTTGCAAGTTTACGCAAAATGAGTTTTCGTATAAAAGCGTAAAGAGGTCTGAATTTGTGGTAATACGGTAATCGAACTATAAACATTCTGATCACGTCAAGGCAGTAAGCAACAACCATGAGAATTTTATGGATTGCTGTACTATTAATGGTCCTATTGGGTCTGTGCGCAGCTGATACTGGTAAAATATTTGCCCAATTTATACATTAATTAAACAAATGATTTTATAGTTGGACCGAAGACAAACACAAGCATATTACAAGGAAATAGAAGAAAACGTCAGGCATTAAAGAGACTAAGTCAGCAAATTATTGGATAAATATGTGGGCAAAAACAAAAAGATTTTAGTGGCCTTTCAAATTCTTTGAATGTATTTGATTAAGGTTAAGCCTAGAGAAAATTATTAAATAATTCTATATATCAATTAATTAAATCTAGAGTGCCGGCGCACAGATGTGTTTTCAGGACTAAAATGCTAGGCACTTAAGTTTGTGGGCATTTAGTTTACTCAAAAGTGGAAAATTTAATTTTAGCCTGTTCAAGAAGAAAGGAACCGCTTTTTTTTTACTTACAGAGGAAATATTTGTATCTAATTTTTATACATTCAAGTATATTGAAAGTTCTATGACGGAACCAATGAATAAATTGTGTAACCTGCCGCCGTTATCGAGAATGGCTTGGAATTTTCTGGGCATGCTTTCAACGAACTTTTCCGCATATTCAATCGACAGCGAACGCCATATCTTCCGAATCACTCACTTTCATTATACCCCACACATTCTCAATTGGATTAGCGTCTAGAGATTGGGATGGCCAGTTCAACGTTGTTATGTTATTTTCTACTTTCCAAATCCTGAACAGTTGACTCTGTTATTGTTGAACAGACTGTATATAGAGGCAGTTAAGTGCCAGCACTAAATGTACTAATTTTTATCTACAATATACTCGTATAGCTTAAAGCCGTTGAGTTTATACGAGAAAACAGTAGCAGAGAAAGCGTTCAAAATCAGTTGTTAGTTATGTGTAAAATAAGTAATTACTCTTACGTTAATAACTGCAAAAACATTTTGAAAAGTCATGTTGGAAAGGAAAAGGAAAATAGCTCCATTGATATTCATCACTCCATCCTGCGTGAGCTTCTGGTTTAGAAAAACTAGGCCGATTAAGATCGCTACCATCTGTAATCAAAGCTGTAATCATATATTATATCACATTTTTTAACACACTTACCGTAGTTTGTATGAGTCTAACTTTTACTAAAAGAGGATCCTTTAGCACAATTATCCAAGCTCTCCATAAAACTGCACTGAACTGTTGAAGCCATTTGGCTTTATATTCTGGCAGATTTTCGTCAGTTAATGATTTTATTTCGGCTGAATCCGAAGATATTTTGAACACCTTCTCGATCGTCTGGGCCTGAGCACTAATCGCAAAAGCATCACATATCTTCCCTATTCGTTCACGAGATTGATCCTCTTTTGATGGAATTATGGCCAGGAGCTGAATGTAGAAGTCTGCCGGGTTGTAGTTAGTTGGACATTGGGCCCCTAGTCTTTATATAAACTTAGAGTAAGATTTGAATGATATGTTTGCTTTTTTAATTTCTCTTTTTATTTTTAATCTTATCGATCTGAACAATTTAAAAATTGAAAATTCGAATAGTTTCCAAACTTAGCAAGTTCTTATCAAACACTGCAATGAGTTATTCAAATAAGTTAGTCGAGGTAAATAGTAATGTATTTAGTATCTTAAATTCACTTATATTTATCCTTAAAATTCTAATATACGTCGAACCTCGTCGTCAGCTTCTTATTTATGTATTGTATAAGGATTTAAAACAGTTTTATTGAAATCTTAAGATGACAGGATTTCCTCGTTATTATTCATCCATTGTCCCGAAATCATGAGTTTATATATAATTTTGCACCGTGGTATAATTACGATTTTTAAATTATTTATATAGTGAGTGTCTTCAACAATGTTTCCAACAAATACAATCTTTTAAAAGTTTTAAATTACAATATGTTCAAAATAATTGCGTATTAATTCCTACTAAGTTAAATTGTTAAATATTATGGGTTTGGAGGCGACCTTAATTTCCTAAAAGTGCCAAAAAATAATATTAATACTTTATTGCGTAAGAAATAGACTAGCTTACAACAAAAGTATTTATTGAGATTCGAAAACAAAATGTTTTTAAATTTCGTCAATAAAAGTTAAATCAGTACTTTAGATGGAAGGAGAGCCCAAAGAAATCCCATCAAGATATAGTATATATTTAAAAATATAGAAACTACGCAAAACTACTTCATGGTTTTAAAAGTGAACTAGGTATAAAATTTGTAATTGTGGTGAATTTATGAAATTCTCACTAAATTTCGAGGGCTCTTCAAAAAAATATTACTTTCGTTTAAGCAATTTTACTCACAAATAAAATTACTTAACTTTATCAAATTAAAGCTCATTTTATAATTAAAGAGAGCTTATTTTTAGTTACATCAGTTAACATAGAGAGCACTTTATTGTAATTTCAATAAGTGATGTAGATACATTAAGTAAGACTTGTTGTCGTTATATAATTTCATATTGATTTCATTTAGTGAATTTTCAGCAATAATTGTTCATTTGTTGGGTCCAGTTTTATTAATATAGATATCAGCTTTATTAGCCAATATTTTTATGGTCTGCTTAGCATATCCATAAATAAAAGCTGGTGGCAGGTTATTCTTAATAATAAAATAGCTTACTTAGTGGTACTTACTGAGCAAAAAATGTTACTGCTTCCTCTGGTCTTCCAAGAAAAGCTGCTCGCCCTTCAGCCATCAAAAGGATTTTATCAAAAAGCTCAAACAATTCCGAAGAAGGTTGATGAATTGTTAGAATGATAGTTTTACCCTTCTCGGACAAGCCTTTAAGAACCTGAAGAACGCTATTTGCCATAAAAGAATCCAGCCCAGATGTTGGTTCATCGCATATTAATAGAGGTGGGTCTGTAAGGGCTTCGGAAGCGAATGCTAAACGCTTCCTTTCCCCGCCAGACAGTCCCTTGACTCTTCCTGGGACACCGATTATAGTATTCTGGCATTTGTTAAGCGAGAGCTCTTGAATAACCTGATCAACTCGGGCTACTTTTTTCTTGTAGCTAAAGTTTCGAGACATTCGGAGTAATGCTTGGAAAATTAAATGTTCTCGAGCTGTAAGGGAGCCAATGAAGAGATCATCTTGCTGAACATAAGCGCATCTGGTATGCATTTCAGTGGCCGTAACCGGACATCCGTTAAGAAGTCTTACAGACGACGGAGATATTTGAATTCCGGCGGGGGACCGGAATGCAAGTGCATTGAGAAGAGTTGTTTTCCCAGCCCCCGAACTTCCTAAAACGGCTAAGAGTTCTCCAGGTAGTGCTATTCCTGAAACTGCGAAATAATAAATGCTTATTAATTTTGCGAATTTAATATAATTTAATTAATGTATACAGGCTTACCACTTTTAAGCAAATGTTTTCTCGGAGTAGGAATGCGCTTATTTGGGCAGAAAAGGTTTTTTCCATATCTACTAATACATTCCATGCACGATCCTCCTTGCGTAACTTCGCCAAAAACATCTAAACTATGCCAAGCATAGGTCAATCTTGAACTTTCTGATTGGTTCTCGTTTAGAGTCCCATAATTTTTTGGTTGTATAAATCCAATAGATGTTCCCTCCGTAGGAACAGAGCCGGTTCTTCTCTATGGAGTATCAATAATTAGATTTTTAATTATGATTATTAACAACAGAAGACTATTAGTTTAAAAAACTTATAATTGTTACAACTACCAAAACATCATAAAGAAATTGTCCCTATTCTAAACGATACATTATCCAAACAGAAAATATGATAATTGTTTAAAACAAATTCCAATAAGTAAGAGTAAGTAGAGCTTTCTAATCTATTACTGTTTTTCAAAATCATTTAAAGTGCTATACTTAAAAAATAAATCCTTGAGAGAATTTTTGAAGAATTAAAAAAATAAACAGTCATCGATGTTTAAGTCGCACGCGCAGCACGCGTACTGAAAATCTTAGTGTATTATTTCAAAACGCAAACATTGTCTCAATTTTAAAACGCTTTTCAATCAAATTACTATTTTCAGCATTATTTTGTTTATAATTGGAATTATCAAACTTAAAATTTATTCATACTTTCTATATTTTTGATGAAAGTTTTTAAACAACTACATATGGTATTTGACAATATAAAACATGTAAAAAGATCCAAAAATCGAGATTTCAATTACCAAATACTTACAGAATTTTAATCTACCTTGTTTCTGGCTCTAATAAACATATGGTTAATATAAATTCAAACAACAAGTTTTTCACAACTAAACTTTTAATTAATACAGAATAGTTTTATTTCTAAATAAGGAACTAAGTATACAGTTGGTTTAAGCAAAATTAATATAATTTTCAAAAAGTTTTATCAGGTTCTAATCAAAATATCAGATTAACTAAGAACTAAGCCTTCAGTTTTATTGAGTATTTAAATTAAATCACATTTAATTTTGAGTTACTTTATTTAATGAGCATGACTTCATTTACCTTAGCTTTTTATTTAATTTCCAATGCTTATTACTTATTGCTCATTTCAGTTTCATACAATATAAAGTAGCTACTACAACTATTTAAACATTTAAAACCACAAACAAATTAGATAACATTTTACTGCATTGTTATTTAAAAAATGGATCTGTAAGGAGTTTAAGGAAGGAAAGTTAAACAGATTATCCTTTTTGGCGCAACACCACCGATGTATTCTGGGTAATACGTAATCCTGCCATAAGGATTATTTTTAAGGATTATTTTGGCTGCTTTACATTTGTAACAGAAATTTCGGCACGATGAGGTAGAAAATGGCCTGTTCTCCAACTTGAATCATAAACAGTAATTTATAGCTATTCCTGAGTCATTTTGCCCTTATGTGCTGGAGCAAAATCTTGCTGGAAAACTCATCTCTGTCCACTGAAGCTACTATTGATTAAATCCTTTACAACGACTTCTAGGACATCGTTTGGCCTAGTTTTAACCCTTTCACGTTTTCACAGAAATGGAGATATGTGATATTTTGATGAGAGATTTCTCATCATCACTAAAGAAGTTGAATCCTTGGAATAGCATTTTCGTTTCTTTAGATGTCCCTACATAAATTTTATCGTTTTTGTTGTTGAAAACTATCATACATCCGTAAAAAGAATATTTTAATAATAATATATTTCACTGACGATAGAGTTTTAGTTGAAGATCATCTGGACTAAGTCTCGACATAGACATCGTTGAAATATCTAATTTTCTGGATATAATTTTCTGTTTCCGAAGGGGATTTCTGCGAATAAGGTCTCATCCAATTTTTACAACTGCACTAGTAAGGGCGATCCGTGGACGACCTCTTTTTTCTCGGCTCTTCCACTTTAGACGATTCGCCAAAATGCTTAATGGAGCGATAGAGGAATATTCCTGATGTTCCAACCGGTTTTAGCAATTCCTAAATTTGGCTAAAGTTCTTTTCACACTTATGCACCGCTATTACTGCGACCCGATTTTCTTTATTGCATCACTTCATTATAAAAAAATCGAATCAAACTGACTTGTATTTGTTACTCATCAATTGTAATTATTCTGAATTAACGATACTTTTTCCTGTAATTTTTTTAAAATGAAGGGTGCTTGAAACAGAACTTAGGACAGGACTATCTTTGTATGTACAATATATAGTATACTAAAACAAAAACCAGAATACAATTTAAAGGTGTTAATAAAATAGAGCGAAATGGGAGTGACATGAATGGGACAAAAAGAAGTCTCGAAAAGTGATTCCTTGCGATTGAAATAACCAATCGTTCCCATTTCTGGAATGCAAAGTGAAAAGAAGGTTCTTCTAAAAGTTTTTTTCTCTTCATGTGTGAATGTGCCTGAATGCCATTAGAAGGGAGTCTGCTCTGCATAAAAGCTTGAGTCAGTCAAAAGCTACTTTATGTCTACTTTAGCCGTCTTGGGGCCTTTGACAAATTCTAGCTGCATAAAGATTTCGAGTTTTCGAGAATAGAATAATTTCGCAGAAGACTATTAATGTTGCCATCCGAAGATGGTGGGAACGTTCACTCGTCTCATCTGAAGAATGTTTATTATTACCCGTACGATAAATCAGCGATAGGCTCACTGTGATGGGAAATGCAAGCGCAAATGATCTTCCTGAATTCTAAGTCAGTCGCCGCAAATCCCATGCAAAGGCTGCAATTCGCGTAGTTATTCCATTTATTTCTCAGTTTTGGCCTAATTTCTTGCAGACAACTAGAAACAGTATTCGCATTGAGGTGTACTTGATCTGCTTGGTGTGGATGTCACGTTCGATGCGGAAATCAACCTAGAGGACGCTTGATTAACGTCTAAGGTAATCGAGATCTGAAGCGAGGAATCGAATTTCATGCGACCAGAGTCTGCTTTGAAATTGCCTCGGTCATTGTATAGCATAAGCTGTATGAGGAAAAGACAAACAGAGATAACTATATTCGAAATAATTCAATTCCTTAAGAGAGATATTGCAATGAATAAATTTTGAAATTAATGCATTAACGACATTGGGTTTATGGCATAGGCTTAATCGTTGTGAAATATAGTATATCTAGGTCGTTGTCTACATATTATTAAAATAATAAAAATGGAAATGAAGCATGCTAAATAAGCAACTAAAAATTTAAGTTTGGGATTTAGGTTTTTTGATCCAGACACTTTTATATTTCGCTAAAAAACCTCATCCTTACAATAATACATGCATACGGCACTGTTCTGTTAATGTTTTGCTTTTTAGATCTTCCTAACATTGAATTATTTACTATGTCTTTCAAATTTTGTGGTAGACAGAGTACAATAAATGTTGAAGTACCATTGTAGGAGCCAACAATATATTTTGTAGGAGTTGCAGCCATAATTATTATCCATAAGACAATTGAAATTAGCTAATGTTCTTAAAAACTTGGATGAATTAAATTATAATAATAAAAGGCGTGAGTAGATACACCGATAAATGAAAATACAACGTAACACACGAAGAAGTCTTTGGTATATAAGAAATTGTCAAATACCATAAATTATCGAAAGAATCCAAACAATTTATCGCGGTTATCATTTGATCAATGGTAAAAAGCCACAAAATTTATTCTTATATTATATTCTGCTTTTTGTTTTTACCTTGTTAAATTACTACATGTACTAAAATGTTATCCTTTAGGACCAGTTGGTATATTTTGATTAAACTTCATATTTAAGTAGCCTTGATAGTTTAATTCGTAACGCGACTCCGTTGGTAGCACTATACACTATGAGTTCGATTCCTATTAAGAAGCGCTTGTAAAATTGATACCACAATGAGCCAAAGTAGTTTTAAATGTGCTTTTTGATAAGCGGATAAAGTTATTTCGATATATACTAACTACGAGTATATCTGAAAGTTTATTATCTTCACTAGTAATTTCAGCCGAGGATTGCAAATGATTGGTTATTTTACTATTAATTGGTTATACATATATTATAGGATATAAAACATTATGCATGGGTTTCATGACAATACATTTTTTTAATAAAATATCTATTTTATATATGTAGCAATAAATGTGATAAATTATAGTTTGAAGAATAGTAGAAATATTTTTTCATGGCTATATTATTTTAATAGCACTGAGTGCCATGTGAGTAGGTTTCTTCTAGAAGACATATTTATTACAAAGTAACCATATTTTGCAGTATTGCTGTAAAAAATTATTTTATCTAGAATTTTCGGCACCTTAGAAATTGTAACAATCGCCTTAAAAATTGTAGTAATTACGATTTCGCCTATATTAATAGAGGAGATATACATAAACTCTTCGATGTTCTTGGTGACCATCATTCTTTTTTAATGTAAAATTATTTTACTTAATTTGCATTCTAATTATTAAATTACTACGATAAGACATAAACAATTTCGGATCTGGCATTAAATTTTCTCTTGTGTAAACAGCTGTCCTTGACAATGCGTAATATCTAAGATTATTACAAAATATATCACGCTAGATTTAATCATGATTTAAATAATATTTTTGTTTGTATTTTTCAAAAAAAAACAAAAAACTATATCATCTACTTTGACCTGATCCTTTATGGAAAAATACTAATGAAAACTGATCATAATTAATGAAAAACTAATACAGAAAAAAGCGAAACCACTAATGAGAACTAATGGAAAACCAATAAGATCATCAGTTCTTTCACGAATTCACTAATATTACTTTCCCATAATAAATATTTGGAAAAATTGAATCTTATGAAACATCCACAGAAAACTACGTATAATCAAGTTAATTAGACTTTCGGAAAATTAATGTTTTTCATCACTAAAATCTCACTTTTACTCGATATAAGCCACAAATATGGATTAATTTCTGACAAAAATGCAGGAATTTTTCGGTTCTTTGGAGCCAAATCTTTCTCCAGTCATATTTTGCAGGTCTCTTCGTTTTTATCGAAGAGGTGATAACAAAAAAAAAATAATTGCTCAGGGTAATTGCAAGTGTAAATAATTTTCGGAGATTTAAGTCTGTGTTTCTGGTTTGAAGAATTAAATAAAATAAATAGTTTTCGGTTATTAGTTTTAGGAAGCACGTTACAAAAAAGCAATTTAAGTTCACAATGCCATTTTATAGAAATATTGCCGGTATTTTAAAATGTCTTATATTTCCGTGAGTTCATATACTCATAAAAGCCTTATCTTTTTCCATATTTTAGGTAAATACTATAAATAGTAATATTTAAGAATTTGGTAATGTTAACACAAGAGTAAAACTCCATGAGTGAACTTTTATAGGGTAAGCCCCTTCTTGTGATAAACTCCCACACCAACGGATGCACTCGACTACAAACAAAAGTAGAACGACGAACTTAGCATAACTTAGCATGGAACACATGCGGCTTCTAATTTCAAATCTAGATAGAGCTCTAGAAGATGAGGATGGCTTAATTTCACGCTCATTACACAGAAGTGCTTAGAGTTGCGCAAAGGTTGAGCTGATAAGAAGTGTACTCACTTGTTCGCGACTGGGAATTAACTCCTCCTGATCACTGGGTCCCTTAGCCATCTTTGAATCCCGTGACGTATTTGGCTAGTAGGAGATGCTCAAACCGATGATAAAATCACTTATCAAATTCACTTGAGAAAGTAACGAAGCTTAACGCAATCACAGCAACCGCGCGCCGGTGGCTCGTCCCAACTGAAACAAGTCTCGTATCAGTGGGTTTATTCTATCTCTCCAGCATTCTGGTACAGCTAACTTTCTGCATTGGGCGCCGCGATAAGAGGTGTAATAGAGCGAAGACTTAGCCAGATCGCGACATAAATCAAATCTGGTTGCGCCAAGTCGAACTTCCACTACTTATTACCTGCAGCCGTTGGAAAATGCCCGGTGGCTTCTTGCTTTCCTTAAGTCTGGACAACTTTGTTCTCGCCCGGGGAGCGGGAGGAGTTTAGTTTTGTTGGCATAATGCACCTTCTCCATAGATGCAATGCTGCTTGCTTGGGAATGAATTAAGGGACGCCAAGGGAGAACCTGGAACTAAAGTGTGGACTTGCATTGCAATGGCTTCTTTCTACAGAAACAACAGGTAAACAGTGGCGACCCAGGTGGAAGCGACGGAGGTGAGCCACCAGGGTTTATGTCCTCTATTTACAGCGGACGTACAACTTAATTCACTCAATACTAATTTATTCATGCACTGCACCAAGTTTGTGTAATTCCCATGTGCATAAAACATGGAGAGCGCGATGCTGGTACCCTCCGAACATGAGCGCCCGGCGTCTCTACCGCGCTTCTGTCTTCCGCAGACAGCCAACATCAGGCTCTGCCAATTAGGGCCTGGGTCTGTCCGGGCAGGCGGCTCAAGAGGGGGCAGATGCATTTGTAAACTACAACAGTAAATTAAGCCCTTTACTCCCATTCATTACCGGGAAAGCACTTTCATATGCGATTTTAACGCTCTTTGAAACATGCATGCCCGCTAAATGCTCGCAGATTTTAGCGGCTGCTCAAGCGGGAGCGGGAGCCTTTGATGCCTTCGCTCCATGGGTCAGCAGAAGGAATCAGCTTTTCCGGGCTCCTTAATTCAGGAGAAGAAATGCACTCGCAGGGCGATGGGTGCGGAATGAATTGCTTCCAAGGCATGTTGCACTGTCGGCTTTTGTGTTTGCCATTGTGTCTACACCTTTTAGTCATCATACGCCTAGTTGAGCACTGTCATTTTCTCACTATTCCACGAGTTATCCGTTGTACTATGAGTTTTCAGAACCTAGAGCTAGCTTTTATTCAAAGTATGCTAAGTAATTAAATACTCCAATAATTAAATACCATATAATTACGGTACGTAGAGAGAAAATAAAATCTAAAATATTAATAATTGCCACTAGAAATATAGTAATGTAAAACACAAAGTTTTGTAGTTTCGAAACATACATATATTATAAATTATTAGGTCTACCGGAAAGTTCTGTCCGTTTTTGAAGAGGAAGAAAATGATACAATTTTTAACATATTTAACTAGATTTATTGAAGAAAATCTTTGGATGCGAAAAACTACAGCAGCACTATGGTACTGTAAGCGTAAACGTTTTCTTCATTTTTGAATTGTTTTCTCATCAAATAATTTTGTAAAGGAAGGAATAGGTGAAAATCGGATGGTTAAGGTCTGGGGAGTATGGTCGATGGGAAAGAATTTCCCATCCTAGCTCTGAGATTTTCTGGCGAGTCGCCAAAGCAGTATGTGGTCTAGCATTGTCGTGATGCAGTATGATTTCCTTCCTATTGAATATTGTTAGCCCTTTTTCTTGGAGTACTTTGTTAACTCGTCCATTTGTTGACTGTATTTCTACGAATTTAGCTTTTTCTTGCATGTCCCACCATATACACAGTATTCTCTTTTTAAGGCTGAAGCTTGGTGTAGAGGTGAACCCTGTTTTCCTTACAATGTTTTCATATGTAATCCATTTTTCATCATTTGATCTATCATGGTCTTAAAAATATCGTCATCAAAAACAAATGGCCACCCAGCGTGGCTTATCACTAAGGCCGAAATAACCTGCTTTGAATTTTTCGAACCATCTCCTACACGTTTTGTCCTCTGCAGCATCTTCACCAAAAACTTTTAACAAATTTCAACACGCTGATAATGACATGAGATATATTTGTTGTAGTTAATTTCGAAGGGCACATAATAAATGCAATTATAAAGATATACAGTCACATATAACTCAAACGAACATATCCAAATATATTCAAACTTGAAACGAAATTATCGGACAGAACTTTCCGGTAGACCTAATATATATTATATTAATTATAATATATATTATTATATTATATATACTTTTATTATATTCACTAGTACCTACTCACACAGTAAATTGTAGTTTTCTTTTTGTAATTAAAAGTCATTATGATTCTTTTCTATCTACTTGTATCCTAGCACAGCTAAGTATATAAAGCAGTATAAAATAAAGTAATTTTCATTTTAAATTTCTTTTTATTTTTAGCATAAGAATATGTATATTACTCTAAAGAAATTCTAAAGATGTGAAGATATTCAGAAATGTTATGTAAATTGAATATTGAATAGTGCATATATTTTTTTCTAATAGGAATTCCAAGATAAACAAAATAACTTCATTTGCAAATATTTTATTAATGTCTCAACTACAATTAATATTATCCACGTTTATATTATATTTAATAGTTATAAGTTATACTTGATACCTCGTAAATTGCAATTGTGCTGACAGCATAATTCTCTGCAGTATTTAGTCATATTTAACCCAAATGCGGTTAAGTTCATACAAATATTTCTTGCAGCTGTTTTGGCAATAGTTGTTAAATTGAAGTTCGGAACATTTTTGTGGGTGTTACTTCTGAATGAGGCTGGATATACAGATGAATACATATATGTGGGATTTCATAGTTGAGCCTGAGTTAAATCAAACAGAGATTTTGTTTGTTATTAAATTAAATTTTATTTCAGTGTAATAGCGATTATGTGTGCCATGTTTGTGGGTAAAATATCGAATACGAAGATAGTAGTAGGCAAAAAAAAATTTAAGCATTGCCCATTAATTTACTTATGATTTTATAGATTTATATCTCTTGTGTAGATATCTAGAATAAAGTGATTAATAACAGCCAAATACTTTACATAACCTAATGGATTGATTTTTTATACATACTATCAGAAATTTAAAAGCAAATTCTCATAAATTTTGTTTTTTTGGTGTGATATAAACTGATGGTGGGCAGTCGATCAAAATAAAATTTTAGAGATATTTTAGCAGAACCAATATTCAAAATATCAGAAATATTTCAAATTATTATTTAATGAATTATAGGCATAAATTCTTTACAATGAATTGCTCAATCGACAGGTTGTTGTACATTTTTCGAGGATTTAGTTTGCAATTCGCTTCATTTCAAGCGATAATTGCATAGCCCTCGTAATTTCACACATGCACATGCAAATACAGTGTTGGAAATAGCTATAAAATCACTTATTTTTCTGTAATTATATACAAACTGCTCAAATGTTTTAGAACCAACTTTTAGAATATAATTCAGTAGCATATTTATTATAATAAACTTTAATTTTTGTTAGTTTTACTGAACAGTATGGAAAAGCTATTGAATTTATTAAAATTATGCGTTTTTGGAAGGGAATAGATACAAAATTACTTTAAGGTTTTAACACATTTTATTTAAATTTAAATAAATTAAAAATTTATAGAGCTACTACACGTCTTAGTTCAAATATTCTTTTTGTCATTGACAAAAATAAATCTTCAAATATTTTTTTATCTATTTTTCTCCCCAATAATTTTTAATTTGATTTCTGAAACATTGAACTGCCGTCCATTTTCATAAACTATCCTGGTAAGAATTTCTCATAAGTTTTCGATGGGATTTAAATTCGGGCTACGAGCCGGACATGGCAAATGTTTAATATTTTTCCAATTCAGGTTGTATTCATGTGTGGATCGCAGCATTATCTTGCTGAAATATTCAGATGGTCACCAAATTCGAGGAGGACGTCCACCAGAAGTTCAGCGTATATTCATCTTATGTGTAATGAAATATACAGGAATCAATCCATGGAACAAAATAACAGCCTAAATCATCACTAATCCATCTCCAAAATTACAACTCATCATTATCTCTTTTTCTTTTCTTAAATAGTGCCAATAAAACTGGCTGTCTGAACCTAAATTGAATTTCTTTTAATTACGAAAAATGACCTTTTACCACTGTTCAATCCAAGACATGTGGTTTTTCCCAAATTCCAGCCTCCGATCTTTATGGAATTGTGTCAGCGCCGGGGCTTGCATCCTTTTCCTCCATGCTACCTGGTTCGACTCCTCCAGAATTGGCACGCGTCGTACTGTTACGGGTAAACCTAGGTCACGCTGAATTTGTGATGCTACCGTATTACCAGCTAATGCCTTTGAAATAATTTTGGAGTTTACGAGTATCTCGCGGTGTTAACTTCGTACGAGCTCCTGAACGCCTGTTTTCATTGTATTTATAGCCTAAAACAATGAAATTTAGCATCATAGTAAAAGACCTAGAAATCAGACTATCAGATTTCTCTAAGGATTTTTCCACTTTTCTGGAATTTCGAGATATCCTTCCTTTTATTCTTCAGATAAAGCTACCCCTCTTGGTATCCTTAAAAACTTAAATTAAACAATTTTAATTAAAATATCGCGTTAAAACTCTTTAGTATAATTATCTGTACTTACCTGATTATAAATTTTAATAACTTTTACAAAAGAACTTGTAGAAATTGAAAATACATCCAATGATTTTTAATTCGAGCACCAAGTTGAAAGTGAAATTTTTTCAACCCAAGATACTTAAAGAGGTCATTATACAAAGAGCATATAATATTTATTGTTTGAACCAGGTTAAGGAATCCTATTAAAATCTGCTATACTTTTAGTTTTCCAAAAGACGGATTTTGTTTGTAAAACACGGTTTAAGGGAGAATTTTATTTGCGAATTCGTAATATACGAAAAAATCATATGATAATGATTTATTACTCTTTATTTATATTTAAAAATGTATTTATTTCTTCTCATTTCCCCCCCACAGCTCTCTCATACCGACTTTTGTAGGCTTACATAATATCGCAAGTTTTTAAAATAACGTACCAAAAATAAAATATTTCGATATATAAAACTATTTTATACAAAATATGTAATACAGCTTATTAAACCCTAAGAGCACAAAATATGCAATGAAAGCGAAAAAAATAAGAGAATTTAGTCTTCCCTTACGGCTTGGAATCATATGGAAAAAAGGTTAACAACGCAAAAACGCATTATGGTGATCATAATAATGTTCAGTGCCGCCAGCATAACTCCAAAGATTTGCTTGCGGAAAGGATGCGGTTGCTGTTGCGGTTCATTAATGCACGATAAAATAATGCTGCAGCTGACGTCGTTAAGATATCCGGATGGCGAATGGGGCTTATGAAGAGCAGTTTATGGCAGAAGAATTCCTCCATAAAACAGCGAGCCCAAATTTAATTCGTCTAACTAAGAGAGACTGTCACCAGTCTGCATACAGCCGGGCACACTTATCTCCATGAACTTGACGGAGATACGAGCAGCTCTTTGCTAAATTAAAGTTTGAGTAGACCGGGTCGGGTTGGGGTCTCTTACTCCATACTCGTCTGGTAAGAATTTTGCAATAAAGTGCAGATACTGCAGCTATAAAAATTTGCAAATAAATTAAAAATGTCTCCAGACTTACCTTTTTGAGGGGCAGTAAGAAAGTGCTGAGTAGGGTAGACAATACGGTTCAGTAGTTTGTAAATGCTCCTCCACTGCGCGTTGAACCTGCATGCAATGGGGTCTGGCCTTGGGTACCTTCGCCCTTGTATGTCATTGGGACTTAGGGGGCTCCATTTACGGGAAATGTAAGAAGGAAATAGGGCTCAAAAGAATCTGATACGTGCCCGTAGTAGCGAGTGGAGGCGAATACGATTAAGGTCCCTGCAAAGGAGGAAGCAACAAACCCAAGTAAACGTCGCCTCTATTTGATCCTGTTTTATGAGTTGTGCATGCACTTTCCCTCCACCTTTGTGAGGAGTCCTTGCAAATAGGATGGAAACCTGCAAGTCGCCGGATTGCTTCTTCGATTTCTCTTATGGTTGTACTTTCCTTTGTGGTGCATCCTGGCGAACGTTCCAAGCCTGCTGCAAAGCACCATTTTCTGCAAATACTTTAATGCTAGAATCAACTGGGGAAGTGCAGCAGATATTTGGTGACATCTGCTGGTTTATTGAACTATTTGTCGAGTCTCCTTCTTCATTGTGGGCGCTTTAGAGTTTCATAGATTCTTTTTGCGTCATCGAATGCAGTTGTTATGTTTTCTTGCACAAGGTGAATTGTACGTTTTCCCATCGACTACCGTGTGCTGTAGACATTCAGTTCCTGTTTGTAACAGGTTTCTGCACCCACTGCCTGGATCACACAATTTCTTCAGAATTGTAAGACTTCGATGTTTGAGCACTTTGAAGGCTTCCAAGAAGGTATTTAATGAATGGAAAGGGTGGGTACGAGGTTTTGCACGAAATAATTTACGCGTTTAACAGAATTTTTCGGAAATTTTCACAAAATTTATGAGACCTCGTATAGGTTGTTACATACAGGCAAAATCAGAGCATTTTGCATTTTATGTTTTATTATTTTACCAGAGGTGGAAGGTAAAGGCAGTTCATACTCAATATCAATTGGAAATTGGAAAAAAATTATTTCGTAAACGCCAGGTTAGATAGAATGCAACATTAATATAATAAAATTTACGCAATCTGATTATTTTATATTTGACTAGCTGGCTAACCCGGTTTCACCCAGAGAAATTTTGTATTTTATCGCGTTCAGGAGTGTTACTAAAATCTATAGATTTAACACAGAAATAGGGCATGGGCCAATATTCATTTCGTTACTACGGTCTAGTATATCTGAAGGGGCTTTTACCTCTTCTATATTTATGAGTTTTTATGGAAATATTTTTAATTAGAAATCGAGAAATTTGTTCCCCATAGTGGATCTACTGGAATAGTAAATTTGCCAATAGTTTTATCAAAACACTCTTAGTATTTAACTTCCTCTAAATTCTTGAAATTATAAATATTGTTGTGCCATATTGAATTCGCACCATCCATTTTATAAAATGTTATAGTAGGTGCATTCCAAATTAGTGCTATCGAATTATTTGTACACTAATTTTCAGTAAAAGGCCTTCAATTTCAAAAACCATAGTAGCCATATTAGGTTTGCTACCTTCAATTTCAAAATTTTGATAGTAGATTTGAAATAAGTGGTCTAAAACCACCATCAGTATTTAATTTCATATAAATTCATTGAATTCGAAAAATTCTGTTCTCTATATTGGATCCATTATCTTGAATTTCCAAATTCTAGGCATTAGTAGGTTCGAAATTATTGATCTAAAACTAGCAATAATTTTCACCTAATTTCATTGAATTTAGAAAATCGTTTATGGGGTTTGGTCCCGATCCTGAATTTTAAATTTTGAAAACGGATTCGGAATCATCATCTTAAAAAACATTCACATATCAATTTTCATAGTAATCCTCTGAAATTTACAATTGTTGGGTGCTGTCTTGGGTCTGTAATTTTGAAACCTGCGTATAAAAAGTACCCTATATACTAAATTGGAAAATGTAACACTTTCAATCAAAAAATTGAAAATATCTAACCAAACATTTAAGCGTGATTGAGCAAAAAAAAAATAATAATAAACAAACTTTCAATTTTCATTCATTACTCATATATAGGGACATCTGTACTAATTCATTATTTTAAACCTTAAAAGTTGGGTAAAGTAAGATGATATGATTCTCCTACATGCAATTCCCTAGTCAATGCATCATACCATATGTATGTATGTTTCATTCAATTAGTAAAGAATAGTGTTAATCATGCTAGTTGACAGTCAAAAGATTTTTACGTATTGGTCAGGAAAGTATATTTTCTTAGAAATTTTTTGATATTTCCTTTTTAAGAGAGAAAATATTTGATGTATGATATGTGTGAATTGTATAACAAAATAGGAAATAAAGAGTAGCTATATTTATTAATTGACTCTGTGAAATAGAAATGAGATGTGAAAATGAAGAATTTCGGAATTTTTTGTAAAACTATTGTATTTAATCAGTTTTATTTTGGTTTTCCCAATAGTCCAGAGGATAAGTGATAAAATTATATCAAAAGTTCTAAAAAAGAAGAACAGAAAACTGTACCATTCGTTTTAATAGTTTTTGAAATAGTTAACCTTAAGAAATTTTGATTTGATTTGTTGCTTCCGAAAATTTAAAGCTATTGCTTCAGATCGGTTTGTTTAATATGAATACTATATGACCTTAAAAATGTACTTTTGATTCCGTCGTATCAATTGAAAGCGCTATTGTTGGCAATTAAAAGGATCTGAAACACTACGAACGGACTCAACACACAAATGCGGGAAAAATAGTGCCAAATGAATTCTAGTAGCATCACAATTCATAACAACGGCAATAACATTAACTCATACTAAGATCATTATAATAAAGATACTGTTTTACTAGTATAATAATGAATTTATTAATAATTAATATCTATTTACTGTTTACTGCCCTTCAACAAATCAACAAAAAATTCCACAAATATTGTTTTCCTTATATTCTCATTAGGAGCTCATTTTTATAAATTAACTGAAAGTTATTTCGAACAAAATTAAATAACGTTAGCCTAAATGTTGTATCAATAATAAAATATATTCGGTCGAACTTTATTATACTAATGAATGCTTAAGAAAATATAAAACTTATACATAATCATCAATACTAAAATGTATCCCCATAAGTTCTAGACAATTTTCTAGTACTAGCAAGCATTAGTAAATACTTAAATTTTTCATACCACCCAATAAGTGTCCACCCCACAAATACATACGTACATTGTTTGATGTTTGTTGATTTCTATTAACTAGCGATTTTGGTTCATCAAAAAATGTCCTCTCAAGCCTAGTAAAGGAATTTCATTACCAATACTTTGTTGCTTTCTCCATCTCTTCTACTATACTACTGTACTATATGGCATTGTAATACGAGGTTAGTTTGTTAAGTTGTTGAATTTTTGAATATACCGCGTAGTAATTTTAAATGCAATACTGCTCCCGTCAACTGCCATCTAGTAATAGACTACTGTCAAATTTTGAGCAAGCTGTGTCATTTAGTTTGTATTTGATAGCTAGTGAAAGCAGACAACCTCATGAATTTTAAGGAAAATGGAAAAAAGTGAATTTCGTGTGCTGATTAAGTCAGCTGTGTAGTCACCACGACAAAAATCCATAAATTGTCCTACGAACTGCTACCCCATCCAGCATATTCTCTAGATTTTGCCCTCTGCGACTATTTCCTGTTTCCAAACCTGAAGAAATGGCTGGTCGGTAAGAGATTTGGGTCGAATGAAGAGGTCATCACTGCAACAAACGCTTATTTTGAGTACGTCGAAAAAAATTATTATTAGAAAGGAATAAAAAATTAGAAAAATGCTGGACTAAATGTGTGGAGCTAAAAGGAGATTATGTTGAGAAATAAAACGCTTATTTATTGAAAAAAATACCTTTCATTTAAAAAGTCACTGACTTATCAAACTGCCCGCGTATAATCTAAAGCAATTTATCTTTAGATTGATAATTTTTGAAAACTTTATTTAAATTGGGCTAAGTATGGAAGTCACTAAAGCGCGTTTTCAACCAGACATAAAAAAATGGTAGAAGTGTAAGAATCGCGCTCGCCAGCAGGACGACCTACATCTTCCTTTTGTTACAACATTACAAATGGAGGGCAGCTCCTGCTCTGTCGAAACCACCTCCAGCATCCATTCTAAATCAAAAAATTCCTTAAGGGCTGCCTAGCTCAAAGATGGAAACTTCGCGAAGCAAAAAAAGCCGTCAAAGCTCGTTACGGAAGTAATACAAACACAACTCTGAAATGAAATCCTTTTTTTGTACACAAATAATTCCACGCCTTATTGTTGTGTACCCCAGAAAAATTTATCTTTATGTTAGACAGCGTATCACTGGCTTTTTCCATTCAACCCCCCCTTCCCCTACCGACGCTTGGTTAACGGAGCCTTGAGCCCCGTTCTCCTTGCATCATAATATTTTCTTTCCTTACAACTCCTTGAGCTGATTGCCGCGAGCCAAAGACATTCTCCTATTTCAGAGATAAACTTTTATGGTGATAACGAAAGCGGAGGCTGTAAAAATTTACGAAAGTGGATGGTTTATCTCTTCTACCTGCGGACGCTGCTCCGCCGTTCCGAGACAATGCCCCAGCATAAGGCGCAAAAATTGGAGACGAAATTATGATTTCGATACACTTGGATGCCCGTTTCACGTATTTACATTCAATTTTCCGTACACCCGAGAGTCGTGATCCTGTTGAACTTCATGGTCATGGGTAGGATGGATATATCTTCTTTTCCCACTTAATTAATGCTACAGATAGGGATAGTCCCAGAAATTTCAGTAATGTTCAAGTCGAATCGATTGCAGTGGGGAAATTACGAATAGACTCATATTTTGAGCCGTTAGTTTCTCTTGAGAAATGTTTTCGTTTAATCTCTCGTTACGAAAGTAATAAGGAGTTCATTTTGGAGTCGCAGGATGATTTAGCGCTCCACATTCAGCCCTGAAGAGCCGGCTGGACAACTGGAGCGTCTTAATTGCGCCTTTATATGTAATGCCTCATGATCCGAGGCACAGACGATGCAATTAATACTTACATTGGTAACACCATGGTAATTGCATTTAGAGTAGCTGTCCGGGTGGTGCGGTGTTTGCAGGTATTACGTGAAATCGATTAGGGGCTATTAATCTCCTCGACCCAAAATTAATTGATATCTCTTAAGTCGAAAGTTCGCCTGGCCACCGACCCCCATCTCTACTTCGTCCTTAATTGAGAGTCGATAACTCAAATGTTAATTGAGAAAATTATCAGATATTAGTGGCCTGGCTAGATACCAGATGCCCCTTTGTATTGCATCAAACAATCAATTCTTATATACCTCTAATTTGTTTGTAATAAAATACGCATTCAACTGAAACCCTTACCATAAATCTTAACAATTTCTAAAATTTATGTTTTCTTCTCTTTCAATTCTAAATTTTGATATAATGTCGATGATCGATTTTTCTTCTTAATTGTCGACCTGCAATAACTTCAAAATTTTCAAAATTAAAAATAATAAATTCATTATAACGCCCGGAAACCAACACAAAATGTTTACAATAGTCCTAGCTATTCATTAGTCGCATGGCTTTTCCATATAATTTTTTTACTATTTTCTTTATGAAAGTTGTGAAATTTTGTGCGATTCGAATCCAATGGGGGAATTTGAGATTAAATTCTCTAGATAAATCACCTTCCAATATTTGTTTTTGTAATTATATACATATATATATAATTAAATTTAAGAAAAAACTCAAATACTGAAATTCATGCATTTAATACTCAAATATTCTAATATAATCTAGAAAACTGCGATTACTGAACTGAATTTCAATGATTGAAACTATTGCACACATTCCATACTAAGAAGTGTACTATGAACTTTTAAGTAATATGGTTTAAGTTTTCTTGATTTTATAGAAATCGAAGAAATCAAAGAATCGACTGGACTTTTGGTTCGATATATTTCATTTTTTAAATGAAGGTATTACGCATTCCATGCTAAAATGGAGACTTAATATCGACGACCAAATCATCAAAGCCTATATTGTTTTTTAAAAAAGCCTTTGGCAGACGGTGCGGACTCCAGCCAAGGATGGTGTGGTGGATGTACACAGCCATTATGCGTCTCATTATCACCTCTCTCTATCTCTCATGTTAGTACAAAGCTGGGCAGGGTATAAGGAACAGCGTGTATAAGCAGGAACCATACGCTCATGCCCGACGAAGGTTCTTAAATTAATCTATCACCTCCTTTCTATAGATCAACACATCAAATATCTGACGTGATGTAGTGTCGTCAGACTGAAAGAGTTAGGGTTTTAGAATGCCAGGCCATATGGCCATGTAAGATCCTGAACTTGCTGCCAAAGGAGTTGACAACGACTACTCGTATGTCGTCCCTAAGTCCCCAGAATTTAGAGCAAGGGTTCCTACCAGGGGAGAGTGGAAAGATGGCAATGTTGCGCAGACTTTCGACCTCCTTACCTTCACAAATGGGTATAAATCCAAGAGGGGTGTTGGAGCCGGTATCTTCTTCGACTTACTGGGTATTGGGGAGCCATATCGCTTTCCGGGGCTTGGAAGCGTTTTCCAGGCGAAAATGCTGACTACAATGAAGGCTTGTGATGCCCTGGCTTACTTAGATCATGCATTCAATATTGCAATCTTTACTCGCAAGTCGCTATAGTCGAAGCTCTCGATTCCGGCTAGTAATTCATCCAAATTGGTAGAATGCTGTCGTGAGCGATTAATTTTCTTGGGGCAACGCATATCTTGCCAATCTTCTCTGGGTTCCGGCTCACAGTGACATAACGGGTAACAAAAGGTGGGCGGATCTTTAAACTTTGACCTTTAAATCTTGATGAGGACACAAGAACTTCTCAAGCGTACTCTAGTCGATATTGCCAGAATGCTGGAAGTTCACACAAGCCACTGGCCCATAGGGCAGCCGCAGCTGAGCAGGGGATCCCTTTCAAAAGTCACTGCCGCAGTTGCAAGGATCCGGCTGAGGAGGAGACTCTTTCTTATTTCCTGTCCAATAGCGCTAGCAGGGGCGAGGTACAGGGCGGTAGGGGAATACTCTATCGATAGTATCGAGAATTTATCTTCGTAAAAGATAGGAGAATTAGCTCTCTTTTTGAACTCCATAGGCTGGCTCTGATCTTTGATATTTAACTTACGCTTGATAATCGGGTTTTTAAAGGGATTCGGTGGTTTCAAAAGGCGCTTTCTAACGCTAATTGGACAACGATCAGGAGATGGGGTCGCCACATAAACCAATCAACACATTTCAACTTAACATGTAAGTTAGTGTTATTTATACGCATAAAATATACCGTTTAAAAATGGCGCCAAATAATTGTAAATTTGAAGGAATTGCTATAATAATTGGTATTTGAGATGTTTTTGGTTGTATTGACTGCCAATTCACTTGCGACATTTAGAATCTAAAAAATGTGAACTCAATATGGCGAACAACATTTCGTAATTTCATACACTATGAAAATATGGATTACAGATCCATTATAGCGATAGATTTTTGAGAAACAAATTAAAATGAGCATACCTGTAGGTCGGTGGGACTATTCTTGAATGTACTAGATATCAAGATTTCTAAAGTCAATATGGCAGATACACTCATTTATTCAAATTGAAACGATTTCAATGAAAATAAGATATTTTTCGGTAGCTATTCACGAATTTATTAGAGCGAACCTCTCGATGGTAGACGATAACTTCTATTACATATGTATATACAATAACAACTTCATATTACATATATACAATAACAAAAAATATCAAAAAACGAAAAACTGAATACACCTACACTGAGGAAAAATGTACTGCTAAATTTAAAAAACCTGGCTGTTTTGTTTCTCTACGGGAAATGTAGTTTAAGATAACTAAAATTATGTTGTGGCAACAAAAACGACAATTTAATTCACCAAAGCCCTAAAACCAGATTGCTTGCAAAAACAAAAGTGAGTTGGTTAATTTTAACTTAATAATAACAGCACCACAGGTTAATATCTTGTAATTTTCAAGAATTCAACAAAACGTTTGTTTAAAACTGATGCAATTAGTTTTAAACAAATGAACTTGGCTAGTGCAATCTTTACATTTGGATAAATATAATGAATACAGAACATGAGAGAATGTAATGGCATAAACTAGAATTACAAAGAGTAAGACGTGTTAAAAAGTAAATGAGGCTAGTTAGAGTTATGCGTTCATACCGCATTAAAATTAAAGTGCAATTCGTACAGTAAACAACCCATAGATGATACATTTGGGCCGTAATAACAAAATTAATTTTGGAGTATGGTTCTTTATCACATCCCATAGAGTTTAGTAACACTATTAAACTAGGAGGAGTATCAAAATTGAGCATTTAACGAGTTATTAACTAAATATTAATTACGATACACACCGGGTTATTCAGGTAGGATATTTTTATATGTATAGAGTTGATTGGTTAGAGGCATTTGAGTAAAAACAGTGGTGTAACAAATTATCTGAAAGCATGTAAGAAATATTTGACTTTAGACCTTGGCAGTTCGATAATTTACAATTAAGTTTAATACGGAACGACACTGCAGAACCCCTGATTATGGATTCCCATTATTTGCTACAGAGAAAAATGAAATGAAAACGTTTGATAGATTTTTGAATAAATTAGTAATACCAACTCAGAAATATATAGAGTACCACCAATAATAATATCGATCAAAATATCCCCTATTTACAAGCTTATACAAGATAAAACTTTTAATAACCTTTCCTAAAATCAACCAATTATTTTCCACCTTCTTTGCATACATTTATTTGTTTAAATTAAATGTAATTTTGTTTTTATAAGTGCCGATTCCTATGATAATAGGCGTGCTGGCCTGTTGCTTGTTGTTATTATTACATATATTGTGCAAATCTTTCCGGCATTATAGAAGCATATTCCATGATGATTATGTTATTTTCGTATTCGTAAGGCGTGTTGGGACTCAGAAACCTTCCATTTGTGCTATACGGAGGCATTTGTTAGGAAAGGAACTTTAATCTCCTCTTTTAGGTGTAGCAGAGAAATCTGCAGAGTTTAAAAAATTTGTTTGATACAAATGCTTTCCGGTTCCCTTTAAGGGCCTCTTTTTACATAAAGTTTAGGGGAGCCACACATTTTCAGATTTCATGTCCAATTTAATTTCAAATTGTAGTTTTGATTTCATTCTACCCGTTGATTTAAAATTACTTAAACAACTGTCTGTTACTTGCATGCCTTTGGGGAGCTCATAGAGTTTCGAATTCGCTAATATCCTGGTCTGGCACATTTGGGGAGCATTGAGTTCCCCCGCATCATCTACATCAGCCAAGATTATTCCTAAACAACGTCAGATATTTATGGACGAGCAGTTGCAGGGAATACAAAGGAGTCATGTTTTTGATATACTTCCACCATTGTCGCCATTGTTGTTGCTATTAGCAGGCCCTTTTGGCAGCTGGCTTTGGTTGATTCCATGAACTACGGCTGGGTGCGCAAGGGATGAGGATCCATAAATAATAATTTGTGTTCTCGCAAAACAACTACATCCTACGTGTGCTGGGGTTTATTGTGCTCTCTCATGCATTTATTATATGTGAACTGCTGCGAAGTTTTTCCAGAACTTTATTAAGCTTGTTGAACTTTCTATACTTACGAAGATGGGACGACGACGGATCACAGAGCGGGGTTTTGCTTAAATGAATGGCAGGTAAAACAGGTGTTTCTCATTATAATTAAATTTTTGCTTTTTCCCTTCCCTTTTCTTGAAAAACGTACCTTATTAATTTCTGGCAACATTTTAACGCTTATTTATAGAGTTTATCTTTTGGTATATATACATATATACGCTATTAAACGGTGTTTTAGGGTTCAAAGAGTTTTATATTACTGTTCTACAGTACATCGCACCAATATGTAAACAGGATCGAGAACAAATTGTTTTCCTACATAAACAAATGAGCTAGTATCGTTCGGAGCTAAACAAACAGAATGAACCTACATTTTCTGATAATTTTTTATTCATTACAAAATCCCGTCATTGCAAAGTACTTCTTTAATGATTTTAGGCAACAAGATAAAAGACTTTAATTTACTGGGAATATGTTTTCGTTAGCAACCCTTTGATTTGAAAACTTTAAACAATTTTGTTGCAATAAAACAATTACTAATTTCCTAAGATTTGTTTAGGCATATGTCTGTGAAATCAATAAGAAAATAATGCCCTTAAAAAATTTCATCAGACTGAATTGTTTTTGTTTTTTTTGTTTACGGATGTTATGGAAAAATACTTGCCGGTAAAATGAATACATAAAGACGTTTTTAAAAGCTTCCTTTTAATAGAATAAAAATTTTAAAAATTTAAATTTCAAAACACCGGAAAAAAAATTTTATATGGTAATTTTTCTCCATACACAATCTATATCTGCATATATCAAAAACAATTGTTGTTTGTATGAATTATATAGACTCTGAAACTACTGCGTTAATTGAGCTCAAATTTTGCCAGCACATTTAATTCCTTGAAATTATATATATATGTCATATTAGATTTAAAAAATTCAAAATGGAATTTTAAGATCAACCACTCCAACAACCCCCGTGTATACCCTTTAAAAGATTATTTAAGCTTTAAAAATTTTCAGCATTGATGATATATGAACCAGAATCTATTAAGATTCACGCTAAACAACTAAATCTGTTAGCACTGATCGTACAAGCGTAGTGGAAAACGATGATAGATCTGAAACTTATCGTTATTAAAATATATCGCACAAAATTCAAATTTGTAAAGAAAACAAATTTTGTTTAAGTGCAGTAGAGTGCGCTGGGCATTGGCTAGTATTTTTATGAATACCATGTGGAGTGTATCTCTAAAGAACTTAATGAGTGTATGGTAAAACCAATAAAGTGTTCAAATTTAAAGTTTATAAAGTCATAATATAAAGTAAATTAAAAATATGTTTTTTTATACATAATAAAACATGTAATCACATAAACTATGTTAGCTTAGCTCCCATGAATAAATTACATACTAATTAATATTTATTTTAGGGAAAGTCTATTTATTCAATGCATGTGAAGACATAGATCCACATATTTTCATTTTGTAGTTTAAATTGCATAAATCACATTTGTTGCAGCTGTGGGCAATGCACTAATAACATGATTTGAAATTGAGTTTTACCTATTTTCTCTTTTAATTTTTGGAAAACTATCTCACTGCGAGTCGTTATTCCTTAAAACTGCGAATTATTTCTAAATTATTTATGCAGGGGCTGGTGCACTACAGCTTAGGATCCTATGGCGAACAACTCTGTAGAGCTACTCCATATTCCTTGTACGTTGTTTGAAAATGTTCTCTCAGAATTATTTTCGTGCGGGTCATGAGCTGCACAGGAGCACGACTTGAGCAAAAACAAGGATATGGCCTTGGTCGAAAATGAATTTTTGGGACCAATCCCCATAGCCATGAACAATGACTGAGAAAACTTTTGGAGGATGATATAGAAGCAGTAGAAATGTCTTTCTTCTAAAACGAACCTCATTAAAAATTTTCGTAATGAAATTTACTTAGAAATAAGAACTTATAATAGTTGTTCAACGTACCCTTTCATTTTGATTAATTTTGCCAGTAATTCAATAAAGCTTTCGCATTTTTCTTTGCATTTTCTTAATTTAATTATTATTAAAGGTATAGAGAAAATACGAGCGACTAAATGTCTAACACGTGTTAAGTGATTACAAAGTTATTCATGTAAAATGGTCGATCTCTCTTACGTTAGCGAAATTGGTATTAAACTTAGAGGTAAACAAACCTAAATGCTAAACTATAGGTATCAATTAATTTAATTTTGGTAATTGGATACTTACTTAAATTATGGGTTTCCGAAAGCAATAAATTTAGTTAGTGTAGCTTGTCTTACGTTAATATCTCCAGCTAGATAACATCTTAAGCGGATGTTTTCTCACCAATCTCTCACCATATGGCGATGATGATTTCTTTGCAGTTCGCGCGCAAAATTACTTCTGCAAAAAATGGCTATAACTTTTGATTTATAGGTTATTTTTTAATAAAACTTTTAGTTTCTTTTTAAAAATGAATTTCTTTATTCACTTTCCAAAAAATTTAAAAGGAAGAAAATTAAGAATTTAATGAGGTGTTAAAGTGATCTTTGAATGGAGGAAAGTTAATTTGTGGCATTTTCATGTAATCTCGACCTTAAACCTTGTAGAAAACGATTTTTGTCGTCTCCCGCAAGTTTAGTCATTTTCCGCTTAAGATATGTATATACAACAAGGGTTCGAACAATAGTTTCGATACCCTGTACGTATCGCTACTTTGGGATTCGATACTCGATTTTCATATTAAAGTGTCGGTAATTTGGACTTCGATATTCGATGCTTTGCTTATATTTTGATGATCAAATATTATTTAAATTTTATCAAACCTTTTAGATAATTCCATTTTGATTTTAAATGATAAAAATCCTAGGAGTTGGTAGTACTGTTTCTACTCAGTGACTTAGACTGGCTCAAAACAACTCCGTTTTTTATGAGTCGTAAAAGGAATGAATTAAAAAATGTATCGTTATGTTTGTGTGTTTGATTCTGTGGGATAACATGTGTAGATATTTATCGATAACAATAATCAATTTCTGCTGAATTTTGGTATCAACTTGATTGTTGATTGATTATTGGAACTCTATACCAATAAAACTTAATTCTCAAAATATGTAAGAATCGTACTCTATTCAGTTTTGACTGAAACTTTAAAAAGTAGCTTTTGCATAATTAAAATAAGAAATAATTTACGATTAGTTATCAAAATTAAATTGTTATTGTTGAAAAATTGGTAAAGAAAATCGCCAATTACAAAATTATCGAATCTGGTATCTAAAAAAAATTATTTAATGTCGTTCAGATACACAAGAATAACTTTGTCAATCCTTTACACATTATTTAATAATTACCATTACCGGCATTAGCAACCATTGCGCTTTCTAGGAAATTACATACAGTCTGTTTGATAAGACCGCATCGCTCAAAATTCAATAATGCGATAAAAAATTAAAAAGAAATTATTTTTTTCTTGTTATTTACTTTATTTCCTTTTATGGAATACATTATTTCTATATGTAATAATAACGCAATATTTGCTGAAGTCACCATTATTTTCTATTATAGCTGTAGATCTATTGTTCATATTTTCAACTAATTTTTCAGCATATTCTAGTGGTAGATGCGATGATTTAAGTTGTTGCAAAGTGAAAGCTGCAACTTTGCCTTCATAAGGATCCACACATTTTCAATTGGATTAGAATAGGACTTGTGAGGGCTAGTCCATTACATTGATATCCTCTTGATCGTTTCATTCGGTAGAAGGGGACTTCTGTGTTTTGGATCGGTATCTTCTTGCAATCTTTCAAATCCTTGCGAACTGAAGCATCCCCACACATGAACTTTTGTTAGGTGTTTCACAGTACGTATAATGTAATGCCGTCCTTTTTTTAACCATACTCGTTTAGGTTCTTAATCTGCCCAAAATGATTATTCGTCAGTGAACACAACGTTTGCCCAATCACAGTTCAAATTTTCATTAGCCCGTTTCAAACGGTTATGCATTTCAGATAAAAGTGGTTTGATTGTAGTACTGCTGTGCTTGATGGAATGTTCCCTTATGCTTTGGCGTATGGTATCGAGATACACGTTGATACCTTTTTCCGCTAATTTGCTTATAGCTCGCCTCAGTGTCATTTGTGGATGCTTTTCAAAAAGCTTCAAAATAGCGATGTCTTCTTTTTTGATGTTTTTCTTGTTTTTCTCCTTTCTGGTAAGTGGTGGACGTTTTTTTTCCTCAGAAAACTTCTTACGCCACTTCTTTACATAAGACGTATCCTTTTTAATATATCTCGCTACCTGGGTATAAGATCATTTAGGTCGTTTTGAATGAAGGCAGAGAGACACAGTTTCTAAACGTCTATAAAATAAGGCACTTATGTTGAAAATCGATCTTTACAGTAAAAAGTTCAACGCAAAATGAGACTTTAAGTATAATGCGCAATTGGATAGGTAATACCCCCCCCCCCCCCTCCACTTCAAATATTTCTGCTTCTTTCTCTTTCTTTCTGAGAAGTCGTCAATACGCTCTTATCAAACAGACTGTACGTTTTGGTTTTTCTATAATCTAAGGCCTTGTAAATGTAAATTCAATCTGAGGGATTTCCTAGAAAAAACTCTTTATCGTGTTAATTTGATAACTAGAAATAATGGTACCTCGGTTTTACTTCTTCGGTTTTGATATCGGCTCTGCGTAAAGCTGTTTTACATATTGGAAAGAAATATTAGGGTTTTATTTAAAGCAAACTATTATATTTTGATGATTCGGAAACTATTAATCTTAAGCACAAAGTTTCAACTATTGCTCTCATATCCTACCTAACTAAAAACCCCTATTCAATTTTAGTGCATATCTCCATGTTCTGCATGTTCTGGTTTCGAAACTTTAAGTTTTATTATCGAATAATTATGATCTAAATGGTATAAGTTTCATTCAAAACTAGTAGTTCCTGGAAAAAAGGGGCCTAAAATTAACTATTGCAACTAATCAATATCACAATCACATATCAATATTTTTCTTTATGTATAGAGAATAATAAAACGAAATTAAGTGATTCCTCTTTTTTCTTAATTTCCTGAGATAATCATTGCTTTTAAACATTGGATGAGTAATTATGCAGATAGGTGAAATCAAGTAATAATCTCATTTCGGATTTTAATATTCAATATATCTAAATGCTATGCCATATTCTAGAATTATGTACCTTACCCTGCCAGATTGTGACAAATTTCACTGTTTAACTCTCCATGCAAAATGATTTATACCATGTGAACCATAATTATTGATGCGGGAATAATGTTATATTGTTTCCCCACTCAATTTCCATCATTTTGTTTCCGTGGTGGTGATTAACATTGGCGAACGTTATAGTTATTAACTTTATGGGATGCTGGGACTGTCGGATACGCGCCTGCTCATCATTTCAATTGTGTCTAACTGATGTTAATTGTTTACGATAAAGGTAACTAAATTTATTGACTCTAATTGTCAGGTTGTTACTAGATTCTGAAATGGGCTATTATGTAAAATTTACTTAAGTTCTTGCTTTTACTTGATTCATGTGCTCATTTTGTTTGTCTCTTTAATCATTATCAAATCTTCAAGGACTTAAACTTCTAATAGAAAATGTTTTAATTCAAGAAACAGTACCTAGACATCCTTCTAAAGGAAACCAAAATCAAGCTAAGAAAATTAAAAACAAAAAAAACAAAAATAAAAATTCTGTTCTTCCGGGAAGGAAATCTTTTTCAGCTCTAGTAGAATAAAGTTCGATGTGAAACTTTTTAATCTTTTAAGATCCAAAAAAAAATTGGTTCGCGAATATTAAAGTTACCGTGAGAATATTAGCAGTCGAAAAATAAATTTTCTGTTTAAATTTCTTGCGCAGAATGAAATTTTTGTTTTGGTTAATTTCGCATTTAACGCCTGAATTATTTGATTAGCACAGTTGTAGTTTGTTGATAGTTTGATAAAGTGATAAAAAACTGTCCAGACTACTTATACACTTTGTTAAAGGAACTCCATCTCAATATTAAAGTGAAATTGTGTATGCTAAATTCATTATAAAATACATACTAGACTTTACTATACTTTAAAGTAAACACTTTGAGGAGAATGGCATCGCCACAGTTTGATTCATTACTGCGCCTAATTGCTTTCATAGAAAAATGCTTGAAAAATGCTGTTAAAAATTTTTCAGTATGTCCTGGTGAACGCGATTAAACAGAAATATGAATTTATTCATACGAAAACTGTAGGAGTTGCTGCAGGGAATCGGCACTCGGTTTCAAAGTTTTCAGATTTTATATGAAAGCGCTTTTAGTGAAAATTTAATGAATTCTCGGGCTTTGTTGCATACGCTGAAATTCAAATTGTTTCCTGCTGGACAATTCTGTACAAGTCCACCACACTCTCTCTTTCTCTCCCTCTGCGCTTATCCTAAGCGTTTCTGTTCGAAAAGTTTTCCATTTACTTTACAAATTAACGAACGAATAAAATTTGAGTAAAACTTTTCGGTAGCAAGCAATAAAATGCGTATAGTACATAGGACCCCTTTTGGGCATCATAGGCCAGGAAACTTCACTGAGTGAGTGGGCTCTTCTGTACGTGAACAAAGCTAAACTTGCTTCTACAAGATGTCTTCTGCTTGAGAGATTTCATGCAGCACCCCGGGCAAATGACATATGCTTTATGTTTGTTGCCTATTGTCACAGCATAAAGCATGCATCATATCTATGCGTGGGAGGGAAACGAGAGATTTTAAGATTTCACTTCACATCTTGTCAAGTCAAATGTTGAAAATGTACCAAACGAGGTCGTCTGTTTAGTTTTCCATTTAAATGGTTCTTTTTATAAAGGAAAATACTTTTTTTTTTCAAATTCTAACACTCCTCGTAAAATTTAAAATTTTTGAATTTGAGGTTTTGAGAGCACAAATTGCCCAACCCAGAAAATATAAAGGATTATATATGAACCGTTTATTTTGAAAGTGGCGTAAGTCCAAATATCATAAGGTCAATTTTGCTTGAAAAGAATATACACAAATCGACCTTCTGACACTTTGGACTTACACCACTTTCAAAATAAACGGCTCATATATCAAAAAAGAACTCTGACACTTAGTTTTTAATAGAATGTTAGAATATTATAAATGTTTTTTAGTATTATGCTGGTAATCCTTTATCCTGCGGGTATGCCTCTACCAGTTTTTGCAGATACTATTATTAATTCTTTTTTCTAATAATATATTGTTTTCAATTGGTTATCTAAATGAGGCCATAAGTGCTCAGTAACGTTAAAATCGAAAGATTTTTATATTCTAATACATGCGGACTTTGAATGGTGTGTTTTGGTTCGTTGCCTTTGCAGTATTAAAAGTACTTCATTATTCCCAACATTTCAGAACTCTTCACTAAATTTTGTTTGAGAATATTCAAATACTGCATTTTGTAGATAATTCCAGCAGCGGATACACAGCTCTGACCATCGCAGTGCTACCTTCATACTCATATATGATATCAGGGGTATACAATCAAAGTTGGTAAAGTTCACAGTGCCAAAATGTTCAGTAAACGATAAAAACGATTATTTTAATAATTACAGGTAACTATTCTAATGTTAAACATTATTTATATGCAGAATGTGATACATTATGGAAATACAAGTGTTCATCACGCTCAGTTCAATACTTTTGAGTAAAACCTTAAGTATAAGATGGACTTTCCCAGTTTTGTTACCAAGTTTTGGACTTTACTAAGTTTGTAACTGAATGTTTAGGACTCTCCTATGTTTGTTACCAACTTTCTGGACAGGGTTGGTTCAGGCGTCAGTGAAATGGTGGTAATGGAGCCTTCCTATTGGTCGAAAAGGACTTTACGCAAATTGAAACTCAACTCACTTGGACTTTCCTAGGTTTGTTTCTAAAGTCAATTTTCAATTTGAAATAACAGTCGAGATTACTAGAATTTGTATAAAATTATTCTATGGGGTAAATATAGATACGGAAAAAAATGTGTTGCAATTTAAATTTCATTTTTAAAATTTTGTGGAATTTACCAACTTTGATTGTATACCCCTGATATATTAAAATTTCAGTCTCACATTAGTGATGAATAAACCGTGAACTAAAGTTACGAGCCAAGAAATGATGCTTGTTTTAGAAGCATAAAAACCGAAACTTCTATCTTGTATTAATATCCAATCACAATGAAGAAGAAAATGTTACTTTGATTTCAAAAATTATATCCTTTATTATTTTTTGAACAACGAGATGCAGATTTAATAAGCTTTACGTTTAAAATGTGAAAGGCTGGGATTAGTTGATGTATATAAGCATCTGTGAGTATACTATATATGTACGAGCATGTATGTATATCTCAAATATTTGTTACAGATTTAACTAATTTTGTTTTACTATAGAAACCTTTAATATTGAAAGTTATTTTACTAGAATTATTTTTTCAAAAACAGAGTATGCATTAAAATTAATAAGAAGAAGAGGAATGGTCTTCTATTTAAAACAAAAAAAAAAGACTCAAATCACAAACGAAAGGATGTAATTTTTCTAGTTCGAAAAATATTTACTTTTCATTTACCATTGAAAAATCTTTCAACCACGAGCATAAGAGAGACGTAAAAAATCAAATTAGGATTAGGATTTGGGCATTTAAGAGACTTTAAAAAGGCTCATGTACCAATCATTTTTCAGAGGTATTGTTAGTATTTTTTTAATGGTTATTAAATTCCTACAAAATATAATGGAATAAAAACGCCATAATTTTCATCAACTTTTCCACCACCAATAAAATTTATAACTAGGCGTAGAACACCAGTTGATTCAAAATTATTCCCTAACCCTATAGCTCCGAAACAAAATCGATGAGTTCTTTTAAAAGGGGTCATTCGATCAGTTTCCTCCACATCTAAATTCATTCATTACGTTTCCTTCTTTTTCAGGGATACTGGCATATGGATGTGAACGTTTAGTCTTTTAGAAATTATGAACTATTCACTAGATTATCTTTTAACAATAGAACAAGAAGCACACATATTTTATTTCATTTCAAATTCACTGCTTTAAAAATATTTCAAAAATGCCCTGATTTTCACAAGGTTATTTCTTGTTATATTGTTAATCTTTGATAAATAAATAACCAATTTAATCATAATGATTGTTTTATTCCAACAGTGGTTTACTAATGTCGTATTAGTGTCATAATGTGAAGAAATTATAAAAGGTTGGGGGTCTTCCATATAAGCCATTACCCCCTATATTTACGCGAACGCAAATTGGACACAACAGTGGCCTTGTAGATCTGCATATAACAACCTTACGCCCTATTCCTAGCCAATTTATTTTCTAAAGCTATTTGAGGAGCAATAAATTTCGCTACTTGCTACAACTTAATCCGCCCACCAAAAATGACTCATGACAAATCAAAACACCTTGTAACGGGCCGCCTAATCGTCGCTTAATCGAAGAATAAGAACTTTGCACTTGGCACGTCGTCACCCACTTTTGTACCATCCACCAAACAAATATGACATATTTCGAACTTTTGCGTGTTATTCTCCGTCTTGGGTCTGGAAATGACTTACGGTGATTTATGGACAGGGCAATGTTTCATAATTGGGGACCGCCTTGTTCCATAAGTTTTTTTTTTTTTTTTGTCACACAAAAGCTGTTAGCACAAAGTGCATTGAATAGCATACGTTTTATAAATGTTGAAATATGAAGTTCTATGCCAACCGTTAAACTGTAACTTAAAGGGAGAATTTTGTCTGGGATACAAAAAGTATTCTGGGTGGAAACCTCGAAGAATTCTAGAGCGATGAAAACTTAATGCAAAAGCTTGCTATATTAAATTTGGGAGAATTATTTTATCAGTATTATATGAAATAGATATAGTACATTCTTCTTAAAACTTTTCACCACTTTTACACATATCAAATGATTGTCTCGATCTGATGGACGTTAAGCAGTATTAAATATTTAATAAATGTTTTCTTTGATTTGTTCAATTTGCAACAATATAAAAAAGAGCGTTTGTGTAAAGCGATAGATACGAGAAACCTCAATGTGGTTTATAAAACCCGATATATCGATAGATACAATATCGAAAAGTAGATGTTAAGCTTATCCTTCGTTACAATTAAGATATGTCTGAGCCCATACTTTAATTTATTTTAATTTAGTATAAGTATACGAACTAAGAAGCTATTTAATCAAACATTGTGTAATTGATATATTACCTATGTATGGTACTTAGTTCTTGTTCGTTATGTGAAATATTTTAATTTCCTACTAGTTGTCAAATAAATCTCTTATACCATCTCTAAAATTATTATATGGTAGATGATAACTACTAGCCAGTAGGCTACTGAACAATGCAATGGATGGATTCATATAAGAAGGAAATATGGACAAGTTTCGATTGATAGCGGCAGATAAATAAATTTAATTGATGCGAGTACATAGAGAAATGCTATTCCTTTTATGACAAAAAACTGTCTTAGAGGAAGGCAGCGACAGATTTTAAATTGTCAATTCAAAAGTAATAAAAATGTGATTAAATTAAATTTCGTATACTTGCTACAAAATGAATGGCAGTTCCCTGGCCCACCCTATCCTGCAACCCTCTGCGGACGGAATAATGCCCCAACATTACAAAAGGGCGATTAAAAAGATTCGATTTATTCAAATAAACAGGCTTGAATTTTTGTTTGTTTTTCATAGTATTATTTTTTCATAAAAAATATTTCTACTCTTCTTAATTAACAGAACACTATGCGTCGTATACATGTATTATTTATTGTGTTTAAGTTACACGGCTTTTGTAATAACAAAAATAATGATTACTTTTAAATAAACAACTAAATTGTCCTGTTAAAAATTTATTATAGCAATATTTAAGTAATACTACAAAAAACAATTTCGTAAAATTTCAAGGCTGTTAATTTGAATAAATTGAATCTCACCTTCTTTAATAATTTGTTGGGGAATTACTACTCATTATTCAGCAATTATATACGAGACTTAATACTCACATTTTCAAGACTTTTTGAATTACCACCTAAAATCTGTCGCTGGCTAGTCTATATGTTTTAAATCATTCTCAATTTCTTATGCAGATAATCTAAAAATCTGTTGGCCCATTAAATTTCCTTTGGATTGTAAAATAGCTTGCATCTTATCGTCTCTAAAGTGTTAATGGTTATCTTTCTATCTTTTTGCTTCGATTACTTTCTCTTACGCTATTGAGATAGATTACCTCGCTAGAATAACTCATAAAATACCTAGGCGTAATTTTTGATTATAAACTTGAGATTTGCAAACATGTTGACTATATTGTTGCAATTTCTGCTCTATGCTTGGGTTTATAACATATGCTAAAGCGCTTTTTAAATTCTTTTACCATTATATCTTTATTTTTTCTCTTTTATAAAGTCAATTCTAGAATATTGTTGTATTGCATGGAATTCTATCTATTATATCGATTATTTGTCTCAATTGTCGAGAATAGAAAGAATTCAAGGACTTTTAACTAAGTGTGCGATTCGATTATTTCATTGGAACATTACAACACCTGCTTACAAATCTAGATCTTTAATACTTGGAATTTATTCTTCGACGAAACTATAATTATTGTATGGGATGCTATCAATTGTCGAATCGACTGCCCTTTTATGCTCTTTGAAATAGGTTTATATATACCTTCTCGTGAAGGTCTCAGGAATATCATTCAGTTGAATCGCAGAATAACTTTTTTTATCTGCAAATATTGAAGTGCTCTTTTTGATTAAAAAAAAAAAACAAATAGCGCGAGCAAAATCTTGTCGCATCGTAAAGAAATATTTATTTTGAAGGAAATTAAGAAAAGTTCCTTCCTTTCTGCTCTTCAGACTACAATAATAGTGAAAGAGTACTTATCAAAGGATCATAATCCTGAAAATATAAAGAAGTTCCTTCCACGTGCAAGTCTGCGTGGTCAAATTACGAGAAAAAAGTCTTGCATCATCGATAAAAATAAAAAAAGCTAGCCTTAGTTTCGCTCGCGACTATCTTAATACGTAAGTATGCATCTAAACATCTTAAATGTTTGTTAACCCTATATACACTTTCTGCCGGTGAGAGCAATAACCTCTTTGGCTCCGCTGGAAGACAATAAAAATGTTAAGAAGGCAGTATAATACAGCGAAAGATTGGGAATTGTTAGGATTTGTATATCAGACTTCCGAGTAGGAAATCTGCATTTAATAATTAATTAAGCTATTTTGGATAAAGTTATGTATTTGGACGTCCTTAAGAAAAATGTAAAGGAGGTAAAGGTACAGAAATTTGGAATAATCAAATATTCAAATATTATTCAAACTAAAAATGAAAAGTAGTGCCTGAAATTAACTATAAAATATTCAAAATTAACATATTGATCTTATAATATGTACCATACATACGAGTATGTGCTTCTTAAAAGCCATACTATCTTATATCATTATTTTCTTACAAAGCTTTTCCGATTTCCAAGGCTTCAAGACGCCAAGAACGAACAATGCATCTAGTATATGGTATCAATACGTCGAAAAGAATATATAGTACTATGAGTTTAATAGAACCTTTTATGACACAAAACAGTGTAAATACCCCTAAATCTTCCGACTGAGGTAACTTGGATAGGACTTAAAGCTTATAACCCTCTTTTTTTCAAAATCTCTGGACAGCATGAATCTTCACTGGACTTTAAGTAAGCTAAACTCTATATTTTCGTCTTGGTGTACAAATCTCCTGTCCTGACCTCAACGCGGCCATTTGTCAGGTCTGCAGTTAAGTTATACAATCCCCGTTCAGCTAAAGAGGGCATTTTCACCTAGGAGCATAAACGCCATGAATTCTCGCTGGCTTCGACAGAGCCGCATAGGGGCGAATGAATATGCGGAGGTATGTTTATTTCAGATCCCTACTCCCTAAATCATCTGGGAACGGCTTCCACCTCCACATGGCGATGCTCGGGTAAAAAGAGATGAAAAAAACCACCTACACGTATGAATGGGTGTGTTAGTTAGCACCATAAAACCAAAAACTTTGCGCATAAATCATATGAAATTGTCATCCGGGGTCGCCCACTAATCTGATTCTCGGAAATGGCTCTGACTTTTTAGGGGTGTATAATTCGTTGAAGGCCAAATTCTAGGGAACTTTTATTTTACTTGCTGGTGATGTGGCCAATTTCCACGCGGAAGAGCCGTCATTTTAGTTCAGTCAGGAACTACTCAAGCACCGCCCGCAACCGTCGTCATTGTCGTCGCTTGCGTCACCACTCCTCTAGACCGTATTCCATTTCCAGAAGACGAGGGCATTGTAACTTACTAAATGCACCTGGGGGAATTATGTCGCTTTGTTTTCTGGGACGCTTGGTCAACTGTGGACGATGTAAACATTGGATTTAGCTTATGCCGGTACTCAGAATTATCGATTTCCTTTCTATCTTGGCTGTCCCACAGTTGGCGGTCCAGAAACTTCCAGGGGCGACTCATTTTTTATCATGGGCTAGACTTAAAGACGCCAAAATACTCGTAGTCCAAACAACTTAAGGGCCTACACCACAGTAGAGTTTTGAAGAAATCGATTTCTTTCTCTCTCTTTCGTTGTTGTTACAGCCATGCAAAACGTATATAGTTTAAAAAATAGCGCGTACAACTATTTCTAGGAAATGTGAAGAATTATAGAATTTAGGAAAGTTAATCTGGGGCAGGAAGCAATCAGAGTTGGGAAATATCTGGACGGATATATTGAGACATTGTTAATTATCAATAAAATATTTATTACTAATTTCGAGTCAAGTCTAATTGTAACGACAAAGAGACGTTATTGTTCCAAGCCTCGACAATGGGCGATTTTTGACTATGAGTGTATCACTAATACCCAAATACAAGAGCCGTTCACAGCCCAAATCGACTAACTCCACTTTGGAAAATTGTTGAACCTTTGTAATAAAATGCCTACGAATTGCTTAATGTTTAATATTTTGAATGAATTATCTTCATAATACGATATAAAAGTAATATACCTTTAAAAAAAATTTTTGAAATTTTATAAAACTCACTTTGAGTTTTAAAATCAAACGCGCGTAATTTCATGAGTGTTCTTTACATTTTGCTTGTGGAGTTAATAGATTTGGTAGATGAACGTCTGCCATCATATTAGTCAATTGAATTCTTTGTAAGATAAAATTACAGTGAAACAAGATAAAACAAAACCACTGTTTCGTAGGTTTTAGATATTACAACTGCAAACAATTTCTTTCTAAATCCTAAATAAAAACATTATGAACTAAAGAGAAGTACGAGTATATTGACATCCCAAAATTGTACGTTTTGTTCGCTAACTACAGTAAAGTAAAAGTAATCAACCTCCAGTCTTTCGCCCAACGTCTAGATGTCGCCAATATTGTTTTCGTCCACCAAGTCCTTGCCCGTTCCATTGATTGCCGTGACTCCTTCGCAGCATACCCCTTAACAATAACCCCCGTAACGTTAGATCTTTCACTACCTTTCGCCTTGAAAGTCATCGTACTAACTATGGTCACTTCGAACCCTTTACTAGAATACTACGGATGGTCAACAGCTCTGCCGCCTTCGATTTCAATCTCACCAAAAACCTCCATTAAGCTTGCTCTATACTTTTTCCAACTCAACTTTCCAATGAACCATTCTGTCTCCACGCCCCCCTGACCTAGTCATAATTAGGTTAATTTAATTTAATTTAGTTAATTCGCTTTTTTTTATTGATATTTATCTTTGCAGCTTGTATTAAGCGAAATAAAATAAATTTTTATATCGTAAATGACATGCTCGCATAATCTTATTTGGTTTCGGTTTACGTATCGTCTTATGTTCATACAAAATATGAACCAGAATCCATATAAAATCTAGTCTAGGTCTTACAGACCAAAACCATATCTGCGGTAGTAATATCAAGATCAGGATTCGACCAAGACGTAGACTAGACTTACAAGACGGAGACAAATATCAACCTCATACGAGATGAACAAGAATTAAAATGTCCTTCATCCAAAACAATGATGTATATTAAAAAATACACACATTTTGGCGTTTAATGAATATCTCTCAAATTTGTTCGAAAAGGTGGTATAACTTCTTAGGGTAATCGTGAGTGAAATTTGTTTTTAGATATAAGCTTTAGTTTGAAAACTGCCACGAGTTTTTAGCCTTTTCCATAAGGTATAAAGGAAAGATTGTACAGATTCAGACTACTCTGCCCTATAGATATGTGCATTCTCTGGACCACTACACACCGCGTAATTATTAATAAATAATAAATTTTGTTCAGACCAATACTAAAACTATTATAGTCCTAGTTAAATTTAGTTTTGCTCATCACTATAACAAGAACGTTCAAGAAGTTCTCTTTGAAGACGATATTCTTGTATGCTTTTTCTGGATTATTTGTGTTGAAGCATAAAAAAAAGATATGCATGAGTACTTAAAAGCTGCTTTATAAACTTACAAAAATATATTTTCTGATATTTTAAAAATGTTTCTATTATTTTTCTTTAAAATTTAGTAACCCAAAATACTAGAATGCATTCTTTTTATGAGAAAGATGAATAAAAGAATATTTCCTCTATTGAAAAATTCTCAAAATGTGGTAATATTGTTCCTGTCTATTGGAATGTATGTAAGTCATGAAGACTGGGAAAAGAATATTGCGGGCTATGCTCAAGACGCATTTTATTCGGAAGCTTCCTCCCTGTATGAGGTGATTTTTTGCTCACTATAGCGGATGCCCGCCGTCACTATGCATACGAACATAAAAGCAATTTTTCATCCAAAAATCGAACAGGATAAAATCCAGTTGTGTACAGAAATGTTTCAAACAAGGAGGAGGCGCGGGATACAAGGATTATACAAATTTCTCAAAAGTTTAACACTCGTCTGTGCACTGCAATCTGTCATGCTTCCTAATCCAAGTATGATGACAGAGCTGATGAATATTTTCATATCGCTGCAGTTTCTCTTCATGCAGAGGACAAATTGCTACCTCACATGAATAAGTAAATTGAAAAGAACTTTTGTTAGCTAGATGCTAGCTCACATCTCTGGCTGGGATTGCTGTCATGCGACTGGAGCAAAGCAAAATTGACTTGGTGCTCTAGATTCTGAGATTGTGGGAATAATTTTTATCTATTCAGAGCGTCACGGGTCACTTTTTCAAATTAGACTGGTATCGCAGCTTGAGCTTAATTGAAATCCACATCATAACAAGCAATGAAAGTTTAAATACTACTCCTATTTATTTTATAGGTCTAGCATCATTAGTGCAGAGAGGTTCATCGAATAGTTATGATTTTTACTCATTATTTTAAATTTAAAGTGAGCACCCAGTCAAGCTGGAGCTACGCACTTCAAAATAGTTCTGATTATTTTTGAAACTGCAAAAAAAGGAATGATAAATGTATCTACAACGATTCGTGATTTTGAAATTCCCGATTTAAATATTCACAGATAACATATTTTATTAAGAAACTGTAAAAATAACGCAGTTATTATTGAATTTATTTATTACTGACTATGTACTAATATTGTAGTGTTATTTAGATCTTCATTCGAATGTTAGCAATAACAATAAACGCGCCTTCGAACTAAAGGTTTCACAAAAATATTTGCCAACGTATATATTTGTTTTATAAATTTGAAAGAAAAGTTAGTACACATGTGTAATATTAAACTCAAAAGGAATAGTGTGAAATAATGCAATGGTATTACAATATACACTTTTGCATTTTTCACATTCAAACACTGCAAATTTTCTTGCTTAATTGCTCAATAGTGCACATTTCAATTAATTTATGTAGAACCAAGTGGTAAACATTGAGAAAATTTAGTCCTATTGCTTCAGAATACTTTAATTTTAAACTAGACCGCAATTTTGTAACAAATCTGCTTTATTGCACTCATACTATACTTGCAACAATTCTTTAAAACCCGATTATGGTATTAATGACATAATAAAAATATTGCAACATGATGATTCCTTTCGTAGATGTTGATGTCCGTACGATATAAAATTTCATTAAAATCTGTCCTATTGTTTTTGCATAATGCACTCCCAGATATACAGTCAAATTTTTCATCTTTCCATCTTTTGGTCTGAGTATCGTTACTTCTGTAAATAGCAATAATGTTTTTTAAAAAATATTTTATATAAAGTTTACTAGTTAACTAGACCATAGTTATGATTTGATAATTAATCTTAGGTACATTGTTCATTTTTAAAGTATGTTAGCTAGGTTAGGTTTGTGTGATTGCCTAGAAAGACGCAGTTAGGACATTTTTTTGGCCCACTGTGTTACTACGTAACGCAGAAGACCATGATTGGGATTCGAATCTACAGCCTCTGGGACGGTAGATGAGCGCGCTAACAACTGAACTACCAGAGGCGCTAAGTATCTTAGTTAATATCCGTAAATGTTTCAATTCAAACTCAATTTTTATACAATCTTAAAACAAAACGGTTATTGTTTGTAATTGTGCATATGTTTTGTTATATAATATAGTATAACAATTATGTAGGTTATAGATTTTTCATGTACTAGAATTACTTCCATAGAACACATGCGTTTTTGTTTCGATGGCCCAATTTATTATACTGAGCATCTTGGAATTAGATTTAAGAATTAAACCTAAATCTTAATCGTCAATGTTTATAGTGAATTAATAGAATGGTAACTAAATGTATTTTTAAGATTTCTATTTCTAGATCTAGTATTTCTTGTTAATATTAATTAATAGTTTTTTTAACACTTATATGTTAACGGAAATATTGTTATAGACATGTTTTGTTTTCTAAAATGTCTATATAAAACAAAAAAGTATGGTATTTAATAGGTCCTTTGGAGAGTAGTCGTAGGATGACAATACAAACGATATCTGCATGCTATCTTACGAAATTCGAAATGTGCTAAAATAACGCATTCCGTAAACCTTGTGTTACCTACGAAATTACGTTCAGGAATCAGGGCTAATTTTAATAATAGCAATATAATTTTGCTAATAAACTAAAAATAGTAAATCTCAAGCTTACTCTAAAATGAAATTATAAATTCTCTTTGAGGTGATTTAGTGGATATGAACTTTCAAACAAGAGTACACTTACAAGAATAGCGGCGACTTTGATTTTGGGATGTTCATTAAAATCATGTGAAACTGCAAAAATTAAGAGCAACTTTAGACGATGATGCCGGCACACTACAAACAGCTCGTCGACAAAAAGGGCAAATTAAAATCTCAAAGACAACAAAAGTTACAAAAGCCGGGTAATGCTTACTCCAAGACCCACACCTGAACGCTGTGGAATGGAGGAACTTTTCCAACCCACTTATCACGTAAACCAAGAAGTCATTCAAAAGTCAACCAACTTTCTAGGATTTCCCAACTCGTCTTATCTTTGAACAAGAAAGTCACTTTAGCATGCAACAATACATCTAGTGAGCTCATAGATCTCCTGAGGGACGAGGGAAGAATACTTTTGTCAGTGTGCTTGTTAGATAACACACTGTTTTAGAGTATATCCTGCCTCCCCCAAGATAAGTTTCAAGAATCTGTAAAATCTGTTGGAAGTTAGAGGAAGCTATTCTCCCCGGGCTTGCACTGCCGCGCCGTCCGCATCGGGAATGGTGTGTCAAAGTAATTAAAGAGGTGGGGAAGTTCACCTGGATTTACAATTTTATGGGTGACGGGCTTTCGGAGCTGTACCGAAACATCAATGATTACTTCCGTGCTGATTACCTCGGGCTGGCGACTATTCACCAACTGCAGAATGGACAAGGGCGCGCACAGAAATAGCATTCAATCGTTCAGGCTCAACCGCAGGTGCCTGGCTGGGTGGTTCATATTCTCGGGTAGCCTTCGTCATAGAAACCGTTTAGAGTACTTAAGAATTCTCATTAAGGCGGTCCTCTGAACCCGAAAATATTTATGCTTTCCTTTCGGGAATGACGTTAAGTACCATAAAGGGCTGAACTATGTGCACCTTTAGAACACTCATTTAAAAGTTTCAAGAAGTACAATCCTAGGAGAGTAACAATTTTCTATGTTTTTGCGACGTATCCAAGAAACATAAGGACGACCACAGAATTGTGTGGGAGAAACAACAGAACTCGAAAGTCTGGGTGAAAGTCTTCACAAGAGCAATTGCAATGTAATTTTGGTATTCTTCACCACTTCGCAGACTCTTTCTCGCAGCATCCTTGCCTTGGCTCTGCGTTGTCTATGCTAAGTGGGTAGAAGACTGTCGCTTTAAAATCTCAGGAAAGAAACTTTAATGAATGTGTGCGCTTAAGCATCCCATTCACCATGCAAGACACTTGAATTGAGGAAGAAAATTGCGACGGTTCTCGCCACAGGAAAGGTTTCCTGAGTTTCTAAACTCCTGTGCGCTTTCGAATTCCCAATTTGAGCTGTTTCGTTGCTATTAAAGTTTCCAGGTAACTATTCCCTGGATATGATGGCGGTAGCTTAAGAACTCAATGTACCTACTGTATATTTAGGTTAAGGGAATTTCTGGGAAGCACAGAATATATGCTTTGATATATGAAAATTATTCGATATTTTATGAATTTAACAGGTTAATATAATTTACCTTATCTAAGTGGTTATGGAATGAAAACCACATCTTATTGGTTTAATGGGGAAAGTGGCCAACTCCACTGTGAGATGCATAATGTTTATACATACATATATGTATATTAGAATTCAAAATAATAACTGGTGTACAACACTAATCTCATATAAAATGTTGATTTTGTTAATAGTTAGGCTAGGCTGCTATCAAATGATAATAGATATGTAAATAAACATTACGTACATTAGGTGAGTATGAGTAGTACAAATAACGATATTAAATCTGTTTTGTGTTTTCATTTTTGGATTTTAAGAAATACGTCTATCTGTTTGCATAGAAAACTAAAATAATACAAATAAACTAAAAATACTTTTCTTGAAATAAATTTTTTATTTTATACAGAATGTATTACATAATATAAATAGAAAAACGAACAATTTCTAAAATTGAAATACTAAAATAAAACTTCTGTATTATACATAAAATTAAAATGATTACAGTTCGTACTTATTTTTTTGCATAACTCTGTATGTATTTTAAAAATTTGTTTATATGTAAAATAAAAGTATGATATTTCACTTTATAGTCTTTAGCGTAAGTTAAATAAAATCACTAAAAAAAGCCTATTGTTCTTGAGTCAATATTTTAACGAAGCATAGATGGGCAAATTGTAATCGATTACTAATTACATGATTGCAAGATATAATCAATTACAATTTTATGTGATTTCAATTAAAGGATGTAGTCAACCAAAAAATCAATTACAATTATTAAGTTATTTGTAATCGGAAGTGATACCAATGTTTTTACTAGCAAATTCAGTACTGAGCAAAATTAAAAACCGGTAATGTTCTTACTTATAACGTAAAGATTAAATAATAAAATAAATGCATATTTTTTGTGAAAGATGAATTTTATTTTATTTTAGTAATTACAATAAATTTTCGAGTAGTCAATTACGAAACTACTTTGATTATTGCGACTAATGGTGTCATATGAGTAAAAGATTACATTTTGTTATTTACATGGAATGAAGTTTTAACTATCATTTGTACTTAAAAAAAGATGCTTTATGGAAGCATAAATACGAGCGGACTCTTTGCCATTAAGCAAAGCGGAAGGGGAGATTTCACCTTTTTTTTAATCAATTGAGCTCGTGCTGAGGGGTTTATTCCGTCATTTTCAAGTTGCAAGCTGTTTGGTTTATAGAATTTTGGTATTATGACTAATTTTTAAGGTGATGATATTATTTTTCCATTTGAAATTAACTAACCTAACCTCATCATACTTCCCTTCCTCATTAATACAAAATGTGAATTTTAATATACCCGCTACACTGTAAAAAATAGTTATAAGCTTATTATTATTATGCTAGACATTTAAATACGTAGGCTTAAAGTAGTGAAATTAAAATTAAATTAAAATTAAATATAGAAGGGAGTATTAATTTTCCAAAGTAAAAAATGGGATGTAATTACAGAGATATCCAAATAAATGCCATTTTAAATTATCAGTAGTAATAAAACATTTTCGAAATTAAATTAAAGTTTTATTTTGACATCTGAGTAATCTACAATTTAATCATTTTACAATACAATAGCTTGCTTACTAATTCTTTTGCTATATAGTTTCGCAGAATATAAAACAGGAGTAAGCTCAAAATCATCTGTTGTAATGCTTTACATTTTAAATTGTGCAACATTACGGTTTTAAAAGTACGCTTTTACTATAAATTGATAATTATCACAATTGTTGCATGATTTATTGAACCAAAAATATCTTTGTTAGTTTGTTAATACCAAGTATAAATGTTACTTTGTTTTCGAAGTTATTTTGCAGCAATTAGTATTCCTATTATGGGTAGCAAACCATAATAGAGCCTTAAATTTATTTTCTATGTGGTATCTAATTTCTCTAGGGAGTTTCGTAATATAGACCCCACATACACTATCAGGCATGAGTCAATTTCATAAACGTTTTCTATATAACAATAAACCCATTTACACTATCATGGGTGAGTCAATTTCATGAACATGTATTCATCACTTTTGGAATTAAAGCAATCAATGTTGGGGGATGATGACACAGCCATGACTCATGATTTAAACAATTTTTGGAAATATTTGATGCATGCAACCCATTTGTTTTTCTTTATCCTTAGTCTCGTTGTCCATGAGTAATTAAAATACCCCATTTTAGTAATTTCTTTCAATGCTATGGTTTATATAAATTTATTTCTTTTATAAAAAATTAGCACTACAAATAATATCATTGTAACCTGCAACCGCGCCTATGCCTTCTATGTTATAATAATAATAGTAAGTATTGTACACGTCAACTCCATCAAAATTCAAATAGATATAGTCTACTATGGATGGTTGGTGTTAATGTTATTAGTCATGTGAAACTTTAATTATATGAATTTTATAATTTTCTTTGAATATAGGCCTAATAATAATTATTAGTTGCAAATAGCGACGGTAAAGCCAATGTTGATAATAAACATAGACAAATCTTATAAAAAAGTTTATTGTTTTTTAAAATCTTCAGCGAAATTGTTAAAAAATATATATTCATATATTCATGTCTCGTTTTCATGTCAGCAAAAAATTGTCACATTATGCATGCCCCCATGAGCAGTGGAGGGTCACACTTTTCTATGTAAACAATATTCTACAGTGCCATTTTCATATAGAAAATGTTTATTTCCTTCCTGGCAAACTTTTCTCAGTGCTTATATTTAATTTTTTTTATATGCTGGTTAGAGTGTTATTACCAAAACTGAGGGTTTAAGCAATTTCCCGGTACTTTTCACCCTTTTGTAGACAATTTTTTATTTCCGCTATTTTTTTCTCGCTAATTTTTTTTAACTTTCAAAAAACGGAAATGTTAATATATAAATAACTTATTTTATTTATGGTATATCGACGTAAACTCTTTAAAGTTTTAAACTTAACTAATTGTGCAAGTGACTTCAACAGGATTAAAATATTTTTGTACGTAATTCAGTAACAATATCGATTCCACTTCCAGCCAAATGATGTTCTTTTGGAGATGGGAGCTGACGTAGGAAGTGAAGGTAGTAAGATCGGTTGAAACCTTCTAGGGGGTAATGCAAATTCAGCATGATATTTGAAGAAGAGTTGTCGTAGCAAGGACAGTGGGGAGTCCTTCTTGGTGAATTGAAACCAATGCATTAGTTTTGGTTTTCCCATTAATACAAATAGACTTCAATTCGTGGAGGTATGCAAGGAGAAGACATTCTCATAGAGTGTATGGTCATGAAAACGGGATAATACATAGCGACCTGTTCAGCAGACAGCATAATGAGCTTAACGACAGGTGGTATAAGGGGATCGATGGAAGAAGGTTTAAGCGTGCTAGAGGGTGTAATGCCAGAAAATTAACTCAAATTAGGGGGAGGCTGATTAGCAGACGAGGTGGAGGAAGCGAGAGTGGGATAAACAATAGTTAACAATAGTTTTAAAGAAAACGCGGTCGAAGTAAATATTGCATTGCATATGAACAATTCGGTGACTTACTGTATATGTTAGGAGTAAAATTGAAAATCGTAGTTTCTTTTCAAAATTTGAGGCTTTATTGTAGAAAAATGGTTACATATTTAAACATTAAAATATTGTCCATGTCTAGCCAATAAATCTGCAAGTTCTTGTTGCGTTTGACATGAACTTTTAATCAATAATGTCTCCAATTCTGCTTCTTCCAACTTCTTCACATATCCGGGACGCTGCTTGCCTTCCAAGGCGAAATCATCACTTTTGTAGCGTATTCATTCATGACACGTAATTTCACTAATGTAAGCCTCGCCATAAGTTCCGCCAATTATCTGACGCACCTCAGTCCGAGTCGCTTATTTTCGCGCACAAAAAATATAGGGACTTCAAGATATGAATAATGGACTAATTATTTGAAAAAATACTCTCGTTTGGTATAATTGAAAAAAGTTCTAACAAAATTTAAATATTTCAGTATTAGCTAACATTCATAATTGAAGCCGGTGGGTGGTGTATCCTGATAGTAGATACCATTATCTTTGGCCAAGTTTAAATCTTCCAGATTCTTAGAATGTGTTGTATGGTCCATGTTTCTAAACAATGGTTTGACTACACCAATTAAGTGCTTCATCCATTTAGCAAACACTGTTGAATTTATGTAGCCTTACCCTGAAATAATAACAATACTACCTTCAGGTGCGCCGTTATCCAATTCTATGTTTTGTCTCATTGTCTTAAAGATAAGGTTGTAGCAGTACAATTTAAAGTACTACTGGTGATACGATTTATCAAACTAGTCGATTTTTAAAAAACCAATAATTGTCAAAAAAAAAGCCCTAAAACCTAATTAGTTCGTTTCTTTACGGATTGAAAGGTGATTAGAGATGTGTCAACAATCGAAATTTTACAAAATTATCACTCACCTTTTTTATGAGTAGGTATACGCATTAAAATTTCCATAAAACACATCAAAAGATAATGTAGAATTGGAATTTATGAATTACGCTGTAACTCCCAAACGGTTGAGATCGAGAGAGGGGCTCTGCCATACAATTTTTTGTTTTTATAGTTTAGATATTTCAACTCACTCATTTTGACATGCTCACTAAAAACACCCTGTATAATGGTGAAGAGTTGTTGACAGATCATTTTTCGGAATCAAAAATATAAAAACCACCAAAAAGTACCAACAATTTAAATAGCTACATACCAATGGCTCAAAATTGTCACGCATATGTGATACAGGAGAAGTAAGCAAAATAGATAATTTATCTTTATGTATACGAAATATAAGATTATTTGAACATTAAGTATAAATTACTTGAGAATCACGAATTATATTTATTGTTCAATTTACCAACAATATTTACTGGTTCATTGTTCTCTTATTCCTGAAGTACTCTGTAAAATAATCAATATCAGCAAATAAAAATCATCTAAAATATTCCCTTTTCTTTTATAATTAAAGAAAAAAAGAATTATTTGCTTTAAAGCCAAGGGCACAATATTTAATTATTTTTGTGGCCGCTAAACAGGACCTCACGTAAGGTAGGTACTTCGCAAATTAGAGTTGCCAGGTATCATGTCATCGAACGCATATCGCTGGGTCTCCCAATAACTTTTTGACTGAATTCGAGCTCTTAAATTGAATCAAACCACATGAGGTGCTCGTATCCTTTTAGTTGGGTGCCAAATTAAATTAGAACCGCCGCTCGTCTGTATTGGGTTACTGTACCATGAGGCCCTTATCTGGGCTTAAATGTAATTCAATTCTTCCCAGACAATAGCTTGAGGAGAGTGAGAAGGAACGGCTGTGGTGGTTAATAGGATAGAGGCTGCTGTGTGTGCGAGCCAGCACCCTTGGGAAGGAACGGGGATCAGGACTGGCTGTGTCAGTCTTTGACGTCCTTGGTTAGCAGCCAATTTTGTACACATACTGCTCCCCGAGAGCAAAATATGCTTACAACAATAATTCCAAAAACAATCAGGACAAGGCAGAAGCTCATATAACATGCAACAGCTCTGATTTGATTTGATTCCTGAAATTATCCTTTCATTTCGTTGTTTATTTGCCTGACTACATCTGGTACTGGTACATCTGTAATTCCGATCGAAAAAGGGTGCTTAAGGGAGAGTGTTAATATTTGATTGGCTAATTAGAGCTATGAATACCCGACACAGTAGTGAGCTCTGTGATATTTTGATGCTTTGTTTGCACCTCCGGCGTCGTTGCACTGCTTGATTGAATTCGATGGAGATGAGATGCATACACGTTTCATTGCAACGTATACTGGGTAGCTAATAACACAGAGCTCTCCCACTGATGACACGTCCAGGTGGCATTCGTGATGAGCCCTAATCCACTTGGATATTCGGGCGAAATATTTGGTACATACATGCCAATCGAAGAGTTCCTGGACTGAGATGCAAAATCCTCCTTCGAACAGGTGGCTCGTCACGTGAAACAATCAACTGCCGAAATCGCTTGCTCTAGGTAAGATTTCTGCGACCGTGGAGGATGTCAAAGATTTATAAGAGGTCCATCAGCGGGCCAACGAATGGCCGATTTATCTCTTTATTATTTGGTGACAATGGTCGGGAAAATTTAATAACGACCCACCGGTGGATGCCGCATTAACGCTGTTCGGGCGTGATTATGAGTCTAACATTCCAAATTCAACTGGGAACAACAAAAACCAGAGAAAATATTCAAATTTTAGCGCGCTTTAATGATTTTCATCGAGACCCGTTTGTGTTGGAAAATTCAATTTCGGTTGCCTCAAAACACCCTGATTGATGGAGGACCCCCGAAATTGATAATCTGCCTGCGCGCCTGCCGCACATTGAATTACAAATTGTGATGTGGCCGCTAATTCTCTGACCAATATATTACTTTTTTTTTTTTTTGCGCTAGGCCCAATAAAGCCCCGCGAATTATGCGCTCAGTTTGCGTCCCCGGAGAGTGGAAGCGCTTGTGTTCCGGGCCCCGTAAGTTTTAAATTCTTCGGTTAGAATGCAGAGCCGCAGTTTGAGCAGCGCCCCTGCACACGCGAACTAATCAATAACCAAAAGTGGTCGCAGCGAAGCACTACTTCCAGACCTTAAAGAGGAACGCCACATGACAAATCAATATGGGTTTTTGCTGCAACTTGTCTAATGGGACTTCAATTTGTGGCCATAAATTATGTAGGCAATGTAAAGTTCATTTGTCCTGACTGTCTAGTTTTTTGGCCGTGCAAGCCGCACTCACATTTATTGCAACACAAAACTTTGAGTCTAAATATTATGCCATACTATGGCATTACATTTTATTGGCCCAAACCCGTGCGGGGTTTGTGTCTGCCTGACACTGTAAGTTGTGCCCGTGAGACAGGTAAAATTATTATAGGATATTTTTAAGCCCAAACCCTTTCACAGAGCCAAGGTGGGTATTCATCCTGCTGCATCCTCTTGGGAAATTTGTTCATCTTACGTATGTTCTTTCCGATAAATACTTAAAACACTAAATACAAGTGCATCATGCATTTGTATATGAGTGAATTTTTCAAAAATAATTTATTTTCTTTTTAATTTTTCACACTTTTAAGTACTAATTTTGTTAGTTATAAGATTTTTAAGAAAATTGTGTGTCAAAATATGGTTTTGAATCTAAGATTTCATGCATATTTAACAGAATTTGGCGTAATTGATTACAAAAAGTAATCGATTACTTATATGATTATAATAATTATAGCAATTACAAAATAATCAAATTAGCTGTGTAATTGTAATTACTGATAATCAATATTTTCAAAGTACTTAGTAATTGTATTACACGTAATTAAAATTACATGATAATCTTTTGATTATTATAGAATCTGATTCCATACGTAACCGATTGATACAAAAAGTTACTGCAATTAATTTCAGTTACATTTAAAGTGGAACTTGTTTAGCCTTTTTTTGCAATTTCACGGTAGAATAATTCAGATATTTACGTATGTTAAATTAAATACTGAAAATTCAAATGAACATTTTCAAAGGTACTATTTCCTTAAAAGTGTAAAACGGAATAAGATTATGATTAGATTTAAGATTAAGTTTATTTATATATATACTATACATATATATTTATAACGTACTTAAAACAAACTTAATCTTAAATCTAATCAAAATCTATGTATACATATATAGTTATTCATCATATATGTAGTTAATCATCACGAAACTTAATTAAAATTTGAGTAAAAATTTCTAGCTGGAGATAAATATGCATCAAATTTCAAGATAAAAAGAGATTTATAATAACGCTGAATATTTATCAAAATCATCACCAAAAACCCAATTTTACATAGTTATTTATTTATTTATTATTGGAGTGGGCGTGACGTGTAGCCTCGAGCGCTCAGATATTGTCCATTGCACTCATTGACCCATTGTGTTCGTAGAGTAGAATACCACATGGTTATTCCTGGGATTCGAACCCACAGTTTCTGGGACGATAGGCCAGCGCGTTAATAACTGATCTGCCGTAGGCCCCTACAACTTTTACATAGTACTTGTACAATAGGTTGGTTATATTTCTTACATAATTTAATGCTGAAAAAAATTCTTTAAATTCGTCGAATTGTTAAAAAAATTTATCTCTTGCGTATAATATATATAATATTAAAATATTTACGTTATAAATTTTGTAGAAATCTGGGACAGTTTTTAAAACCACTTTCATTTTTCAGAAACTTCTAGTTTCCCGAAGATTCGTTCTTCTAGGTGAGACAAACGCACATTATATTTGTCCTACATTGCTTATGCACCTTTAACCATAAAAAAAAAAACGTGCTGCGAAAAACTAAAAGTTTAATTTTAACTATAATCATCTTGGATTTCGATTACAAATGACTGTAATTGGAATCACTACTGATTGCAAAATGCTTTGTAATTGTAATTTCCTTTTTAGTAGATTACATTAAATAAATTGTAATTGATTCCATCAATTTTCCCATCTACGATATTTAATAATAATAGACCGCCATTTTTGATCCGCATTTAAACTAAACACTTAACTATGTTCTGGAATTTACATATCCATATGTAATTTAAAATAAACGAATTTGAAAAAAGAATATTTTTCTGAAAAGATAACATTTCACTTTGTTTGGGAAGGTAAAGCAAAAATAATTTGAATAAATGTCTATTGAAAGCATCATGTAAGGTAAAAGCTTTTACATTGCGAATAATGTAAATAATGTTTAAGGTATTAAGTATTATTCCACTTCCTTTACCATTAGGTGTTGACTGCCTATGCTAATAAGCTTATCAGCAATAATACCGACAATTTTAGGTTTGGATGGTATGTACTTAAAATCAATTAATCACCTACATATGCCAATTTTCATTGAAACATCTCCTCAGATGGGAATGTATCTCTCATGAAACATTTTGAATAAATTATTCATAATTGAATTTTTCATGGTCTAGAGACTTTTGCATACATAATACATAGGTATTGCAAGATACTTTTCAAAATAATTATTCTATGCGTATTTTTATACATCTACTCTACTCCGAAATATAATATCGAATTAGAAAGCAAATCTTAATGTTTATAATTCATTCAATTATATTAGAGACAGACACTGAAGAAAATTAATCATTTTTGTATAATCAATTTGTTTTGATTCAGTGATGCCAAATTTCTATAAGAGCAGAAAGTTTTACTCCTATTTAAGAAACTACTTTTTGTTTCGCAAAAGCAATTATATATTAATACATAAATTCTTATTGGTACATATTAATTAAAGAATATAAAACACATGTAAAAGCAAGTTATTTCTTTGTAATAAAAATAAATATAATAAAAAGTCACTTTTGTCTATGCAATTTCTATATTCAGTCCTGATATAAGTGTTTGCCGAAAAGTGAATTTATGTATGTACATTTATACATTTTCTTATTATATTGCATTATATACTTTAGTTCCTTCTTAGGTACTTATAGCTTGAAAAACCCTATCAATTTTATGATCACATTTTTAATTAAATTTCCATTGATTTCGCGCCCACATTAAAAAACCTCGGTTTTTAGTTGAAATAGTGAAGAGAACTTTCAACCGTTTGCATAGACTTTTATGCCAATATTCTGCAAATGTGTTCCATCGGATTGAAATCTCAAATACGCAATATTCATTCATTAGAAAAAATAACATTTTACTGAAGAATGGTATCCAGTTCATTTGACTTTTGGCACGCATTCTTATGTTGCTAGGAAAACTTGGAAGATTGAGCTGGTTTTTATATTTTATACATATAAGGAATGTCTTTCAAAATTTGTTGGACCTGTCTTTTTTTAATTAGGAGTACTATTTCCGCTACAATTTGAGCTGTACATAACATGTTTTTTGTGACTTCTTCTTTTATCTTTTAGTTGGTTCGTTTTGAAACTTTTGTATAGCTCCACTGGATATTCCCTAATAAAAGGCAATATCTTTTTTTAGATTATTTCGCATAGTCTAAACGTCCAATTTTCCTTGTGATTTTTTATACCGATGTCAGTTTCCCTAAATGCACGAATTCTGACACGATCATCGTTGTCGAGAACTCTTCTACGAGGCATATTAATAAATCTTAAGATATAATAACAATTATATAGAATTAAGATAGAGTTGAACAATAAATGTATCAATTAATATATTTCATATATTTACTAAAACTTTTTTCTAAGATCACTTCTGAGAGACTGATCTAATGCAATACAATACATAGATCCAACGAACTCCATATTGCTTTATTTCATTAAATTAAAATTAATGGTGTGCTTAATTGCGGTCATTGTATATAAAATAACAATATTGCAATTGCCAAAATGTTTTACTACTTAAGTTATAAGCATTATGAGGCAAAAATTGGTGAGTCGTCAGATGGGACCATTGCCAGGGATCAAAGAGTTTTACTTGCATCTAAAAATTTTTAACAAACTGAGAACGAGCATTTTACCATATGTTAGTACTCATACGACTTCAGAACTACAAAATCTCCTCGCAAAATTTTAAGGTTGTGTAAATAATTTTAATAATTTTGTTTTAACGCATATTTTGATGTTAGAAATCAACCAGGATTTTCGCGACCAGAGACGATATATGTGTTAGTTTATAGTCGATAAATTTAGTAAAAGTTTTATATCTTTGTTTTAGCTGCTCCAAAGAACGCTGGCAAGAAATTAGCAGGAAGTTCTAGTTTTACATTTAATCTTTATGACAAATATACATATATTCCGCTGAAGATATCTTTAGAAAAGTAATTGTGAAATTACAAAATATTAAAATCTGCTTCAATTTGAAAATGCGCGCGACAATATTTTATTTTTTAAGGAAAGCTCAAGCCAACACCAACGCGTTATATACAAGAATCAGACTCATCACTATTTAACTCAGCTAGGGGATGCTCTATTTCGGCAATTTCTTCCAGGCAGGATTGTGGCGTTGGACTATCCGACCACCATCTCCATTCTCACCTGCAGCTGCCGGAAATACTTTTGAGTGGAAATCCAAAGGCATCCGGGAGCATCAAAGTAGGTAATACAAATTGCAGCGACCCCACAAATCAATTGGTGTAAACTAATTACGTTACCAAATTAATCGGCTCCGGAGAACGTCCGGGTCAGGGATTAAGAGAAGCAGTAAAAATTCCTCGAGCTTGGGCCCAATCGGGCTTAGTTTTTTGGAGTTTACTTTTTTAGTGTGATTAATGGGCTAGACTGGCCAGATTAGTCAGTGTGAATAAATAAGGGAAGTGCTCCGGCATGGCGACGAACATGGATCAATCTGTCTACTTGACATGGGTATCTTCTTCCGAGCGAAGTGGGCCGACCGCTCGGCAATTTAAGCACGGCTTCCCAGCGCTCTAAATGTGAATTGCAAAATTTATGAGATCAATTGGCCGAATTTAATTGGGTGATGAACACCATTTGGGGGCGTTCGAATGGGGTGGGTAGTCTCATCATAAGGGAAACGCGGAGGTGACAGTAACTAAATGAGTTTTTGTTTAACCTGAGCAAATATAGTCTATTTAAGCGCGCCAATACTGAACCAAAAGGTGTTTGGAGTAGTTTAAATCAAACTTTGAAAATTTATTTAAAACTGTTTAATCAGGTGAATCTCTCTGCATCGGGCAGTCCAGCAAATGAACTGAGCAAATTTAATTTTCATTCTCAATATGCAAACTTTGGTACTCATGGGAATGCGGTGGAATTGATTTTCGATACTGAAGACACTATTTCAGCGCATTTACCATCCGTAAAATTTCCTCATACGCGTAAAATCAATAGTCAAGGCTTCATCAGGAAGTAGATCGGATTTCCCAGACTACCACCTATTTTAAACTTGTTATTAACTTTTGCTTCTTTTCTAATTGAAATTCAGACGAACGAGCACCAGATAGAGGAGGAAAATTTTTTCATGGTGAAAAATTCAAGTAGATAAAAGAAGTTCGCTCCATAGGCTAGAATTTTTCATCACACCTCAGCAGGAGTGGGGCTTCATTTATATGAATAAAAACTTTGCTACTTCTGCGATAAACCTGGGCTCTCCCCAGCTTTTGCACTGTTTTTAATAAAGCGTGAAAAAGTTGGCTCTGTCTTAAATTAGCAATGTTATGAGTCTGTAACAGCACAAATAACAATCTCTTAGGAGATTTAGCGTATTACGGGAGGGTTAACCCATGAGGCGGTGCTGAAGTGGCTTTTCGGAATGCTCCTCAGCTCAAATTGGATGCGAAGACTGGATGCGGAGCGGCGATTAGCCCCTAGCTTAGGCAAACAAACGGGCGATACCCACTTAAATTACTTACACAAATACATATGTACCATCCCCAATTCTTGTTTTCTTTCATTCTTCCGTGTACATTTCGGTCGATCATCACTTCCCAAAATTATATAAATCTTTTTATTTTTCAAAGACTTAAAGACTGATTTTGTTGAAATCAAATTTTCAGGGACTACATACACTTTTGGGAAATTGTTCCTGACGAACAATTACAATCAAACTTTGCTTCTAATGGACCATCATATCCGTCACAGGTTAGTCGAGACGCCTTGTACAGAACTTCTTCAACTTAAAAATAATAAGTGATTGATTTACAAAATATCTAATCTACATATTTGATAAGATAACACCATAATTTTTGAAATTCATTTTGTTTAACTAGGTGTAAAATAACTAGGCAACGCTATCCAATTTCTTATGTAAAAAATTCCCATAAAAATGAAATACATTAGGAGTTTTCTTATTTGATATAAAAATAAGAAAACGAAAGTTTGCACATTCAATATTGTAATTAAATTTTCCATAATTCAAAATATATAATTTGATATTATAATAGGGTTGTTGAATTAATATCCAATAACTAAATATTTGATTTGTATATGACATATTGAGCATTTGAATTGGGGGGAAAGGGGGAGGGGAAATAGGTAATTGCTTTCATATTTAATTTCCTTAAATAATGAAACGCTACAAGAGAAAATAAAGAAAAAATAATCTGAATACCCTTACGCATTAACATTTATTAACACTCTTAATTGGGTCAAGAGTCAAATTTTAGGAGCTTTTAACTAAATAGTATTTACGAGTATGAAACGGTGAAACCGGGCTACTCAGCTAGTAGTATAAACATATATATATATATATAGGCTTCTCGATAATTCGTGTATGCTTAGGCCGTTTTCACGCAAATCTATTTTTTTGCCAATAAATGTTTTCCGAATAATTCCTAATAGTGCGTAAGGTGTTTGAAAATATACGTAGGTTGTGTTACATTAGCAATTTTTTATCTTCCAAACTTTAACTGTTTGAAACTACAATTCTTTTGTTTTAGTTAAGAAGTGGGTCCGTTTACACAGTTGTTTCTGTTGCTACAGGATTTGATTTAACTACTGAAAAAAACATCAAATGGTAGCAAGAGCTCTGATCATTTTTCGTGAAAAATCGTAGAGCAGTTGAATTCGAACATTCTAGGAGTGCTAAAACGAGCTAAGTGTCAAGAGCATGTGCCATCCGACGATTTAGTGAAAAGTGAAAGTCCATGTGAATACGAAAACAGCCTTAATTTCACATCAAATTCTTTACTTCTCTTAAGATGTCATTATCAAAAGCAACTAGTGGTCCCATTCGAGGTAGTAACCACCAAAAAAATGCTTACTAAATGATTGACTTTACTTATGGGTACCTCTAAAACCAAAATTATATTTCGTCTTGAAGGTCTACTTTATGTATTATTTTGTTAGATTATAAAGGGTTTTCTAATAGGAACTTCCGAACTATCAACGACAGTTGATAGCGGCCATATTGTTGAAGCTGCCAAATTGGCTGTCATTTATTCAGTCTGTTTTGCCAAATTACCATGGACGGATATAGCGTTCAACAATACGTGCAAATGATAAAATTGTTTTATCAAAATGGGTGTTCTATTCGGGGGCGTTCCGCACGCTTCGCCCATCTTACGGTCGCCATAATCATCTTACCAAGAGGACTATTCGCAGTGTGGTAGATAAATTTGAGTCCACTGTTTTCTTAAATCAATCAATACCCGTACGTCAACGAAACGCAAGATCTACCAAAAACATCGCCGCTGTCTGTGAGAGTGTGCAGGAGAATCCGAGGCAGTCGATTTCGCGTCGCTCACAAGAACTCGACCTTTCGCAGACCACAACTTGGCGAATTTTATGTCGTGACTAGGGGCCTGCACCTGTACGAAATTCAACTGACCCAGGAGCTGAAGGTAAACGACCATAGACAACGACGTGTGTTCGCTGAATGGGCTCTGGAGCAGTTGGAAATTGACCGGAATTTTCATCGAAAAATCATCTTCAGCGATGAGGCCCATTTCTGGATGAATGGGTATGTCAACAAACAAAATTGCCGAATTTTGGGACGATGACATCCAAGAGCGTCCAATGCATGCGAAAAAGTCACTGTTGGTGCAGATTTTGGGCTGGGCAGCGTCATCGGTCTCACGTGGAGGTGAGGTGATGTAAACTAGCCACCGAGATCGTGCGATTCGACCCCGTTAGACTTTTTCTTGTGGGGTTTTCTTAAGTCGCAGATCTATGCGAATAAGTCAGAAACCAGAGCGGAACCCGAGTCATAGAAAATTGGACATTTTGGATTCGCGTCGCCCAGAGAAGCCGCAACGGTCATTTGAACGATTTAATATTCCGTACCTAATGGCATCGATAGGCCTTTGAAACAAATAAAAGATTTCGATGATATCTTACACACACTTTGTTTTATTTAAATTTAAACATAGGAAGTGCTTAATGAAAGATCCTTTATAATTGCACCTTCTTTTTAAAATTTAAATCATTTTCGAAGAAAATCTGCTTGCTTCACTGTTAAAGGTTTTCTGGAAGCTGCTTAGACAAAAATCTGTAGCAAGAGTAGATAACGTTGAATTTCGCGAAAATTTATATGTTCTTTATAAGAAAATTTAACTTGTTTCTGTAGGTAGAATGAATATTTTAGTGATAATACTTCAGTTGTTTGGCTAATCCAGAACAGAAGAAAATTCAATATAAAATCAATGGTGTTCCTATTGTAAGCGACATTCATTACGTTGACATAATTTTTTACTCAAAAACTCTATCTCAATTTACTTCGTATTGGTAATTTCGCATACTTCCATGAATATTTAAAATTAGAGCCATAACGAATGATTGGTTTCAATAAAATGTACAATTTTCCATTAATCTGATTTCGGGATATGCCAAAAAGTCCAGAGTTTCAAACAAACTTAAATAAGACCCCTCTTTTAACGATTTAAATAGCAATAATGCCAACTTTATAATATAAAAACCGTGAATATTTAAAATTAAATTATAATTAATTATATACATAAATATTACACATATTATTTTCGTTATAGAACCCAAACTCACTAACTACATTTTCATATTAAACGAGATATGAAATGATTTTATTTAAATTTTCAATATTCTCTCTATAACGATGCGATCACACAACAGCATACAAAAAGTATCTTAATTTCATCGCCACATACAAATTGAAATGGTTATAGAAATTGATCTAAATACACTTTCGTTTCGTGCTTGTTTTTCCGTCTTCGATTTTGCTTGGAGAATGCATCGATGTCATTATTCATAAACAAAAACACACCTGTACCCGCTGGCTCAAGATGCAGTGAAGACATCAGGGTCTCAGAAAGTTCGCTAGATATACGTTAAATAAATTCGCTCCCCCGAGAACAATATCTCGGCATGTGGTTGCCCCCGTGTGCTATCTACATAATTACGAAGCTGCAGGAAGTGGAGCACAGGAGGCGGCTAGATTGCAGCCAAGAGATAGAAGGGGGCGAGGGGGATTTCTTATTACTATTATTCCGTTCCTTTCTTAATTTAAAAATTATATTTATTGTTATAATCGCCCCTTGGGGAACTGGAAATTAAATTGGACAAGTGCCGGCACACTGTAGCAGGGCATAAACGGATGCTGGTTATATCCGAATTTATTTTCCCATTCTGGGGATTATTTTGCACTCAGCCCGTACTCTGCTCCTCCTGGCGCGGCGGCAACCTTTGGTTTATTTGAGGTTGTATGGAACGTCGTGCATATTTCATGCGAGTTGGAAATTATAGTCCTATTCTTTCTTGAGTGGGAAATGTGACTGTAGGAAGTTAGGTCCTCCTAGTCGTTGTGACTTCTGCAACGCGACAAAATTGAAAAGGAAGAGCCCATAGTTATCATCATCGCCGGAAATATCTCGATTTACGATTTAATTAGAGTCGTGGATACACTTCCGGACTGCAACTGAAGCTGCCAAGACGACCGTTGTTATCGCAACTAGGGCTCAAGTGCATCCATTGTCTCGGATCTCTGCAGAGGTGTAAACTTTATACATAATAAATTTCAGGGTATGCGACGCGTTCCCAGATTGCCCATGACTGAGATTATGAGGTGTGAAGGCTTGTTCGTACTGCCATCGCGACCAGAGTACCTACGTAAAACGGAATTTTTGCTTAATGTACCAGAATAGAGTCTGAAACTCCTACGAGTCCGCAGTGCCCTAGGAAATTCTTTGGCACGCTGCAGTTCCATGCAGTGCAAAGTTTCTGATTAACTTTTTGCGAACGTAGGATGCTGCAAACATTTTGGCTTTGAGGAATTATTTTTGAACAGGTTGCTTGCTCTCAAAAGTATAATTTTTTAAACGAAAACAACATTTAGGCACTCAAGAGGGGCGTAGAGTGGAGAACAGCATATACTCTAAAAGTTAAAATTACCTTTAATATATCTTATATTTTACGATTCGCCTATTTATATAGCCAGTAGTACCACTTAAAGTCCATCAAAGAGAAGAAGTGTGTAGTAAAATTATAACCAAAGCAATAGTAATCCTTTAACTTTTAGTAAAGTTTTTTAGTTGGCTTCGTTTTATTCTTGAGCCTTTTTATAATATTTAAGGCTTTAAATTCTTTAAAAATCATATGTAAAAGAAAGCAGAGACTAACTGTGGTGGTTCCTTTTAGCTTGACACAATTTTATGGCATACTCTCTAATAGTTTAAGAGACAATATTGATTAGTCATCAGTAACTATTAATCGAAGGTACCTCAAGTATTTCACTGAAGAAACCAGTTAAATTTGCTGGAATCAGTTAACTAGAATTAATTAGTAGAATTTAGAAGTATAACTTATTTTTAATCGATTTGATTAGCAATTATAAAAGCAATTTAAAATCGCATATTAAACTTTTTTATCTTTTTCTTTTAATTTTTTATTGCTAAAGTTTACGTGTGAAAAACACATAGTACTGTACAGTTTTAATTTCATTTTGAAAATATACTAATCCAAAAAATTATAAAAATTGTGCAAGCTTTTTGGAAATTTTATGTTAAACTTATAAAAACGTATTTATATATTTATCAGTTCATTTTTCGTTTACTGAAATTATCAATGAAATTTTAACTGGTAAACTTTTAGAGACTACTCTTAAAAACTGTTTGTTAAGAGGACAATCGGGACACTATATAAATCTATATTTTATATTTTTCCATTTTTCATTTTAAACTCTAAAACATAACTAACGCAAATGAGAAATAATTAGAAACTTGTTCATACTAGGCTTTCGAACAAAATCTTAGGTATTTTCTAAAGAAAATAAATGTTAATAATTATACATAAAATACTGTGTGTTAATACATATGCAATTATATTATGCATTAGCACATACTCATATAGTTGCTATTTCACAAATTGCAGAAAACGATAAATGTTAAGAGCTTTTATTTAATAAATATCGCTGAGGATCAATTTTAACTAAGGATTAATTTCTCCTCTATGAAAATCAATTTTAATGAAACCATGAGTTTAAAAAATGACGTATTATACGTGTCAAAACTAATTGATTACGACTATTTTTCAAAGGAGTTAGTGAAGTTTTTTCCACAATAGAGTTGAGTTGCGAGCGAAGTTGATAAATGGACCAATGAATTTTAGTATTAAGTGGGGAGGACTTTAAAAATAAAATCTGGATGCGTACTATTTAAAAAAAAGTTTTTTTCTCATATATATACTACGATAATCCAATATATGTATATATGAAATTCTGACTGAAATTTCTCACTCATTATTGTATACTTTTCCCACAAATACTTTAAGCTTTTAAAAAATAAATTTTATTAAGTGGGCCCACATGCCTTATCCTTTATCGTCGTCGTTGTACTTCACTCCCACGAAAAACATCAGAAGAGCAACGCACGGGTAATAAATATTAAATTAAATTACTCATAAACGATATAAACTCTTTAAACAATTTATGACGAGAATGCTTTAATACTATACTGCAACAAATTCTGCGGAGTTTCAATAAAGAAAAGTAAATTAATATGAAAAGTTGAAATTTGTGATACTTCCCATTTCTAATTTTCTATGAAACTTGTGCAACCATAAACCTAAAGACTAATCTACTTTAATTTTATTTTGTAAGGTTTTACTTTATAAGATATGATGATATATACAAAGCAATTTTAATTTCTGCTACTTAAATATAAACTAATTTTTAAATATTTCTACATAATAATCATAAAGCCATTCTAATATTTTATAGTTATTACTGTTTAATTACAAATAAGGACATTTGCTGTTAATGCAACAATTATGTCAGAAGAGCTTTAAAGCCGACAGTAATATGACATATTGTAATAAGATCATAAACGAAGATTCAAATCTTCTAAGATTATTTGATTTTTAGGTTCCAATGTAAATTTCAAATTGTACACTTAATTCTAAATTTTAGGGGATAACTGCTACCCCTGTTTGTTGTTGCATAAGCCCATAACTATGTCATAATGATATAAACTTGCCTTTCAAATAAAATATTGGATACGACAAAAACTAACTACATATTTTCGTTTCCTAGAACAAAAAAAGATGATATTTTGACAGAGATACACTGTACTTCTCTCAATGAGGGAGATATTTCCCCTTAAAGTCTTACTTTTTAATCTATGAACAAATGTAAATCGAGTGCTCTTCAATTTTTGCATATCTTGCAAATCTAAAAAAAATACCAAATTTTTTAAGCTCAAAGGTTAAAAGTTAATTAAGAAAAGTACAAAACAAACTAAGAGCTTTTAAGTGTGATAAGCGATTTAAATTAAAAATAATAAAATGGAAAATATTTCCTACAATAATTTTTATTTATTTTTCATCTGTAATCGAAAACTTGGCTACCGTGTATATACTCTGTAATATAAATAGGCCCTCGACTATAGAGGAAAAACACAATCACTGTGAGCATTTTTTTCCATTATAACTTTTAAGTGTCAATTTTTTGATATTTATTTATATAATAATATGCAAAGTATGATAAAACTGTTTTTTGAAGATTTATTACAGGTTAAATTAAAACAGTAAAGCAGGATATATCCATTGGTATTAAGTAAAAAAAAAAAAAAAACAAGCGGCAAGCCTTGGTTGCACCCAGTGCAGCCCAAGCTACTTATTATTTTACTTAATTATTATATGTTTGTGTATATGATAACTCTTTTTTCGCACTTAATATTAAATGGAATACTTGACAAATATATAATTTAAATCAAATAACAGGTAGCGCAGGTTCGCCGGGAGCTGTAAAGCTAGAATTATATATTTAGTACGACGACGAACTTATTGCTTTATTTGCAGAACAAAATTTGATTAACCACAACATGCATTTTTAGCTCTTATCGCTTCCATTCTTGCTTACTATGAATTTCTTATGATTTATTGGAATACTACAGACTAGCTATGCCATCGATTTCGAACTTGACACTCGGTTTTACAAAAAAAAAAAATTAATCAAATATAGAATAAGAGAGAAATAAAATAAAAATATGATAAAAAAAACGTCATACCTGTAACGATATCCTATTAGTGAGTAACAGAAACGTTTCTGTTTCTGATATCTATTGGTGAGCAGCATGAAATTTTGTACACATATATAGTGTTTTGATTACCCCATGGAAACTTATTTTTTTATTGGGAAAAAACGCAATATGTTGACCATTACACACGCTTCTCACATAAAAAATTTAATTGAAATACGTCTAGTAGTTCCTGCATAAACATGGCCCCACTACAGTTTTATTATATAATTATTACAACCATTGCTGTTTGCTCTTATACTTGACTGCAACAATTAAAATGGTAAAATTTACATAGTTTTTGTTGGTAATATTACAGAAAATTAACTTTAATAATACTTAAAATGTGTAAAAATCGTTATTGAAATTAAAATTACACACCGAAGAAATTTAAATACACAACTCGTTTATAACACAATTGGGGCAAAATTCACATAAAAGGGTTTTTCCACTTGAATCCATTTAAATTCCCTTGCAATGAAGGAAGAGTCGAGCTGTTTATTTTTGTTCTAGACTCCATCATATTTTCAGCGGATTTCGAAGGTATCATAATTCAGTTATTAGTATTTATTTATTATAAAAAAAAATTCTTAAAATCATTTTATAATTCAAGCCCAAATTTCAAAAATTGAAAATTAAAAACTTCGTTTTATTTTATAAACAATTAAAAGAATTACTTATGAAAAATAAAAATTGTCTAAGCAAAATAGTGTTGAATATTGTACTAATTCTAATTTGAGTGGCTTTCCTTCTTCCTTGAGTATTCAAAATTACTAAATGTTGTTAGGTTAAAATTTATGAAACATAATTCACGATTTTTTGTATTTTCTATTATGACGTATTAAAGCGTAAAAACTCAACAAAGTATGGAAATAACTATAGTTTACACTCAGTGCATCTATGTATATAGAAAGAAATAATTTCCTAATACTTTAAGAGTTTGTAATACACAAGATCATAAGTGTTGACAAAATAAACGTGGTAACCTTAACGACAAAAATCTCCTATATTTTGTAGTTTGAAATAAAAACTAATCATGGATGATTTTGCTCTTTAAGTTTAATCCAAGTACACTTAATTATTTCGATTTCAGTGTAATTTTACATCTGTAAGTACTTGTAATATAAAATTTTAGTCTTAATTACAATTGGTATCAAATTGTAAACATTTCTTACTGAGTATACTCTAAAAATTGTTTGTTGAATATTTTACTTCAACAATTGAAGGCACTGGTTGCTTATAATTTTTGTAGTAAATTTCAATAAGTAATTAAATTTAAATTTTATCGTTTAATTTTAAATTTCCCTACAAGATTAATATTCAACATGTATGTGGGTATTAAAAAGTAAATTTAACCAGGAGCGATAGGGCTCAAAACTGTGATATTCGAATTTGAATTTCCCTCTCTAATCAACTGAACTACCCGTGACCCATGCCGTTGATGTCTTCTCGAAATATTTTTTAGTTACAAATAACAAGAAATATCTGTATAAATTTCAATAGAATTTCACAAATGTTATGTAAAAGTGCAACATAATTGATTTGAAATGTAATTATAAGTGTTAATTGAAACATTTAGATATTAATAACTAAGAAATTTCTGAAACTAAATATCATTTAAATTTCTATAAAATGTTGAGATATACTTTAATTGTAGCAAACTTCAACAGATGATATTTAAATGGTATCAAATTTACTTCAAGGATTGCTGCAAAACCTAACTTATTTTTTAGAGTGTATTTAAAGAAAAAATAAACTTTACTCTAAATTTTGAAGGTGTAAGGAAAAATCTAAATGTAATCATATATGTTTCAAATATCTATAAATGACGAGACTTTCAGAAATTTAAAAAAATTTCCAACAAATATGCTTTATCATTCACCGAATTTCCACAAAAAAAGGGACGAAATATGGTACATTGCTTAACTAAGCGACTCTATCGCAAAGTGTTATCAATGGGAGGAAGTGAGAATTACATAACAGCAAGGGCCTCATATGCCCATGGAAACTGCTTTCCTTTATTTTGGAATGAAAAATCGCCTTTTGTGAAAGTGATATAATTGTAAATGGTTCCACCATACTGAGCCCATAATTGAGCAGCGCCAACGAATCCATGCCAGCAAAATCTGGTGAACATTTTCTGACCTGAACAAAAAATCACAGCAGCTGCAGCTCGTATTCATGCGTTAAAATTCATTGGCAAAAATTCTGAATGCCACTGGCTGCGGGCTAATTTTTGAATTCAATTACGCCAACGGAGGCGGTGCAAAATTCAGAAAATTATTAACGATCCGCTTCTTCTGGATCCATTTCGTGTCGAAGGAGCAAGCATTGAATCTGTTGCTAATTGCGTCATGGATCTCTTGGTTCACGTTAACGTCCACCTGCTATCCTAGTTGATGAGTCGCGATAGTACTCCCGGTGTCGGGTTAAGCTGAACCCAACGTAGTGGAAGCAGTATAAGCAAACTGTATTCGAAGCTATTTATGCCTTCCGAAATTGGGTAATTATGCACTCGTAGAATTGTGTCCGAACGTAAGTGCCTGTTAAAAAATTAATGGCGTTTTGTGTATTTTCAATTAGTTTCTAGGAAAATAGTTTCCCGTGAAATAATGGGCTGAAATTGTTATTTACGGAAAGGCGTCATTAGTGCAAGCAACCACAAAAGTTGAATTCGCGTAGTAGAAAACTTGGTAGACTTCGATCCAAGAGTGCACAAACATAAACCAGTTTGTTACTCTTATTGTCGTTTATAATAAAATTTAATGGTACATACGGCATATTTTATGGGTTTGTAAAGTTTCGAGAATTCCTGTTATTGTTAATGATGCAAAGCGAGCCTTACATGACTCAAATAATTCTATATCTATTTAAATAACACCTAATGTAATTTTCTAATACTATCCTATTCTTTCAGTTTCTAAGACCTTTTTTCTTTAGTAAAAGCAATCTTCTTCTCCACCACTGGAGATTGCAAGAATTTTATAGCCCATAGCTGTGTTTCACCAATAGTTACTCCTGATTGACAGAATGGAAAGCTTTAGTAAAATTCAATTAATATATATAAATCACGTGTCACTGTGTTCGTAGACGCTAATCTCCGAAACCGCCCAACGGAAATGGATATGGTTGATCACAGCTTGAAAGACCGGATACTTTTGGATCTGCCTTGGTTGTCGAGATCTAACCGTTTTGGTTTTATTTTATTAAGGAAATCTTTTTTTTTAATTTTTTTCAGTTTCCTAATCCAATACTAAGTATACAGCGCAGAAATTCATTTTGACATTTCTATCTTTGCCAGCAACGTGTTTCTACTTTTTGAATATGACGACCGAAACTCCTTAATTTTAATGAAAATTATATAAGAGTCTTTTGGGCTATACAATTCAAATATACCAAAATTGAAGATGGCAGACCCAAAATGGAAAAGAAAGTAAAAATTTAAAGGATTACCATGCACTTCAATACTAAGGGGTTTTGGCAGATGCTGCTTTCGATTCCGGCCACCAAAATTTCAAAATTTAAAATGGCGAATCCAATATTACGACCGAAATGTCTTCACAGTAACTAATTTGAATGAAAAATAATATCAAGACGATTTTGGAGCTACGGAATTCAAATCAACAATTTATAATGGGATTTTAAATTTCACGAAATCGAGAACCGACTTTCCTGTTTTCGCATCTACAAAAATTATTTAATACTAGACCGCATTACTGAATTTTACGCGCGCCGTGCGAAAGCGTGTAAATCAACTAGTTATTAGACAAATTTTATTTAATGCTTCACGAGTGCCTTCAGTATGATGGATTCATAGATATGCTAGCGTCTGACACCTAATTAAAATTGTCAGAATACAATAATTGATTTCTTTCGGTTTAATCAAGAATTTTACTGTACATTGACTTTATCAGGACTTTGCTTGAAAAACAAAGTACTGATATTGGATAGAAGTCTAACAAGCTTGATGAATCAATAGGATTGAGGCTGTCGAGCGTAGGTTCCTTCGCTTCGCTTTACGTAACCTTCCCTGGTCTGACCATCAAAACCTTCCTCCCCTACGAAAACCGTCTCTTACTGATCAACTTGCAGCCCCTGTGGAAGGGACGGGATCTTGCCGATATTACCTTCATTCATCAGCTGCTTACCGGTGAGATTGACTATCCTTCCCCACTCTAGAGGATCTCCATTTACACCAATCCTCGTAACCTCCGTTCGGCACCTCTCTTTCGCCCCGTTTATCACCGTACCAACTATGGACTTTCTGAGCCTCTCACCCGTATGCTTCGGAAAGCCAACTCCCACCCCTTTTTTGACTTTCACCTGAGTAAATCTTTTCTCAGGAATGCCCTTAATTCCTCCTAATGTTGCCTGTTTTTTTTTTTCTTTTCTCTCTTGTCATGTGCCATTATCATTCCCGTACTCTAATTTTAATTTATTATTTTTTACTTTAATTTTAATCTTTTTGTTAATTAGTTTTAAATTTATTGTAGCTTGTACTAAGCGATAAATAAATAAATAAATAAATAGAAGAGAAACTGAGGAATGATCTTATCTTGGTTCCACTGAGAAAAAAATTGTGTTGTGGTGAAACAGATATTACTATTATTAAGTCGTGAAAATCTGTGATCTTATTGAAAATATAGAGTCAACTATTTCTGGTCCATACGTGTATCTAGAAAAGAACCAATTATCACTGCTATTATTGAAGATGCAAGGAGTTTGAGAAATTGCATTTACAGTAGTAAAAGTAACTAATTAAAAAGTTATCCCTGCATTTTATCAGTTTTATTTCTAATTACGTGCCTAGCTCCAATTTAACGCTTCAATTCACGGTCCTTTTTATATCTATCATTTCGAATATTTCATTCGAATTACGAATGAAATAAGAATAAGTTCCATTGGACTTAATCAAGTTTTACTAGTGGAAGAATTTAGGTCAACATTTTGAGGTCTTTGCAAATGCCAACACGTTCAAATCGATATGTTTAACTTCAAAGGCCCTGGAGCGTTTAGTTAATTGATTTTGTGCCAGTAATTGAACTTTTTCGTTTATAAATCTGTTTTTTCTGAGAACTTTGAATACTTACGACAAAATCAACAGAAACTCTAATCTAATTCTATCTAAAAATTGAACCAGTGAATTGTTTTCATATTTCAAAAAACTTTATCCTGCTCATATAAAGAACTTTTCGGCTCTTGCGTTTTTAAATTTTATCAATATTACAAGATATCAAACTTTGTTACCGTTGGGCTGGTATAACTAAAATTTTTATAATAAAAACCTACTTTAGATAAAACTCAAACAAGCTTGATTTTGAACAATTTCTTTTTACTATAAGATTTTTACGCGAATTAAAAATTTAAATAATTAACCAAATGAATATAAAATAAATGTTGGTCCATTAAGAAATGGTTTTGTTAAAGTAATATGCACACCTACATATACAGCAAAAAAGGGTGCGTATTTGAATTATGAGTAGCATTTTATCATACGTATAACAGGTGCAAAGAAAGCCGCTGGCACGAAGTGTGAAATCTTTTTAAGCAAATAAAAACATAAATGCAAAAATATTACAGTTGAATAATAAAGCTTCTCTTTAAAAAGGCACATAAACAAGAATATCTCTTGCTCAATTTCTGCTGGAAAATGTAGCAATTTTAAAGCGGATACGTGTGTACTCGTATACATAAAGTTCAGATATTGATTTGGTTTCCGTTTACTGCCCGAAGACGAATAATTCGTTTTTATATATTCAACAAAGAAACGCACAGTTTTGCGAGTCTGTTTATTGTCTGAAACATATGCACACAATGTATTGCATATTCTAGAAATTTTTTAGAAAAACAGCTTTGAAATCTCAGGAGAAATTTGTCGAAGTGGGAATGCAGTGTAGTGAAAATGTACATTTTGTGGTTTTTAGGTACACTCTTTTATATTAAAAGTAATCATATTATATTTCTTGTAGAAACAAAATTATGAAAGATAGTTAAATAGTTTGACCGCAATGTATTTAATGTAGACAACGAATATTATATGAACTTCGAAGTTCCTAATTTTAAAGATATTTTCTATTTATAAATATAGTTCAATGAACAGGTTTAATAGAATATTAATAATAACGACTGGTTATCAAACATTAATATTTTCGGTACCGCAACATACTTTTATACGTTTTCTTTAAAACGTCGCATCGAAGCTTAAAATGCTTTAAAAATCGCTAGGCTGTACGCATATTACTGCTATACCAAAGTATGATCAATATTTAAGATCTTTCAGATAAAAGTGTAGGAATATTTCATAGAAATTGTAATAAAATATTCATAGAAACGCTTTTCTTACTGTTATCATCATGAAAATAAATAGAACAATAAATAGAAAAATTTTAAGAATTATGATACTTTTTATTACCCTGCCAACTATGTATTCGGAGAGCTCATATTTGTTGGTCGTTATTGTAAGAATACGTTGTAATATCTGCCTAAACTTTTCCATTTTGTTTAATTTCGGTTCCTGTTATTAGAACTCTAATGTCTTTAAGAGTTAATAAAGCATTCGCCTTTATTGTTATTAACCCTTACTATATCCCATACTACTTACTTCATTATACTTTTGCTTGGCACGCCGTTCTCGATTAATTAGCTGCAACGAAATAAAACACACATATGAGTACAACTACTCAATGAGTTGTTCAACTACTGCGCAAGTACTACTACTGTACGCTGGTTAGAGTGGCATGGAAATATCAGTACCTACTTGTGAAAACAGCATCAGCAAAGACTATCTATAAAATAAATTGTGACACTCGTGACGTTTTTCCTTATATTTTTTCGAGATTGACTAATAAAAAAATTTGGGAAGAACGACATTAATATTGAAACGTTGCTACAGGGTGCCTCTTTATATTATACAAATTCCCTACATTTTGTTATTTCTCCAAATGATGTTAAAACAAACTATATTTTAATAATTACGATCATAGCAAGAAACGCACTTTCTTATAATAGTAAGTATTAAGTCGTTCCACATGAAATCTCCTATTTTTGCTAGTCAAAGTTTGAACGTGATTGCGAAAGGTCATTATAAACACACTCCCGAATTTTTTTCTTAGAATTTTAAGAGGTATCCTTCAAAAACATATTCGAAAATATTAGCCCGTTTTGTTTATTTATTTTTTTTTCTACACACCCATAACCAGATGGTGTCAACACGTGAATTAAGGGTAGTTTTATTGGATGAGTTCAAGCTGGGCCATAACGCTTCGGAGGCTGCAAGAAACATTAACATCGCATTCGAAGGAATGTCCGTAAACGACAGGCAAGTTCGTTTCTGGTTTCAAAGATTTCGTTTTGGGAATTTTAATCTCGAAAATGAGCCTCGAGGAAGACCCAAGAACATTATTGACAGAAATGAATTAAGGGCGAGGGTGGAATCTAACTCAAGTACAACGCTTTTAAAAATACACAGTGAAAAAATGTAAACAGCCCTCATTCGTATATATGCTCTCAGTGTGCTACCAACCTGTTCCCCATTCTCGATTCCAGATTTCCCTATGCTATAACATTGCCTGGAGACGGCACTAACACCATGCATGCAGAGGCACACAGTGTGCCCGAGACTTTGGCCCGCATGGTAATGCATGGTAAAAAAAACGTTGCTTTTTATTGCCTACACTGTAGATTAGAATATTTGGCTGGGTATTCTTGGCTCTTTTGTTCTTATTGGAATTCCGATAAGGCATGGTAAGCAGTAATTCTTTGCTTCTTTCTCTAATGGCACTTTTAAAAATTGCATATGGGTTAGACCTTTGGGCTTGTATAGAGAGTGTCACATCTAGTATTTCATAACCTTTGGATTGGAGGTTTGAGTTGTATTAAAAATGTCACATCTTATTATTTAGATGATCTTTTAGTAAAACCCTTAAAACACGGATATACCAATATTTAGATAGCCACAGTAAACGTGGATATACCAGTGATCTTTTGCAATGATCTCTTATCTGCATCCATACCAATTAATTGACCACTTTTTTAGCAACAGCTACCAGTTGTCAAGAATTTCTTTATAATATCTGGTAAAGTTGAATTCAGAATATACATATATATATATTTTTTTTTTGCAATTTGGTGGACCTTTATAATGGGTTTAAATTATTAATTTATGTACCTGATTACTAGTGGCTTAGGGCCACGAAAAATTTTGCTTATTCATAAAAAAGTAGACGGATTGACTATTAGAGAGTTCAGACGTGCGCTGAGTTCATCTGGTTATTTTCTTGTATTTGCTCGGTTTTTGTTTTGCTTTTTGGTCGCATTTTCGTCGCCTGGTATCACATCCGTTCCGTGTTATCTATTTCCTCTCGGGAATTATTGTTTTTTGCCGGACATAATTGTGTTTTTCTTGTGTTTTTCTCGTTTTCGACGCATTCGATCGCTTTTGGGTCATCTGTGATTCCAATTTGTTTCTCTCGGCTGCATCACTATCGAGTCGCTGCACTGCTGGTTCAAATTGTGTCGATCATTGCAGCAAATCTCCCGTGATCTGCTGCTCGGGAGCTTGTGCTAAGCTGTATCACTGTAAATGCATCGGCCTGCCTGCCTCTGTGGGTGACGCTCTTAAGGCTACGAACAACGGCCTTCAGTGGTTTTGCGAACAGTGCAGAGCTAACTCAACTGCTGTTGTCGCTAACAAATTAAACAAGCTGTCGAAATCGGTCATTGCCCTCCAGTCGGCGCTCTCTAATATTTCTATACAGGTCAATGACATTGTGAAGGAAATCAAGAGTATTGACATCCCCAGCTCTGGTAATGTGATGGATAGTGTTTCTGGTAGCGAGACTCCTACGGCATGTCATCGTACTACCGATCCCTTAAATCAGAACCACAACTCTATTTCCAATCAATCAAGGCAACTGAGATCATCCGCTAGAGGCACGTTAGTTAAAAATGGCTTGAGTGCAAACAGCAGTAATCTACCTTCAAAGAATACTTCATCTACTCTTTCTGCACCTATTGGTTCTCCTGCTGCAAATTCTGACCAGCTACCAATTGCACCTACACTGGAAATTAGCACGCCGACCCAATCTAAATCTAACTCAGAAAGTAGTAAAGTAATCACCTCAATTGACCATCTTGATAATGGCTTATCGACTCTGAAGGTGATTGTTCCTCCTAAGTCTCTTTTCATCTCTCGTTTGGATCCTTCTACAACCGTCAATGATATTATTTCATTTATAAACTCTAAACAGCTCTGCACTCCTGCTGATATTAACAATATTAAATGCTATAAAATAAATCCTAATCGTGAGGTTGCGTTCTCTTCGTCTTTTAAGCTATATGTTCCTGCCGATTGCTACGAGGCGTTAAGCTGCTTGGACTCTTGGCCCGCCGGTATTATTTTGCGTGAATTTAAACCCCACAATATCAATACTTTTTTACCTCGGCGCGGAAATCATCGACCAAACCGGAAGTAAACACCTCTCCGTTTGTTACTCAAAATGTGAATTTGACATTATATTACCAAAACGTTAATGGACTAAGAACCAAAGTAATTGAATTTTTTAATAGTTCTTCTTCTTCTGATTTTGATATCATTACTCTAACAGAAACGTGGCTTAATAAAAATATTTGTGACTCTGAACTCTTTGATAACTCCTACCAGGTTTTTCGCCGCGATCGATTCTCTGATTCTGTGCCCTTCAAAGGCGGTGGTGTGTTAATTGCAATAAGAAACTCGTTGCCATCACAGAACATTATACTATCATGTTCGGATGGTCTTGAACTTGTGTGTACTAAATCAAAAGTAGGAAACAAACATCTATTCCTCCTCTGCATCTATATACCACCCAGTTCATCTTATGACATCTATAAACGTTATTTGTCGGCGATGGAATACGTTTTGAACCTTTCTTCCGAGCATGACGAGGTAATTGTAGTTGGTGATTTCAATCTTCCCAACGTTCAATGGTCAACCGACAATGGGGACGGCTGTGTTACTCCTCTGGCGTTCTCAAGTATGGAATTGAATATTGCTGATAGCTTACTTGGGTTGGGTTTCCATCAAATCAACAACGTCGTGAATCAACGTTCCCGGATCTTGGACTTGATTTTGACCACATGCCATAAGAATTTAACTCTATCACGTTGCGAACAACCAATGGTCTTGGAAGACTGTCATCATCCCGCCCTGGCTTGTAATCTTACTCTACAGAGCTGTAATAATGTAGTAACCCCTAACAAATTATATTCATTTAACTTTGTTAAAGCAAATTTTTCAAATATGCAGCAACTGCTCTTTAGTTCTGATTGGACCCCAGTGGTAGACACTGTGGATTTAACTGTAGCATTAGTGTCTTTTTATTGTATACTATTCGATTGTTTTGTTAATTCTGTTCCATTTTTGCCTAACAATGTCAAATTTTCCAATTTGCCTTGGTTCGATGGGCACCTTATTCGACTCAAAAATAAAAAATCTAAAGCTTGGAAATTATATGTGCGAAGAAAATCAGCTTACCACTACAATCGATACTTGATCTTGCGTCGGTGTTACAATGCTGAAGCCGCCACTGCCCATCACAATTACATAACTTCAATGAAGTCAAAACTTCGAAATAATCCTAAACAATTTTGGAACTACGTTAATACTAAAAGAAAATCCAGCATTGTTCCCGGTATAATGAGTGATGGCTTCCTATCGTCTGATAATCCCTCAGTCATTGCTAATATGTTTGCTGAGTTTTTTGAGTCGTCTTTTACTTGTAGTAATGTAAATGTTTCTAATTTATTTTCTGATTGTGTCTCTGTTGACTCTACCCTCAATGTTGATATTCCCCTTGTAACCGAGCATGAGGTCCTTAAGTACCTATCTAAATTGGACAATTGTTACTCGCCGGGACCTGATGGAGTTCCTACCTGTGTCCTGAAGTACTGTCGTGACTCCTTGGCATTGCCTCTTACTCATCTATTTAACTTGTCACTTCAATCCTTTAACTTCCCCATTCTATGGAGGCAGGCATTTATTATTCCTATACATAAGAAGGGCAATCGTGATTTAATCTCCAATTATCGCCCGGTCGCTAAATTGTCGTCTATTCCCAAATTGTTTGAATTAATCGTTTATGATCATTTGTACTTCTATTGTAAATCTATTATTTCTACAAAACAACACGGTTTTGTTAAGGGTAGATCCACTACCTCTAATTTGGTATCTTTTGTTTCTTTTGCTCTGGAAACTATGGAAAATGGAAATAGAGTTGACTGTGTGTATACAGACTTTAGCAAAGCTTTCGACAAAGTCTCCCATGAGGCCTTATTGTCAAAGCTTTCTAAAATGGGAATACTACCGAGGCTTCTGCTATGGTTGGAATCCTATCTTGTCGATCGTTCAGAAAACGTACTTTTTAAGTCGACCCTATCTAAAACAATTCGAGTCACCTCTGGAGTACCACAGGGTAGCCATCTTGGCCCGTTATTGTTTATTTTATTCATTAATGACCTGCAAGATGTTATATCAAGCTCAGAAATTCTTATTTATGCTGATGACGTTAAAATTTTTAGAAAAATAACCTGCCCTGACGATTGTAGCTTGCTACAGGAGGATTTAGGTCGTTTTGTTCACTGGTGTGATCTTAATAATTTATTCCTAAATGTTAATAAGTGTTTTGTCATGTCATTTTCTCGTAAGGTTGTCGATTTTGGTTTTAACTATCGTCTGTCTAACTCGCTTTTACCTTATACTGACCATGTTTCTGATCTTGGTGTTCTTCTTGACAGCAAACTTGATTTCGGACTTCATATTGACTCTCTAATAAATAAAAGTAATTCTGTTTTGGGCTTCATTAGACGCTGGTCTAAGGAATTATGCGATCCTTACGTCTTAAAGTCGTTATACATTGGACTGGTTAGACCTATTCTGGAATATGCTAGTGTGGTATGGTCTCCCTACTATGCGTGCCACATTTCTCGAATCGAGGCAGTACAAAAACGTTTCCTTCGTTTTGCCTTAAGAAGCCTACCGTGGGACAATTCTCAGGAACTCCCACCTTACTTGAATAGGCTGAAGTTGTTGAATTTGCAGACACTGGAGCACCGACGCGAGATTTCCAATACCCTTTACATTCATAAATTGTTAATTGGCGAGACTGATTGTCCTGAATTGCTTTCTTCGCTTCTTATTAACATTAAGCCGTATAATCTCAGAAACGCTGACATTTTACAGGGTCCAACTCATCGAACCAACTATGGCAGGTCTGGTCCTATCAGCTCTTTAATAACTGTGTACAACAAAAATTATGCCTCGCTTGATTTTAACGAGAATATATCACAAATTAGAAATAGGCTTAAAAATAATTAACTACTTTTATGTTGCATTTTAAGTTTGCTTTTTTGTATATTCTATTGTACAGTCAGGGCGGTTGTCTGTTGGCTAATGAAATAAATAAATAAATAAATAAATAAAAAATTTATTCATCTAACATTCACAGAGAGCTTGATGTCCTTACTTAACAGTCAATGTGTGAAAAATAAATAGTAACAGTAATTTTTATTTTTACGATTTGAGTTTTGTCATGTTCGCCTTCTTTTTTGTCAGCATTACTTTTAGAATTAATATTTTAAAGTATAGTGGGGTCGTAATATGAACTCCAACGGAACCTTTTAACGAAAACTGGTTAAAAGAGCAGTAAAGTTCCCTACAGGAGTAATTAGGCAGTATGGGAGTGCGAAGTATTGATTATTCTTCGTTTTGAAATTATTGTAAATGCAAAACAATATGTAAATATATTACAAGCAAGCAAGCAAGCATTTATTACCTTAAACTGAAAAGTTAAGTGTTATGGGCGAGTACATATTTCAGCATGATAATGCTCCCGCTCATAAAGCTGATGGAACTAAATATGGCAAAAACAATTACCAACTTTACCTTGGCTTGAAAATAGCCCCGCTTTAAATGCCATTTGGTTGATATTTGTAAGGAAAGAATCTTGTGTCTTTAAGATTTTGAAAATAGTTTAATGGCGAAACAAAAAGGTCTCCATATTTGTATGTATTTTTAAGATATACACACTTTAGTCTCGTGCCACAAAGCCAAACCGACCTATGAGTCTTCAAAAAATAAATTTATTTTTATATGAGACTTACATTGTTTAACGCTTTGATTGGACTATTAATAAAAAATTCTTATAAGCATTCTAGGAGACTGATTTATTTATAATGAATGTTAATATCAGATTGTAAATAAACTTAAGTAGTTTGATTTAAATTATATCTTAGAGACACCAATTGCTTTCTTTAATCTCTATATGACAACTTTTGTAAAATTCAGTAGTAGGCTTTGATAAATGTAAAACTGAGTTTTTTTTAAGCCCCCTTGCATTCAGCCCCCATATTGGAAAGCAGGATGCATCCAAAACAAACTACAACTACAACTCTATGTAAATATTTCAACAATGTTTTCGTCTTTGAACTTCTTTAGTTTTAATTTTATAGAAAAATATATAGATTAGAATAGAATTGATTTTTTAGGGCACCTTTTGACGACCAATTTCAACTATACTTTTTATTTTTGTGGCAAAAATTGTAAATAGTTTTATTTTCATGTTGATTTGATGATTATATACCACAAAATGTTGTTGTTTAATGACTGAACAGTCTCTGCAAAACTTACAAAAATGGTAGTTGCTCTTCAGGTATGACATTTTGTTATATTTATTAATTTCGCTATATTATATAACTTAAATTAAACTAAACTAACAAAAATAAATAGCCTAATTATAGTAACCTATAAAACAGTTATGGGAATGCGGAATCGATTAGTATAAGGGTGGGTGGTTAGGCAGGCAAAAAGCATACTAAAAAAACGTTTGATCAACATACCATAGAAGTTAAAAGCGGTAGAGTTATTAGTCTATCGCAGCAGTGAAGGGTTCAAAGTGATCATATTTAGTGCGATAACTTTCCTTATCAAATCAAACAGGCTTTTGAATATAAATGAATAAAAATTATTCATTATTATATAAAATGTATTTGACGTCAAATCATATTGGTTTTATATTATTTGAATATTGTTTCTCATTGATTTCTTTCTAAAAGTATAGTCCAGACTAGATAAGAGGAAAAGGAAAACTTATTACGCCCGTGAAAAAGTTCATCTTGATTCTTGGAGGTAAGAAGACTTGCGTGATTGAGTATGCATGGTGCAAGCTCATATTTTATGCATATTTTGCAATTGCATCCAAAGCAATGGGCTAGGCCATTTGGTTGATGACCAGACACGCTGAAACAAATTTCCGAACAGGGCAATATTAAAGTTGTCGAAGAGAGAGACGGGCGAATACTTTTAACGAATTGCCTGCAAATATTCCCTAACAGTGCAATTTTTCCACAATTCGATGGTATTTTTCGATCGATTTACAGCAGCGAGTCATTGCGACTGAGTAAAATGATAAGTGTGAAGATGCTCGCCCGCAGCTCGACAATGTCGATGTGAATTTCAATATCCGTCCGTTCCGCCCCCGCTCGACTAGCGAACTTTATTTGCATTTCAGATTCCCGAGGAGGAGAGGAAGCAAAAAAAAAAAAAACAAATAATCAAAATACGACAGAGCAGAATTGTGCAACTTCTTGCGGCCCCCGCGCATCGAGCAGAGCGAATTCAATTTCACTGCATTGGATTTCGACATCAAAAATATTGGAGCCATTACTGAGCCACTGGAACTGCGAACGTATCCACCTGCTCGCAGGAATTTCTGCAATATTCGCTCATTTCACAATACATTAGTCGGGGCTCGCAGTGCGAAAACAAGTGCAACCGAAAGTTTACAGAGGCGGAACGGAATCAATTGATACACAGAGCATAGACCAATTTGCTGCCTGACGGGATGCTGCGGTACATTCTTAAAGAATCAGCCCTCCGCCAGGATACCTTCATACGGGCAACGGGAAACCGTGCAATTTGGCAATGCGCCGTCATGCATGAATCTCAATCGACGTGATGCGCCGACCATTGTCTAATAGATGCAATAGATGCAATACGTAGATGCAAGCAAATCCGAGCGGCATTGGTGCACACCGATTGTTTGTGGTCGGCGGTTGCGGTCGTTTAGGTAAGTGAACGCATGCATCTAATTATTTCTTTATGTATCATTAATCGGATGTTTAGGTTTCTATTTGCAGCTCGGACCGCTCGGTTCGCCCGCCCGGAGCACCGCTTTTGTTGAATGAGGTGCACCACGCTCGAGTTCCGAGCGTCCACAGAGCTCCTGTTTATGCTCCCAATCCGGATGCTTTTTTTACTTGGAAATTAACATCAGAACGGAAATAACATTAAAGAAGAACCTGCTTTTTTTCGAATTATTCCAGTAAATATTCGGTAGAATGGTCTTTAAAGGCACATCTGTATCTAGGGTGTGGCTGGAAGGCGAAGGAAAAGGACCACAAGCCATGGAGAGAAGTGGCACATTTTTTAAACAATAGGGTAAAATGGTGCAAGGACGCATTCTTTTGCGGTTAACAATTTTTATTAATTATTCAACATAATATTTCATAAACTTAAATTAATGGAAATTTATTATTAAGAACGTTTTCTATGGCTATTTTTAAATTACGAAATCTTTAAAAGGGGACTTTCTCTTGGGTTTATTTTGAGGGAATTCATAAACAAAACTTACACCTTGAGGGTAATACAAAAAAACAAATCAAGGCTAGCAAAATCTGGGTGTACAATTAGGGGTAGAATGAATCGAAATTCCCGGAATATATTTTAAAGCCAAAGTTTAAATAAGGGTGTATCCTGTTTTAGGGCGAAAAGTTTCGAAAGTACCTAGGATAAATACACCAAATCACGTCCACTTAACATTTGTTTATTTTCCTGACGTAGGAGAAGCCCGGTCAAGACGCATAATATTTTCAATGTTTTTTTACGATTTTTGTAAAGGTTTGTGTACCAAAATTACGTATCAAGTTTTTGTTTCGTCAGTTGCATATTAATTTAAGTTTAATTTGTAATTGTAACTTTCTATTCACCTACTAAAAACATTTTACTTCTTAGACATCTTTCTAATATTGCCATTTTTGTGTAATATTTAAGCTAATTGATTTATATTTTCTGAAGTAAAACACATTTTTAGAAAACAAATAATTAAAAGACAAAGATATCTGAATTAGCAGGCCCCAGCAAAACTAAATTTATATACATATAATAATAATTTAATATTAATATATTTTTTTTTTACTTATCCTTTTTGCCCGACCGCTCCGAGAAAAACGGATAATAAAGACTTCATTCTTTACTCATAATTATAGTCGAAATCATTTAACTTTTTAAATTTTCAATAGCATTTTCCCTAAAAAAAGTATATATTAAAAGTACAAAGCGTTCTATTGATTATCAGTTTTTGGTTTTTTATTTTCGCTTAACATGTGCGTCTTGCCTACATAACATGTCTTCTGTCGCCTATGTAAATTACAAGTAAATTAGTGGAGAATTGAATTTTCTGAACTCAATTCATTAAGTACCGGCATGCAAAATAGTGTGGAAATGCAACAGTTTCTTTTTTTAAATAACCAGTACGGGGAACTTAGAAAGTAAGGGAAGCTTTATTACTCCGTTTTAATTTCATATAAACTTTGTTTTGAGTAATTATAAATTAAACAAATACAATACTGCCCGAAATTTTACTTAATTTGTGAAATATATTCGTACGTGCAATTTTAAGTGGTCGTGAAATATTGGCATTATCCGGTTTCCGTTCACTGATGGCCGCAAATTGGTGCTGAATTTTTTCCCTGATACAAATTTAAGCACTATTATTAATTAGTTTGATTTAATAAATGTTAGGTAAGTAAATATGGGAAAATATAGTGCTAAAGCGGTAAAACATAGTCCAAACAAAACTCATTTTGGTATATTTAGAAGTCATCCGCAATTTATTGAAAACTTTCTTATTATTTACCCCTTCTGAGCCTTTTTATAATAGTATTCCAAAACAGCACAACTAATTTTATTACTACATGGTCTAGTATAAAGATTTTGTTACTTGTCTCGCATTTAATTTTATATTAATGTTAAATTTGTTTATATGATATCGTTGCATTATAGGAGAACAATAAAACTGAAAACCCTATGTTAATTTTTTATTTATGATAGAAATGGAACTAGAACTCCCAAAATAGAATTTTTTTAAATAATTTCTTTATTAGTCTTTTATAAAATAGAGACTTTATAATTTCTTTTTACCTTAGATGCGAATTGGTTCCCTGGTGTACGCAAACTGGATTTTATTGTACGCGAATTGGGGAATTTTGGTATGAATTGCTATTTGTATGCTTCGTGGAAACAACATAAGCATTTTAAAATTTTTGACTTTTGTATATTAACAGAGGAACGCATATATTACTATTTCATTACAATAATTTAATCATTGAGCCTAAATAAACTTTATTCGGAAGCTGCCTGATAGTGATAGCACTTCGTTAAATAGATGTGAAATTGGTGCATGTACCCTAAAATTTTAGAACAAAATTTAATATACAGTAGTGGGACTATGTTTAAGACCACCTTGAAAATGAATTCTGATAATTTGCTATTTTATATTTCTCCCCATTTTCTCGAAAACGCGATATGATTGAGTATTTTCATTTACGAATTCGTAATCTTCGGATAAAATCATATGTAAATTTGGTAAGTATTTGAAGAAAAAAATATTCTTATATTCTACATTTTATTCTTTTATATATATATGTAGAAGAATATATATATAGAAATATATAGAAAAATTTAATTTAAATCGCCATACATTGCTTGATTCTTGTCCTGAAAAAAATCTATTCTTTGAAAAGAAAAATGAAAACATTTACGTGAGAGTGTTTTTTGAGTCATAAGATGAATATTATGTTTCTTCTTCTAATCTTAACTTGATAAAGAACATGTGAGATTGCCTTATTCCCAAGATATAAGCCAATAACTGGCAATTCAATTTCGGTATCATCAATAAGCTAAAAGCAGTCATCAAAAACTTTTGGGAGCTTCTCACACCTGTTGCCAGCTTTATCCAGGATTAATATCCAAATATTAGCAAGGTAATGCGATATATTACCGGATCTATGAATTTTTTTTTTGTAACATATTTATATTTAGTAGAGGACAAAATTTATTTTGTTCTTATTCCATATATAAATAAATAAATAAATAAATAGTATTCATATTCAAACCAAGAAGAAAAATTACTTAGTAAAGAGTAGTATTAATTATTACCCCATATTCTAAAAATCGTTTGTCATGTCGTGTCAAATGTTTTGTCATATTAAAAAGTCTATAGCATTAGAGCCCTCATAAAGTCCCAATATTTTGGTTTTTATAATATCGCTATTTCATAAGGAATATGCGAAAAACTTTTGATTCTAAAATTATGACATACTTGTATTCCTTGAAATCGACGATTTTGCACTGCTTATGCGCCAAGGACTTAATTAAATATTATACTTGGCCAATCATTTTTTAAGAAAACAGCACATAGAAAATTTTAAATTGCAAAATTTCCTATTATAGTTGAATAAGCTTTATATGACAACATACTATAATTATGGAAACCTGCAACAACAACATACTATAATTATGGAATATCAGCAAAAAACCTATACAGTCAGTATACGAACTATAAAACGTTTTGTCGAAAAAATATAACTTACGATGCCATGTTTATGACGAAGCAATATTTATTTATTTATTCAGTTCGCTTAATGCAAGCTACAGTATGTGATTAAAAACTAAAACTAAAACTAGACTAAACTAAGCACCGAAAACAGACAAATATTAGGGGGGATGCAGGAAGGGTTAGTTTGGGGGTGAGTTAGGTGAATTAAGTATTATACAATTAGGTATTATTAAGTAAGCAAGAATAACAGCATGGGAGTTTTATCTTTTATCTTATATTTCTCGATATATATAAAACCTTTAACAATGCTGTCTTGATCAGACTGATATATAATTAAATAGATGCATCTTCTAAGCGATTACTATTGCTTTGTTTTTCCAAAATGTATTGAATTAATCTTTAAATTGTTCACACTTAGCATTTTCACAAATCAATTATAAAAATCAGTGTGCAAGCTCTTATGGTGACAGAAAAGCAATACTTCGCAGATTAAAACAAATAATTTGTGCTCCTTTAGAGGACAGCCACAAATTCTATTTTGTGGTGAAAGGATAGATTTGAAAAAAAGTGAAACGGACCCTCAATATAAAATTATAAATATAAACTGGAATATTAGCCCTTAAATATATAACGAACTAGGCAATATAAAATATTCATAGTCATTTGGTCTAAACAAAACAGCTTATGTAAATATATTTGTAAACCTATTCACCCTATACAAATTTTTCTTCATAAATTTCTCCAGATTCCTATATAATATAGCTTTAAAAACTATAAGTGTAGAAGTCTATATTACGGCTTTCCCTACCATAAACTATTATTATTCCAAAATTGCCGATATATACAGGAGTGAATCTATAGAAAACCATGGCCACTCGAGTTAAAATTTCTTTCAATGACGACTTAAACAAGTGTTTCAGAATATTTTATTATCATTTCACAATTTTAAAACAAAATTTTTGATACATTTTTATTTCAAAGTGTTGATAAATATGAAATAGCCGATGGAAAAATATCAATCAATCAATATCAACAACAAAACAAACTTTAGATAGCAGATGCATACGCTAAATGGCCATATAATAGCAAATGAGTACTTAACAGAAACTTTTAAATGATTAATAATTTATCTTCCATTTTATTATCTAACATTTTATCAAGCAGTTAAACAGATCTTTAAATAGTTGCGTTTAAACTTTTATTGGAAGATTTCGATTTTTATCATGTTGTTCGATCCAAATTCTTGGGATTGCACATCCTTTGCTTGTGAAATAAATAATAACTATAGCATCATTTTCAAAGTTTGTTTCCAGAATTGTTGTTTTATTCATATTTAGTGCAATTCCGCTTCCTTTTTAAGTTTATAATTCTTGAAGCTTAAGTTGAATTTTGAATTTGCATCCCAACCTAACAGTATAGAAGTATGGCTTACTAGTTTAATGAGAAAATATGTGTAACAGGAAACTAAAATTCAAACACATTGCTGATAGGACACATTAATCAAAATTCTTATGGATGCGAATATCCTACGGTGCGACATTCCGAGAAGTTTATGGATTCCGAGACAGAAACACATACTCGGAATATTGACTCATTCGTCGTCAATTAACTTGAGAAGACTTTATGTGACTTTTTGTGGAAATTGCGACTATGAGTCGTGTAACCTCAAGGAATTGGGCTAAGATCTTTGACTAATTGATAGTAAGCTAAAAGGTTAAAAAGGAAATACATAATTCCATTCGATAATATTTTTGTTATTTTCGAAAAAATTGAATTTAAAATTTAATTCTCAACCAATATACAGGGTATTAAGTGACTCCAAGTAATGATGATAAAACTTTTACTTATTAAATATATTTAACTGATATGGATGAAGGATTTTTTGACATATACTCGTATATAGATTTGATTTTTTCGCTCTTAACTTTTCTTATATACTCTTTCATGTTAAATATGTAAAAGTATATTTCTTTGAAATTGCGTATTGTTATCTACTTTTAACGAATAATTTAATTAATATACATATTAATTAATATTTCGCACATCAAAAGAACTTTGAGGATTGGTTTATAAAAAACTTGAGTTAATATCAACATCAACCTTTTTCCTCGTATTAAATGCTCGGAAACTTCTGTAAGAAATGTTATTCGAAAGTATAGTGGGTGCGAAAATTGAATGCATAAAAAAGGGAGTGGAAGAGCTAAAAAAACAAAACCTGCTGATGAACACCTCCTAAAATGTCTGGGTTTGAAAAATCGATTTACATTTATCAGTTTAGAAAAGATTTCGAACAATCAACAGTTGACCCCCACCAAAACGACTCAAATAAGATTTAATGAGTTGGGTCTTCATGAGCGGAAACCAGCTATGAAGCCACTTTTAGCAAAAATTATGCGGAAAAAAGATTAAAGTGGGCGAAAGACTACAAAAATTGAACATCAGACGACTGAGCAAGAGTGACATTTTCCGATGAATATAAATATAAGCAAGCGTTACGTTGACGAATGTTTATCCTCCACTGTAAAACATTCAGTGGATGTTATGATATAGGGAGCTATTATTTCGAGGGGTGTGATCCGCATTATTACTCTCCAGGGAATGGTTGATGCTACGAGTGAAATGTATAAAAAAATATTCCGCAATGTCCAACATTTGAGGAGTTTTTTGCAGAAATACCAGATTTTGTGTTCCAAAATGTTTCCGTACGATGCCACAGAGCTCATTCTGTATGTACTTCAGTCTTTAATAAAATATTAACTGATTTTTCATTGTTATTCTAATTTTTATTTAACTTAAGATCACAATTTACAAGGAGAGATTTGGATTGGTTTCAATGAAATGGCCTGGGAATAGTCCAAGCCTGAACATTACAAAAAATGTACGGTCTTTGATAGGAAAAAAATTTAAGTCTATACGTTCAACACTTGAAAAGTTGAACACAATGTTCGAACAAATTTGGATCAATGAAGTAAAGTCAGAATATCGCTAAAATTTGTACGAATCCATGTTGTTGAAGCAGTTGTAAAGATAATAAGTAGAAAATATTAATTCTTAATTTAAAAATGTGTGGACTGAAAAACCTTATAAATTTCATTATTTTGTAAAGTTATACTCTATTCTTCTAAAGCAGAAATAATAAAATTTAAAAGGCGACATAACACGTAAGGAAAGTACAATTTAAACTTAGTAGTAATATCTCCTGAAGATTTTGTTTTTTCATAATTTTTCGAATTCGAAGTGTTGAGTTTATATTTTGAAATAATAAAATAAATAAGTAATAAGATAACTCAAGATCTTTAATTCAAAAAAAAAAACTTCTAAGCCATTAAGTATGAATTAATCGAAAATATAACTTTGTTTGTAACTCGAACATTTCATTGTCGCTGGGTGTATGTATAGATATTAGCGAAATTACTCCAGAAGTTTTGTAATTATTCTGGGAAGTACGAAAAGTATCTGTTCTGTTCTGAAGAGATGCTTAAAAAACACCTCCTCATGGCATTATATTGATAATTAATTCATTTTCCTTTGGGTTTATAAGCAATTCTTTGAACATTTCAACAATACACGGTATTTCACCGCAAAGAGAACAATAGAGCATAATGTCAATTTTATGTAAATAGAAGATATTTACAACATCTAGGGAACAAAAGCGAACTTAAAATCAGATATTTTGCACAACGACTGGATCTTAACCCAATTGAGAAATTATGGGAGGAAATAGACAAAGTTTATAGCAACTGCCCAAATTGGAGAGGAGGGTCTAAATAATTGCGAAAGATGTAATTAACGTGTTCATGTTATCAATTTTGTCTTTGGAAGTGTTTCTATTGAGTGGGAGTGTATTATCAATATCCAGTCTTTAAATGTTAATCAATAACAAATGATCCCAGAGCTCATAGCTATACCATATCTAACAGGAGGAACATGGAACTTGAGTGTTTCTTGTGTCGATCTTTTGTGAATAACTAATTAGAGTATAATTTTGAGAATTACTAATGGGAGTGGCCATACCTAGTGCTTGAATTAATACAAGAGAGCATCATAAATGCCACATAAATATGAGTCCCATTACACTACTTAACAGAAGTGCACATCTTAAAGCCGAACAGTGGACCATGGAAAGGTCAACTCCTCGCTTAGGAAGCTAAATGTCGGCACAATTTATAATTCAAGTGCCTTCGTTCCTTCGTAGGTACTGAACAAGAATCCTCACAATCCCATCTGATGAATAAAAGATTCCTGTCCCTAACTAATTCCCTAAGCCAACACACAAATACAGACAAACAGATTTATTTCAATTTGCCATCATCAAACATTGGCTCGCCGAAGGAAGCGCAGGAAAGCGGTGACAGAGGAAAAAAAGTCGAGCGACAAACTTTCGGCCGCTAAATTTATGGGAGGATTGAATTTCAGAGGGCGTGAAGCAAGTAAAACTTTTACTCCCAATGCCAGTGCACCCGGCCAGGAATGCGGGACCACATTGGTACATTGCAGGCTGGTGACACTGGAAAGTCTAGAACGACACACTTTCCGACGGTAGTTGCGCTTTTCTTGGCCGGCTAAAAATTAATTTTGACAAGAAACTGTAAGTTTTCCAAGATTTTCAAGGATAACTTTGCGGTTAATTGTTTTCCGTGCAAACTTTACCATTTTTTGGTCCACGCTCCATTATGTTTCGGCCCAACACCCTTGCCCTACAGTTGATTCTGCTCATAATTCGGTCTTGGAACGTTGATCAACCATGCCAAACTCAGCTTTCATCCCTCTAACTAAGAACAAAGAAAATATCACAAAACTTACTTAAAAAATTAATAAGATAAAGAAAAAAAAAACAATTAGGGCGTTTCATGAATTTTGTGATATTTAAATAAAATCTCAATCAATCATAAGTAGTCTAGGAACATTTTTGAAGTCGCTGTTCTAAATCAACTTTGTTAATCATATCATAAGCTATTATTACTAGTAGGGGAAAGTGGGGCAAGACGATTTCATGGTTAAAGAACTTTATTGTTTAGTGTATACGAAATTAATACCTTATTGATCAAACCTTTGATTATCGTCTTCTTATTAATTGATGAGTTCTAAGGGCAAGGTGTGGTTCAGTATTATAATTTTGTAAATCTAAACCGAAAGAAATATGAAGTATAATAAGAATTACATTTTCATGCAGAATCTACCAAAGAGGCAAGATGGGTGTCTTTGTTCACCTACTCCAAATTTCCCCTTCGAGTAATTCTACACGAAAATTCATATACCAAAACGACTTTTTTTAAATACAGTTTGTTTGGTAAGAGCATATCGGCGATTTCTTAGAAAGAAAGAGAAACAGACAGAAATGTTTGAAGTGGAGGGGATGAGTATTACCTATATGTATATGTACATATATGCGCGTCATGCTTAAAGTCTCATTTTGCGTTGAACTTTCTATTGTTAAGATCGATTTACAACACGAGTGCTTTATTTTATAAACGTTTTGAAGCAAGCTGGTTTAGAACAGAAAACCGATCGTGGTTCTTGCAAGAAGAGAACGATCCAAAAGACAGAAGTCTTCTTTGTACCGAATGGAAAGATCAAAAGGATATCAATGTCATGGAGTGGCCCTCACAAAGTCCTGATGCTAATCCAATTGAAAAGGTGTGGGCTCTTATGAAGGCAAAGTTGTAGCGGAAAAATGCTTTCACTTTGCAACAACTTAAACTATCGGTAAAGAAAGCCTGGAAGGATCTATCGCTAGAATATGCTGAAAACTTAGTTAAAAATATGAACAATAGATATATGGCTATAATATGAAATAACGATGACTTCGCCAAATTTTAATGTATTGCGTAAAAGAAAATAAAGTAAATAATATGGAAAAAATAATGTTTTGTTAATTTTTTATTGCGATACGCTCGGCTGATTTAAGTACAGACGAGAATTTGGTATATATTAAAGATGTGAGATTTTGAGGAATCGTTTGATTAAATTGCATTCTATTGGTGAACATACAGCCGGAGTTATATAGCTTTGTCGCACTATATTATTTATTATTTCTTTTTTAAATTAAAACGAATTCGTAAAAATTCTTTTAAATTATTATACTGCCCGCTTAGATATTACGGAAAATATTTTTGTTTAATATCTAAACAGATTTCTCTATTTAAGGACTCCAAGGATATTAATTTTAAGTATATGTCATCAAATTTTCCTTGAACTTATAATATTTTCTTTTCGAAAATCTTCTTTTACCATACTATCTGATGTAAACTATGTTCATATATTCATTTTAATAATACCAATACCTACTGATTTAAGTGCTTTTAAGACATATCTCCCACCCGGAAGTGCAGAGCAATAGAGTTTGAAGAAACAAGGTAAACCGGAAAACGAAACCTCAGCGACTATGCAACGTGATGAAGTCACCGTCAGTGAAGGTTTCCCCTTACCCTTTATTAAAGAGCATAGCAATGACGTGGCAGACTTCAAGAAACACTAGACAACCGAGTTGTGGTTAGGCGAGCTGCCTCAGGAATCTTCTTCTGCCCTGCAATTACCGCAGGAGCACAACTAGGGTTGGCGGACTTTAACATTTCTCGCCCGTATAATTTTATTTTATATTGCGGATTTCCATTTTTTTTTTTTCCAATAAACGCTTCCCAATTTATATCGTAAGGCGCTTAGCGCGCAAAAATAGATGCAGCATGCTCAGATTGTGCACCCAGTTCCACCCTTTTCGCATATTATTCGATAGGTAAAGGTGTAGCATTTGGTAAATATTCACAGGAATTTGAATAGAAATCAACTTGACTAAGACGCCTTGATTCCGAGGGATTTTAGCTGCACATGTCGTTTTGAGAAGGCGTTAAGACCTTTTTCCCTCAATATAACGTGCCGCATTTTTATGCAATCAGGAGCGAAAAATAGCCAAATTTAAATTTACCTCACAAGTAACAACATTATTGGCAATTGCAATCAAAAGGTTGAAAGGTTTCTGCGATGTGAATTTGCTTGTCGGAACCCTTTCGAGCCATGGTACTTCCACGTGGGCGAGCTATGCCCAAGTATCTTGTTAGAGAGGACGTGAATGAATTTCTATTAAGTTATATATAAGTAATGTTAAGCCATCAGTCAAGCACCGGAGACAGCAACAGTTTTATAATCTAACCAATAAATTATAGCCGCCCTCGGCCGATATCGCCCCATCTGAATTCAAATTGAGGTCAACGCACCATCATAAATCAATATTAACCCTTCTAGCAACACCCTTCATCTTGTGGCGTAGAATCACCACGTACAATCGAACGCTGCTACTTGGCTCTCAGTATGCTGGGAATGTGGTCATGCATATCAGATGAACGTCTTGGTCCATTGAATGAGGAGCTCTCATCTTACGTAAAACAGAGATATGAGCGCGACTCAAAAGTGAAGTGGAGGCGACGTAAATAATCTGCAAATAGAGCAGACTAATCCACTTTCCCTCAAAATGTTTAATCTTGACGAAGTTGGTGCATTGGATGCTGATTAGCAAAGAGTCACTGGTACTTAATAATTCAGTTGGAGGTATATAGGCTCTCTATCTTTTCAAATAACATCTGTAGTATAGAAAATTTAAAAGTATACTGTATTTAATACTAAAATTAGAATAACGATGGAATCTTAGCTAATTTTACACAATAATTTTTTTGATATCCAAAACTAAATCATTTTCTTCGAACCTTTTTCAAGAGACCCTTCTTAGAGGAGTACTAAATAATGAAAAATATACTTTGTTTGCAACTTGAAATAACCGCAATTTTTAATTTTGAAAATTCAAAAAAACAGATCTAAAGTATTAGCTTTTAGATAAAAAAGAAAATTCTCTCTCTCATTTTCGTAATTTTATCATGATTTGATTAAGCAGAAATAAACGTTTTTGTTTTTCTTAGTATGCAATAAGTATGCTAAATGTAAATGCACTTTTAAATATGAAATATAAGTGTTACTTGGTTTTCAAATCTATTTTACATTGTAAGTTGTAAAAAAATTAATTTACTCTTTTATAATGTATGTTTCATTTAATTAACTTTCTTATGATATCCTATACAAACAAAGTTTCTTTTAATCACTCCAGAAAGCTACCTCTTAAGTCGACAATTAAAACTTTTGTTTACTCTAAAAGTTGGTTAAATGTCTGTGTAGAAATTCATTTTCCTAAAAATACTGAGCATATTACGAAAAATTAGACAAAAGACATGTAAAGTATGTAGAATAAATTCAATTAAACCCATTATTTTTTAATTTGTTTTTAATAAATAAAAAATAACTTGTCTTGTATTAAAAATGTAGGATACCAATCGTGCACTATGCATCATAGTTCCTCAGAAAAAAAGCAACTGAGAGACAAATCATATACAGTAGGGGAAAATCGGGTGACTCGGGACTAGTTTTGTAAAAACGTTATAAATCAGAAATAAACATTTTTTTTTCAATATATTTTTCCTTTAATTGGTTCATTAACTTTGACTGTGTGACGTCATTTTGTTATACGATTATATTTAAACAATTTATAGCTGATTTATAAAAAAAGTGTCTTTTTGACTTTTCAAAAAATTGGGTGAACTGGGACACGACTTTCAGAGTCGATAAAACTGTGTTTAAAACAATATTTCATGAACAATATTTATTTTTTTACTTAAAAAATACTAAACGACATTATTGTTTAAAAATTGAAAAACAATATTTGTTTGTTTATTATTAAAAAAAATTTTTTTAATTTGAAACTACAAAAAAGAGGTTAAAAGAGGTTAAAAGAGGTTAGATAATTAATAAAAATAATATCATATCATCAGTTTATCATATTTACTAACGATTAACAAATTTGGGTCAATAACAAAGTTAAATAACGCATCATCAAAGTTCTAAATTGATCTTGAAAAAGTGTCCCGATTCACCCGAAATGCACTTTTATTAAACAAAAGCATGGTTTAACTACAATTTTACAATAATACCAAAAACCTTTTTTCTCCCTAATAGGTAACTTCTGTACATTCTGAAATAGACCTATATTAATACTTTTTATTATTAAGTACATCTAAATAAAAACTTTTTATTCTAGATACGCTTATAAACCCCTAAAAAATCTATCAAGGTGAAAATTAACACCTGTTTAGAACCTCAAAAAACTATTCAAATTATTAGAAGACTGTAAAGCCTTAAAATACTAGTTTACACCTCAATAGTTTTGCATATAAAGATTTCTCAACACCTTACTACATACTTTTTATATTCTACAAACTTGGTAACTCCTAATAATTCTATTAAAGGAAAAGGTAACATCTCATTTGAATCTATGAAAACTACTTGTAATACTCTCTGACTATTACGCCTGAAAACAATTTGGCGCTGTTCGCATTGACAACAATACTCGTAGTCATGTTGTTTTCTTTTTCTAACGCAATACAATTGAAGTGAAATAGACGAAAATGGCGGTTAGCATACGTGCCAAGCATCACTGTATATAATTCTTCAGTTGGTTGCTTTGTAACAACGTAGTATCAAAAAATTTGAATTGTTCGAAACGTATAAGTGATAAAAAAAAGTGTCAATAAACTGAAATTGTAACCAGAAATATTTCAATTTATCTAATTAAAAAGTGGAATAATACAAATTAACAATTTATATTCAACGTTGTAAACCATGCCAAAGAAGAAGTACGCATTAATATGGTGGATTGAATCTCGAGATACAAGTGTAGTAGCTTTGTCCTCCAATAAACCGCAAATTATATGAAGGATTATTTAGTGAGTACAATAATTTTGATAGCTTAGGTTTCAAAAAAAAACTATTTCAGAAAAAATATAATAAAACGTTTTATTCTATTCATTACTTTTATAACTATCATAATTAAAATTTATGTAATTCATATCATTCGAGCATATAAATATTAGAAATTCTAAGAACAAATAATTTTTTCAGAAAAAATAAATGAAATGTCGCCGACTAGCGTGCAAGAAACGTTTTTCATCGCTGCCATTAATAAAGAATGCGCCAATAAAAGGAAGAATAAAAAATCGAGCCAAACTTCAACATTGAAAAAAGCAAAAATGGATGATTTGCAAGAAAATTAAAATTAAAGAAAAACCATACATAAGTTTATTTTTTATTATAATGAGGAGTTTTATATTTTTTTAATATTTTAATTTTCTGTCTTGTAAAAGTTTCTTTAATTCCTATAAAATATAATTTTTATAATTAAAAATAATATATACTATTAATTTTCTTCACCTGGATAAAAAATACAAAATAGAATTAGAGAGTATAGAATCTACAGAATATTGAGGTCCTAATTAGAATATATAGGTCTACAAAAATATTACAGAAAGGTAGAATATGTAGAACTTGATAAGTTTCTGTAATATATTTAGATTTAAAGAAGTAGTTAATTTTTAATTTTTAAGGCCTATTCAGCGACTCAAGAGGCGACTTCGTCCGATAACAGACTTTTAGAGGTCTTATATCGAATCTATTTCTCTATATAAAATAAGTAATATTTAGGTCCTTTAAAATCTAAATCCTAGAATTTTTAGGTTCTGAAGAGTACCAAAATTTCGACTCGGGTTCCTAACGAATAGATTTTATCAACTTACCTTTAATTTAGTCTTCAAAATTATTTATTTAGGCATCTCCAAAGTCTTCACAAATAAAACTTTCAAGCGTCGTAATTTGTATTAACATTCGTCACGAAGTTAATAATACCCGCAGTCAACTCAAACTTAAATGATATAATGTAAATGGTCAAAGGGTACATGGAAACCGCAAAAGTACCAACTTAATAAAAAGATAAACCCTTTGAAAAGCCATGTCCCTATTCACCCAAACATCCCAGATCACCCGACTTTCCCCTACCAGAATTTGGAATTAATAGTTATTTTTCAGAAGTACGTCTTAACTCCAAGAAATACCTTCACAAAATTATCAGCCAGTTTAACGAAATTGTATATTTTCACACGCGTGTTTACACAAATTTGGTGTAAAATCAAACAAAATTTTCAAAATTGATTGAGTATCACACCAAAAGCTTAAAAATTATGTAATTTTACACTGTTGTGCTGAATTACACCAAAAATGTGTACCTTTTACGTGATAAATTTTTCCACCGAAAAACAAAATAAAAAATTGCTACAATCAATTTTTAGAGTATGCTTCACTTTTACGTTCGAACTGATATTAAAGTATGTGTTGAAATTGAGCTGTTTTACATTGGATTTTGGAAAATCTGTTAATTTAAGGTAAGAGTGCATTCTAAGCATTATTAGTTATATGAGCTAGTGTCATAATATAATTTAATTCCTAAAATCATTAAATACTGTAATGCCAGTACTACTCTAATAAGAATCAGACAGAAAATGAGCGGCATAGTGTGTAGCCCCGAAATTGCATCACCGAGGAACATTATTTAAACTGGTGGGCTATATCGATTTCTTTCCCTTTCTGCCTGTCCTCCATTCGCGCTGAATCAGGGCGTCAATTTGCCCGTGATTATGTTTCGTCAATGCAGACGAGCTCTCAATTGGGCCCCAGTCAATAGTGCTTACCTATCGCGGAGGAGCAGTCCTTCCTGGCTCATTATTCTCGGCTGGCGCGCAATTTGCATATAACAATTTCCGTAAGAGACTCGCATTATGAAGAAACGTTCGCAAACCAATAAACGGGAAAGTAAGCTCGCAATCGCTAACATCCCGGGAAGCTTATTTCGGAGTATTATACGGGGAGTTGGCTCCTCTGGCCCGGTGCAGACACTGCAGCAGCCGCTTTCATTATCGTATCATTCAACTCCTTGTTTGTAATCGCTCGTTCCTGGCACTGTAAGCTCTCAGCGCGGAGGATTTCATGCAAATTACCTATTAAGGGCAATAAAATATGACAGCGGAGACCCAGCGTTAGTAATTTACTTTGTTCCACGCTTATGGCCTTGCCCAACGGCAAAAATGCTTTTTCCATTTACCCGCAAAAATTTGACTGCCTTTGGGGTTAAGAAACAGAAAGTGGCAAAGGTAAAATTCATTACCACAACACATGGAGGACCTTCTTAAGGAATTTTTATTTCCTCAGTCTAATGTTTATATGAGCTCTTTAGGGAATGGCGCACGAAACCAGGGGCAATTTGAATAATTCAATACATATTTCTTTCAGCAAAGGCTTCATGATGCCATTTTTTACATTCCTTTTAAACAGTGCCCTGGATAAGCATCCAACTTTACACAAACCAAATATTCAACTTGAAGTTATTAATTTCTTCTTTACAAAATTTGACAGTAACTTATTATTATTACATTATAAAATCTTGTACTTTGATTTTTTCGAAATATTTCGAATATAACTGATATTTAATGCAATATATTATGAATACTAAATACCGGATTTCCTTCATCGATACAGCGAACATTATAAAAATTTAATATCCTTTATTAATTACATGGTGTATTTCTTAAAAATATACAACACAAAAGCACATCTGCAACAAATATATTAATAAATAGCTTTTACAACATATACAAAGTGGTTAGTTGTATCAAATGTGTCTGTATTCACTGAATTTGTCTCCCGTAAATCGCTAAGCGTAATGCTTATTAATATAAGGTACCTATCTTCAAGTATTTATTTTTTGTCAATTTTCAAGTATTTTCAATATTCGGTCAAGAAAATAATAGCTAGGATGCTCCTTAAAATCCCACATAAAAGAATATAAAATATGGGTACTATGATACTTTTGCATTGATTTGGAGATTTATTTTTCGTAAAATTTCGTGAAATCCAACAAACATAACATAGCTTTTGTTTTGTTTTTTTTCTTTTTCGAAAATTTATTATTCCACACCCAAATTTCACTTTACATCAAGAAAAATTATTTCATATCCTACATATAATTATGGATCCAAAATACCATAGATATGAGACCATTAAATATAATACAATAGGTGATAAATATTCTATTTTCTTAGTCCATGTTGATCTCATACTGAGAATTTAATGACTTTAATTTGTTAAATTTTATTATTTTGGCTAAAATGATAAGACATGTACGTCAAGTATTGCTTCATTTTTTTCTATACATCCATACTATATGTATGTATGTCATCTTATAAATATAACTCTATGCTATATGTATATCTTGTAATTAAATAGTACTTTCCTTTTCTTGGTATTTTACCCCCGACTTTTATGACTCTGATAAATGTTTCCGTTTTTTTGATTTTGTTACTCGTTTACTATAGCTTTTAAATATTTTTCCTCGAATATTTCTCTTTCATCGCAATCAGTTAAAACATTTCTCATATTATTTCTTGGTTCACTTTCTACTGAATTGCAATCATTAAATCATTTTATGAATACAGAAATGTCAACAAATTCTTTGAATAATAATAATTTCTTATAAATTTTGCCAATTTTAGAATTTCTTTAGGTATTTCTTGCCCTTTAACATTGAGTGAAAAACTTTAAGAAAATATTGTTTGACTGAAATTTTTGAAATTTCATTAATGATTGCACATAATTTTATTCATTTTAGCATACTGAATTAACATCTTATTAATGTTCGCATCCAATTTCTAAAACAGTTTAAATAGTAAAAGTAACCATTTTTTTTTCTAATATGCTTTTGTAGTCATTAGTATCATTTTCGGACTTGCTTTCTATCATACATATATATGTGTGCCTTATGAATACTGCTTATTTCGAATTTTATAAAATCTTTGGACTCATTTACCTTAGTAAGGTAAAAATTACTAAAAATGCCTGATATCGAAGTAGGTGTCACTTTTATTTAATTATTTGTAAAACAAGGACTTTGTTTCGACTGGAAGACAACTGAAGGAAATGAAATATGCATTGCTACGGAGTCAAAATTTTATTTTTATTATAATATATTAATTCATACGTATAAACATTAAATAATACATATATTGATCAAATAACAACAAAACATTTATATTTCTTTCTACTTGCGAGTAGCGACACTTCCCTTCTTTTATTAGAGCATACCTCGATATCAACTTATTTAAATCAAAGTAATTTAATTTAGTAGCATCCTTCCAAGCACGATATTTTTTAATAAACCGTGCAGATATTAACATATTATATGCATGCATAAAAAAATAAAACGGCTTATTCCAAGGGGTTTGACTTATCACGCAACTTTCTTCGAGTTACACGCAAATTAACTTCATCCTCGGAATCCGAACTATAATGTCCCAAAAAAAAACTTTGTTTCTTGTTATTTATTTGCAGTTCTCACTCAATCGCAAATTTTAATTGATTTTGGAAAGGAGTTTGACTTTTTAAATTATATTAGGTATGTTTAATTACTAGCAAAGTTGGCCATATTCATATTTCATGATATTTTGTCATAGTGATCACCTTGCATAAACAATCATATTTTTATATCATCAGAAAATCACCAACAGAGAGAAGTCGCCATAATCTTATATAAACTCACCACTCCCCTTATTACTTCAGTCTACAATTACTGTAAAAATTGCATTTTTGGTAATTAGGCAAAAAATGCATTCCAGACTCTTGATAAATGAATGTAAATACTCCGGTCACATGGGCTTAACATGTTAATTGCATTAAACAGATTTGCATTCACTTCCTTTTTTGTAAATTGTAAACCAAACACAACAGGCATAACCTTAATGGATTGTTTTTGGTCAATTTTCTTAACAAATACTTTCATTATTTAGTCAAGAATATGAGGACTTCCTCGTTGCGTATTTCCAAACATATCCTTTTGCTTATATGATTAAAGCTCTTTGAAATATTGTTTCGACCCCTATTTCATCTTACGAGTATACCATACATAAGAGTTCAAACAAAAAAATCTTAAGGAAAACTCAAGTAAAATACCTTTTTGTTTTATGGAGGTGATAACAACTGAAAAGTAATCAGACTTTCCTGTGTGCGCTCGTTACGTTTTTTAAAGGTCAATATGTTTTCAATTAGGTCTTCTAAGCGTAAATATTAGACCTACATACTTCACGTGTTTGCTTTATTTAAAAACAAAAAATCATGTATTGTCAAGAATTATTAACTTTAATGTATTATTAATCATTAAGTAAAATTTCCACACTTGAGAGAGAGGACATAAATACATAAATTGTAAAATTTTGGGTATATTTAGAATAAACAAACAAAATGTGACGAATACTTACAGTTCTGTTTAAAAATGCTCAAATAAGTGCACGGCATAACATACTTTTGAGATAAAATAAGTTACCTTTATAAATAAAAGTGGTTCTTATCAACATTACGACTAAATTCAATTGCACTTTCTTGAACATACCTACTATAGAAAGAACTTTTCAGCCTTATCCTTTTCGCCTTTAGTCCAGTTTCCACGTGATGGCGAATCTTTTTTACGGCGTATTTTAAAACTGACTAATTGACTAATTTCCTATTACCGAACTGAAATCTCTGAAGCTATAAATACGAAATTTAATCAGTAGTTACAGTTTATGACTCAGACATGCATTGATTTTTCGAAATTTAACCCTGAAAGAAATAAATTGGGGTTCAGAATTTCTTAGGGTCGAATTAATTTGACATTTAGCATAAATACACTACAATACAAATAATAAAGCACGTATTTTATAATTTCCATGAATTCCACCCCTAAAACCATGATCTCAAACCTGATCATTGTCCGTCACGATAAAAAAAAAGCAAGTATTAAGCTTTTAGTAAAATGTCATGCAAATATTTTCAGTAACTAAATAGAGAAATACTATATACTAGAAATACTGTATTTATTGGTTTTAAAAAAATTAATTCAATAATTCAAAAAAAGTGATTTTTTCCATGGATAATTGCGATACATTTTGGTTTCACATTAATTTTGATACCCCAAAGATCGATTGGTATAGTGTCTCCTACGTCTAAGTCTATATCCAACTACAAAATTCACTGTGAAAAAATAAATGGTAACCGCTGCCTACCGCCCCACCGATACTCCAGAATGTCTTCATAGGTATCAAAAGGTTGAGAACTTTTGCCATAAAGGGATTGCTGGCGGGTGAAAATATTTAGTTATATTAACTCGAAGGAAACTTGGTTCAAAAATTAGATATGCGAAAAATAAATTAAATAAAAACTATCCTAAGCAATGCCAACTACGGGTAATATTGTCATAAACGATAGCTTAAACATTCACACACAACAAGTGCCATGGGAATTTTTAAGCGCCTTTATATTTGATAAAATTTTGCACTTAATTCCATGTTTCAATGCTACAGCTGCCATCCCTTGCCAATAAAATTTTCATTCTAACTATTTTACCCATCCCATTAATTCCGCTGATCCTTATAAAGCTTATGTTAGTTTAGTTATTGTTTTTGCACGACTTTTGAATCTTAAATAGCGCAAAATAATGCAGAATGGATTTTTACTCCCGCTGCCAATCTCAAATTAAAATGAGGTTCCAAAAATCCCTCCAAAAATATGATGCAAATGCGAAATATTCCCCTGTTGGGGTCGTATACCCAGATAAGGGAAAGTCGCGAAATATTTTCACCACGGATCAGGACCAGGACTTTAATAATCGAAAACACTTACCTACCGGCGGCGGCCTCAATTGTCCATTTCCACATTCAGAGCAGCTCCAATCTCTGGATGGATTTTTGTCGAAACAAAAGCACACATATGTTTAAATGAATTTAATCGAATGCGCTTTTAGTAAAATGTAAAAAATTCGCTTCCAATCAGAAATGCAAAGCAATGTGGGGAGATATCCTGCACATAATCCAGAAATTTTAATTAAAAACATTTTTTAATGTTTACCCAGCAGATTAAGGTCGTATTCCCCATATTCGGGGAGGCCGACAGTCACCGCGCCGTGCTGTAAATAGAAGCATGCCGCTATATGCTTAATGGGGCAGCCGTGGCGCTGTGTCAATTCGCGTAAATAATTGCAAAGTAATTTATGTGTCATTAATTAAAAAATATGTTTATCATAATTACACGGAACAAGCTCTTGCCAGAAATTTCATACCCGAGGCGAATAGACGAAGAACTTCATAATCGGCGGCGGGGCATTTGTGGTTTTGTCGAATCAAATTTAATTAAAGCGATTAATGTCCTCGCGTTAATTATAATTAGAGGTTTAAGCTGTTGGTTTGACTCAAATTAAATCAAATTCAGTTCGCAAATAACGCAAACAGCCTGACGGTGTGCAATGCTTTGTTGATTTCCGCGAAACTCCTGGCCCATAATTCCATGACAAATACACCTGTGGCAGCCGAAGTCCCTGCTCCGAGGAGCACTTAGCGGCGAACTCCTGGAAACACGTTAATAAGGGCAACTGCAATCCCATCCGCTCCCGTCTTTTTATCCCCAAGTGGTTTCTCCCGCGAAAAACACACTTGATGTGAAACTCTTGTCGGAAAAATTACTTGTTCGCGTGACGGTCGGTCTGGCGCTGGAAGAAGCACCGTCCCTCCTTCAAGATTCTGAATAAGTTTCTTCTGAACCTCGGCAAATAAAGGAGTATAAAAAGTGCAAAAAAAAACACCTTTCGCCCGAACTAAACTTGTGCAGAATAAACAGGTCAAGGAAGGAAAACTTATTGCAACCGAAATCTGCTGACATTTTGGCACCATATCGAGCTAGGATCTGGTCCCTGCAACACATATACAACTCCTGTACCACACCGGGTTAGGAGTAAAGGATGTGACTATTCTTGCAGGCGGCCAAACTTTCTCAAGTTTTCGTATTTTAAATTGATATGATTTGTAAAATGTTCAGCTAGAAATCCGGAAAACTTTATATTTTTCGAAATACTTCAGAAGAAAGTGCCATTTTCATTGACAGAACTAGAATAGCTCCTTGGGCTTCTAACATTTTAGTCCCATTTTATAACGAACGTGTAGAAATTCGTTGGTATTGTTGGTGACGACTTTTCATCCAATTATATATCTGGGACAACTACTAATGAGGCTACTTAGTAAAGCTTACCTAAGTGTTAATCGTTAGGTTTAAAAATCTACCTCAATGAGACCTTTTTTAAACACCAAACCATTTTATCTAACTGAATCGTTAGTTTCAAAAAGGTGTTTTGTCCCTTTTTATGCTTATGGTTATTTTTGCATTTTTCTTAACCTCCTCTCGTATGCACATCGTTAGTTACACAGTAAGTTACACAGGAAGAGGAGAGATATAAAGTTGAACATGTCAATAACATGTCAAGATCAGGATTTTATCCAGATATATAAAATTGTTGCAAATAGAGCATATATCATGTACATACATACGCCCTATTATATAGTGCCTTTAAAAAGTTACATTGAGATGTTGGTGCTGGATAACTTTTGAAAGCAACCCTTTTTTCTGTAATCTTTGATATTTTTCAAGTAATACATGTGAAATTTTAATAATCAATTTTTACTTACTCGAACAAGTTAAAATTATTCTAACTTACTATGAATATGGTCGACCTTTAAAAAGTAAATTTCCTAAAATTCAAGCTGTTTTTGGTTGAGTTAATTGTCCAAATGAGTCCAAAATTCAGAGATTAGTGAAAAAAATGAAAAAACAGGTTCTGTCGAGATTACACAAAAGTCCAGCAGACCATCTGCTGAAAATATCGTTGCTGTAGTCCAAAAAGTCGGAAGAAAAACCTTCATTATCAGTTTCACAATATGACCAGCAGTTAGCAATTAGCAATTACTAATCCATCGACTATTTGGCAAATTTTGCATAGGGATTTATATTTAGACCTTTACAAAATTTAACTAAAACAACAACTGAAAGAAATATGTCATTATCAACGCAGAAATTTTCTCAATTTTTTATTAAAACAAAAAAGACGTGGTTATTCACTGTAAATCATCTTCAGTGTTAAAGCTCATTTCGCATTCGATGAATTCAACAACAGACAGAACTGTCGCATTTGTGGAAAGATATCCTTGAATTTTAGAAAAATTATTACATCAACAAAAATGTACCTACTATTTGGTGTCGTTTAGGCGCTGTTGGACTCATTGATCCTTTTGTCTTCGAAGATACAAATGAAAAAGTGCAATGGCATACTAAAAGAAGAAAACGTAACATACCAAGTTGCAAATTACATACGAATTCATATTCTAAGCCAATATGAGACAATATTAACATATTTTCTGTAATTTTAAGAAAGTTGAAAGAATGAACCGTTCCTTTAGTAAGTAATTTTAAATATTTGCATTAATAAAAATTACCTGTCTAATGGATTTGAAAAAGTCTCACATCCAAACATTTAAATTTCATTTAGCCAACAAAGAATAAATTTCAAAATAAAGTTACCACTCCCAGCAATTATAAATACATCATCAGTGGAGTTTTTATGTAAATTTTGGTGGTACTTATTCGATTCATTAGAAAGAAAGATATTTATCTTTTTATTTTCCGTAAAATTATAAATTGAAGACATGCCACCTTTTCGATGTTAATTATTCAACTAATGATAGCCATTAACAAAACCTGGAATGATTAATGGCCTTCTAATATTAGTATTTGTTAAATTGTCACAGTTAAAAACGTGAACGTTGATCCCGAAATATTTATAGTATATAACTTAAATTTGAAAATTGTATGCACTATATTCGATCCGCTATCTATAGATTTATTCATGCATATAACAAAATAATAACTAGGCTAGTTTCTGTGCGCGCGTAACATAAAAATTACTGAACAGATATTTTAATGAAAATTTATCGCTTACAGGTTTAGTCAACATCGCCAATTATTACGATATTTCTGATGAGGATTAATATATTAAAGGTACTCAATCTATATGTATATGATTATATAAATTGTAAACTTTGCTTGTCTATAAATTGAACATATAAATAAGGGGATAAAGGAAAAGTCATAGTCATAGATCGTTTTCGCAATTTTTGTCTCTTTTTGTATGCATCACGTAAAAACTGCTGAGCCAATACGCATAGAGTTTTTAGAAAACCATAGGGCTCAACTTGAACTAACATCGAGATTTTATTTCATTGCAGTCGGCTCATTCAATCAAAAACTACTCGAATTTAATATTCAAAAATTCAATTGCATTGAAAGACAACTACTTTTAATTGTTGCTTCTTTCACTTTATTTTGAGGATAGAAAAAGGAATGGAAAAATAATGTTATATTCTTGAAACTTTGACAATTATGTATATTATATCAAATTAAAAATAGATAATATTTTTGATCCATAATTTTACAACATTCCCTACATATCAACACATCTTTCCAGTAAGATCCCTCGGGATGTCCTAAATGGCGGAACGTTTGGAGTATAACTTCAGTATTCATCTGTCCTATTGCGTACGAAAATTACTTATTATTTATATCCACAGTTTCTTAAAGACAAAACAAATAATGAATTTACAATTGAAAATTGAAACATTTACACATAAATATAAACAAAGTTCATAATCCATATTAGTTCTGTATTTTTTGTAAAAATTATATTATTTCTGTTTTTCTAAAACTGTTATGTTTACCTAGAAGATAATAGTGATATAAAGTTGTAATAAAAATTTCATAAAATAGTTTTGAGTGAAATTTTCCTATAAATTTTGCAAATCATGTTTCCAGAAAAATTGTTTTTGTTGTATTGTATTGGATCTAAGCACAGCTCAAAGGTTATATCTTTAAAAATATTGAAAACCCACAAACTTAGAAACTTTGATAAATATTATATATCTTTATTTTAGATGTTATAACAAATTATTCAAATAATAAAATTTAAAAGTAATTCTTCGACCCCTAAAATCTTTGTTTCCATGTAATGGGAGGCGGAGTCGACGGAGTCGGCGGAGTACTTTCATTTAAATTAGCTAAATTGAGTGGAAGAGGTTGTACTTACTTAAGTTATCGGTAGATTACTTATCTTTCTAATAGCAGACTCTTTTGGAGTGATGAAGAAACTGAATTACTATTAAATATATTAGAAAATAATTACACGAAAAACTGTAACAGCAGCTGAAGAAAGTTTGGTTGACTTAAAATAATTAAGTCGCTCATATTTTGTTGAAGGCCATAATTCAATAGGAAATAAGTTCGTAAACATACACAATTTTGTAAACCAATTCTTAAGTGGATAATAATAGTTTTTGGCCCCCTTCAACATGTATGCTACAGGAATGGCTTCAAATTCTTTAAAAAAGGTTTTTAGGTAAATAAAATACCCAAAAAGTAACAATAAACCATTCACTGTAATTACTTTGTTGGTTTGTCCATACGAAAGGTGTTTTGAAATATTAGTTACTTCAACAATTTTTCGAAATCATGTTTAATAACTTCTTTTTTTTTTGTTACGGCAATTTAATAATTTATTTGATGCCATATTTTACTATACAATTTAGTAATTTTTCACTTGTGACAACTAAAAACGTTTTCCAGTACTGTTAAACTAATTTGGTTACATGAAAACGCGCTGTTAATTAAAATTCAAAAATTCAACGCATACTGAACTTGGTTCATGATCACTTATGATTTTTATTAGCAAAAATCTAAGAAAGTTTATTTTTATAACGCAAATCATTCCTTCATTATATGTGAATTTAATATACGGCAATAATAAAAGGAGTTTGTGAATTTTTATCGTTTAAATTTGGAGAAACAATTTGTATTTTTTCTATTAAAAGAGCATATTTCAGCACATTAAATAAAAAAGATAAGGCTAAGACCGAGATTATGTTATGCTTCTTTGCGTTACATTATTTATGTATGTTTAACATTTTTTTTAACAAACACATGGATATATAGATATCGCCAAAGGTCCTTGATAAAAGGACTAGTCTTAAAATTTAGTAAGAATAATATTCCTTTACACTTATACAGTCCATATATAGAAATAATAAAGATTTTAATCAATAGTAATGCAGACACAACATATAAAATTGATCTGAATTAGCATTGGAATTAAATGAATAAGAAATTGCTTTCATCTTTAATGTTTACATCGAATTTTAAGTACATGGAATTGTAGTAAAGGAACCTTCTCATAAATTTTAGAAGAGATCAGAAAGATTATCTTAATGACCAGAAAATCAAAACGAATTTCAATAAAGCTAAACGAAATCGTATTGATTCGTCTTATACGAAATAATAAAATAAATTCAAACCATCCTTTTAATTAACTTCCTCGGTTAAACAATGACAAATAAAATGTAGCTTTATTGTTCTCATTTAGATTCCACGACTGAAGCGAACTGGATGATATTTAATGGACCAAATAGCAATAAAAACATTTTATTTTCTGAAATTTTATCACAAACTTAAAATCAATCTTCTCTTAATACATAATCTACACTTTAGTTATTTCGTTAATAAAATTACTTTAGTAGCTCCTTTTCTAAAAGAAAGCTGTGATGATAAACATAACATAAAAGGTAACGTTTATTTTTATTAATTACCGCCTTTGTGGTTGACAGTTTATGTTACCCTTTAAGTTCACTTTAGTCAAAAGAAAATAATATTAAATTAATGGAAATCCACAAACTTCATTGCAAAAGTAATTATGAAAGATCAGGAAAGGAAATAATGGAAAATAATAGAAATTATTTGAGTTATGCAAGTAAAACAAAACTACCTTCAACACCTACAGTTTTGGCATTTTTTAAATTAGGTCATATTCTTAAAAGGCTTATAGTATTTATCATTTATCTTTATTAATTTATTCACATAGACATACAATACAATTATATCCCTACTTAATACTATGCGCACTCGGGATCCTAGCCCATATGGTGCATTAACTTCTAGTAGATCTATAGTAGTATTATTCATTTTATATAAGAAAATAGTGATAGTTTTATATGTATAGGGACAAGAAAAGTGGATTATTAGTAAAATAATTATAAAATATATATAATATATATAAACGGGGCACAGTACTTGTAAACAAAAGACATGAGTGGACTTATGCACATTTTATTAAAACTGATGCGTTGAAGTATATTTCGAGATTCTCAAAATTAATATTTGCTTAAATACTGAAATTATATAAAATTACTAAACAATAACTCATCTATGGACGGAAGGTCTTTCTCCTAGTGTACCTCGGCATACTGTACATATATTGGTATTGAGGATGGTATTGTATTCTCTGACGATTAGTATTTTTCACCCGTTTGTTATACCCCTTGCGGTTTTGGTAGGGTTGTTTTTTTCTATTGTATTGTTGTCGATTAAATTGCTGACGTCTGGAATGTGATTGCTTAACACGTCCTTTTCCTAATTTAGTTCGAGTTTTACGAGTAGTCTTTGTTTTTCGCGTTCTGCTCATATTCATGTTATTCTGAATGCTTTCGCAATCAATTTTGCTACTTGTGTGTATTGAAAAATTATCAAATTCACAAGTGTACATTGATGGTCCATTTTTGGTTGATTTAATATCCCCAGCAAGATCCTTTGCGATATTTTTAATTGTTCGCTTTGGTTCTAAACTTTCTAAATGTTGTGGTATTTCAAAAATTTCCCAATCACTGAAATAATTTGTTCTCGCTTTGTGAGTGTCATCGTAATTCATTTTAATATTGCTCTGGTATCGTGGAGCATTAGAGAGCATTTGATCCATATCTAATAAATTGTAACGACCCACACTTTTTAACGAATTATCCACTGGATCAATGAAAGGAGCTGGATTTATATTAAAATATCTTCCTTCTCTGGTAGTGTCTTCATTATTCGTTTTAGAATCAACCTTGGCTGGAACATCGTGGGGAGTATCTTTATCGACATCAGGAACCTTTTCCTGTTTTCCAGCATAAGCTGTATGTGGATAAAAATTGGTAATATTAATTTATCTCTTACACATATTTTCACATATAAATACCATAATTAGTTGCGATTAACACTAGAAATAATAGCCCCAAATGGGACTGTAATCTACCGTAGCACTGCATTTAACTTGTTTGGCAAAAGTTCTTCGATAACAGTCAAAGTTTTTATTAGTCAAGGCCTTATATACTTGCTCATAATCTTTTTATGGGTCATCGGTAAAATAACAAAATTCGCAACGAATTTTTCACTATAATTTGTTAACGGTAAACAACCTGTAGGAACTAGAAGTAATTGATTGCTTAACTGAGAGCTTCATAAAAATGACACAAACTCAAAGAAATGCCAGTTTTCACTGAACTGGGATAGGTTGGGAAGAAGTCAGTCAATGGGTCGTCTATTCGTTAATATCGAACAGATACAATCTTGAGGTGTTCCTAATTTGCATTTATACTAAAAAGCTGCGGCCATTCAACCATTAATTATAGCCGTTCAGAGCCGGTTCGATGGAGCGCTCAGAAAACGGTTTCCAACATACTTATAGCATAGATATGTGCCCAATACCACCAAATGTTGGGATCATCAACTCTATTTTGTTTTTTTTTTCGAAAACTCAAAATCCTCACTTAACTGCAAATCAAATTTGGCTGTATTTCACGCAACATCGATTCAAGATTTTTGTCACATATTTTCGCATGGTATGCGAGGTTGGTATTCTCACATGACAAAAATAGCACAAACTGTGATATTACATTTTCGTATCACACACAAAAGTGGTTTTTGCCTCTGAAGGGTGTGGTAACCATAAACACACAGGCCCGGCTGAAAGCAGAGGTGACAAAGGGGTGCACATTTCCAGCAGGGTCGATTCAATCCTTTTTCCATTTATTCGGATTTATTTCCACTGCTTTTTATCTGTTTTTGTCGGCGGAAAATGTGCGTAAATATTTTACATGATTGCTGGCAAATATTTGCACCCTTCTACGGCAAACGCTCCAGCCGCGAATTTCACTGCTAACTGTTAAGACCGAGACCACTTGCTAAAAAAAAAAAAAAGCCTCACTTTGGCGCATTTATAATCCTAGTGAAGTTAAATTTTTCCGTTTTGGCACACTTTATCTACAAAACATATAAACCAAGTATATTTGCGCTTTAATTCCCAGTAATGCGAAGCTGCTAAGAATTATGTAATTCCAACAAAATTCTACTCGATATCATACATATGTATGTAAATATTTTCGTTATAGATGGATGTAGATTTCACATGTGGTGAAAATGGCTTATTAAGGTTTTACCATGGACACGTCTTTCTCTGTTTTGTTCCAAAGGGCATAAGTTTTGGCCGCAACGGATCAAGTTTCAGACTATTGCTTTCTGCACTGGATTTAGATTATAATGACCATCTGATGTAGAACAAATGGGCGATTTTCATTCTCAGAGTTGGCACAGACAATGTATAATCACGCAAATATTTTATTTCGAAAGAGTTCATCTGTAGTTCTTACGTATTTAATTTGTTCAGAATATAAAAAAAATTGAAATATTTAAAAAAAAAATGCTTTACTGATTTTCCACTATAATTCGTTTGCCAATACGTTTCAATTACAACAATATCGAAAACCCATTTGTTTAGCTCAATAATATACATTAAAGAAAATAATAGAATTTATCAAATAACGAAATAATTTATTATATCCTACAATTCTTTAAATTTTAATTTTATATTTTTATACCAATGATATTCCTCTAATTGATTATTTGTTACATTTATAAAGGGTGTTTGTGTTTTATTTTATTTTATTTATTTATTTATTTATTTTTTGTTTTTTGAGCGATAGAACTTCTGATAGAAATAAACAGTCAAAGCAGCAGTCAACTATGAAAGCTAGCTATTCTTATTCCTAATAGTTTTCACTTCATCATGAAAAGATACAACTCACCTCAACACCGAAAATGAGTGTCCAATTCGTAAAAGGCATAGAAAATTACGTTAATTTTTTAGTCTACATAACCAATCCTCTCTCAGGAAGCAATTCGCAGTAGAGTTGATAAATTTCGTACCACATTTAATGCTAACCTAGGTTTTAGAGTGAGTCTAATCCAGAATAGGTATTAGATGCACCATTGCATTTCGAAAAAGTAACTGTTTGGTGTAGTTACTGGCAGTATCATAGAACCTTACTTCTTCAGAAATGTTGTGGAAACAATATTACAGTTAAAGTATTACGTTTTTAAACCGTGATTAACTAGTTTTTGTTTGAAAATATGGTAAACAACGATCTACACGATATGTCATTCCAACAGAATGGCGCTGCTGCCCATACCTCGTTCTCATCAATCCATCGATTTGTTAAAAACAAAATCTAATAAAACCATTATTTTACGAGTTAGACGTATTAATTCATGTCCTATATCGTGTGATTTAACAACGCTTGATTACTCTCTGTGGTGGTATAACATAAGTTAAGTTGATGTACGCTAGTAGACCAGCAATAATTGACGACCTGGAAGTCAATATTGAATGAGTTGTAAAAGAGATAACAGCGGATTTCCTCAAAAAAGTTGAAAAATTATACTGATAAATTGCAGCGCATTCGGAACAGCCAAGGTGGCAGAAATAATATTCAAACATTAATGACATAAAGTAAACATTAACATAAAACTAATTTTATGAATAAGATTAGTCACTTTTATTTTTATTTTTAATGTTCTCACCCTCTTAAAATAACACTCTATACAATGGAAAATCACTTCTCCAATTTATATGATTTATTTTATTCAAAATTAAACTAATTCAGTAACTAAATTGGTAAGGCAACATGTTAGCGACGTCCCAGCTGGGGGCTGTAAATTTTGTTGGTTCAATCATACTAATTTAACTTTTTAAGATTATTGAATGTGATTAGGAAAAATAAATCAAAACACTTTTTTTCATTGTTTTCCAAAAGAGCGAATTTGAAATATGAATCTGTGTTATTAAAATAATAAATTTGAAGATATAACTAAAAATCAAGGAGAATGTTGTGGTATATCATAGTCAGTTTTATACAACTTTACATAATTTTTACTTCTTTGTAGCATTAAAAATTTTAGGAATATTTTAAAAGAAACACCACAAAAGTTTCAACAGACTCACCATCTGGATGAAAAATACCAAGCGTTATTTGAAACATCAGCATAATATAAACAATTATTTTTATGTTCGTCACAGTCAATTATGGAATGATTATTTTTCTTTATGTAAGACAATAAAAAAACCAAATCATTTTCTTCATAAACTACATTGATTTCAATTAAATAAAAATTAATCAATCAATCAATTAACCCCAGTCTAGCCTAATTACAATATTACAGTGTGGAAAATATTTTTAAATACTTTTCGTACTATGCAATTCTTTTTATTAAATATCAAGTGGCTCAAGAGATAAAGTTGTTTACTATCCAAAGATAAAGAAAGCAGGCTTGGCTCCTTAGCATTAATAGATATTAATTTTAAAATGTTGATGTTATTAAGCTATGATTATACGTAAATTATATTTATAGTCAAATTAAAAGGCACAATGTGGAGATTTCATATTATACTCTACATAATATACGTATAGAAATAAAATTATGCAATTGGAACATAATTATTATTTTTCAATAAATACCTAAATATAAATTAAATCTACTAAAGTTCGTAAGTTTATCCTCAAGTGCCAGAATTTAAGATTGCTTCACATCTTTTCAATAATTATAGTTATATAATGCAGGGTTGAAGCAAGAAAAATAAGTCAATATTTATGTTGCCTCCGGAGGTTGTTATTTGAATATTGTTTTTTAAAGGAATCATTGGTATTTACATTTTCAGAAATGGCAAGATAAACGACAAGAAACAAATAAAAGTAGTACAATTGAATCATGAAGTAAAGTCTTTAGTATTGGTACAGTAAGCTTTCTGAATAGGAAGAAGTTGTGATGCTCCAAGATATCGAACTATTATGCAAATTCTTGAAGGGTGGATTTAGAACTTTACGTCGAAATACATCTTAATAATAAGAATTACGCTCATCTTTACCTTTCTCTCCTACTTTTAATTGGTTAAACCTTTTCAAAACAAATGAGTATGAAATATTTTACTTCAAATCCTAGTCGATCAATAGTAGGAGAATTACATTATCTTAAATGCTGTGGACGTAAAACTTAAATATGATTATAATTTATAAGGATAAAAAATATATAGATACAAAAATATAAAATAAAAGTAGTAATGGTACAATATCGAGAAAATAAATAAAGGGACAGAAATGAGAAATTAAAAATTAGTATCATATAAATTGAATAAATAAAAATTGTGCTCCAACTTTCAGAGAAAAAGTTAAAAATATTTGTGATCCTAATTGTGCAATACTACTTGTATATAAAAAAAAAATATAACTCGTGGGTCGAGGAGTCTGTACTTAATACAAGCCTGATACTCGTAATTTTTCAAAAAGAAGAATATTTACAGATTAATTGTTTTTAGAATTAGAAATTAATGATTCTCAGATTGTTTTCTTACTTATTTATTTATTTATTTCATGTCGTATAGGGTATAGGGTTCGATGATCAGCTAGTGAGTGTGTGAATGAGTCTGTTAGTATAAAAACGGATTTGTAAAGGTCATGATTTTTATATTGCGATGTCATTGGCGGTAAGAAGTAAACAATACCTTTTGCATTACCCGTAATCAATGATAGAATCGAAGGAGTTCAATGCATGATAGCATGACTGCAAGGTAACTAATCAATGATAAAATCAATGCAGTTTAATGCATGATCGCACGACAGAAAGGTAATAAAAATAATGATTAGAAAATCGCTAATTTCAAAAATCTTAATTGACGCGTTATTTTTTGAAAGTATAAGGTATAAGTCTTATAAATAAATCTTAACGTGTAGATATCACTCATATGAATTTTTCAAAAGCAGGTCTTATACCTTATACTTTTCAGTCGTTTAGATAGAATAGTGCGCTTAAGATAATTATTTAAATAAATAGCTAAGTGCTATAATGTAACATTTTATAATTTAAAACACTGTTACTCCAACCAAACTTTTACTAACAATGAAAACGAGAAAAGGAAACAGCATAATGCAATATGCAGTCGAACGTTGCTTGCTGCTGTTCTGGAAAAATTTCGTTCTTTACCCCTTCGGCTTTGATTTACCATTTTTTCCTTGGTAATGGACTACCATTTCCCCTTAAGCATATGTTACCGATGCAATCGATTCCTCAATTTCCCACTGAGATTGCATTGAGTTAGAAACTAGACTTTTTTACACTACTAAGAAGCTGTAGGCCTTAATATTCGATATTAATTTCAAAATGATAAACCTCTAGCCATTTAACCGAGACAGATAGAAAACAAAGTGATCCTTTTCGGTTTTTTCAGATCTATATACGGAACATAAAGAAAGAAAAAAAAAATAATGAACCAACAAATTCTTATGTTTATACCTACCCCATATATCCCCTTCGTATGGCCTATAAACTTACGAGTATTTCATAAAGAAACACGCTACGATTTCATAGCCAAATTTATATCAAATCAAATTAGATCTGAGCAAAAAAAGGTTTTTTCTAACTCATGAATCTACGAGACCTGCTACTTCGATGTCATTCACAACATTGATAGGGTTGGATTGACTTCTTATAATAAATATATTATGGGCCACGTAATTCTTTTGGTTTGAAAAATATTAGAGGAACCCAATCTTACCTGAATAGCCCATTTCAACCCACTCTACCTTACAAGAATTCAAAAAGTTTTACACCTGCCCTAAATAATTGTTTTATGGAATAGTTTGTACTATTTACGTATTAGATATCAGTAATTACTAAAAATTAATAAATTTTATAATTACAAGATCTATAATACAATATTTGGTTTAAAATACAACATTCAGCTGTCTTCTAGTTTAAAGTATTCAAAGGATACACAACAGAATATTTTTTTTTCCATAAATATTCCAAATAAATACGAATAAGTGGGATTGAAAGAATCTCCGAAAAGTGTACCTTTTATTTCTTCAAAATGTGCCCCACATAATTTAATAGTCGCTTACTTTAAGCTAAGTGATAATATTCATATTGTGGAGGTTGTAACAAAGAGCGCTCTCAGTTAATTAAGTTTAATGTTTAATTAAAGCATATTAAACGTATTCAAATATTTTTGGAAATGTTATACATGTATGTGGTTTAAATAAATGAATATGGAATTTCATCTTTTTGCAAACCTACATGTTACATTCAGGTAATGTTCAATGCTTCCGACTAGTCTGGCGTCCTAGCAATTCACGCCTATGTCCGGTAATACCAAAATTGCCCACAGGTGAACGTAAACGTGGAAAAGGGAGGCTTATTGAATACAGTGGGTGGCTCGTTTGTTAAAGGAATTAATCCGAAGTGTGGTTTCGCCACTTCACGAGTGTGTCTAATTTTTCGTCTAGGAAAATCTTTCGTCTTTAAATGTTGAAGGCCCAACAATTGCTTTCCATTTTCAATTTACTCAATGCAGGAAAACTCCTGTAGATGGCGAAAAACCTGTCCTCAGCGAAAGTCGTGTACCTTGCACGGCAATGCTGTTAATTCTTTAGCACAACACCTTTGCATGACTCATCGTCGCGACCTTCCTCCCTCGGAGCAGTCGATGAAGAAATATTTTTATTTTCTCCATTATCAAGGCTTCTCATAAAATATTCCCGAACCCACACATGCGGCCCAGTTCGTTTTGCATCAGTGTGTGCACCACGACCACAAAGCCAATCCTTTCTGGGGAACCAGTGGAGCTCATTTCCAGGGCTCTGCAACCGGCAGCTTTCCGCGGCTGGAGAGCTCTTATACAAAATCGGGACTCCTGGCTACCTTGTTGAATCGGACTATAACTCCGGCGGCTGCGTGCGGGAGTCCCGAGCCCCAGCCGGGAACTTCCATTTTCCCAACACACACTTTAACCGGGGCTGCAGCAGTATGAGCCGCTTTGTCCGGCAGCTCGAACAACCTGTTTACGGTTTGCAGCATGAAGACGTTAGCCAAATTCTCTTTTTTATGGATCAAAGGGGATAATGGCTCTCCAGGCTTCTTGTGTGTGCCTTGGAAATTTCTGAAGCATAAATTTTCAAAGGACATAAATTTCATGCACGCCGGCTCCTCACGAAAAAACCCGGGCATTACGTCATCGCTCGTCCTCGGAAGCCGTACCCTTTCCTTAACTCTTCTATTGCATTCATGATACAATATTTACGGAACTCTGTACTTGTCCCATGACCGTGTAGAAAATCGATACCATGTTATTTCACCATCTTTTTTATTTTCATTTTTCCTCTTTTGTTTGACTCTTCCTTCCGCCTACTTGCGAGCTTTTGTCTGAGCGCGGACGTTAATGTCCTGCAGTGGCACCGTTTCCTTCTCCTGCGAATGTCACCGTTTATAATAGAATTTGGATGTGCCCTCTGACAGCCAATAGCTTTGAAATGACTGACATTCCGTTTATATTATGGAAATGTAGAGACTCTGTCCGCCTCGTAAAGGGGTCTAGACGTAAGCCCCTTACTTAAACCTGGCTTCTGATAACTTCCCAATTTCTGCATAACGTCGAACTTCCATAAAGGACAACCCTTCGTTGAGCCACTTATAATAGCTTTTTCGTGTTTCTTCTAATGATTATCAAATGTTAAAAATTCAAAAATTTTAAAAAAGAATACTCCGATAATTTACTGATTAAAAAGTAATGCTGTGCGCTCGCTTGATTTAACTAGGTCACGGATCATTCCCTCTAGGCTCATGTTAGGCATAATTTCGTAATGACTTTCTTTGTCGGCTTACAGTTTAAATAGCACATAACGAGCCTAACACAAAAATGAAATAATTTTATAAAATAGAGAGCAATACAATTTTGTTTATTATCCTCGATCTTTTAAATGATTCAAATAAAAAATTATAATTGAAAAGTATATTACTTAGATATGTGTACGTATTAAAATTATTAGCTATAGAAGATTGACTTCTCTATTCAAGAATTTATACTTGGTTTATTTACAGTAAGGCAAAAAAAAACACTTTTAGTTAGTTAACCTAAAATACTGGATTTTATTAAATTAAATAACAAATTATTAAATGATTATTAAAGATCCCATACTATGTATATATGTTATGAATTTAATTTTGAAATTCATAAAAGCATCTGCATTTCAAGCGTGTATCCAGGATGTTCGGATCGCCACCTTCTCTCCAAAGCACCCCGAAATCGCACTATGCTAAAACAAATTTTCCTTGAAACAGTTTATTAAAATGTAAGTAAACAACGACATAAAGAAAATCAAAAGGAAAATCAAAATGATAATGAAATGGTACTTTAATAAACATTCAAAGAACCAAGCAATCTCTGAGATTAAGATGACCAAACATTATAATAATATTGTAAAGCCTGCAATGAAAAGTTTTGTCGTGTGTATAAAAGTGGGTATATATGTAAAACTGCTTAACTAACTAACTTATATTTCATAATTTTTATTAGTGGCTGCTTTCAAACTCTAATGCCTACCGAATTTTGAACTCATCAAATGTTTTTACACTCCTCTCGTTTTTTTTTTTAATTTCTCCTTCATAACTGCCCAATATTTTTCAATCGGGCGAACATTTGGTGTATTAAGAGGTATAGGTTTTTTTTTTAACATAAACGATACACTTAATAATAATTGTAGTTATATTTTTTTCCCAATACTGAAAATGATACTTGCTGGTTTCTTACCATTATCGCCTGTATGTTTAATTAAACATTAGTCTAATTCTAATCTAATTTAAATCTAATCATTGTAAAAGAAACAAAATATATATTATAATATATAATTCAGTACATTAATTCAAGGCGCTAGTATATACACCTAAAGCATCTAATTGAATTATATTTAACAAGCCTCTAAGTTTATTATATGTATATACTATAAACATATTTTCACTATAAGAAAATGGTTTGGGGAAAAAAGTGTAAACGAAATTTTCAATAATTTTTCATATGCATTGCATAACTCAATATTTTCAATATACATTTTTGATTTCAAAATAGAAGCATAATTTTCAACAAACACTTGTTGAGTATTAAAATTGTAGACAAAGAAAGATACTCTACCACTACTAGTTGTACGTAATGGCATCGTATACATTCTTAAATACTCTTCATGATAAATATATGAAGTAGGAAATATAGCATTTTTGAAACCACATAACCTCAAATTAGGCGAAAGCCTTATGATGCTCTGTGAACATTCCGTAACCAGATTCATTTCAAAGTAAAAATGTTTATCATTCTGCGATGTTTGTATTTAAATCTGCCTATGTTGTATTAAAGAAGAAAGTTTATCTTATTAGGAAGATAAGTTTTCTGCATAAAACTAAGTGGAATATAATATTTACATATATTTGTTATCTAAGAGAGCATTTGAAATTATTTTCTTCATCCCCTATAAGATTCGATGTTTAAAAGTCCACATTTTATAACTATTTAATTGGGTACGTGACTGGTTCAATTATATTCTGTGTTGGCATGGACCGTATACTTTAGCAATTTAAATTCACCTTTATATTCCCTTTAAACAGTTTTTAAGGAAGGGCTTATTTAAAATATGAAAATTTCGTTCGATCTTAGGTTAATTTCCTAACTTTTAGCCATTTAAGAGCACAAGTTTTGAATCGACTTTGGTTTCGGTAAACTTCCTTTATTTCCTGACAATTGACATAACGCATTCAGAGCAAGTTTGTCCTTTACAACAATAGAGTTTGGAAAGTTCTCGCGTACATGGTACAACAATTTTTGGCACCTGTGAGCTTATGCAAATGCCACTTCTTTATTGATTTGCATAAGCACCTGTTGGGGAAGCACTGGCCATGCGAGACTTACCCACTAAAGTAAGAAAGTTGCTGCTTATTTACTTTCATGCAAGAATAGTGCAGAGTGTTCATGCTTCATCTAGAATAAAGAAAACAATTTACAAACATCGAGTTGAGTATTAATTTCAAGTCACGATTTTAATACAGTTTTTTGCTGCGACTTTTACATTTCTCCTATTATTAAATGCAATGCTAATGCTTCTCCATTTTAAGGTTCGGACAATAGAACAAATATGGCATGAATACATTTTCTCCAATAATTTGCCCTAATCTCTATTTTCGGAAAAGTATAGAACTCTAAAATTAACATTTTAAATAATTTAAAAATCATTATGAATTTATGAGAATACGTTTGATTCATCATTATTTGCAAACTCGAAAATGTTTTCCATTCAAATTTAATACTAAATACCTTTTAAATGCACAAATATTCGATTCGCTATTGATGCAGTAAATATTACAACAGTACTTATAGTGGATGCGTATTAATATTTTAGTTCTTTTGTAAATATTTGTTCTCGTTAAAATATCAGAGGATTACAATATTTCAAAAACAACATACCTACGCTTTTAAAAGTGCAATACAAATTGAATTTAGCAAATTTATAATCTTATTATTAACACCATGAGAGCGTGTTAGCATATTCGAAATAAATGAACGGTATTGTCAAAATCAAATCAGTTAAATACTTAATTCCGAATAAAATTAAATATATTATATTAAGGCAAAATTTGAGTTTTTGTGCAAATAAACAAAGCTCGCATCTAAATTTTAGGATTCCATTTGTATACTCGTATATACAATTTGCAGCAAGTACATATAAATGCACTACAACGAACCTGATTTTTAATATTATGTTTTGATGAAGGAGAATAAATTTCATTAAAAACGGAATTAAAAACCTCGATCTCTTAATTAAATGTTGAATAGAGTAAATATCGGGGGAATCAATTCCAGACATGTAGTCAAAAGCGAAAATAATTTTCGCAGCAATCGTTGCGACACTATTCCAAGGATTGCAGGGAGAGAGAAACTTGAGCCTATCCGAAAATAAGTAGTAAGAACTAAAGGATCGTTTCAGAGAAGATCTTAGAAATCTTCGCTGAGCCATCTCGATGGGGTTGACATGATTCTCATACGACAAAGACTAGACAAAGCTAACGTACTCAAGAATTAGCCTGATAAAAGAAAAAAACAGTTTTAATGATGTAGGGGTCATCGAATTCTTTTAACCAAAGTTTAAAACAGAAGGTAAAGTTGACCTTACGTACCATCGAATCAATAAGATCCTAAAAAAAAGGTATTCAGTCATACTCTCAGGTACTTAGTTCTGTCGAGTCTAACCAGTGAACATCCGTTAATAATATATTATAATTGAAAGTAATGACGCTTTTAACGCGTTAAACCCGGCGTGTACCACCGGTGGTTCATAGCTATTGCTTTCATCCGGTAGCTTGAACTATTAGTGGTCCACAACTAGGTTTCTTCGTCTGACAGCATAGACCACCTCTGGTTACATATATGATAACGTAAACAAGCAGTGAATCAAACAAGCACCGCCAGAAGAATAAACAACTTATCATATCGTTTGCACCCATCATATAAAAGTCGACAAAATTCGCGGGATTGAACGTATTAAAGCGAAAAAAACGTATATATGTAGATATATTTGTTAATATATAGTGAAAGCTTATTAAGAACACCCCACCTAAAAACAGTATCAAGGTCAGAATTTAAAAGAGTACAGTCATGTTCACTAGAAACAACCAGGAAAATCTTGGTGTCGTCTGCATAGCAGAGGATCCTCGAATTTGATAAGACCAAAAAACGTCCTTAATACAAATAATACATAGAAGAGTACCCAAGTGACTTCCCTAAGGCATGCCAGATAAATTAGACATTGCCCTAGTAATTCGGGAGTCCAACAAATCGTTAACCGCTATTGTTTAAATTTAACAAAATTAGCTTTTCAATTGATGACTGCTTAAGTAGTCTATGTATTTAATATTTGCGAACGATTTAAATTATTTTATAACACTAAATCTTTAAGTAATATCTTATTGCTTCAACAAGATTGTCTTTCGTTTCTTTAATGATATAAAAACAATGCCCTTTTACTGAATATTCTTAAATGTAAAGGTATGAACGTCTTTTTACTCAAAGGCATCTCCTATAGATTTTGATTATAAAATTAATAGTGTTTCTTCTAGAGTGTGGATAATTAAGGATTTATGTGTTTGGTTTAATATCAAGTTAACCTTCATTTTACACATCAGGCACATAATTTTTAAAGCTAAGGCTTTATAAAACGCAATACACGACTACAGTCACTTTAAGGAACAATTTACATATATTAATCAAATTATATTGCTCAATGCTTAAGTAAATTTTAGAATATTTGTTATGTGATGTTCTACGTATAAAACACACAGTGATCGTATTGAAAAAGTACAAAAATCATTTACGAGATTTGTTCCTACCACAAATTCATATTAGCGTGAAAGTATGTCCATGAACAAAGGGCTGCTTTTCCTAGGCTTGTCTATACTTAATTTTAGAAGATAGATTGGGTGTACTATGGCTTAGTACATTTATGTACTCTCGGCCAATAAATTAAATGTAATATTTATTAGTGGAATAAATAATTTAAGAAGTAATATAATTTATTGTTTTCTAGTCTGTAAGAATTTAATATCTGTAGACTAGACTAGAAATAAATAAATAATTAGCTGTACTGCAGTTTACGGCTTTTGAGATACGAGGATCTAATTTTGAAAATACGACTTTAAGAGCACTTTTTGGGGTTAGTTCAGAATAAAAGGAGTCTGAGATCACAGGTGGTAAATAAGGACAGTAATCGAGTGCTAATCGGAGGATAATAATAATAGGATAACAATTTTATGTACAATATGATATAATTCGTTATACCAATCTGGTATCGTTTAAGATTTGTGGAGATTGTTGTTGTCAAATTTGTAGTTCGTATTAGTCCTGTGGTTCTGCACAAAACACCTTTCTAAGTCACAATGCTTTTTTCAAAGAATGAAATTTGTCGGTCTGATTCCCAGAAAATGTCGTTGGAAATTGCCTCCAAAATTAAAGCTTAAAACGTTTTCAACTTTTCTTCAATTCAATTTTTAGAAAAGTCCTCAAAATAAACGAATTAAAGGCAAATATCTTATTTTACTTAACGACGGCGCTAAGCATCCATTTGTCGTGTAATAAATGATAAATGGTAGGAGTCGAAAAACAAAACTTCCTTTTTAAGGAATCTTGAAGTTTTTTACTTTACTATGGAAATAATAAATTTTTACCAAAACTTAGAAGTACGCAGAAAATTTTAAATTTAAATACATATCTTACCTTAATTAAATACTCCTTTTATGTGTAATCGAAATTGATCAATGGTATTTTGCAATGAGCTGTCTAAACATTGATTTAATTATAAATCGGATTTATTAATATTTAATTTTGTTTCTGTATTGTTTAAAATTTCGTCAAAAAGGGGGTTAAGCCCTAGATATGGCCACCTCGCTCTTGACCCGGTTATAATATTCATCTCCGAAAAAGTTAACCAAAACCGACAGCTGTGATGTTGAGATCGCCTCAAGTGAAAAGTGGCCACGACGCCGTCAATACCCCAGAATTTAAACAATGCAGTGATGCAGCTGACAACTTTTACCAATATTAATTTAATTTATTTCACGCCCTACAGAAGCCGGTCGATTTTATGTCGACCTGACGACGGAGCTTGCATAGTTTTGCGAGTAAAATGTATTAGCGTCGTTGTTCCCTAGACTTGCTAAAAATAATTTCATTTCAACACCTCGATTTCATCGTGTCCAGTGGAATTTTAGAAGGTTTTCATCACCCAGAAAATTGGATGGATTACGTAAGAAAAAAATGATGGCGATTTGAAAAACTCAGCCCACTGACGGGGAAAGTTACCACTTTATTTAAGACCAAAATTAAATTAAAATCAATAAATTTATAGTCGCCACCGCCGAGGATGGCGGACCGACCTCTGCATCATGAAAATTGGCGATGCCAGGAAATGCGCCTATCCGCCCGCGAAGCTATCAGCATCGCCGTGTCATGGTGCGATGAATTTTAATTTCGCATCACGCGATTGGGTGTAATTTGTATGCAATAAGGATGATATGGCCCTGGAATGATATCTGCCCCAGGAATTGCCCTCATTGAACATCCGCTACCAAATTGGTGATGTGACAGTAGGGCATTTATCACCAGTAACCTGAACAGGGGCATCAACCATTTTTACAGCGCCTTGGAGAGCCCCGATCGTTTCGTGGACAGAGTTTTAACAGATTAATGCGAAGGAATTTATCTTGACACATGGCGCTTGGCTGCTGATGCGATAAACTTTTCCGGCAAAAGCAATCAGAGCGCCATTTTCCGCATCAACACAATTTCTGGCAGCCACATACCTGAGATGTGACTCCGTCGACTGTGGAAAACTCTGGGACACTTCCTTATATTGGGCTTAGACGAAATTGCAGGAAATGGATGTCATCCCTAGTGAAAAGATGCTGATAAATTACGGATGGCCTGATGGCTTAATGGAGCATCCTGGCTCGACGGACTAAGGAGTTCTTTTGAGCTCTATTTACTAAAGTACTCTGAGCATGTGAATTTCTTAAGTGGACTTCAATAATTCAGATGCGATTATATGAAACCACATTCGACCCTGTCACCACTCTGCCCCTGGCCCGGCTAAATGTACACTATACACCCGAACTTTGCACACTCAGCTAGAGACGTTTTTGCAACACCGACAATTTGGCCGCTTTTGCGCCTCCGAACAGCACCCGGCGAGGATTAACTTAATTACGGGCTAAAGAGCCAGTCATTTTATAACTCGGGGAGGACAGTTCTTCCTTAAAAAGGCAGCAGCTGCCTTTCCAATCAATCTCTTGTTTTTCGCTTAGTTGACATCTTGGCCCGGAAAAGAAGGGTAGCCAAGACTTGCTGAGTAGTGAATTGTCGATCTTCGGACAGACATTCGCAGGCAGCTCATGGCACGATAAAATTTTTATTATCTCTGGCAAAGGGTTGTTTATAACCGAAATCTAATTTGCTTTGGCTTGCTTGTTAATAAGACAACTTGTGTGATAACTGCGATAGCCAACATACCTATGAGTCAGGGGTTTTATACAACGAAGGATGATTTAAGGCATGTTTCATCTAGATGACAGGTTCCCAACCTTTTCTAAGCGCCCATCCGCTTTACAAGAAAAATAATGTCGAGGACGTTAGAGCCCCCGTAACATGTAAGTAATTATTCAAATATTATTTCATATAAGCAATAATCTCAAAGTAAAAATTAAACAACCATCTACAAAGTACTAATACACTATCTGTGCGAAGGTCTTTTCCGTAAATTGGTGCTGAAAAGCGGTTTGAGTATTAATACCTTTTATGCAGCACGTACGTTGTTAGTAATGCATATACCGATGCTCGTTTCTCTCATTTATGTTATCGTAACTTTTGAAAACACTTCTGGGAACCTATAATCTAGGAGTATATCTTGGAGACCTACTGGATATTTATGCCGTTTAAGAAAATGGACGGCTTTTTCGAGATTATTGTCATTTAAAATTTTTTACTTATCATTGATCTACTTAAATAAAGCAAAATTACTCACGTCAGCGACAAGCAGTAGTCTTTGAGTACTAATTTAATTTAAAAATACTTTTCGAATCTCCAACTTTTTAATCAAGTAGTCTGTGATATTTTATTTGTAAAAAAAATTCTTACTACGCTTTAATGAATTCTAAAGGTTCTGATTGTATTAATTGAATTTAATTAATTATTTTTTTTTTTTACTTAACCCTTATAATAGGCCACATAATCATGATAATCAGATACATAAATGCTATTTATCACGGTTACATGCAGACTTGAAGCCGGCTTCAACTCGACTTGAAAGTCATGTAACCTTGGATTGACTTCGAGTCGATCCCAAAAATTTTTCGAATCGACTTCAACTAAAGCCATGTAACCGCAATAAGTTAGTTATCAGTCGTGCCGCAAATCAATTATGTGTTGTGTGCCTAAATTTGCTAGAAGAGCTTCTAAGTAAAGTAGGTAAGCTGTCGCCGCGGCTTTAAATGTCCTGAATAAAAGTTGCGCTTAATAATAAATGGTTTCTTTAAAATAATAAAGTGTTTTTTGGACTACAAAATCTATTTTTGCTATTGTAATATTTATAAAAAATTGGAAGAAACACAAAAAATGCTATTTTTATAGCAATTTCTCAGAACAAATAAATGTTTGTATTTTTAAAGCATTTTTTATTAATTTATCATAAGCACACAATCGTTTCGACTCTCTTGAACAATTTTTTTAAGTTGCCACCGAATGGCTGTTTCTTCTGAAGGTCCAAATCAAAATATAAAAGTAGAGAAAGCAGCTTACAATTGTCTGTTCACTTTATACTTAAAACCAACTAAGCTAGCGGGAGACTCGATACAATTTTCAGTATCCCAGCAGGTTTGAATTTTACCTCAGACCCTTAACAGCTCATTTCATCTTGAATTTTAAAGAAGAAAAGTTTTAAAAGAATATTTCTGATAGTACTCTGTAACGCCCAATGTAAAATTTCAATTATGTTTTTCTCAGAATTACACTTCTAGAACTGGCTGGTAACATAACGTTAAACAGATCTTAATAAATTTACTTGAATTTGAACCTGAACCTGCAAAATTGCATTACGTAGATAATACTATGGTATATATTCAATTCATTCAAAAATTCGCTATTCAATCTGGCCCATATATCAAAATGAAAAAAAAACACACAGTTATTATTTGGTACAAGTATTAATAAATGGTTACATGTTTTAATAATTCTTAATATAATTTTATTTATACTCGTTCGTATACAATTTTGAATCACAGTACAATGAGCAATTTTCCTGATTTGTGACTAGTGTAAAAGTATTTTTCTGAAATTTCATATTATGATTAAATCTCAAGGTATCAGTTAAATTGCGCAATGCTATAAAAGCTATATTTATATAATAGCTAAAACAGTTAATACAACCCTTGCATGGACTAGTAACTAGGGGAAAAACAAAAGTAATTATATAGCAATATATAAAAATATGCCACTCATTTTTAAGCAACAATAATTTTAATGAAACATTATTCCAAGCAATCCTATCATTAGCTGCACCTACTGACCTACATATAGTAATATAAAATTTTAAAATACTAAATTTAACTACCGGAATATGTATCAATACATTGCTCCATTCTGGTTTAGCAGTGCCGAACCTACATTCCAACAACCAAACATGAACACATACCGTATTAAATGAATAACCCTTATCCAGCCAGAATATGGTAAAAAAGGGAATCAAAATGATATCTCAATTTACCGACCCTTTGCGAAATTTATTTGAAAATTTTATTTACTTGTATTTTTTTCGGAATTTTTTAACTCTCCTATCAAGATCTAAATGGACACATGTTCACAATTGTTTTAATATAATTCATTCGAAATATTAGTTTATAGTGTTACAAAAAAGTTACGTACTTGAAAAGTTTTACTACTTAATTACAACTATTTTATAGAAGTCGTTTTTCTGGAAGAAGAAAATTAAAATTGTATACTTGTATGTTGAAATGATAAAATACTCTATGAGACTCATTTAACAAAAAAAAAAATGAATTTTACCTCTATAGAGTGATGATATATTTAGAGTTTACTTATTATTATTTGTTATTTAACTATATTTTTTAAATATATTAGGTCTACCGTAAAGTTCTGTCCGATAATTTCGTTTCAAGTTTGAATACATTTGGATATGTTCGTTTGAGTTATATGTGGCTGTATATTTTTATAATTGCGTTTATTATTCGAAATTAACTAAACAAAGATATCTCATGTCATTGTCAGCGTGTCGAAATTTGTTAAAAGTTTATGGTGAAGATGCTGTTGCGTACAGAACGTGAAGGAGATGGTTCGAAAAATTTAAAGCAGGTGATTTCGGCCTTAGTGATAAGCCACGCTCTGGGTGGCCATATGTGGTTGATGACGATATTTTTAAGACCATGATAGATCAAATGATGAAAAATGGATTATATATGAAAACATCGTAAAGAAAACAGCGTGAACCTGGAAAACATGCCTTCTTCAGCTCTACACTGACCTTGAGCCGTAAAAAGGAGAATACTGTGTATATGGTGGGATATGCAAGGTCCAATCCATTATGAGCTTTTCGAACCCAAGAAAAAGCTAAATTCGGAGAAATACAGTCAACAAATGGACGAGTTAACAAAGTACTCCAAGAAATAAGGCTGATAATATTCAATAAGAAGGAAATCATACTGCATCACGATAATGCTATGCCACATGCCGCTTTGCCGACTCGCCAGAAAATCTCAGAGCTAGGATGGGAAATTCTTTCGCATCGACTATACTTCCCAGACCTTAACCATCAGATTTTCACCTATTCCTTTCTTTACAAAATTATTTGATGAGAAAAAAATTCAAAAATGAAGAAAACGTTTACGTTTACAGTAGTGCTGCTGTAGTTTTTCGAATCCAAAGATTTTCTTCAAAAATAGGATTTATAAATTGCCATCATGCTGGGAAAATATATCGTACAATAAATCTAATTAAATATTTTAAAAATTGTATCATTTTCTTCCTCTTCAAAAACGGACAGAACTTTCCGGTAGACCTAATACTTTACTATACTATAATTCGTTAAACTAAAATTAGTGAAACCATAATAGAGAAATGTTTAAATTTACTGATTACAAAGATAGGAATCTTAGATTGATTGAAAAATAATTATTAAAATTAAAGATCAAGTCAAGTAGAATAAATCCGTTCAAATTCAATAAGAAATTCTGTGACGGTAATCAAAGTGAACAACAACTATAAATATTCTACTGATTTTAGTAAAATAATAAATTATCGCGGAAATCTTTTACTAGTATTAATAGTTTTATTTAATTTTAGTAAAAATTAATGAAATTCTTTACTATATATCACTAATTTGTGATGAATTCAGTAAAATGATAGCAAATTTGATTGATTTTCCACCAAATTTTATTAATATTTCTTTCCGTGTAGCTCAACAAACATTTAGAAAACATGCATTTAACAAATGAATTAAATGAATTATTAATTCATTTTGTTTTGGAATATATCAAATCTACGTTTTTAAAAATAGTTAATTTCCTTTTCTTTTAAAATAAATAGTCTCAGAAGCCAGCACCTACTTGTTTCCTTGAGAAAATTTAACTGCAGTCTAATATACGCGAAATGCTTATCTCAGATTATTAAGAGTAATGTCGTACAAAATAGCTACTTGAATGTCTAGAAATGTTTTAAGGCTCTCGGGGAAGGCTAAAACAACAGATTATTGGGCTTGTCAGAGAATCGCAAAGCAGATTATCGATCTTGTACTTTAGTATACTCGTATCTATAACTCAGTATACGAGTATACCCTCTGTAGGTACATCACAAACTGTTTCTTATGGGTTTTATTTCATTTTTAATGCAAAATTTGTAATTCGCAACTGGACGTTTTACAACACGGCGCTACAAGCGTAATAATTATCTTCTGCGTTTACATTTTCTTAAATATTGTCATATATTTATGTAGGTATGTTAGAAGCTGCATATTCGAATTTGTATAATTTTATTAGATTGTTTTTAGTGATCCATATGGAAAAAAAATATAAAACTTATTTGGCTTATGCCCAAATTTCCTTAGAAATTTTGGGACACTAGAGTTCGCACTCCTTTATAGAAAGGTTCTTAGATCCAAAAAGGAATTTTCTATTCATCTATTCTTTTTGATGGATGGGTGGATAGTTCCTTGTTCGATGTTGAGTTCTGTCTTTCCAAGAGTTCCATAATAAACGGATTTACAGAATATTTGACCACATGTTAAGATATTGTGTATGCCCACGTGTTGGAATTTATTGTTCGGATTAATCTCAGTAACGCGATCCCGAAATTTCAAAATTTTAGTTACCTTTGCACAAGGAAACTTGCCGAAACCTTGAACTGTTTGTTTGTGTTTCCGCCGTATTTATACAGCCCCCGGAATCTTCAAAGTGAAAATGGGTTTATAGCCACAGGTTAGAGAGCATACAAGCATCAGCCCACGGGAGAGAGGTTACTTCTTTGAAGCAATTAGTAGGATCCCTTTATGCGAAAGACAGTATTATAATAACCTTTTCCAACCTTCTTACCTTTTTTGCCACAAAGTAATTAGAAACGTGTACAGCTCTGGGGCAATAAGTATCAGGACGGAGGAGCAGATTAAGTTATGCTTGCGACCCATCAAATACACATATATAAATTATATGTACCTCTGTATATACGTATATGTACATACCGCCAACAAACATACATACAACTTCGCCATTCTTGAAGAAAGTCGTAAAATCCAATTGTTTCTACAGGTTAAGATGTTTTGTGTAGCCGAGTCAAGGCGAACTAGAGCAGCGGCTGGGAGCAGAAAAAAATTATAAATGTTACAAAGTAAAATAACGAGGGACGTGTACTCCATGCAAAGCATTCAACCTCGGGATATTTTTCGCATGTGTAAAAAGCAAAATTAAATTCTTCTCCCTTTCTGTTAAATAGATCCATGTCGTAACGAAGAATTGGCTTCTCGAGCATACGAGCGCTATTTATATTAGCTTTTTGGGAGAATTAAACTTTAAGTGGCAGATGTGGGTCTCAACTCGGCGCACATTAGCATAGCAGGCGACTGCTTTGACTACAGATGCATTATCCTTGATACTGAACATAATCTTCCGGCTTTAACAAAATTTTCAAAATTTTTGGTTTTCCTCTATAAATAAATTTTATATAGGCGCGGACGGTGGCGTTCAGTAAAATGAGATTTTGAATATCCTTGGCGTACAGGAAATCCAGAACAGATTATTTATTTGATGTCAACAAACGTTTAATATCATCAAAAAATACATAGAACGATGGATGCAGAGATTTATCTTGAGGGCAAAGCCGTATTTTAGGCGGAAACGCCGGCACCGACAGAAGCGTCATTCACGACATGTTTACAATGTCCCGAAATCCAATTACATTTTAGCATCTCTGGAATGGTTGAGGCTATCACATTCAACAGCTATGAATTGATAAATTTTGGGAACATTAATCACTCCCTGACAGTTCCCTTTCGCCTGCGAGTACGTAGAAATCCGACACTTCAGTTCTGCTTCTGGCAAGCACGGCTCCTACTTATGTTTACCAACATAAATTCGCTTAGGACCTCTAAGACTAATAGGCCAATCTTTTACCATCACCGTCGGACTTGGTAAATATTTTCGGTCTAGTGACAGCCTCAAGTAATTCCGCATTCAAATATTTCCTCCGCTTTATAAATAACGGTGTATTTCATGACAGACCGACATTAATGTTCCTCACCTGTCAATAGGCTATTAGTAACACAAAATATGGTAATCGAGGCTGCGAGTGGGACAAGTGAAAACTGCGGCACAGCGAGCCAACCACCCAAGAGAGTATTGATTTCGGTGGTGCTGACAACATCTAATTATAGACACAGATTCGGCAATTCGCTCCCAGTTGTCCTCGGCGCTCGCTGGCCTTCGATCCCTGGATAGTATGATGGATGCCACCCAGACCCACGTCAACGTTTGCCCCCTACACGGCTGTTGTTATCCGGTTTCAAGCTTTGTATAAAATCTAAAAAAATAGACACATGTACCTACATAGATGATATATGTTATGTATATCTGCGTAACTAGATATACGACACGGTGAGAATGACCTCCGCCTAAAATGCGGATTGCCCGGATTCTCTGTAGAAATTACTCAAATAAATAGGTATATAGGCCTTTTGAAAAACTCATTTTGTAAGTTTGAAGCCCTTACTCAGCAGTGGGTTATTAAAGGAGGCAAGGGAGAACAGGGATATTCATAATTTGATATTTCAAAAAATACTGTTCAAAAAGTATATTATTTTGTAAAAACAATCTTATGGTCATTCTTAAAGAAATTAAAATAAAGTTTCTCCATGCAAAATCTTTTGTAACAAAATTTTTTAAGGCAAATTTCCGAGCTATGACTTCGATCCGAATAAAGAACAATGCTAGGTCACGCTACATGCCTCACGCTTATGCACACGGGTTTCAAAGGATGTTCTACTATTTTCTGGGTCCGAATCAAATTTATAAAAACTGATGTAAACCTCTGACATATACATATAGTGCTACACTGCAGATTGACAGTTCAAAAGTTTTAAGTTGGGATCCTAACCTTGCTTAGAAACTATAAGCAATAAAAATACATTAAATATTCCAATCTGCTTAGATTCAGTACGTTTTTGACTTCTGTACTCATAAAAATCACTGGCCTATAATACAATGGACAGTTCACTTACATGATATCCTATAAAAACGAACGTTATCCTTTTTTGTTTCCTCTATATCCCTCTTAGGCAATAACAGCCACTATATGCGTTCCAAAATTGTGATGAATTTTGTACTTTTGCATATAGAAAACAACTTTTTACTTATGAAAATGCATTAAAATTCTATTTTTAATGTTGCTAGTAATTTTATTCACTGGGAAATGGAAATTTTGTACTCAATAAAATCGTTCAAACACCCGGTTTCCTTATGAAGCATCTAATGAGTATAGATATAGCATCTATAGAGTATAGATAGTCATACAGAAAAAATTTTCTATATATCAAAGTATAAACAAAAATTAATCCTGACGGCTGGTTTTATTTCCGGATTCTACGTTCATGTGTCCTATTCTTGCAATGCTAAAATATAGACATTGAAAAAGCCGATCAGATACATTTTCTCTCGTCCATCTTAGGAAGTAGGTTGTCAAAATGTATAACGCTTAAAAGAAGAGATTGAGGGGAGCATTTGTATGTATGGCTATGGTCAAAATCTAATCCATCGAAGTTGCTGAATTAGGTTGGATATGCTAAATTTTAGATAAGAATCCAATCGTCAAGCAACTGTTTATCCTCCTTATTTATAAAGAAGTAAATGCAAGATAAATTATTATTAAGGAACTCTCCGTATATTATCATAACTTTGTAATATTTATAAAAATTATATCGGAGATGAGCGGTCAAATTTAGTTGCAAGCGCTATAAAAACCTAATAAAATATCCAAGAAAAAACATTCCCAACTTGACTGACGTTTCAATTTTCAAACATATACGGACTCATTGAATATACGCAACATTTCGCAACCAGTTGAGTTGACTGGTACTCAATTCTTTCCTTCATTTAATTGTATATTTTTGTAATTCTCTTCTGATTTATGCCAAAGTTGAATAGAATTGACAATTACCACATATTGAAAAACCCTTTTCCATTAATAATTATTTATTAAAATTTGAAAGCGTATTAAATTCAAGGTGAAAAAGTTGTTAAAATTATAGGCTTGAGCGCCGGTAGTTCTAGTGTTAAGGAATATGGAAGTTATAGTGCAAGAGCGGTACAAAAGGAAGTATAGATTCTCATCGCTTTGACCGATTCACTTCATTGATGCATATATAGAATTTTCTCTAAAATCTCTTCTCCTTCTTCAGCAATAGCCTTTATAGCGTCAAAACTACGAACCTTAGCCATATGTAAACTTATATGATGAACTTCTATTTTTTAATGATTTTTCAGAAATGCCCACAAAAAAGATTTCAGCATTTTTTACCTTTATTTTTATATGATGGAGATTCCGTTTTCAACGAAAGAAACGCTATAGAAATGTTTTGTCTTTGTTCTTTGAAGAAAAATTAACCACTATATAAAACAGCCTTCATAAAAAAATAAATTTCAAAAAACATTTTATGTATTAATGTATTTAACAAAGTATTAACAAGCTTGAGAACTGAATGTGATATTTGCAATAAATATATTATGGTTGTAATTAAAGCAATTGTGATAAAAATAATCAGACACAATCTCAACTTATTCTGTTATTAATTGACCAGCACTTCAACTTGTCAAATAAATTTTCCAGTTTTTCGGCCGGGATAATTAACATCTACTTTGATTTTTGACATGCGAAAATTATTTTTTAACATTTTTAAATCTACCAAACAAATAATTCAATTAATTTTGCATAAAGAGATTAAGACCATGAAGCGTACTTATCCAATAATATATAAAAAGCACGAAATATTGAATATGTTTCTGCAAAATTAGTTATTGCAATAAAAATGAAATTAACTTAACAATTTATTGTTACTTCCAACGATTTATTAAATCAGAATGATTTTACTTGTTGTTTCATAACTCTAATAATTCAACTAACATTTGTCCGCTTAGGATTTAGAATATACATATATAAGTTAATACCCAAAAGAAAATTAATAAACACCCGATAGTCATACCAGCATTGGGCCTAGCTTTAATATTTACTTTGGGGTAAAATGTAGAATCAACCCTGGGTTAAGTTTTTGAACCAGTCTGGGTTAATTTTCTTAAATGCTAGAGCTGGCGATGATATCATCCCAATATTTTCCCAGACCTGGACCAGGCTTCGCTGCCAAACTCGGAATAGGGTTAAGAACGATTAGCAAATATTTGGCCTAATCATGGACCTTTTGTTACATTACACATGGATTAGTGGCCGCAAAATAACATTAGTAATAACTTCCACTTAAATTTTTAAATTTTAAAAATTTTTACTATACATATTGTTTCCAGAATCTCGAATTTTTCAGGATCTTCAAAAATCTCCAAATACTATTTTTCATGAGAATCTATTCTATGAAAAATATAATGTACTATAAGTAGTACTTTCAGTCAGAGGCATGACAATTATTGCAGCTATCAAACAAAGAAACTTTCGATCTTATATATACAAATGTATACTTAAAAGTGAAATGGACTTCCAAGATTATTGTAAGAAATTCATTATGTTAGGAATGTTCTTAATTACAAAAATGTCCCCTTCTTCCTCGAATAATTAGAAATTTAGTTTTGCATTAAAGATGTGAAGTAAGCTCTTCCGGATTGTTCCCCTTCGCAATCCCACTTGTTTAATAGCCATCACAAACAATTCAAAACTTTAAATTAAGTTCAAAAGAGGTGGTACTCTTCCCATAGATTAATTAATTATTCGAATTAACCAAAATGAACCGCACTCCGCTTTTCAAATACCTCACTAGAATGCACAATTTCCTGTTTGTGCCATACCAAATCTTATCTGTTACAAGGAAGAGATAGCAAAACTAGCAAATGAAGCTCTGGTTCCTTAAAATACGTGCAATTTAATTAAATGTATTGCCATACCTGTTTATTTAGAAATATTACACTTGTTGTGTTATTAATTGGAAATTTTAGAATTTGTAACACAATCAAGGCGCTTAGTGCAGGCAATTGCATTTCTGCAAAATTTGTGATTGTCAAGGGCATAAGAGTGAGGATGTGTAATATTTTAGGTGAGTGCGGTACGTTGAGCGCACTCCAAGTTATTGCTGACAGTAAATTTACCTGAATATCCGGAGAGATTCGGTAGAGACGTTAATGCAAAACTTTAAGTCAGTTCTGAGTACATCAATCTCCCGTAGGTATGGATTTAGGCGTCAGTGTTGCGGTTGGAGGAGAACATAACTCCTAAGGATTATTCACATATTCTGCTATATTTGCTAAGCTAATGCAAAGTTCAGCTTCTGTGATAATTTAATGTCAGTCTCGCACGATGACGGAGATGGAAAGACAGTTGTCCATCGTGCCGAAGACACGGGAGCAACAAAGATGTTGGACTCAGACTCCGGCTGAGTAATGTTAAGGCTTTCGACCTGTCCTCATGGATAGAGCATCCCCTTCAAAGAATATCGGTATTTCTCTGGCCCTCCGCCTGCTCCTAAGGGTCGTGCATTATTTTCACTTTAAACAGCACAATGTAGAAGTTTGTGGGTTGCTAGACAAAATCCTAGAGACCGTTTGGTGAAAATGGCCTGTGTGTGGGGTGGCTTTCTGCGATAAAATAGCCATTTCTCGGGCCTGTTAGGCATGACCGCCAACACACTTAGAATTTACTTTGTCGTCAAATTGTCACTCAGGACGCAATGAATTTAGAACCATGCGAACGACCATTTTCTGCTCTAAGATTATCCTCCTAACCCAGGCTGGGTTAAGTGTTCCCTGTATAAATGCTGGCCAGCCATTAAGACCGTATGCGGATAAATGAATTTTAAATGTGTTTCAATAGTAAATGCGATGCGTTCACTTAGCATCTTAGTCTGTGCAGCAGAACGCCCCTTTTCTTTCACTAATTTATTGTAATCACTGCTGTGAAATGTACACAAAGTCAAAGCGAAAGGAGCGAGGGCAACTGTTACGTAACTAGCCGTAAGCAACTCACTAAGCGCCTTTAACGGAAGCAATTCAAGGAAATGGCTTATTATCCGGAAAATCAAAGCCTGAGGGAACTAATTTTGTGCTAATCCTGAACTCAAGGTAACCTTTCATCTGACATCATTCGGCTTTGGCTTGTTAATTATTAATTTAAAGGTAAACAGTGGCGGAAACAGTTTTCTCAAGACGGTGACGTTGCTTTTCTAAAGGGTCTTTAGGGGCAAACGACGAGAAAATTTTCCAGGATAACTAATGAATTGTCTTAAAAGCTCATAAATTGAAACTGTCTTGGCAGGTGTGAAAATTAACCGTTCCTAAATGATGCTGGCTAAGGCCATGAAAAAGGTTTTTATGTAATTATTTACGAAACGATACATCCCTTTGCCCCCGAGTGGCGACGTGGAATCATTTTACTGGAGCTTAACAAAGTACTTGGGACCGGATTTTTACTGCTTTAATAATATAACTCCTGTGATGGTAAAATTTAAAAATGTTTCGACACATTCACGTTTGAATGATTTCCAAACATTTGTTATGTACGCCACAAAAAAAACATTAACTTTTTAATACCCTTTTTCCCCACAAAATTGCCTTCAGAATCATAAATTGCTCTAGTTAAATCGATATGCATATTTTACATAATTAAAAACAAAAGTAAAAACTTTAATTCGAAATATCTCGAATATTATTGGATTTTATAAAACTTTTCGTATCAAAATATTTATTCGTTCGACAAAAAAAGACGATTTTTACATGATGTTTGATCTACCATTTCGGAAATTTTATATCAAATATTTCGTTATTAATAGCTTTTTTCATATTCCGTAAACATGTACTATACATAATTAGATATCTTTTATATTTATACATAAAATAAGTAATACATCAAAAAATTCAAACCATAAATTAGTGTCCAATTGTTTTTTGTAATATTCGACAATTTCATCTTAATTAGATAATTAACACTAGAACTACTGGCGCGCAAGTCTGAAATTTTAACAACTTTCTGCACCTTTAATTTAATACGCTTTCAAATTTGAATAAATAATTATTAATGGAAAAAGGTTTTTAAATATGTCGTATTTCTCAATTCTATTAAACTTTGGCATAAATCAGAAGAGAATTACAAAAATATACAATTAAATGAAGGAAGGAATTGAGTATCAGTCAAATTGACTAGTTTTGGTAGTTCTAGTGTTAACTATACATAAATAATAGGCTGCATCAGCAACGCAAAGTTTTTAAACACTTTCTAATAGCGATAAAACGAGTAATCTAATCAAATAATAAACGTTTTCTAATTGTGCAAGAACACTAGATTTTGGGTAAATTTAAAGTATTTTATTGATACCTTTTAATACTAATCAAAATATCTTGTGTGACAACCTTCACAAATTCATACCTATCGTTTACAAAAATAGGAAGGAGTTTGAAAATAATGGTGCTGTTGCCTTAACAATACCCTTTTGAATATTTAAATAAAACAATTTAGTTAATGATGTTAAACTACAAGAATCTTAATATTATAAAATTCTCCGGACTTATAAAATTAACTATATACATATATCACATAACTTGAAAATATTACCTAGGAGCATTTTTGTTCATTTGAATCCTTCCAAGAAGTTTTGTATTTATCGACGACTTCTATCAAACTTGGCTTAAATTTTAATACTGTTAAAACTTATGTCTCTCAATCTAGTGACAGAATAAAAAGACAATATTCCTGCTAAAAAAGTACGCAAACTTCAAAAGACGCAATTTATTTGAAAAGCATGCTTTTTAAATTCATGAGGACGCTTGTTTTACACCTCATTTGAGGTTGGTTTCGTCTTCGGTACGTACGTTAAATAATATTTAAATATAATCTGTTTCTTTTTAGTTGAAAATAAAAGTTATTTTTCAAACAAATATAAAAATTCATACTCACAAAGACTGTTCCTTTTTGCCATAATTTGGAACAGATTGAGTTTTAAGTCACGTCATGGATTTTAATGAAACAATCGAAAGTGCAAAACATTTTTGTCGGCCATTATTTATTTTTAAAATAGGCAAATTAAAAAGATTATCATTTTCGACGTATCAACGATGAGTACCATGTATTTGTCTTTTGAAAAAGAAAGTCGAAGTAATGTAAAATGTTGCTTTTTTTCAGTTCTCATACAGAATTATTTATAAGCATCGAGTAAAACCATTTTTAATTTATAGTTTTTCTACAAATTTCCCCATAACAAAATTGTTAAAATTTGAGAACACTTTCTTTTCTTTAAATTTTAATCCATATCGGACGAGGCGCAGTCAAGGGTTTCGTAGTCAGTAGGACTACTTACTTAGATCTTAGCGTAATTTATGGTACACTGTCCTATTCAGGTTAAAAGATAAATATTCATTTTGAATGAAATACAAAATTATTTTTATAGTTAATTTAAATCATTTATACATCTCATAAGTTGGTCAATTATTACTGGAAGCCTGGTTAGCTGCGATCATTTTTCTTTTAATTTCAATATATAATATGCACTAATGTTGTAAGCACTATTCAAATATTCAAAAATAGTTTAGTTTGTAGGCGGTTGAGACATGTAACTCGAACAAAAAATACCAATTTAACACTAGGTTTAAGGAGCGCGTCATTTTGATTCATTTTGAAAATCTGAAAGCGAAATGCAGATTAGATTTAAATTTTTCATTCTACGATTACTCATTAAAGGGCCTATAAAATACCAAGTTTGCTTTATATAGACATTTTAGATATCAAAATATGTCTATAAAATATTTCCTTTAACATATTTTAGTTTTTGTTTAATAAGATGTGTGTTTAAGTACGCGTGTCCGTAGAGATAGGTATAAAAAAGATTTCAATAAACCTAGTGTTAAAGTTGGGGCCTCTGATAGTTCATTTGTTAGCGCGCTGTCCTACCGTCCCAGAGGCTGTGGGTTCGAATCCCACGAATAACCATGGTCTCCTACGCTACGTGGTAACACAATGCGCCAAAATTGGCCTAAGTGTGCCTTTCTAGGCAGCCACAGCAACCTAACCTAACCTAGTGTTAAAGTTCTTCGAAAACGGATTGGTTTATGAAAAAAGTGATCATTACATTCTACAGTTTTGAAAGACCAATTCAATAACACCATAAACAATAAAAAAAATTCAGTCCTACTATACATTTAAGAGAGATAACCTAAAACTCTTTGTAAACGATTTGATTTCAGAGTTTAGGCTGACTGCGATAGTTGTGTTATACATAGTTTGGCTACAGAATCCTGAAAATGTTTTTATTTGATTGTTATTTGTTTAAAATACTGGAAAATTTACAAAATATAACGCTATAAGGACCAATTAGTTTCGTACCGGAATTTTTCAATTTTTGGTTGGATAATGTTTCAATAAAAAATTATTAAAAAATTAATTTTCCGCGGCGCCCCATTAGGGTCTCTTTTGTGTATTCAAATATCTGGAAAAAAAAACTGTCACGAGCACTCACCGGCCGAATTCCTTCAACAAATTAACGCCAAAAAATAAATCGAAGTACCTAGTTCTACGGTGCTTCCCATGTGGCCTAGAATGGGCAAGTAATGGCTTCCCAATAAGAACAATTTCTTGTGAAAGGCTAAAACGACAGTTCCGCTTCGGTTTTGCTTGACAAACGATAGGGGAATTTTCCAACTTGTTACGCAGGCAACTCATTAGCATTTGATTTATGGTGAAGCAATTGAACCCAGTGAGACGTGGAATTGATTCCTAGTCGCCAGCGTTTCGGTCATTCGTTATCGAGATCTTCCGGCATGCTATATAGACTTTTAGTCCAGAATTTGCCGCCAAAGCTATTTAGGTGCGCGGCGAATTCGGGTCGTCTAACACGCAACCTTTCCCGAGCAATACAAATTCGCCAGTATTATGATCCTCCTAGGCCTTAGTGTTTTCACTCAAGACTGAATCGATACTCCCCTTCCGGTAGGCACCGGCTATAACAAGAAATCGACAGGAAACAGCAAACCATTTAAAAAGGTGGTGGTTTCTTAATGAGTGGGAAGTATCTCTGCTGTCCACGAAAGGCTTTCTTTCTTAGACGGTGACGACTTTTTTATAGTCCATCGGTCTATTCTTCCCCTAATGATTTCTTCCGCGCAAATGAGCCTCCTTTATGTCTTAACTTCTATAAGCTGCCTGGATTGAGCATTTTCGTAGACAAATAATTGATTGGCTTTTTCAAACATCTTGGAGGCCCTAATGACTCCACCATCTCACACCCTCCCTGGGCGAAATTTTCCCAGAATAATTGAAAATCGTTTTGTAATTTTGTTTCTACACCATGCGAACTTGTGGATTCCTTCAAAGGAGCAAGTCTAAGTGCATCCGGCTGCAATACACTTTGCAACTCCCATGCTGCATATATAACCTATAATAATTGACTCCGAATGGAAGGTGGGTAGACCAATCTGAGCCTGCATTTTGCAGAGCGTGCACTCACTACGTATAAGCGCATTGGTAGAGCTGTTAAGTGCACTATGTAGCCCTCATCTCTGCTGCAATCTGCGTATCGACTGCTTGGATATATGGTTGCATGCCCGCCCTATGTTACCGTAATTGTTGCATGTCGCATTAAATTACTAATACCACACTAATAAATTTTAATATCGACATGACATTTATGATTGTTCAGTTCGTTCAAATTAGTTTTGTATATTGACTGCAGTAGTTCAACGGAACGGTGTCTGTTGGAGCGTATTGCGGCGTCAATCAAGCTCCTCTCGATACTTTATCGGTTAAAGCAATATACAGATCCGGCTCTTAGACGGTGCATAGCAGGACACATTAATACATAGTGCATTAATAGGAAAGCAGCACCGATCAACCTCTAACCTGCATTTCTCAGTGACGCACCGATTTAAACCATATTTTTGCTCGCTTTGCAATTCTGTACGAAACGGCTTAGATAAGTAGACTTCGATAAATTGTAGTGGTACTGTGTTTCAAAATTTCACCCAGTTGTATGTCTAATATTTTTTTTTTTGTATATTAATAGACTATTTGGATTATAGAAATGGAACAGAATGAATCTGTTTTCTCACGAATTTTGCCGACAACATTCATATGGGGTCAAAAATAACAAATATACTAAAACAATTTCGAAACAGTGTTCCATCCTTTTCCTTAGACCAATTTCCAAAAAAGAATACTTCAAGTAAACGAACTAAAAGCAAATAACTTATTCGATTTATTGTCAGTGATAAGCGCGGATTTATCGTGTGAAATGACAATTCCAAAAAATGATTAAACCAACAGTTAATTGATTAATAAGTGTCCATGACGTTATTTCTCTTATTATTATCTTTAAATACTAGGGGGACCGAAAAGTAATCAAAATTTATTTTCATGGCGAAAAACACTTATTTATTAAAGAAATCTTAAATACTAGTCAACCAAATTTTCATCATTTTCTAACACGTTTTGCAAGCGTAAAGACAGTTCTTCGATTCCTGTTTAAAAAAGTCCCTCGATTTTTCATTAAAAACTTTTCCAAGTTTTCAGTTCTCCAAAACTATTAAATTTGTTGCCTCTTAATTTAGAGCATACTAACGATCTGAAAAGGTCCTAAAGAATCCTACGACGCGAGATCTTGTTATTAGAATGGATGAGATAAAAGTTACCTAAGCTCTCTTGTTTTTTCTTGTGTTATTATTGCAGCGTGAGACCTTGCGTTATCACGTTGAAGGAACATTTTTTTGTTATTGACCAAAATAGATCGGTTTTTTTATGAAGTCTTACTTCATTCGCTCGAATTGTTCACAATGCACTGTCACTGTAATGGTCTGAACAGGTTCAAGCAATTCACCACACACAAACAAGGACCCTCTTTATTGTTAGTGATGCTCGAGGTGTCGCAACAGGTGCTTCTCTGGAAAAAAAGCAATTGTCCTTGTCGTACAGGATTATTGTATAGCACCCACTTCTTATCTCTAGTTACAATACGTCACAAGAACGGGTCGTCTTCATACCAAGACAAAAGAGACGTGCAGATGGTACGCCGTTGATCGAGCGCGAACCTTTCCTGTACAATTTTCCTATTTACCGAAGATGATCCTGAACTGTAGACCATTGACAGCCAATCTTCAGTGATAATTCCTCAATTGTTTCACGAGGATCTGAATCTATCCCACCATCGCCTTCAGAATATCATCATCTAATTTTTGGGGTCGTTCTTCTCGTGCGGCATACTTGAGATTCCTATTTCCATTTTTAAACTTTTTAAACCATCTATGACACTTGTTTAGTTTATAAGGGCTGTTCTGCCCGTAAGTATCGGTAATTTTTTCACTGCTTCGTTTGCTATCATTCCTTGATCGAACAAAAAGGGCAATCAATGGCGTAAGTGTGTTTCTTCTATTGTTTCCTCCTTGGTAGGAGAAAACCAAAAAATTAAATTTACAACAAAACTTTTGTGTTTGTTGGGAAGTGACTCGACACAAACTTCCTGAGAATGGGCTCATTGTAGAAATGTTGATTACTTTTCGGTGCTATTTCGCTTAATTAAAAGATCAGTTGAAAATGAAACAAATTCAAATAGTTACCAAAAGTTACTATGAATAATCTTTAGACATCAATTTTAGGTTGTTTTAACATATCTTAATTAAATATATAAAATAAAGATTAAATAATGAAAAGTAATAATGCTACCGCAGCAAAAAATATCTAGAAAAAACATCGACCCAGATATACCAAAAAAAACAACTATTTTTATATTTTTATAATTTTTCCAAAGAGTTAGATAAAAACTGCGATTATACAACTTAATGTAATAACAGGTAAATGAGTTAAGTTAAATATAATTTATTTAATAAAATTTTGAACAAAATAGTTTCAGATTGTAATTTCGAATGCTTAATAATTTTCATCAGAAAAATCATCACAATTATTGGGGATTTTGGTATAACCTAAAATTTACGAATTGCTAAGAAAACTTGCTTCATTTAATAATTTTTTCGAAACCTTCCATATACACACGTATAGCTGGATATACATATATATGGATAGGTATATATATTATGTAATTCCAGCAAACCTTTTGTAATATGAAACGACAAATGTTCTTAGCAAAAATGGACCACTGAAGCAGAAACTGGAAAAGGAGGGTAGCAAGTTAAGAACACGTTCTTGCTTTGCTTCCTTTTGGGAGCAAACGCCACAAATAATATATCTAAAGTCATGTATACTCTAAAGGCATCATTTTTGAAGACATTTTGGAAATTTATTGATAACGATGCCTTTGTGCGATGCATGACGACATATCTACGGAGACCCTCTTTCAAAATCGACCTACAGCCGCACAGAATAGATTGAAGTATCAGAAAAAGTTCAATAATTTTTATCAGAGATTTTTATCTAGTACGCCCTCGTGCTATCTAAATTGTCCATCACGGATCACTGGGTTCAATTTGTATTTCCTAAAATGGTCATTTTATTAGGTCATTTTGTCAATCGATTTTTATTGTTGTCCCTACCGGTAAGAGAAATTGTGAATTTTACGACATTTAGGGTGCTATACGTGATCCGTTGTCTAGACTTTCCCTTTTGGTAGAACTCCACTACCGTGGGGATTTCTGGAGAGGATTTATTTGACATATATTTAAATTTTTTCTTAGAAGACTACTGGACTAAATGTGGGAAATGGGAATATTTTGTTTTCTAGTTCTAATTTTGTCTTTATGACTGCAACCAATCAAACCAAACCAGTAAACACAGCGTCCCGAAGTGACATCGCAGAGATAAGACAAATAAGCAAAATTTAGTGGATGTAAAAGCTCCGGCGAAGGGCTATACTTGACAGAATCAAGGATCCAATATCAGACCTAATTGAACTCCCAATTAAGGTGAACTGATCCAATGAATCAGAAACGAGATAAAGGACAAACCAGCATCACAAGCTACCCCGCAACGATGCTATCTCAGTGAAATCAAACCCATGAAAGAGATACTTGGCCCGGCATGAATGTAAAGGGCGGCACGTATCAATCCAATTAGAAGATTCCGGTTATGGACTACATCTCTGCGCCAACCCTCACTTTAAAATGTTTTCGTTGGAGAAGTAATTATGGGCGACGCTAATGAAAAACTTTGAAAATTTCACATCTAAATGAGCACTCTTTGTTAATTAGTGTTTTATGCAAACTTTGATTTACGCTGTTTTAGGCACACAGAGGCTTCTATTTAATCGGCGGAGTGGCGAGAAGGGCGATTGGTACATAGTAGACATTAGGGGCGACTTCAGCGCATGTGAATTAGTAAATATCTATTGATTATTTAATTTTGGCTGCCAATAATTAAGCTTATAAATCTACACCTAACCCGAATTTATTTTTATCGAACTGGAAACTGAAGCATAACGTTGGCAACCAAATATTCAAATTTAAGCGGATTTTTTTCACCTCGTCACCATAAATATCGATCAGGGGTAGCATTTTCACTTTTCAAAGATTCAAAAAATATATTTGTGTGAACAGAAACGCAAAATGTTGTTCTGTTTCTGTTTTGATCTGTTTCGGTTTAATTCGTAAGGGCATTTTTGTTAAAAATAGAAAATATAAAGAATTTTATTTATATTATTATCTACTTCAAAGTAAAACTTTTCTTATATGTAAACTTAGAGCACATTAATTAGTTGAAATTCTTTAAAATATTTTTAATAAATATCGAAGTTAAACATTTACACATCTAAGGAGTAATTTCGCAAATTACTATTGTAACTGGCTAATACATGCGTAAAGCTAAAAAAATTCGAAATTGTGTTAATTATAAGAAAAATTCAAGGAAACTATAAAAAATTACACACAATGTTTACAACTTTATATTTTGGTCTTTTAAAGTAGTCTTTCGTAAGAACTAAAAGTTTGTTCTTTGCTTAAAAATTTGCATATTCAGTGAAGTAAAATCCCTATACTTTCATCTACAGCATATCTATAAAAATATATATATTGTTCGCCGCAAGTCAAGCTATAGCTTCAAGGTTCCCACAAGCTCACAATGTGGTGAGCATTCTCATAAATGTAAAGCGCTGAAGCTCTGTTGCGACTTGTGGTAAATAATGTGTTTTGTGTTGAGATGATATTTTTTCTTTCTTAGTTAACCTTCTTGAAGTATTTAGATCATTATTTGATTTTTTGGAGAACAAATTGAAACATTCAATGAATAAATAGTGGTTGCTAACCCGTGACTTTAGAAAAGTAAGTATAGCAGTCTTATAATGTACTTAAATCCGAGAGATTCAAATTTGTTTGAAACAAAGAAACAGACTGCAAACTTTAGAAAATACAGCCAGTATCAGAATGTTCTGATATGTTCCAATATAAATTTTGTAATTTTTTTTAACTGGTTGGAAATTACTTCAATTTGAGCAATTATGTTATTGTCTTCCTTTAAAGTAGTAAAAATTAGTATACAGTACCGGAATATAAAAAAGAACATGGTTTTATCTTCATATATATGAGACTTCACAAATATATTTAAAAAGAAATAGTATGTACAACTATTCTATTGATTTTGGTAAATAAATATAATTTTATACTTTATATTTCTCATATTTATTTATGAAATGAAATTATACTTTATGTTCAATAGTATAATGTTTTTAATCCATGAAACACTGTTGTGCATTTTTGGGATTCCGTGAACCCTTATACTTCGTTGTTCCTTAGACTTTCTTTATATTAAGACCCTCTTTCTCAAAAACGGGTGGAGGTATCAAGTTGAAATTAATATGTATAAAATACTTAGGTCTACGGTACCTACAGTACCACGCTTCGAACTCAATGCAATCAAAATACGGTCATTTATGCCGCATGTTTTGACACCCCCAAATAAATCAAAGCCTGTACTTCCCGTTAACATAGACTCATGAAATTTAGAAAGGAAATCAATAATTTATAATTGTACTACATAAAAAAGATATTTTTTTACGGTTACAAACTCACATTTGTAGTTGGAGAATTGAACATCACGTATATTGATGTATGGGAAAATATGTTTTATATAAATAAGTTAAAATAAATTCAAATTACGTAATAAATGATTCAATTTAAATAGTAACTACTTATTAATTAAGTAGGATTAGGTAATATAATGGTACTTGTCTGTCTTTTTAATTTAATCCAAAGCGTTTCATGTTCGTGTAATAAGAAGAACTACACTCTGATGTATATGAAATACATGTTTTATAAATATAAATTTTAAAAATTAGATTTGCTTTAAGTCCAACGAAAGCAGTCAAAAACATAAAATTTAAGAAAATCGTGTGAGTTTGAAAAACAACAAAAACAACGTTCTGCTTAATTAATTTTAAACAAACTTATCTTACACCAAGCAAAAATCTATGCTCTCTAATGGGTGGATTGGAAGTAGGCCGCTTTGTAGACGTTTTTCAACAGTTTAGTCTAAAATCAGATTCTAAATTCTACTCACAATTCATACATATAATAAAATAATATCCTAGTACCTTTCATCTTGCTTCAAATTCAGTTGAAAAAGTTATCTTTCAATTGCGCCGCTTTTAGTGGGTGAGTTGCAGGGTTATTACATTTCCCGACAAACGATGCACGTTAGGCAGATATTCGTCGTACGTCTGACGCGATAAAATTTTGAATAATAGATAGCAAGACATAACTTTCACTTCAGCGCTAAATAATAAAAGCAGTCAAGACTCAAAACACGCATTCTTGTCATCTGTTGAAGAAATTCATTAAGAGAGCTTAAGCTGCCACCCTGGGAGGCCTGGGAGAGTGCCCCTGATGATTTCAATTTATTTTACGATCCTCAACGAAGGGTGTCAAATAGTAAGAAAATTACTCATTGGACTGTAAATAGGAGCAAGATCCCGGAAAATTCATAATAAAAACAGCTCAGAGCTTCTACAAACAATAAGCAGCACCTCAAAGCCTTGCTCGTCTTCATGGATGGCAAAATGAAATTTATCGGGGAGAGGAGCAAGGCTTCTTTGGAATTGAGAGATCTTCTTAACAATGCAATATTTTCCAGATATTAATTTAAATTTGTTTTGATTTCCTCCAAGAAAGCACATTTTTCATCTTAATTGAAAGATTACACAACGATAGCAGACATAACACAAATAACTAGTGTAAATGTCACATCCCAGATTCTGTTGCTAGGGCTCTTCTCAAAACTTAACACTAAAAAGGATGTGCCCTACGAATGAATGAGAGCGACTGTCGGAAAAAACTGGGCTAAACGACAAGGAATTTTATTTTGAAGTTTCCATTACTGGTGACTTAAAAATAAAAATATGGCCATAATTAATGTATTTTTTTGTTAATATTTAATAACCCTAGCTCGAAAGACTTATGCGATCGAATCCAATGACTCCCATCCTCGGTAAGTTACGACATGAGTGCCTTACAGAACATGGGTGCTCAGGTGTTTCACGTTCAAACAATCCAAATTTTTCTCCCAAGCAAGACATCGTAAAAGTAATATATAACAATAACAGGTAGGCGAAAATCTTCGTACGTCGGTTGTATTCAAACTTTTGTCATTTGTGGCCAAGCTTAAGTAACATAAATTTTGTATGGAAAATCTTTCCACCTAAAGTTTTGACATCATTGCATACCATACAGGAAAGAATTTAACATCGGTATATGTGGGTGCTTGGCGCCTCCGGTTACTATACATGTACAAGGGCGATACGATGATTTACAGTTATGTCCTTCAGACTCCTTCAGGCTCAGTGGGCCATCGATTGCGAATATTTTCTTTCACTATTACGGTCGTAATCTTATCGCAGTGAGTAAAACAGCATAATGTGCCCCCTTTATAAATACATGCATCAGAGGCACTCATTCTGCTTTGGGTAGTATTCGAATTTTATTCATGTCGTAAAGATTTATACTACGTGTCCTCGTAACTGAAGCGTATTTAATTGGTTATTTACTTATTTTTATTTATTTTTTTGATATTGATTTATTTACTAGACAAAAGTATTCGATCGTTATTTTAAACTTCTACTTCCCCAAAAATCTAAAAATATAGTGTTCGGATTTTATGTTGAAAACACTTTACCAGTCGATTTCTTGGGGTATCTTGAGCAAAATTTTGTCCTAGATCCCTCAGTCACTTAAGTTCTTATAGATCCTTTTTTCCTGCCAAAGTTTTCTGTTTCCATTGTTTAAAAACCATAATTGAAAAATTTTATTATCCAAATCAGCTAAACAATGTCAAAATAAAAAATTAAAAAGGGTAAAAGATACACAAACAATAAGAACAACAAATATATTAGTATTCGCTTTTATTTGTAATCAATCCACTATTAGTTTTCTATATCAATTAAAACATCATCTAGTCCCCGTACGGGGTAGTTAAAGATATCTTGGTATATAGCTCTACTAACATAGTACACTCACGACATGGGCGGAACTACCCAAAGTTCTCTATCGTTTTATATAACAACAACAATATTGTTTGATTGCATTTCTATCCTCAGCTACTGGATTTTATATCACATACATAGTCTAGTCCCGTAGAGGAATAAACCAATTCGTCGTAATGAAAGGAATGAAAGAAACGTAAAACCCACTGATCGGACCTCGTGATGCGTGAGCCAACCGTTAAAAGCCTTCTCAGATAGACAATAAATACAAATAAACCTTATCACTGTTCCATTAAAATTATATTTTCTGTTTTATGGAGAACTGGTGGTTTTTAAACAATAGAAAACATAAAACTGGTAAGCTTTTATACCTTTGCAAAACAAAGGGAATAAATACACATAGAATACAATAAAATACTTTAATTACATTTAACAATATTAGACAGTCCAAATAAAAAAAACATAGAATATAGATAATAACGTGTTAGAGGCAAGTTTCGAAAATAAAATCTGTTTCGAATTTAAATACTTCTTATCGCCAATAATCTGAAATAGCATGCACTGAAGCTGATTGGCCTGTCTATCTAGATAAAGAATATTGTGTGTGTTAATATTTTAATTGTTGATTTAAATTTCTGCGGATTATTTTGTTGTAACATACAAATATTTCCTGAGTGGTACGTGGTTGTGAATTATTAAGTTTATTAAATTTAAACTAAACACATGATTGTGCAATGTAAACTATTATTTTATTGTTTCGGTCTTGTTGACCAGATGCTCCCATACCTTCCAGGGTCTGAGCCTATACATATTTCCTTCTGATACAAATACAAAAAATTCTGTTTCATAACAAAACAAATTTGAATATTATTCCTATCTGAGAGTACTAAAGGAACTTCGCACTTAGATCGTATTGAATAAACAAAGTTTTTAGAATTTTAACTTGTTGTTTCCCAAATATTCTTGATATGTGAAAATTCAGTTGCTTTTACCTATCTAGATACTCCTTTAAAGAAGTAGAGTGATTTACATTCGTATCACACAGTGGAAAAGTTTTTAGCTATACGAATCATATTTCATATAGATTCAATCTTAACAACGATTTAAAAACAAAATAAATTAGAGAACATCCACAATGTATAGCATTAACGTTTACTGTGCTGCTTACATAAAGTTTGTCTTACTACATATGTACGTAAAATTTATTTTCCTCCCTTTTAATAATTTTTTTTTTATTAAGAGTTCTCATGTACAAATCAAATCCTCAACCTCGTAATGCTACCTTATGTAAAATGCCTCTAAATATAACAAATAATTTGAAGCTGTAGGACTCACTATTTTCGCGAAATTTTAAAATTCCCATGTAGAATTTGTCTAATTTGGAAATGGACTTAAGCTTGGCCGCGTTGTCCTAGACTAGCCCAATCCGCAACCAAGTACTAAAAATCGAGACTTGGTTCAATTTTCTCTGGCTAAGACTTGAAGAATCTTCGGCTGAGCTATGAATTCTGGATTTTCGATCTACGCTTAAGACTCAGCCAAAAATTGATTTTTCTTTAAATATCAATCGTTCTTTAAATATCAATCTACTCTGAGCCAGTATTTTAATTCTAAAAGTTACGGGAGTAAAAATATCTCCTTTAATAAAAGTAATAATAATAATAGGTAATCATTAAATTCAATAATTAATTAATATTTAAAATTTTCCTAATTAACACAAAATAGAATAAAATAAAATAAATGTGTACAATTTTATTTCCTACAATAGCACCTTAGAATCTGCAATTTTTTCATAAAATCCCACCATCACTCTCCCGCTTTCATTTTTAAAAATTTTAAGTTTTAACGTTCATACTTGCTACATTTTCCAACGGATCGAGATATGTACTATTAAAAAGCTCATAATGTATACTTTTCATCAAAACCTTACTTGTCGTCTTACTATATTTAGAACAAAAGTTATTACGTTTTATATGACCCCACTTCCAAAATACACGCGAAAATATTTCAGTCGTTAAAAAAGGGGTGAAGGAGGGATATTACTAAAAAATTGATCATCGTGAACGCTGATCATAACACTGTAAGGAATCGATTGGCAAAATTTGGACACTTCTTTACTAATCACTCATATAAATATTCACCGGTCAAATCGATTAAGTCAACTTTTTTAAATTTCTGATTCAAAACACCGTACATGTACATTACCCTCAATAATTAATTACATATTATCAAAGTTCAGTTATATCAATTTTTATTTGAAACTTTTTGCCTATAATCGATATAATAATAAGATACTTATATGTATGTCAAAAAAAGATATTATATGCTTTTTGATACTACCTTCATTTTATCTTCTTTTAAAGATATCATTTTCTCTCTGTTTTGATACTGTTTAATGTTTCCACATATTTTAAGACTATACTATCAAGATCTCTCAACTTTAGCCTTTTAAATATCGTTATAAAATAATCTAAATGGTAGCATTTTACTAATTGCATTGCATTCCTAAAATCCTGCGAATACGAAAGAAGTTTAAGAATGCTTTTTTTTTTCATTCTAACCTAAAGAAAATGAACACGCAGTCAATTAACCGACATAACAATTAATTTTCTGGAGTTCACGGGACAAATTGCATATTGTTAAATAACCACAAGACGTTGCTTTACAATTGCTGGCTTCAACTTTCCACTCTAATTAAATTTTGTATTTTGTTCCTATTCTTTAAACGCCCAATTCACCCTGTAGGGAACATGGGGCGCCAAATCTGAACTCTTAAAAGGATTAGCATTAAAGCTCATGGAATTGATGGCTTCTCGGAATATGGAGAAAGTAAAATACTCCCAATTGGATTAAGCGAGAGTATGTGCACATATCCTCAATTCATACATGCAAAGATTATTTGACGATGCATTTTGCCCACTCGTCCAGAAACATCGTGCTGGAAACTAAATTGGTACTCCACCCACTCAATTGGTCCCACAGTTGCTAGTGTAAATATTTCTATATTGTGATTCGGTTGTTCACCAACATGCATATGCACTTTCGCTTCAACAAGTCCAGGGCGCCGTAGAGCTCCGTTCAATGCCGTACGAAAATCTTTAATTAAACGGCTTAGAGCTGCTGCAGGCCTTGGTTTAGTAAGGAACTCCGATCGTAATTGAAATTTAATGCCACGCTTTTAGTTCCACAGGATCGCTGCAGCCTGGACCCAGCACTTAATTTTCGTCTGTCACTCTGCGCAAATTTTGAATTTATAGAGGGTCCGAATGGCTTTGTTTCATTTATCCGTAAGCCTGCCACAGTGCAGGACCGAACATTCGACTTAATTATGAACTGAAAATAAATATACAAAGCAATATTAAATGAGGGCAAAAACTGCAATTCCCAAAAGTAAAAGTGGTGAAAATTCCATGAATTAGACAAAAACACTTAAATAATAAATACGAATGAACTTCTTCAATTAAAAAATACTGTTAAAGGTTTATAAGCCAAAACTTTCGTGCGAGGTTTTTTTTTTATTCATTTTAAATTCAAATTTTTAATTTTCTAAAACCGTCTTCACAAAATTGTTAAGCTGCCATTCTTTACCTATCCAAATACTTAATCATACATAATACATATTTTGTTCTAGTATTAAAGCGGATGATCGAATAGCCCCTTATATAGCATCTACATGCAGAAAGCAAAAATTGAAAACTCTATAATTTGTTTTATCATTAAAATGGTTGTTTATACCAATATTAAATAGTTAAATCACCAAAAGAATTATGAAGGATTTTCTATTTTAAAGATATTTCATCGGCAGCTAAAATAAAGAGGTATGTTTCAATGTGGTAATTAAAATACGATCAAAAACTCCCGGCAGGAGTTCCCTCTCTTGATCAAATTTTATTAATATCCTCGTATTAATGAAATCAATACCTCAGTATTAATAAAATCAACACATCAGGTTCAAATTCAAAACAATTATTCAGAAGAATAATGGTTTGAGCTGTTTTCTTTACCGTTCTTATAGGCACTATAACTCTCATATTTCTAATTCTATTTCAATCAGATTTTTTAAATCTAACATTAGTCAAAGGAGTTGAGGAAATTCTTCCTTGTATATTATTTATATATAATACTTTTAAATGTAATTATTTATGTGATAATATTTAACAAATTTAAGTTTCCTGAAACTTCAACTACAGAGCATATAATATATTTTTTAAATTTTTTTTTCAGTGATTGTAATAGAAGTAGAAAAACTCTTTACTGATATCTAAAATGCAATATTTAGAAAATAAAATTTGAATGTAGGTAAGACACCATTGAATTAAAAGCGGATATGTTTGAAATGAGTGCAGATTTATTTACTTACTTATGGTACCTACATACTAATCGCACATTACTCGAAATGATTCTAAACTCTGGAGGCAAACACAATAATGAGCTGAAAATACTGCCATTCAATACAACTAAACATTGATTGCAATACACACGTTTACCGTGAAATAATTGTGAAATAAAAGTACGTAATTGCGAATAAATTCTATTTAATTTTGATTTAATTACGTTTCTTTGCTCCCGTTGGTTTTTACACGAATTTCATTGCACAGTCAAGCTACATAAGATGAGATACTAAAAAACGAATTTCCATAATTTAATTAGGTAGATTTGTTCTAGAAAATTTGATTCTCATAGAGGAATAATTACTAGTTGCATTCATTTTGTAGAAATTAATATGCAAAAAGATTATTTACTAATAGCTTTATTAACTTTATAGATTTACACTAAATGTTGACTAAAAATTACATCATTTTCACTTAAGTATTTTGTATGGAACGATTCCGTAATGAAATATATGAAGGGCACTGATTAGCACAAGTCTAGCTGTTGGCGCTATAGACCACACTCATTTTAAAATGAAATCACCAAGTACAAACAACTGACCCATTCACAAATCAACAATCCCATCACATCAATCCTTAATGAACATTTTAGAAGTGAATTATTTTAATAATTTTAGTAAAATACTTTCAACACTTATTTTAAAATGAATTTTTAAATTAAACATATGCAATTTTATTAGTGTTCTCCACTCCACAAAACAAAACTTAATTCAACACTTACGGGGCCGAATTGAAGATAACTTTGTGAAACCGTTATAAGATATTTGATTTGTTTTATCTACCATTTTACTATCTGAAACTATATTAGCAATCGGTCAAGCAAGCCTTTAATACTAATTGTAAATAAGCTGTTTGTTTTTGGTTTATCTTCCAGTTTCGTGAATTAAATGTCTTCGTATCTGTTTGAGCCCTTTCAACGTGTCTGTTTCCGCGATATTTCCTCTGATCCTAATTAATAGTACTTCTAGAATAACCCAAGGTAGTAATTTTAGCTAGGTTAGGTTAGGTTAAGTTGCTGTGGCTGCCTAGAAAGGCACACTTAGGCCAATTTTGGCCCATTGTGTTACCACGTAGCGCAGGAGACCATGGTTATTCGTGGGATTCGAACCCACAGCCTCTGAGACGGTAGGACAGCGCGCTAACAACTGAACTATCAGAGGCCCCTATAATTTTAGCTAACTGCTATTTATAATATCTATTCATCAACGACCTATCTCTTATTCTAACTCACTCGAGAATCCTTCTATATGATGATGCGCAAATATTTCATGTGATTACTGACTGTAATAATATTAATTCTGATTTAGATGTCTTATATAACTGGTGTTCTATTATTAATCAAATTAACCTGGATGTCAGTAAGTTTACTGTCATATCATTTCACTACTGACAGTACTCAACTCAACTCCAGATTTTCTCTTCAAAATCATCTTAACTCAGTTTTTAGCGAAGGTAACGCTGCAGTGGTATTTGTAAAATGATGGTACCTATTCGTATAAAGAATTTAATGATCTCTATGTATTTCGATTGCTACATTATATTTTCGTCAGATCAACTTTAAAATATGATAATCTGTGGTCTGCTTTGGGAGAATAGCATTATTTATTTGCCTTTATACTCAGGCATTTGATTCAATTCAGGGTGTGTTATAAATAATGTTGTCAGGAAATATTTACATCTCAATCCCATTGCGCTCTTTGAGGTACCATTATTTCGTTTATATTTAACATCACCGTACTAACTACATTTTTTTATGACCATACGTCTTCAAAGTCATGCTCGTTCAATGCGTAATACTCTTCAATCGATTTTAACTTAACAAGACGCCAATTAAGGTGTCAGCTTCGTTAAGGTCTACCTTGCGTAAAATGAATACAAATATTACTGATATTTATATATTTAATTTAAATATCTTTATTAAACCTAAAATGTATGTAAATCATAAGTTCCATCAATTCATGCATATCTAATATGTCGTAAATATAATTGAGAATGCCATTATTTTGAAAATTAACCAGGTTGAGGCTACACAGCTATCTGGCTGCTATATAGGTATATTGCATTAAATGACCATAAATTAAAGAGTATGAGTGTAAAGTCGGCCAGATCAATAAGAGCTATTTATTTGAGCCTATTACAAATTACTTAACTGTAAAAAGTTGCTTTTTTTTTATCAATTCAAGTGATAATAAATGATTCCATCGAAGGAATTAGCTTCTTCCTCGATTCAGCAATCAAAAAGCCTGCCGAGCTTTGAATCGTTTTATATGACCACAGTGAAACCGGAAAAGTTCCCGCCCATCACTTGACGGAATTGTGTGATAAAGTCAAAAGTAACGTTTTAATTTGGCGGAAGAAGGGATGCTATAAATTCGTCCACTCCAATACATAATTAACCAATCGAGTGTAAGCAACTCGGAGATTGTTTTCCAATTAAATCAAATTGACTAGAAAGCACACGACTCGAATTTCGAAAGATTCGAGATAAAAATTTGCCGACGCCAGTGAGTAAGTCCCGGAGCCAAACTTTTGTGTCCTATTTAGTCCTGCTTTGCTGCTACAAGCTCTCCGATTTGGAGCACTCCTACATCCTTGTCCGAGATTTATTGTCATCCGATACTGTAGCATGGGCCGAAAATCTGAGCGAACTGCATAAAAAAAGCTGGAACAGGGAAAAAAGCCTGAGCTCCTTCCTGACAAATGGATTTTCCTAATTTGCTATTTGCGTGCACCTCCAGACATACTCCGGCTGCACACGATTCCTTCCACTGCACGCGCATATATCACTGCACGACTGTATAAAGTGCATATTAACAGTGGACTTCCTGCTTTATTATATGATAATTTCCTTAGCTGGAAATGGTTAAAAAAGGCTGGCAGTAACCCAATGTATGTTCCTGGGCCACGGAAGGGCAGGGGTCACATAAATTATGTCCTGCTGTTTTCTGTGTAAATTGTGTGGGTTGGTCTGGAGTTTATCAACAAAAGTTGAATTCTTACCGTCCGACGTTTCGGGTGTAGGAGGGTGGTTTCGCCGAAAAATATTCCTGTCTAGGGATAAGCTAATAAGATGGGCCTCACTAATTAGGATTTGTGTAATTATCTAAGATGATTTTCTTGATTAGCAAGACGACAGTTTCGATTCTCGACAAATGGAAACTCTTGGGATCAGGAACGGACCTCTTTTCCCTCGCCCAATAAGTCCTTTAAGCCATCTTCATCAGATTTGTCCCATTAAATTTAGTTAGAGCGGGGCAGGATCCCCAAGTGCGTCTAATTAAAATTCATTTTGTAATGAATTTTGGCACATCGTTTGTGGCTCAGCCGATGCGTTAGTTACTTATCACATCAATTAATTAACACTTGTCAGTGTTTGATGTCGTCAGCGGATTAACATGTAATTTGCATTCAGAGTAAATCGATTGCCATCAGGTTGAAAGGCTAATGTTAATTAACTAACTCCGGTTCGCAGTTCTCCTCCCTTTGAATAAGTGTTGCGTAAGTCCGTCGTGCATAAGGACTACCACTTTAAACCACGACGCTCTGATGAACGATACCGTTCAATACCTGTGCTACTCTGCTTAGTAGGCGCAAAACTGCTGGCACAATAAATGTCATCAATCTTCTGCCATTCTCTGTCTCGCCCCCACCGACTGACGCCAAATAACGTCCTAATACGAGTCGTTTTACTTCGGCTTGAATAACGTCACGTATGTCACCAATGCCTCATTTAATAGCGGCCTCCACTAATTTGGGAGTGGCAAAATGTCTGAAGTGTGTACGCAATACCCACCGAATAAGGCATGCAATGGTTCTTTTCGTTATACATACAATCACTCATGAAAATTAGACTCTTTAAACGTTGACCTAAATTCTGGGGAGGTATTTGCATTGCTACGATTTACGCTTCAATATAATGGAAATAGTTTGAAATTTATGTATACTCTGTATCACCTTTAAAGTATGCAGTAGGTCATGTCGAGCAATAGAATTTTACAAGCATGTTTTTATTAAAGGCTGTAGAAAACCTTCACCCGAAATTGAGTTGTTTATGAACAATGTACTGTATGCACTTTTTCAATTTAATTCACAATACAGCTGTGTATGATTTGAAGCATTATAGTGTGCAATCGAACTTTACTTTATAATTCTGCAATAAACTTGACAAGACGGTTTAAGTAAGTACGGTTTAAAAATACTTCACCTTAAAACAAGCGTGAAGAAGTAATTTTAGGAGGAATCTCGGAACAAACATTGACAAGATACTCCATAGAATAGATTGGTCTAATTTTGAACTATTCTAATCTATCTATTTACCTAATAATCCAATTTGCAAGCAAAACTTATTAAGGCAGTAGAGGTAACTAAATAAATAAATAAATTAATAGAATAAATTTTAAACTGATACTGATACAGCATTCATAAAATTACGAGTATGTCCATATTACTGCTCAGCTGTTAGTGTACTCGAATAAATTTTTAATAAGTAATTCAAATTAGTTGTTATATTGTATTTAAATATCTGTATAAACGAAACATTTGCGTTGTTCAATCAAATAAATGTTATTGTCAAAATTTCGCTAGTTATTTCAATTTATTAAAATTTTCTGATGCTTTTATTTTATTATTTTTATTTAAATATTTATGGGATTATCTTTAGACAATCCCGTCAAATCTTACTCTAGAAACTACCAATGCTGAAAGTGTTAAAAATAATATAGACCTCCTCTGAGCAGCAAAGAATATCTCGGCAGTACTCACTTTTTGAACTTCGAAATTGCTAAATTGGGTACACGTTCACTTTTAACTTTTGTTCTAATCAAACTGCTTGCACGTTTCATATTGCTGTTCTAATATCACGGCATCTTCTGTGGGAATAGCATTTAGACACCTAAGAGGGAAGTGCTGACCGCAAATGGCCTGTATGAAATTAAATGCCCATTAGCCTAACACCGAGTAATTTCCAGATAAATAGCATCTTAGACATATCATTAGTCTGACCGTGGACCGCAGAATTTCTTCAAAATTTATGTCATATCCAACAAAATGAGCCAATAGAAACAAAGTATAAACTTGACAAGCTTAATTAATCATTATAGAGTACTGAAATATAGGTCGCATTTAGAACGATTAACAGTTGTTGGAGTATTTAGAGTTCCTTTAAACATTTTCTATTACAAGTGTGCGAGGTGGTCATGTAATGAAAGAAGTCACAAGCAAGACAACTTGTTTAGTATTTGGGTAATGACCCTTAAACATTTTTCGTATAAATAGTGTAGTTGAAAATGTCTCTCGGCAGTAGGGTCTTAAAGGTGACCTATGGATGCGAATTTAAAATTATTACATTGATTTTGAATAAGTAGACGGAAATTATGGATTTAATATATTTTATCTCGCTGTGTGTGGCGACTGCATTAGCAGATTTTACGAATGGTAAATAGTGACCAAGGGAAATATTTAAATAATTCATGTTTTTAATTCTGTATTTTTTTACAGAAAATTTACAAGAACAACCTCAATATTACAGAGTTCCAATAGCATTCTTTGGTGGCATAAACAATCAACCCATTACCGGAACCAGCCATGGAGATGAAAGCCAAAGAAATTCATTCGAGGAAAGAGATGCAGACTTAATTCATCCCAGATTATTTTTTAAAAAGAAATTTCTTCTACTGAAAAAATTGTTAGTAGATAAGCCTACAGTAATCACAATTCCACAGCCCGTGCCAATTCCCATACCCATACCGCAACCACGTCCACCTTTTCTACCACCAACTGGGACTGGTATTGGGACAGGGACAGGACCAGATCCAGGTACAGGAGCTGAAATAACCGGGACAGGTACCGCGACCGCAATAGACACTGATTTCCGGACGCAAGATTATGAATATTATGATGATGGGAACGACGCAATATTAGAAGAATCCTCTTCCCAGCCAGACGGTCTGGATAACCCCACAGAAAATAAATTGCGACGAAAAATTAATAGGCAAACCGTAAACAACAGTGCAGCCGACCATTTTCAGCAATACTTTGCTCAATACAACAACCCTAATAGGAAAAAGATAAATAAACCCCAGAAAAATCCACGTTGGCCGAATAATCACAGAAACCGACATCAACCCGGTAACAGAAATGGTAACCGTCGTGGAAGTAACAGAGTTAAGTATAATAACAGAAGAGTAATGAAGAGGCCGTTATACGTTTTAAATCAAGAATAGATCCCACTCGGAGCAGAGGTTTGTTTCGCTTTGTTTGCTTCGTTGTATTTCAAATTATAAGAAAAATAAAGATACAAAATCAGACAACCTTTTTCTTTTCAAATAGATACGCAACCCTGAACGCTAAGTGGTTAAAATGAGGTGTTTGTGGGTTTTTATTTAAATTAAAACTTTTTACTCGTTTCACGTGAATTTAATTCTGAACGATATTGAGCGCAATCATATTAAATCTGTTATTATTTTATAACAAAATAAGCAAAGCAGAACTAATTTTCTTCGTAGTAGTCGAGGTCGCCTTTCAAAGGTTGGTTCAAAATAATAAGGCAATGTCTATAATTGGGGTTAATATTTCTAAACTTTGATGGATTCTCAGTCAATAAGTTCGCTGATTTTATTCTATTATCAACATTTTGGCGTTCAACTCAATCAAATGGAAAATTTGAAAATAAGAGTCGGCCACTTTCTATTACAAATTGCCATACATTTATTATATTATAGGAATTTTCACATAATTTTCAAAAATATGCAAGAATTAATTATATCAAAATGAAAATAAGATTTTTTAATATATGAATATTACTTAACAAAAAAAAGTGAAAACAAAATCCAGCTCTTATTACAAACCAAAATAACCCGTACAGAAAACAATATATGCTAATATTTATTATCGTATATGGCTTATAGAGGCTACATATTTCGTATGTACGAATATTAGAAAAATATAGAATATACCATAAGTTAAAACGTACACTAACAGCCTGTAGACTTATCTATATACATATATATGTATACCATATATATCAACTTTGTTTAAAATGTGCGATTCAACGATTTTAAAATATACCTATAGTATTTAAGCTTTTGACCCAGTTTTGATATCTCGATTTCTATTCACTGCTGCCTTCTTTTAAAAAATGCAATGTATGAGAAATTACATAAGAGTAATAATTTATAATGTACATATATCATAACAGTTATAATTTTTAAAATTGTTGTTATCTTATAATAATAAGTATATAATTAAAGAAGCACTTTCAAATTTAACAAAGTTAGCGCATTTAAGAGTACTCGTATAATTTATTTTATCAGTAATGGAAGTTATTGGCAACATATAACATAAACAACATACAATTTCTGGATTCTTTCAACAATTTTCAACTTTCACTCGGTACAACAATTATAAGAAATTTAAAGTTTTTATTTACAAAAAAAAATATTTAAATTATTTTACCCAAAACAATTTCTTAATGAAGATTTTCATTTCACAAATTACTTTCAGAAAATAATTCATAAGTAGTGAAACACAGAAAAATGTTATCTGGTATATATCTAGTACTAGATGGCCACTGCATATGTAGTCTAGGTTCATGAGGCTTAGGCTCTGGTGGAATTCAAACCCCCAAAAGTCTAACCTGCCTGTCGTACTACCTCGAATGAGTTGTCGCACCCTCTGGTGGAATTATTTCATATAAAACGGAATAAAATATTAAAACTAATGCTAAATTATTCCTAATATTTCTCAACAGAAAGGCACCACATTTAACTATTTAAGAATCACCGATTGAATCGAAACAAGAAGGGAATAGTCAGACCAATTATTATGCAAAACCACTTGATTTTACTTATTTATAAAAAAAAATTATAAAGTAGTAACTTTAACATGTTTTTATTTTCTTTAAGAGGTTAAACCACCTTGAGAATTTCGAAGAAACGAATTATATGAATTATAAGAATTTGAAATGAGCTCAGAGAATATAGTAAATCTTAAGTACGAGCACACAGGTATGATAGGACAACATTTTGCATAGGTATAGTAATGCATACAGATCTTAAAAAGACTCTTAGAATTGATCCTTTCGACTCAATCGAATCGAATCAACCAAGAATTGGAGATTGAAGGTAATATACCAAAATATTTGATTTTATGATGCAGAATGCGATATGATTTTCTTTTGCGCTATTCTCGAAACTACTTTTTTTAAACTTGTGGACAATCTAGAGATCTACTGAACCGATTTTGATAAAATTTACGCCATATATTTTTTAAATACAATATTATTATATATATATATATATATATATATATATATATATATATATTTTTTTTTTTTTCGTTCTTTTTCGGAATCATCTAATAAATATAAATAATATATATATATATTATTTATATTTATAATATATATATATATATTATTATTATATATATATTATTTATATTTATTATTTATATTATTAATCATCTAATAAATATAAATAATATATATATATATATATATTATTTATATTTATTAGATGATTCCGAAAAAGAACGCAAAGCTTATTACTTGTAAGTGGGAAAAGCATGAATCTTAGATGTAAAACTTCAACCTGAAAACTTACTATTTATTATAAAAGAAAATTGGATTTCATTAAGTTGAAAACCATGTTTAATAATACCAGAATAGCATAGCATTATTCTACTTGTGCTATGTATGACGTAGACGTTTTACGTGATTGAACCATTCAAAAATACAATTTTTTGATTGCATTTTAACTCGTTAAGTCAGGAACACACCGAACAACAATGAAATTGGAATGTGTGGTCAAATTGTGCATGCTGCATTCGGTCACTGCCGCCATTCCTACTGCGTCAGTGAATTCCAGATTTCCAACTTGTTTTATTGACGAATCCATCGATTAAATAGAGAGAATGTCTGGTTTTATTCCCTAGAGATTCAAAGCAGCACGGCTATCGTAACATCTTTAAATATTTGTACTAGCTTAAATATTTTATTTTAGCCTAGCCCAAATTGTTCTAATTATTAAGCCATACCGTGAACGTTTTTTTATTTGCTTCAAAATTATATGTATAATATCACACAAAATTACATTATTTCATACGCTAATATTTCTTACATGCACCAATAATCAGTTTTCTTTTTGTTTCTTAAAGGTAATATAAATTAAGCAGAGATCTAGCAAAATAGTAAGGCAATCTTTGTGATGAGCAAGAGAGAGTTGAGCATTATTTTTTAAGAAATTTACCGTTAAGACTTCTACTTTTCTTCTAGTCGTTGATGTCGTTTAACCTCCTTTAGCAATTAAGTTGTGTTAGTAATCGAATAACTTATATTTTGGGTTTATGGGATATAGTAGCCGATTTTGCATTATTGTTTGCATAAATTACTGTTCCAACTTTAGCTATATATAAATTGTGTCATGATCATGATCGCTCAGAAGGTTTTGACTGTTATTGCTGCGGCTGGTTAGCTGCCTATCGTTAAAATGAAAGAATTAATAATTTTGAGTATCATTTGTGCTTTTATAACTTTAAGCGGAGCCGATGGTAATTATATAATATTTCTATTTATGTTTAATTATTAAATCTGCTTTCATATTTACTAGAACAACATGTACAAGTTGAACAAATTCAAACACAATCTCGCGCTAGTGGGACTATTATTAAAGATGTAGCGATACCGCAAAAGTATAAAAATCAAAAAATTAAAGATAATTTAAATAAGTCAACAGAGCCACCGCAGCAAATGCAGGATATGGATCAACAAATGGTACAAATACATGAAATGCAACAAATGGAAAATATGCAGAAAATTCAACAAATCCCACCAAAAGAAGAACCAGTAGATGATGTAGATGAAGAAGATGAGGTTGATGATGATGAAGATGACGATGATGATGATGATTTGGTTAAACCGGAACAACAGAAGGAAAAAAAGGTAGAAAAAGAAGAAGCAAATAATGTGAGTGATAAGAATCGGATAGGTGACATGAGTTCGACAAGTGACCTCAGTCCCATGAGGGACATGGATGGTATAAGTGACGAGAATTCCATGTCTGATATGAGTGATCTAAGCGATACGAATGATATGAGTGATGATATGAGCCAAGATTTTCTTGCTGTAGGAAATAATTTCCAAAATATGGCTGCACTCACTCCGGCCAATCCTAACTTGATATATTCCAATGGAATTAATGCAAAACATGTTATCGGTTACATTCCAATTACAACTTCGAATGGACAAGCTCTAATCTTCCCTGCCGGTGCTGTTCGTATCGTTCAACCAGCAGAATCCATAGATTTCGAAGATGATTTCGTTGAGCGCGCAGTAAAACGACAAAATAATGCGAAACGTAACAAACGTAAGAAGAATAAAAGACGAAAAAGCAATTACCAAGTTTACCAACGACCTGAAAATTACTATTGGCAAAGACGCTGGCCAATGGCTTCATATGGACGAAGACCTTCTAACAACAAAGGAAAACGATACGGAAATGGAAAACGGCGAAACATGTATAGAAACTTCTACGATTATTGATATGTTACCAATTTAAAATAAATATTTGTCTCCAGTCTCTGTCCATATTAATTTACATATTTTCCTGCTTCTTTACGGTGATTCTAAACATTTTAATCGAAAAAATTAAGTAATAAGTAGTACTTTCTATTATAAACTACCGTCACTTGCTTAGTGCGCTATCATACGTACGTATCTTAAAACATTAATCGAAATTCGCTACGTTCTAAAATCAGCGTAAAAGAAGAGAACGGCTTCAGATTTTTTATTAGCTTTAAGGTTTTTTTATTGATTTACATATTTACCAGTAAAGTAGATTGAGGAAGCTCTTTTGAGAAGTTGACCTGTCCGTTATGCATATGACTTTTCAAGTAATCCTCAGCCGTCAATAAGGTTCAGATCTTTTGTTTGAACGAGATTCACGTTGTACCTTTTCACCAAGTCGTTCATGTTTGGTTTAGCATAAAGCTTAGCCCTGTCTGCATAGAAAGTCTTCATACTTTTAAAATTCCCCACATCGTTTGCTGGCTCAAGCTATTGTAAAACAAAACAAAAAAAATTAAGAAAAGAAAAATAGAAAGAATCTTTGCTTTCGTATGCGACTCTGGAATCTCTAGAATAGTTCAACGGTCTCATTGGTACAAAAACTAGAAAGGACAGTTATGCAAATTAAATAAAACACTTAACTAACCATTCAACTCTGCAGTTTGTGTCCGATGTCACTGGGGTGAATATAGATCCGATTACGTTTGCAAGTACCAATCGAAATTTGTGAGCGTAATGTGGAATTCGAAAGCTATACAATGGTTTCTGTTCACAGTAATTTTAATCAAAGTGTCTGCACTAACAGGTAAGTGGACTACTTTAATTTTTAAAACAAAATAACTCAATTACAATTTTTACTAGAGAAAAATATTGAAGAGTCTTCTTCTCAGGATAATATTACCACAGTATCTGATCCAGACTCTTTATCTGTTGTGAATTTGACTGTCATACTAAAAGACAACATTGCTCCAGAACTACTTGGACCAGATGAAATAGTTGTTTTGAAGCCAATATTTTTCTTTTTAAGGGACAAAATAGAAAATATTGCGAAATATTTTAAAAACAACGAACAAATTGAAATTGATGATGTAGACAAAATTGACCAAAATTCTACTACAGATGAAAAGGATGATCCTAGTTCAGTGGAAGTGGCAGCTTTAAGTGAAAAGTATAAAATTAAAAAATTAAAAAATAGACACAGAAATATTCGAAATAAACGTAGAAGAGTACATCGCCCAAATTTTTATTATTATTCATATTTTTGAAATTGCCTTAAATTCAAAAATTCATATATATAAATTTGTTTAAATGTGTAGAAAATAATAATATTTTATTAATATAATTATTTTACTGATTGTTAAAAGTTATATAATATCAAAATGTACGATTATTGTACTCATGAAAACTAAATTTTAAATATTAATAAATGTAAGACCATATCGTTCTATGCAGAACAAAATCTTATTTTGTCACTTTAATGATTCCAATCTTCGATGAGTAGATTTTGTTTGTGATTTAAGTGTTACCCTTGACAACAGAACAAATTTTGTTGAGCATAATAATCATATCGTAGCTAAAGCCATCTCCTTTCTTTGTATCATAATGAGATGGTCTTGTGAATTTCCTTTTATAATACAAACTCACTCCTTCTATAATACAAGCTCCACCAGCAGTATCTGGTGTCCTTATTGTGAGCATCATATTCATAGAACTGAGTCTGTATATAACGTAAATTTGTAAGATTCGCACTAAGGGATTTACCTTGGAAAAGTGCACTCAGTCTCCTTTGCACTTTTCATTTTCTTTTTTTTGGCATGCATTTTCTGTAACGCATCGAGAGGTTGCAGTTATCTTCGTTCACCAATTAGTTAGTAATTGGTAAAATTGATTCATTATATTTTGTATAGTTAAATTTAATTTTAACTACAAGAACTGTAGTTTAGGGAAACCATGCATATTTACTACAGAAAATCCTCTGTATGAACTCGAATGCAATTTAATATTTAGTATGTCCTGAAAATATTTCTACTTGGTCATAGTTATAACGTGATTTTTAGAATCTAAAATTGATGAATGCTTTTAAATGTTTATCATTTTTATTTAATATAGATTTTTCTGTACATTTTAATTTTATTTATGAAACTATTTGTATATTTTTTTTATTTCATTTTTAACTTCAATGCTTTCCTTTTTCCTTATCATTTACTCACTATTAAGTATTATTAAATTTATTAGTTAATAATTTTTACCTTATCTGATGATTATTTATTATTTTATTATACTTTGAATTTGCAATGTTTGCAGCAGTACATAATTATTTTATAAATTTTAAACGTTTGTGATTGAAAAAGTTACCTACTATTACAAAAAGTTTTTAAGGGATTATCAGAGAATGAGCTCTTATAAAACTTTTATACTAGAGCTATACTTTTGCCTACAATTAGAAATAACTTTTAAGAGTTTGTTCTGCGAAATCTGCAGTTTGTTAATATGATATCTTACAAATTTGTTCTCGTATAAAAAGAAGGTCTCGTAAAGCAATATTGCTCAAAAAATCATTTATTACCTCGACTACTATAAATGTATGTTTTTTACTGATACAAGTGTATAGAACCTTTATCAGGACGTTTATTTTATTAATCTCACTATCAATGTATAATTTGTACATTAGGGCCTTTTCAACAGTAATTTCAAGATATTGTACGATGTCACACTATAATATTTCCAATGCATATAGTAATAGATTGGATGAAAGAAAGGTAGATTTGTTCGTGTAGTGAAAAATATAGCTTGATTTTCCCCACATTTAGTTTAATTTTTCATTTATAAAAATAATTTTCTAATATATTCAATCCTAATTGAGAGAGAATATAGATATAGAATATCATGAAGCTTTTCTGCAGTATCATTGATTCTTGAAAAATCTGCTTTGAATAAACTATAGAAAATTGGTCCTTGATTGATTCTTGAAAAACGCAAACTAATAAATAATTCTTTGTTGATATACACTACATTTATACTTTCTTATTGATGATAATGAAGCTTTCGCACAAACGTCCTCTACCTCAATTAATATAAGATAATAATGATTATATGTTTTAAATTCTTATTAACAGATAAATAATTATAGCTCTTAATCTTCGCTACTGTCCAATTAATTACTTAAATAAAAACATTTTTCACCTCGCCAGCTAAAACGTTTTACTGTCCCTCGATAAAAAAAAATATCAAGAAATCTTCAGCAGGTTTCTAAAACTGTTAGGAAATAATGTATATTAATAAAATTGAAACATATATTCTCCGTAATTTCAAAATATGTAGCAGTTTGTTTAAAAGCTGGGTTTTCTATTTATATGTCTATATCTAAGCTATTTTCAGGAGTGATTAAACTAAGACTTTTCCTGGAATGTAAAGAATTCTAGAGGTCTAGCGTAATTAAGGCTTTATTTTTTTACTAAATTTCTCTGTCTATTTGTTTGTACACATCGAAAAAACCTAATCTGCTGCTCTGATTATAATTAAAATTTATTAAAATGTTCAACTTTAAGTGATTTGCAATAAAAATAAGAATTTTGGGAACTTTTTGTGCGAGTCTAAGGTTTCTTAAATTTAGACAAATATTCTTCAAATACTCGAAGAGATAAAAATGTGATGAAAATATCTAAAAATAATTAGTTTGTACTTCCTCTCGCTTTTCTTATATTCGTGGGAAGACTTAAAAACTGCCGTATTAAACTCGATAGTAGTAACGGCAATCTTTAACTTCAAACAAAGTGTATTATATATATATTAAGGCTGTTACTATTTAATTACTTCTCAAATCAATTACTTGAATATTTGAGTACTCGAGTTCAAGAATCGGAATTTAAGTGAACGAGTTTTGAATGCATGAATACTCGAGTAGTTCAAAAAAATAATTATCATATAATCTGAGTTAATTACGCAATTAAGGATTATTCGAGTATTCAAGTGTTTTTTTCCATTTATAATTACTAATTAAATTTTAAAACCGTATTACAGTAAAGGGTCAAAACTGTTAAAATTGCGGGCTTGCGCGACGGTAATTCTAGTAATAATTAATTGTAGATGTCAAGAAGTAAAAAAAAGACACCTTCCGGCATAAGCCACATGTATGAGGTTAGATGTGCATTCTATGGGTTTACAAATCCTGCAAAAAAACCCAAAAATTATAAATAAACAATATATGCCATAGCACTCAAATACATCTGAATACTCTCTAACTCTAATACTCAATATTCCAGTATTCGAGTTTTCGGATAAGTTTTTTTCAAGTACTGGAGTACTCGGGTACTCAAGACTTCTTTACTCAAACTCGATCCAAGCCACTATGAGTACTTAATTAGTCAAACTTAAAGTACTCAAGTACTCATTTATCCAAACCATTCTTAGAGATCTAGATGCCAATATATTCAATGCAAGCTACAATGAGAGGATACAATATCCAAAATAATTCAAGGAAACTTGAATAACATATACCAGGTGTAGAACTTAATTTCTGTGGGTTTTTTTTTTCAAAAAATGAGCAATATTTGTGAAAAACTTTTAAATATTCTTTATTCAAAGTATGCAGCGTTATTAGATATACATCTTTCCCATTTTCGGGTAACTTATGAATTCCCTTTGAAGTGCTGCTCTCTAAGGGCATATGACATCGATGCAAATAGGTAGTAGTCGGACAGGGCCAGATCGGCGGGTGAGCTAAAATTTCCCAATTTAGTGTTTTCAACGTATGGTATGTTTTACCGCATTTATTGTATGAGACGGAGCGTTATTGTGGAGGAGAATTACTTTTCCCTGTCTTCTCGTCCATTTTGGCCGAGTTTTAAGCAATGCGTTGCTCAAATTGATGAGTTCCTGTTGGTATCGAGCCGTATTAACAATCTCACCAGGTTTTAAGAGGTCTCGATGCACCACACCTTTCTGGTCCCACCAGATACAGATCATGGCCTTCCTCCCGAAACGATTTGGTTTTGAGGTTGAAGTTGATGGCTGTCCTGGACTAACCGATGATGGTTTGCCCTTTGGGTTCTCAAAATATATCTAATTCTCGCCGCTAGTTACTATGCGGTACAAGAAAGATTTTGTCTCGAAGCGCTGAAGCAAAGTTTCACAAATTGTTTTGCGCCTTTCCATTTGCCTATTAGTGAGTTTGTGAGGAACCCACTTTCCGGCCTCCACTATATTCCCTATGGCCTTCAAACATTTGCTGATAGCTCTCTGTGCAACATTAAGCTGCTCTGCCATCTGCTGTTGAGTTTGCGCGTTATTTTCTGCCAACAAAGCCTCTAACTCTGCGTCCTTGAACTTCTTCGGTTTCCGAGGACGCTCCTTGTTTTTCATATCAAATTGACGACTTTTAATATGTTTAAACCACATCTCACAGGTGTTAATGTGTGGAGCAAATGCGCCATAGGTTTCATATTTCGCTTGACACACAGAATGAAGAGTTCACTTCTATGAAAAAAAAAATACACGCAATACGAAATACCACATACCTCGAATTGATACTTCAGTGACGTCATCAGTTAACAAAACCCACAGGAATTCAGTTCTAGTCAGGTATAAATTCTTTTGAAAATAACATAACTAAAATTACGAAAAATTCACCACAAATTAAAGAATAATTCACATTATCGGGAAAGCATTATAATAAATAAAATAATATTGCAAATATCTTTAAATAAATATGCATAGATAATCAGTAACATCGAAAAAATAATTTTTCTGTTCTCATAGTATTCCAGGATTTAAGCAGGTTTAAAAATAATAGACAGTTAATAATAATTTGAGCTAAAAGTGTATTATTTTATGCCTGGTATTATTAAATGATTTTTTATGAATTACAGCAAGTATTGTTTGCATATAATACTGTGATACAATTATTTATTACTTTTTTTAGTTAACTATTATTTTCGTATTTAAGAAAACCTCGATTCTCTAGTTTTTATTATTTTAGTGAGATACTTTAGATACCACACGCTGCATGAGATATTAACTTAAATCACAGCACTTCGAATGGCTCAAAAGCTATACGAAGAGAAATAAAGTTCAGGCAAAGCAAAATACTGACCAGATCAACAACTTTTGTGGTTGATACTAAAAACTGCCATAACAATAAAGAAGGCATTCACTTGTAATTTGACTTGAACCATCTCAAACTCTGCTGGTTGCGTGTGAAACAAACGCTTGTCGTACCCATCTATTTAAGTATTAGCCATCTCACACCATTTTAGCTTTACAGTGCTTTTTTTTGAATACGTAAATAGTAAAAAATAAATAAATAAAATAAAATAAAATGTAATTGATTTAATTGCCTTTTCATTGTTTTATTTGGAATTCCTTTTATAAAAACAAACAAACCTTCCAATATCTATTCCATCTAACATAACTTTCTTTCTAACTAACTAGTAGTAAGTAGTAGTCTAGTAGTCTAGTAGTAATCTTGGGATATTTTAATAATTTAAATTATTTAAATATGCTTTTTTCCCTTCACGACTTTTGCAATTTACATACTGTTATGAAATATTTCTGCATAAATGCCTTGTCTCTTCTTATGAAGAAAAATAGAACTCAATTGTTTTCATATTTGCTTTAATTAATATCTTCACATTAGTCGCACCTTCTACGTAATACAATAACTACAGATAGAGTCTTATGATTTACCAGTTGACTTAAATAGAGCACTTAGGGGAATTACTAATACAAAGGTAAACTAATCTAAAACGATTAGGTTACTGGAATATAATTCTGCGTTTGCCGCCTGCCGTAATAACCTGCACTGGACCAAATTGAAGCACATTTCCGTAAGGATTTTGTTGGAAATAAGGAGTTGGTTGCAGCTGCTGTTGAGGATGCGAGTAATAAGAAGCTCTCCTCCTATTTGGCATATAACGTCTCCTCCTAATGCGACGAATCACAAACTTCCGTGATGCTTCGATATCGTCGGGATTTTCGACTAAAGCTATTATGTCATTTTCTCCAACATCATTCAGGACTTCTTCAGGAAGAATGAATGAGTTTTGCCCGGTTTTGCTATCTACAACTTGACCTCCAAGGATCTCAACGGATCCATTAGGTACTAAAAGTTCCTCGTCATCTTCCTCCGCCTCCATCGCTGGTTCTAGTTCCGGCTCCGGATTGTTTGATGGGCTAATTTCTTGAATCGCACTTTTAAGAAGTAAGTAAGTCCCACCTTGTCCATCGGTTACGGGAATATATCCTTCTAATCCATATGGTTCCTGAATTATCTCTGGGACATTAGTTTCATCGTTAGTAGCCGAGCTCTCGTATGATCTTCTTAAGGGGTAGTAAAATGGATTTGGTGCTGCTCTCGAATTTTCATACGCTAAGCCATATTTTGAATTTTTTTGGACATTACTTCTTCCAGTTATAGAATTGCCGCGCTTCCTATACGCTACTCTACCTTTAAAATAAAATAAAGTAATTTAATAACCAATTAAAATAAAATATTTGACATTTTAACAAACCTGCAAATGCTTCTACCAAGACAAGAGGAAATAGCAACACCGAAGCTTTCATCTTTAATTGAAATTTTAACAAAACATGCAACTACGAGTTTCCTTCTAACAAGATACTCTATCTACTGATGAGGTACCTTCTGTGAGCTCAGGCTTTTATTTGCAACCCAAACGATGAGTTCAAGTTAAGATCAAGAAGTTAAATAAGATACCACAACGGTATACCTACAAAAATCTATAATTTGAAAGGTTTAACTAAGTTCACTGACCGTCAAGCTGATTTCATCTATGCCATAACAGTTAAGTCACCCGAAATATAAAAAACGATATCAAAAATAATTCTCTGAATTCTTTTGCTATATCTATCTCATAGTGAGCATAAGAAGAGCATAAGCAAAAACGAACGTTTCTTTTAAACGAATAAATAGTTGCAAAAACCTGTCGAAATATTCTTAGCGTAGAGCGATTGACGTGACCGATTTCATCATAAATTTACTTATGTTATTTATGTGGCTTTTCAGCTGTCTTGTAAGAACGCACTATCACACTTTACACCTGTCTACCTCTAAGAACTTCACACTATAACTGAAGTATTACTCTTCCAGCAAACATTTTTTAATGTTCTTTATGCCATATCTACATGTATCCAAAAGCTCATTTTGGCTTCATTTTTCTGTCCGGTTTAATTACCCCTCATTATCATGGAAAGTGGTATTTGATATTTGAATTCTACTTTAAACTATAAGCATTAACTATTCAGAAAATACTAAAGGAGCATCATGATCATTAGATAAAGTTATCAATCAAAATATTGTTTACTTGCTTCCCATCAAAACTTTTAAGATTAACTCTAAAAAAAGATTTAAGTAAATTCAAAAGGCTCCTTTATTACTTAATGATATTCACTTTTTTTAAAATATCTATGACGAATTATAATACAATAGAGCCCATTAAAAAGCAATAAAATTGACAGGATTCTTTACAAATGCATAACAATTTCATCGAAATATTTATGTTTTATTTATAAGAACAAAAACCCAATTTAGGTCATATAAAAATAGAAAACCTGAATGAATTTCTCTTTATTTAGAATGAATATTTTTAATGTTATAAATAGATTTTCATTGAAACGTATTCAAATTCAAAAACCAGAAGAAAATATATGAATTTCATTCATTCTTATTAAAATTCTATATCCAAAGATCATTTAGTTGTTTTAAACAAATACATAATAACCTATCCAACATAAGAAATGTTCTTACCTATGCTAACATAAATGATTCTGTAAACGTCAATATGCAATGTTAATGTTTCACTATACTTTTTTAAGGATAAAATATTTTGAGTGTTTGTCAAAAATTTTAATTACCAGGAATAAAAATCATCTCATTAATTTTATTCTTGAACAAAGTTAAATTTAAATAACCACTTTTACTCTTGATTACAAAATTTAAAAATTAATTAATAACTTTCATCCTAGACTGGAAAATATAAAAATCATCTGATAAAACTGAAAGAAAGCTGAGCTATCCGTGGTCTTTGCTGCCGATGCCTTTCGAACAATTTTTGTTCTGATGAATAGTGCAATTGACCGATCCTACATATATTATATGGTATATCAGCGATTTTGAAATAATAATAGCTGATGGAGACACCATAATATAATGGATCCACGTTTATAGAACTGAAAGCCACATTATGTAAGAATTAGGAAAAATTTATATGGGAAAATTTGTATAGGATAAAGCGTTATATAAATATTTTTATTAAAATAACTACCCAGTTTATAATTCGCTGTTATAAACTCATATTAATTATTTCATATGCCGTGCTCCTTCACCGTGTTTTTAATTAAATCTTTCTCTTCAAAATAAAATTTACACTTGTCTACCAAAGTAATCGAGGTTGGGAAAAATATAAGTGTTTCAAACCGATCTAATTTGTATAACCTAAGCTATAACTCGATCGTAAACAGCCACAATAATAAGTTTCAAGATGATCTTTACATATATATATAGAAGCAATGATTCCAAAGGTATACATACTTAATTATATAGCACCCTAAGCAAGACGAACTCGCCAAAGGATCTGCAAATATCTTGAAATAAAAGATAAAACATGAGAGGTTTCTCTTTATAAAAGAAGTATCCGTGATTATAGTTTATTCGCCTTTCTTGATTATAGTTTATTCAGACCTATTTTATCGAAACAAATAAACCCCATAATTCTAACAATTAGGTTGTAACTTATTTTTATATTACTTAAAATAGTACTACTCTATTAGTTCATTTTTAAACTGATAATATGAATCACAGTTCTTGCCTTTCGAATAAGTTCTTTAAGATAATTCTATTGCCTTTCCACCCGTCATCGGAGCTGCTTTAGAAGGCCGCAAAAAAAACTTATATCGAAATATATTCATAGAATTTAAAAGAATCCGCGATTTGCATTTGCCATTTGATTTTAAGAATATCGCACCCGTATTCTAAATTACTCTACTAAAAACTCGTAGTTCAAAATAGAAAATATCAATTTTTACCTATATATATGTATTATATATACAGAATATTTGAATTCTATGTACGAAACACTATCCAATCAACAACTACACCAATCTATTCCTTGGAGCATTCTGAGTAAAATTTTGTTCTTGAGTGAGCGCATCTTCTAAAATACGTTAGCATCGATTTTGAGGGCGAAAGAGGGCAAAAGAATGATGATGAACTTGTAGCTGCATGAATTCGTGCCTATTTACATAAGTAAAATACACCAATTGTTTTTCTATCGATGAATTCAAAGAACTGAAAAAACTTAAATAATATAGTAGAGTTTCAAGGGATAAAGTATGTACACATGTACGTAATGATTATATTAATTGACATAACATGAAACAAAAGCAAAATTAATTTTAACTTAAAGAGAAAAATGTGATAATTACAGGAAACCCTCAAATAGCACAGTACTTGAATTACACGAAAGTCGTGAATAAGCACGACTAAAAATTGCGACAGCCCTCGAATAACGCGGACACAGCATTGTATAACTCGGCTTTGAAAGCACGTTTTCGAATAACACGGACCCAATTAACCCAGTTAATTCGAAGGATGCCCTTTTTTAAGAATTAGAAATTAATATTTTAGCACAGATCTTAAAATTTGGTATGTACGTACTTTCAGAAAATTTAATAATATTAAATAATAATTCTGATTTTTTGGATCTATTGCAGTGTAGTTCTCACTGGAGAGTCTATATGAGCCGCTATTTTTGAAAATGGTATAACTCCACTTTTTGGAGTCACATGAGATCTATCTACACGTTTAAACTTCATTAGAAAAGTTGTTGAAATGATTTGTTAAAAAATTGGGTACCCCTTTCAAAAGTAATGCCTCGTATATATAAATTAATAAATGCAAAATAATGTTACATATGTTCATATGTTCTTCTATTAAAATCCAAATTGCTTATTTCCATTAGTCATACTTTAACCACCTTAGTTAATATAAGTTATAATCAATGAGATGATCATACCCAAACTCTTGAAATTGGACATGCATAACTATTTTAATTAAAAATAATATTCAGTAAATTATTTCGTTTTATTTTTCATAAAATTTCTTGAGGAAATTCTTTCTTCACTTCACTACAAAATTGATGAAAACTGTCCATTTAATTGCATTCTTAAAACGAATTTCTCCTTAATTTAAAGTTCACTCTCAAAAAATTTAGGAATTGACAATTTATTTTAAAATAAAACGAACGTCTCCACTTTCCACAAAGCGTTTTAACATTCTTAAAACATACTTGATACTTTAATCGAATAAACCCTCTAATTAAATTCAAAGACAAACCTATCAATATACAACCTCTTGTAATTAAACCCATGAGTGTATGTATAATTACCTAGTTCCTTTACTCTTTAATTCGGTTATTAAGATTCCCTAGCGCCTATTACATTAAATATTCCCTTTTTTATGGAAATTTTAAATTACTGAATTTACGATTTTCGTACTATGGACCTCTTTTATATGATTTTAATTTAATTCTCAATAAAACACAATTATGAGAAATTTTTCCCTTATGGCCATGAATTGTATTGGGAACTTAACTCTGTTTACACCATTCCCAGGTTTGATCTGCAAATCTAAACTTCGGAAAGGATAAACTTTAGGCCTAGAGCTTAAGCATTGGCCTATTGAACCGAAAAAAATCCCATGTAGTATATTTATGAGTAGGAAATTAAATTCTCAAAAACGGATCTAACAATATGGATGTATTCTACAGAATAAAGACTTTCGGGAGCGAAAAATCAATTTAGTTAGGTCTCGCAATTATATATAATAATAGATTTTAGCATGCATCATAAATAAGTATATATACTAATAAGTACTACAGTTTTATAGCACATACTATTTATGTACAGGGTACCCTCGAATAAATCAACTGCAGTAGTACAGTCCGTTTGGTAAAAGAGTAACGACGATTTCTCAAAAAGAAAGAGAAAGAGACAGAAATATTTGAAGTGAAGAGGATAAGTGTATTACCTATATATATGCGCGTCATGCTTAAAATCTCGTTTTGCGTTGAACTTTCTACTGTTAAGATAGATTTTCAACATGAGTGCCTTATTTTATAAACGTTTTGAAGCTGTATTTCTCTACATTCATCCAAAAGGACCTAAATGGACTTATGCTCAGGCAACGAAATATATTAAAAAGGATGCGTCTTTTGTAAAGAAGTGGTGTAAAATGTTTTCTGAGGACAAAAATGTCGACGACGTACCAGGAAGGGGTAAAACAAGAAAAACATAAAAAAAAGACATCGCTGTTTTGAAGCTTTTCGAAAAAGATCCACAAATGACGCTGAGACGAGCTAGAAGCAAATTAGCGGAAGAAGGTATCAACGTGTCTCTCTATACGATACGCCAAAGAATAAGGAAACATATATCAAACACCGCAATACTATGTACAATCAAACCATTTTCATCCGAAAAGCACATGGAAAACCGTTTGAAATGGACTAATGAATATGAACCTCGATTGGACAAATGTCGTATTCATTGATGAATCATTATTTTGAGCATATCGAGGATCTAAACGAGTATAGTTAAAAAAAGACGGCATTACATCATACGTACTGTAAAACACCCAATAAAAGTTCATGTGTGGGGATGCTTCTGTTCGCAAAGATTTGAAAAATTGATTGCTTTAACTGGAAAACTGAATGCAGAAAGGATGCTGCAAATTTACAAAAACGGGTTATTAAAGTCTACAGATTCTTGATTTGGAACAGGAAACAGATCGTGCAAGAAGACAACGATCCAAAACATAAAAGTTGTCTTTGTACCGAATGGAAAGATCAAGAGGATATCAATGTCATGGAGTGGACCTCACAAAGTCCTGATGCTAATCCAATTGAAAATGTGTGGACCCTTATGAAGGCAAAGCTGCAGCGGAAAAATGCTTTCACTTTGCAACCACTTAAATCATCGGTAAAGAAAGCCTGAAAGGATCTACCACTAGAATATGTTGAAAAATTAGTTGAAAATTTGAACAATAGATATATAGCCATAATAGAAAATAACGGTGACCACCAAATATTAAATGTATTGCGTAAAAGAAAATAAATTACTATAAGTAACTATATATACCATATATGCTACTATAAATCTATGGTATGAATCCATCGTAATCGTAAATCAATCTATGTTGTGTCATAATTTTAATTTTCAAGTAAAACTCTATATTTGTGATATTAGAATCAAATAACTGATTAGTATAAATTAATTTTCAAACCATATCGTTACCATTATCATTTTGCTCTGAGTTTATATAGATATTTTGAATATTTCTTTTCCAAAAATAGAAATTTTAAATAATGTGTGTGAAGGGCTTTTTAACAATGATTAGTCTTAGAGACAAATTTTGATAAAACCTATTATGTATTTCTCTCTACTATGTGTAAAAATACATAAAAGAGTAACCAGAAATAAAGTTTGGTAACAAAATTCAAAAAACATTAAGATTTGAATTTTTCCACTTGATTTTAAGAACTCCGTAATGAGTTACTACTTCGAAGAGAAGTGCGGTAATGGAAATAAATAATTCTTATTTATGAATATTATTCATTCATTTATTGATCATATCCGTTCACCCCCAAAAAGGAAAAGGCATGTTTGGTTGCCCTCCCACAATGAAAATTGGCTGCAGTTGAGAGCTAGGTCGGCGGCCAAAATCAACTGCATCTGGAAAACTGGGTTGAGCAGCATATGCGAAAAATCCTCCGGGAGCGGCTGGAGCGGCTGGCGCAGCAGGAGCGGCTGCTGCAGGAGCGGCTGGTGCAGGAGCGGGTGCTGGAGCAGGTGTAGTTGTAGTTGGAAATAACAAAGCCAGCTTTTGACTCCACGGAATTAGTATCTTAGGTTGGGCGAGCTCCTCAATTTGCCTTCCATGTATCTGATCAAAATGTGCGTTATCTCCAGAAATTCCAATACTTGTTCCTATATAACAATAAATTAAAAACTGTACAATTTTAAATTAATATTACCTTTGCAACAGAAAAATGCTACAGAGAGTAATCCAAGAACTGCCCAAAATTTAATCATGTTTAAAGTAATAGAAATAATTGTTCAAGCAAGTTCTATTTGCTTCTGATAATTTCAAAGGCGTACTTCGCGCTTTTATTCAAAATGTTCAGACGTCGACACGCAAAAATTTAAGAAAATTACTCCTTTCTCTCTAATTGTACAAGAAAAATAAATAAATAAAGTGTGCACCATGTTCCATTAATGCAAAGTCAAGGTACTTTAAGTACCCTTAGAGACACTCAATGAACATGGTTGCCATTGCGATAGAACCATACACGCCTTACACTTCGTACCTACTATGCAATTGATCGTTCAGTGAACTTAATCTGAAGTGTTTATTCTTTTCTGTGTAATTTGTTTGTTTTTTTTTTTTTTTTGAAAGGCGAAACATAAATAAATAACATATCATGGGGCTCTCTACTACAATGAAATTCTATGCATAAATTTGTGTCTTCCTATTGGTCTGAAATTACTATACGAGTACGATGCTTTTGGTAAATGACTCTAAAACTGAATAGTAAAACAAAATTTCATATCGTGCATTTACATAAAAGCCAAAAAATCATATATTAATATAAAATTAACTTTTAGAATCTGTAATGTGAAGCTGTAAGTGTAATATTGTAAAATGTGAATGAGACTTGGACGTTAAATGCTGAATAAAATAAGTTTTTTAAGGGAATATCTTCACTCAGAAAAAAAATATTTTTTTTAAAATCAAAATTATCGAAAACATATATATACAAAAGAATTTACTAAATGTCGTGAAATGTTTGAAATTTATATAAAATTCTTTTTCAAATAGTTCTTTGTACTGTGATTGCTAGTTTCCCTTTTTTACAATAATTTTAAATATTCTTGAACAATAACCACAAAGTCGATAAACTCATCTTAAAATAATAACAAAACTCTTTCCATATGAAATAATTGCAAGGTGTTGCTATTTAAAAATTGAAACAAGGAAAACCCAAGTTCTAATTTATCATGTCGAAACTGAAAAGTTAGCATACATAACAGCTGTAAATACGTCTTTTATTTTCAAATGGTATATATTTACTACATAAGACTTAAGATTATAAAAAATAATCATAAACTTTAATTTTTGCAAGTCTTATAATTCATTAAAAAATACACATTTTCCGTTACTTATATTTTAATTACCTTGTTTCTTCTATGTTAATTATTTTAGAAAATAGTTCATTTAAAGTCAACAAATGGCAAAGCTGAGAATGGCCAAATACTTGTGTGGATATTGCCAAAAAGACCTATGAAACTCAATTATAACTTAACAACCCTTATAATTTAGATGTGCGGCTCTTTTTAACAATATTTAAATATTTATTTCGTCATCATCAAATAGGACATATTACCCGACATGCACAGATATTGAAGTAACTTTTTACACTAAATTATGATTAGTTTTATGTATAAATTCATAATTCAATATACCGTCAAAGTTTACTGTGTAAAATTACATTTTTTGAGAAATGAATAAATGATGAGTGATAATAAAAACTAATTTAACGTAAATATTTTTGTGTGGTAAACTATAATTTTTTACACTAAAAACTAGTAAAATATTAATATATGTAATAAAAATGTTATTTTATTGGTTATCATTCAGTTTCCATCATTATGACGGATTTTGTCCAATCCAAAAGAGTTAAGGATAAGGAGCCCTTTTAAAATATTTTGACAAAAAAAAAGTGAAATGTAGCTTCTAATTAACTCAACCGATCGATGTATAAATAATATCAATACAATATTATAGCCTTTTTTTAAAAAATTTCAAGAGTAAAATATTAACATTTTTAACCTTTCATTTAGATAATAATTTGAATTCCATATAAAATATGATCTTAAATAAAATTTATTGGAACGTTAAATCTGTTGTGCTTTGTTTTGTTGACGGCAAGCGAACGGTAGCCAAACAAAGCGAAAATAGTTTCTAAAAATTTAGTAATTTTTCTATAAAGTAGCTTGCTTTTAAGTTTTTTTTATTCATAAATTAATATCGAGTTTACCAGCCAACGAGTGATGATGTTCCAATAAGATCAAAAGTCTTTAATGTTAAAACTAACATATTTCATAGAATAAAACACGAACTAAGTTATATTAAAGAATAATTAGCAATAGAAATATATTCTCTAACCTATAATCGTTTTCTTCTTAGATCAGAACAACACTGAGCTCGAAATTAGCAAGATTAGAGCGTTGTCTATATTTATGTGTCCTAGAACGTAATTTTACACGTTTATAAAAAACTTTGATTGGTTTGTCCTCGTCTACTTGTTTTTCTCTTTTCAGTTGTTTGTATAGTCGTGTTTATGGTTTTATTTTTAAAAATTTGTTTTATTTCAAACTTTTTAGTTGTCTAATGTTTTTTTTAATAAACAAATTGTTTAGTATTCCAGTAATAAATAAATAAGCTGTACTATGACGTAAGGTTAACAGAATAGGGCTTTTAATAGACAACGAATGAATTCAATTAAATTTCATTTTTGTGAAGTATCTAAGACTAAGCTATCGAATTAATTTGAATTCAAATAGGCTTGAAGTCTAGAGATAATTATTAATATCTATTGTATGTGAAAATGGAACTCACGAACAACACATATTATTAGCATATACAATAGAATTATATTTGAACTCGTTTCCTCAAGACCATTCATTTGGTACCCATATCGGTGTGTTTGAAAATAAAATAAATACACTTGCGCTGAAACCATATTTATTTTTTTGAAAATATACATAGAATTCCTACGAGTAAGACGACCCGAAAAACGCTACCCTCTTTTTGCGGCACTCAGGTAAAAACGAAATTGTACTTTTTTTTCTTTTGGATTATTAAAATTAACATTTTAACTTGATTTTAGTTCAAGTAAGAACTACGTATCTGCTGAAGAGGAGTCGGTGATCTAGCCCCCGAAAATATGATGTATTTTAAGATTTTTTTTTTTCAATGTTAAAATAATGAACAACGATATTGAAATTTTTTAGGTATATTCTCAATAAGAGCTTTTCAAAAAAATTTACCTGTACGGTGTGGTAGATTTTGACTCTTCTATTTACCTGAAAAATAAAGGAAGGAAGGAAACTTTCAGAACTAGAAAAAAAAAGTTAAAAATGGATAGAATTATGCGCTTTTGAAATTGATACGCTGAAAACAAATTATTTTTTTATCAATTAAATATATTAAATGTAAAAAATACCAAGTTTTTGAAATATTTATATTAATTTTAGTTTAATATTTATATATATATATATAATTTTTATTCTAGTCCTGGTGATAGCCACTGGTGTGCTAAATAAACTATCACAAAACCATACACAAAAAAGTAGTTTCTAGATAAATGTGTTTGAAGTTTTAAGTATGGGTAATTTTAAAGGTTTCGATTCATTCGCTACCTGCTAATAAGGATGTAGAACCTGAAATACTCTCAATATCCTCACAAATTTAACCGTATATTCTTGCAACACTATGCCTTCGAAATATCTCAAATATTCTAGACTACCGGGTCTCCTTAAGATATGTTTAGAATTTTAGCGTGATTGGTCACTAAAAATTTAGAAAATCGCTAGCGCATTCAAAGTTTTGTCAACTTGTAAGCACAAGAAAGTGCTCTTTACCTTTGACGCACATCAACTAATTTACAAAAATTTTGTCACCCTTTTTCTAGAGCTTAATTTCTCTTAAGTTAATCATGCTTATAACAATATGCATATTTTGCCATTACCAAAAAGATATTTAGAAATAAGCTCGTTTATCATTGGAAACATATATCAAATAAAAGTCAGTTCATGGATTTAACAATACAGATATATTGTTTATTATAATAAATTATTTCGGAGTACAGTCAATAAATAAATAAAATATGTATAATACATTTTAACTCAGCTCATACTCTTGATATTTTAGACCTCCTCTGGGTACTAAATGTGATCTAGCGGCAGGTGTCTTCGGATTGCTTGAAATTATTTCGGAAGGTTTCTCAATTATTGATTTTAGATCAGTTTGCACAACTTTCATATCGGATTCATCTTCTTTTAATAATACTTGGGGTTTGGCTTCTAGATTTCCAGTTCTTAGAGAAAGTTTTAACGCAGCCTCTTCTGGAACATTTTCACTAAGGACACTCGATACTAGCATAGGAATTACTTCAATTGCTTCACTTTTAGGTTCTTCTATCTTCGTGTCTGTCTCAGATAGTGTTGTTTTTACATCGGTTTGTTCTGTATCAGCAATTTCGGCCTCGTCTACTTTCTCCAATTTACTTGATACGTTTTCCTCTTCCTCAGCAACATCAGATGTTGTTTTTTCAGCTTCTTTACTTATAATGCCACTTTCTTCAGCGATTTCAGCAACATTTTTGATGACGGACGTTTTGCTCTCAATAGGGTCCCCAGGTTCTTCCTTGACAATGTCACTCTGTTCAATCTTCAAATCCCTACCAGTTTTAAGTAAGAATCTTCCATTATTACTTACAGCTAGATATGAATCAGACCCCAAAAGTGGGAAGTATTTCTGGGGTATGTAATACTGCGATGTTGCTTCACTCCGACCTTGCATCTCGTTTTTATGCTCAGTTTCATCTTCTTCGTCATCTACCACATCACCAACAGATATGAACGGGTTTGGCATGTTGTCGTAGCCCCCACTATCATAAGAATCAACGTCGTCTTGCTCAACATCAGGCCTATTATACGAACTTTGATCGGCCGATATTCGAACTATCACTGGCTTATGTCGATTTGGGTCAAATTTATGTTGGGTGCTAGTTTCTCCCCATGGATCCGATTGAGATGGCCTTGGTGATCTTGTTGGCATATTTGGTCGAGATGGCCTAGATGACTTGGTAGGTCGTGCTGGCCTTGATGGGCGATTGGGTCTATTTGCAATTTCTTCTGATAGTATAATTTGCGGCTCTTGACTGATTGTGTGCGTATGCTGTGCCAATATTTGCAGCTGTTGTACTGGCAGAGTATCAACTCCAATAGTTTGAACGGCAGGTATGCTTTGCAGACTCTGAATGCTTTGCAGGTTTGGAATACTTTGCAAATTCGGAATACTGTCCATACTGGGACTGCCAATACTGGCCAAGTTCAACTGCGCCAATGGTATAGGTACATATGTGAAGCCAAGATCTGGTTCATCGTTTTGGGTAATTATTGGCCGCATTGGCTTTGATACCTTCTTTTTTTTCTTTTGGGGCCTACTGTTTAGAGATAATGTTTGTACTGGAATAAGTATAGGCAGTTGTCCGCCCATTTCCGGTGAGAGTACAACTTGCACTGGTTTCCTTTTTGGTTTCGAATATACCATAGCATGTTGGGGGCGTCGTCTATTGTATCCAGTTTTTCTTCGTTTTACAGGTGGACGGTAATTTAGTTGACCGAAATACATTTGCGGCCTTGGAGGGCCATAGTACTGGTCAAGAGGATCAAAAAACTGATTCGGTGGCCCAAATTGTTGTCCATTAAACCCATTTCTAATTCCGATACGATATCTGTTTCCAAATGGCATATTAGGCCCGTAACGAGCTTCATTTCGAATTCCATTTCTAAACCCATGGCGATAAATGCTGCCAACAGCATTTGGACGACTGTTTGGTGCAAATTGTTTTTCATCTTCCTCCTCGTTTTCATCATTATCTGATTGATCCTCCTCCTCATCATCTTCATCTTCGTCGTCCTCGTCATCACCTTGCAGCAACTCGTTAAGATCAGGAATAGAAGGCTGTTTTTTCTTTTTGTTATTCTTTTTGTTGCCCTGAATTGCCTGAACTTGAACAATTACATCCGGCTCCGGAGTCGTTGTTGTAAGTACTCCACCTAAAGGATTATTTTGCGATATCCAGCTAGTAAGAGTATTAGCAGCATTCCCAATAGCCTGCCCTGGATACCACCCAGTGGCGGTCCCATTTTTCGACTTAACCACTTGAGGCTCAAAAACTGCAACCGCTTCGCCAGGTTTCGTTCTAAGTGCTTTTAAAGGTGCCTCAAAGAGATTAATGATTGGATTTGTTGGTCTTTTGTTATCTGCAAAATGTTGCTTTAAGTCAATATATACAATAAATAAAATAAAATAAATTTACCTTCACATAAAACACCGGAAAATCCGATTACTAACGCAAATATTAAAATATTAAACTCCATGGCTAATTTGGCCCTGCCTTAGATATTTTCTAAATCAATATCAGTTCATGGTACTGCCAGAAAACTTTACCATAGTTCCGCCAACTGAAAACACTCTGCTTTAACTGATTTTATAGACAACTCTTCACTGTTTTTATTCGCGATTCTACCTAGGGTCAACGGTAATATAATCGCTTAATTTTTTTGTTTTCCTTAGTCATCCTAAAAAGTATGCGAAAAATTAGATGTGGTTAAGATTCTTCGAATCTAAAAGATAACTGAGACAAGAAATGATCTGTACCGTTAAAGGCTTTAAGTTGTCGTAAATGTGCGACATCGGCGACACCGAAAATATTCCCAAATATTTAAATAAAATAGCAAAAAAAAAAGCATATCATATACAGGGCATAGATTCCATTGACTCGTGGGCTATTCAACTCTTGATTCTATCAGAATTATGTCACCTGAAAAACTAGTTTTTCGTGACTTTGTTATTGTGTCAAAGGTTGCATCTATCGTCTAAAAGAGTAGACCATTCAAAATAATTGATAGAACTATTTATATGTATATGTATATGCTGTCTTTTTATATTTATCACCTACCAGTAATAAAAACATACAACTTTAAAAATAGCACGAATGAAACGATTCGCTCTACCTTTTTATAAAAACAAGTTACACCCTGTCGGGTTTTTTTCATATTAAAAATGGGATACCAAAGCAGCAAAATATTGCCCAGGTAGCTTTTATTTTGATTATAACGATCATATAAAAGAAAAAATACCACATATCATCTTACTATATGCAAAAGCATTCTCTTGGATAAAGTAAATAGCATCAGTTTTATACATAGGTTAAACGCCTTTCCAAAAATTCATTCATATTTTATGGTGTTGGGATTTAATCACTCTATTTTTATATTGAATATCTAATTTCGCGTAAAATATAATCAAGCAATTTCATAGAGCTTGAACATATTTTAAAAAATTCAAGACCAAATGCTACTTTCACAAATAAGAGCTACCTAAATAGCTCAGTGTAGACAAATCAAATGTAAATATTATAATGTAGGAAATTTTATGTATTTTCAATGCTTAATGCTCTCAAATTGATTAGTCTAATTAAAATTGTACTTTTATAAAAAATATAATCGATGAACATATCCCAAAGAGACCTAATATTTTAAACACTTCCAAAATTATCTAATGAAAAATGTAGAAAATTTCAATACGAGGTGTTACAGTTTCGACTATCTAAATATAAGTACGCCGAATTTTTAATTATTTTTTTTAAATGAAAAGACCTATCTATTTCGTTTAAAATAACAAATACATGCTGTATGTTTATGCGTAACACGCCGGCTTATTCAAACTTAACGTTCAATATTAAAAATCATTCGGAAATAATGACTATTATTTATAGAAACTTTTCTTATCTTTTACGAAAAGGAATGTACCTAATTGGAAAGTTATAGGCATCTAATATCTATATATATCTAAATTTAAGTGATAATGTCAGTATAAAATCTATACCTAATTATTCTTTAATATGAGTCGCTTGAATTAACCAACATGTATGTCCTGAACTTCAGAAACTTAGCATACCTACATATATATGCCTATTTGTGATTTTTAGGCTGTAGGCTATTTTATGCGCCCGGTACATAATTCCAACGGCGAAAAAGATATTTTATTTTCTTAAAATAATTTATTATAATAAACAATACATCTGTATTGTTTAATGCATGAACTGATTTTTATTTGATATGTGTTTCCAATGAGAAACGAGCTTATTTCTAAATATCTTTTTGGTAATGGCCAAAATATGCATATTGTTATAAGCATGATTATCTTAAGAGAAATTCAGCTCTAGAAAAAGGGTGACAAAATTTTTGTAAATTAGTTGATGTGCGTCAAAGGTAAAGAGCACTTTCTTGTGCTTACAAGTTGACAAAACTTTGAATGTGCTAGCGATTTTCTAAATTTTTAGTGACCAATCACGCTCTTAAGGAGACCCGGTAGTCTAGAATATTTGAGATATTTCGAAGGCATAGTGTTGCAAGAATATACGGTTAAATTTGTGAGGATATTGAGAGTATTTCGAGGTTCTACAGCCTCATTAGCAGGTAGAGAACTAATCGAAACCTTTAAAATTGTCCATACTTAAAACTTCAAACACATTTATCTCGAAACTACATTTTTGTGCATGGTTTTGTGATAGTTTATTTAGCACACCAGTGGCTATCCCCAGGACTAGAATAAAAATTATACATAAATATTAAACTAATATTAATATAAATATTTCAAAAACTTGGTATTTTTTAGATTTAAAATATTTAATTGATAAACAAGTAATATATAAAAAAAATTTTTTGAAGAAATTCTTTTTTTTATTGTTATAAATGATTTATAAGTTAAAATTGAAAAAGTTAGACAAGTACAATGATTTTAGTGATGCGTAGGTGGAAATAAGGGATGCGGGGGTGGATTCGCTCGGGAAACACCACTAACTTGTATTGTCACCGAAGTTATACATGTTCGCCAAATTTCATTGAGTTTGGTAAAGTCTAAGTATAAAAATTTTGCATTGCAAGATTTGACGACACGTAGTGTAAGTTAAATAAAAGAATTTAAAAAATACGAATATTAGCAAAATAATACAAAACTTGCAAAATAACAGAATGAAACCAACAACAATAGAAATGTAAATATTTGTTTAGCAAGAAAGTAAAGAAACATGTTAATTAAAAGACTTACTGTCACGGTGCCCAGCTACCGATAGTTTAAAGCTTATGATAGATCACTATCAACTGTTAAATAAGGTTGTATCGCCAGAATAAAAAACTATAACTTATAGTGTACAATTTTGTGCTCTTTGTGATCGATTTGACCGCAAAACGATTAGTGTCACAAAAGTTAAAAAATTATATACGAAAGTTTCAAATACCAGCAGACTAAAGATGTTAAGATTACTCATTATTAGCATAGTATCTTTTTACTTTGAATAAGGTGCATATTAATTATAAATTTAAAATATTGTTAAATTATGTTTACCTAAAGTAGTAATGTGCGTTAAATTGTTAATTTACAATAAATTAATATCAATAAAAGGCAAACTTTCTAAAAAACCTACCTAAACATCTCTCTATCTAAATTACCTTTCAATGAAAACTACTCGCTCACGAAATAAACAATGTAAAAAAAATGTGAATAACTTAAAACAAATTAAAAATTTTTACTTTTCCAGTAAAGTTTATAAGTTAATAATTATGAATTATGCATACTAATGACACCTGAATTATGTTAAGCTCAAAACGTGTCATGCGTCTACATTAAAGAGAATTCATTTCAATTTTATTTTTGTCCTTGTTAACAATCAGCACATCGTATCATCATCATCGCCATCAACTCATGGCTTCTTCTACCTACAGAGCCAACACTTATCACCGTCTCAAGTTCATCAATTTATTTACCAGTGGATTTGTATAAAATACATGCGATTACTCAGATGCCCAAAAATTAGTGCGACCGATTAATTTTTCTATCTACACCAGCATAAAACAAGGAGGAGGACAAAAAAGTTTATTCCTGAACTCAAAATTGATTCACCTGCGTGTTGGGCGTTATCGAATTTTTGGTCTCAGAAGAATTTATCGATGAGTTCAGTTCAATTTATTTGATCTATTTCTGTTTACCACCAATTTAAGTACGAGTAAGAATTTTAAAATTTATATTTAAATTTTAATTATTTTATTCTCCTCATATTAGAAAATGCGATATGAAAATGTTAGCATCGTAAAAGTAAAAAAGTTCACTGCCAATGAGTACGAATTGTCATTTAAAAATAAAATTAAGTAAGTTGCTCATGTGAAATTTTTAAGCGTAGGAGTAAAAGGCAAGTTACAGATTATTGGCCGAAACCTGAGGACAGGTATATTTATGAATTCATCGAAGTTCATCGCCCTAAGGCAGATGCAAATTTCATGCAAAATCATAAGTTATTCAAACCGGATTTCTGCATAATTTTGCCAACAGTTCAAATCTTATCAAGATCAATATTTCGAAAATGTACCTGTACACCTGTATGTGTGAAAATTTTATTGAGAAGATGTTTATCAAAATAAAAATTTCGATTCTTGAATTCATGATATTATTTATATTTTAATCAACTAAAAATTCTATATGAATTTAAATCACACGGCACTTTCATTAGTTTCTTAGTTATGTATTTAAAACAGGATTTAACAAAACTACATATATTATAAAATTAGTACAAATAAATATTTTGTGGCTGAACAAAAAAATAGTTCGGAATTACTTTATGATTCAAATTTTGTTTAATTATTTTCTCATTCAATATTTGCGAAAAGTCACGCGTTTCATGCGTTTCGTGCATTTCTTTCGTATCTGAATCAGTGGATGCACTCTCAAAATAATTTGAATCATAAACTTTATTGACTTCATCCGATTTTATTTGAACTAACGGATTTTCGACACTTGAATCATCTAAATTCCTCCAAAAAGATTTTTTCTTCAGTTTTTTTAATTTTACCACAATTTTCTTCAGTTTTTTCAGTTTCAAAAGAAAAACTTTAGCTTTAAAAAATGGAAAACGAACTATCCTTGGTTCTTCGGCATCAGTGAATTTATCAATGACATCATAATCCGATGAACGAATGGCTGGTTGTTCTTCCCAATTATATTTGAATTGTGTGCTTTCTACTGAAAATAATTCATCAAATAGAAAACTTTCTTTCAAGATCTAATCTATCTACCTACCCGCTATGTTTAAGGCTGCAAAAAAACCACAGATGAGCACCAGTTGCAATAGAAATTTCATTCTAGCGCGTGCTTTGGCCTAATCCCAAATAAACTAAGCTTCGTCGGATCAATCAATTCGCTTTATATCAGAAAAATCACCTGCTTAAAGAGGTCACAACATTTTTGAGTACAAATTAAACACTTTCTGGAAAGTTGGAAAGTTGAGAAAATGATTCAGCTTTTATTATTTACAAATAGGAATAAATATAAAGAAGAGATATGTGCTTACCTATTCTTTGCTTATTGTATTTAACAAAATTTTCATTAAATATTTAGTTCATTATATTATATATTATAAAATTATAAATAAAAATGCATTATGAATTTTCAAATTATTTCTTACTTGACATTTTGAGCAAATTTCGTTTTATGAGATTTTATAAGTTAATTTTCTTATAGTAAGATAACTAAGCCAAACAATCAGCCCATTTTGCAATTTGTACTATTTAGTACTCATAATTGAAGCCATATCATCGAAGAGTCCCACAGAAAAACTTCCAATAATTTATTAATTACCGAAAAATATAATCACTTTTAGAACGATTCCATTATATAGTAAGTTTTCTTAATGCAAACTATCTTGTCGTCTATCTATCGTCTCGTTTAAGAAGCGACGATGGACAAATAAGCGCCCAAAATCGTAGTGAAAACGAACTTCAACATGCTTCTTGCTTTTTTAAATTTTTGAGGAACAATTAGGCATTTGCATATTTATGTACTTTAAGAAATGGATGCTTTCCAAAATAATCTTACCGGATTTGTAGATAATTTTAATTGTGGATTTCTTTTAACAATGTTTCTTAGAGTTAAATATTAAAAAGCAAAACTGACGAATATGCAAAGAACACTTTATAGTATCTTATATTTCTCAATGTTTTATATTTAACTTTAATATTTCGAAAAACGACATTTTTCAGTCACGATTTTTTGTGTATTTCGACAAAGTTTCGTTGTAAATTGTTTATACATTTTAAATTGAGACTTTTTCTTTAATTTTCAAACCATAATAACACCTTTACCACATACAAAAAAGCAGTCAAATTGTTATAGAATACAAATTATATTTATTTTGAAAATTTAAGAATTATTTATTACTATTTAACAATTATGTTGTGTGTATTATATACATATTATAGTTTTAGTATTGAAGGCAAAAACATCGACAACTTTAGGTGGGTTAAAGTTGTAAAATTTTAATAAATGGAAAAATTACACGTATTTCTAGAATTAATTGTTGGCAATGTAGGAAATAGTAATTCATTACTTCCTCCGACACACAAGGTCATAATATATTTTTTGTGCCTTCTTTGTAATCTTCAATGGAATGAGGTATGAATAATTTAAATGGATATCGAATTTATTCAAATTGAATTTTATTTCCTGCTGAATTGCTGCAAGCAAACTATAGAAAGGAAAGTTATTGAAATTCTTATAAAACATGTCCAATTTTGATTCAGTAGTTTTAGTCGCATAGTATCCTGCCGAAACCTATTGTTAAAAAATTTTGAAAGAATTTCTCTAAGGGGAATTTAATATTATATTGTACCTTATGTGCAAATGTTCTTTAACTAAAAAGAACTTTATATATGTATGTTATATATACAAAAAACTGAATCGTAATTATACCTTTTCAGAGGTGTGGGACAAAACACTTACTAAAACCTTGATATAAATATGTTTAAACTCTCAGATTCACGGATATGAGTAATTTACATATATTAAACTAAAACACAAAACATTATTGTACCCAAAATTTTGTTTGAGATTGGCATGTAATTTGTTTTGTTCGCAGTTAGTGTAAATCCAGGATCCTATGTTCCAATATTTAGATCCTTTTAAAATTTATTTTTATATTAAATGAATTCGTTTCACGTTATAAAGTATGTTTCCTACAAAACATTAAAGCTGCTGACACTCTAAAAGCGTACGAAACACCATGCATATTTTAGCTAAGTTAAACACATAGCCCTCGTTTACAATACCCAGGTGATTAAAAAAAAAATACAAAAGACAACAATTCTAACATACGCTTAAAATTTTTATATGGATAAAACGTCTCAATGTTACAGATCGCAAGGAATAATTAGCTCTTTTTTGCGAAACAAAAGACGTCATTCCAATTATTACAAAATTTCTCTTCAAGTAAAATTACTGTTTACTCATTTAACGAAATGCGGAATGAAATGATGTGGCCTTCTAGGTAGAGGAGCCAAAGTAAGAGAAAAGAGCTTTGCTGGAAAGCGCCGCTAGTAAATTATGCAAATGTGACCCTTTGGAATATCCCCTTCATAAATATTTACATAAGTTTTTCGCTTTAGACGTGTGCCAGGCCAAGATGAAAGTAATCTGCATAAAGCGAAAATGAATTGAGCTATACGAAGTTCAGTAACCCATAACAAAATGTTTTGGCTCCAATTAAAAAATTAGAAGCTAAGGGTTTTGTCTTTTAACGATTGCAAAAATTTCACTTAGTGTTGTTTCATTTCACGTCAGAAGAAAACACTGTTGAATATTTCAGACTAATTAAAAATTATCAATTTTTATCTTTTAGTAATAATGCTTGATGCTTTAAAGAAATAACAGAGCTATTTAGAATTAAATTTCTTTATTTTCGTACTGAGGGTAGTGACATTCGCGTATTATATCCTGTCGAATTCAGTTCTTGAATTTCCGCCTATTCTTGTTGACTCGGTTTACAGAACGGCCTAGTTCAACTTGTTGTGGCACAGCATACAAATAGACGGGCGATTGATCAAATCCTTCCTCAGGAGTGATCAGATGTTTGTTGATCGGAGACGATTCTGGGACCTCATCTAGACTGACCTCTTCATAGTTTTCAAGCTCGGGTTCATCTTGCAACTGACCTTGAAGGTAGTCAGCTGGAACGGCATAGGCTTGAATCTCTTGGTTATCATCAATATATTGATAGTTGGTTTGTGGGACTTCAACGTTTGCTTCTGATATAGTTCCAGTTGGATCACTAACTGGGATCAGTTCTAGAACTGAATCGGCTCCAACACCAGGGGATGCCCTGAAGAGGTGGTGGTGGTGTGGGTGGTGGTGGTGGAGCAGGCCATGGAGATGGTGATGATGTCCATGGTGAAGGAGATGATGAAGATGTGCATGGTGATGATGTCCATGATGATGATGATGGGCCAAGGCTCCAAGCTTCTTAAACTTCAACAGCAGAAGTTTCTTGGTTAAAATTGGATGATGGTGAGCAAAAGCATGAAGATGATGAGCATGGTGAAGATGACCATGGTGAAGATGTCCATGGTGATGATGTAACAGATGGGGATGAACCCTCGCTGAAACCTTATCCTGCGTTACTCCTGACCTTGATTCAGCATCCTCATCGACTTGTACTTCTTCAACTTCTTCAGCAATTACTGTAAAGGAAAGTTCAATTTAAGAAAGACTCATAAAGAATGCAATGTTAAATTCTTACCATTTGCAATAATAAAGCCAAATGCAAAAATCCAAAACAATGAAGGCTTCATGATTTTCTATAATTACTGAAATGGATTCAGAGGAAAACCAATGATGACTGACATGGTTTAACATCGAAGAGCAGGCTATATATTGCAAATTTTTCCAGGTTAGAAGTGCTTAATCTGCATCGAATTCGTTCTTATTTTTTTTATATAACGGAGACTGAGATAAAATTAAAATAATTTTTAGAAACCTAGCAGATATTTCTGCGACAAAGAAAGTTTTTGTAGCAAAAAGTTTGGTAAGTTTCTTAGAGGTGATAAGCTTAGAGAAAAAAAGACAACAAAACTGGTTGGGATCATTAGCTTCCCGGGTGATAGTATTTGGTTTCGCATCACTGCAATCTAAAGTCGCGATCGAACATTAACCTACTTAATATTTGTTAGAAGACCCTTCTTTACAGAAAATCAATTTTTAGAAGACAAATATAAGCTAATTTAGGCCTATTTATGATAACATTTAAACAGCTACTATCGAAGCTTTAACTTATGGATGATTTTACTAGCCACTGAAGATTAGAGACGTTGTAAAACTAATCAATAGGTATTAAGATAAAACAAAAACAAAATTTAAATGAAAAATTATGATTTATTTAATTTTATGGAATAGCGTGCGAAGGGTCAAAAATGTAATGAATTTCTAAATTACCACTTTTGTCTGTTTTGTTTTTTATATTAAAAAATAATTTGTAAGAAATTATCAATTTCAAGCAAGTGGTAACGAATTCAATATTATACCTTAAAAATATCTCATTTCGACTATAGGGAACTGTGGTATTGTGCTTAGTGCTTTTACGAAAAATTTATTCGGCATCATCAATTCCGCCAGAAAGTATGACAGTGGCTATGATATCAATTTACAAACAATTGAATACCCCACTTATTTATCACGAGAGAACTCTTGGTTTTATTTTACTAGTTTCGAAATTTTCATTATTGCATACTTAGCGATAGTCGCATGAATTTCATGCATAAGAATATACACAATAATAATTGAGAGTAATTTAGTGATAAATACTTAAAAAGTTTTTGAAAAATGGCCTACTAGGCTTTAGGCACTCTAAGCAGTCTTCAACTTTGATTAATTGTCTTCTCTTAAATTGCGACGAGCAGACCCTTCGCTGAAAATTTTCTTCCATCTATAATTTTTTTAAGGTGAGTGGAAACCATTATCATCCTTCTTACCATCTATGAAAAATTACAGATTCTCAAAATTCAGTTCTACCTTAAATCCTAGATTTTTTTTACTGAAAATTAATTTTGTTTAATGTTTTTAAAAATATCAAACAATAAAACTAAATTGAACAAAGTTGAAAACAAATTTATCATGTATTTGAATTTTTTACAAATGCAGTTCAATTTGAGAATGGTCCAAATGGCATAAAGAAAATGTTCTTTTATTGTTTTTAAGGTACATATAACCGTCCTTATGACAATTTGGACTTGGAACAATTTCAAATTAAACGACTCATTTATTAAATTTATTACATTTTTCAAATAAATTTCAAAACTATAGTTATGCGTAACATTTTCACTTTAGGAACATCGTTTTATAAATATTGCAAACTGTTAAAAAGAACGTATTTGCCCCCATGTTCATAAAAATCTAAAATAAATGTTTTTAAAAACTGAGGTTCTTGTATGTTCAAGTCTTCAAGTTAACCATTACTTGTATTAATCAGGATTCAACAACTAACTACAATTATTTCTAAAACGTTTAAGGATATAAGAAGTCATTAGATAAAGGTCTTTACACCTCTTTCTCCATCGCAACCTCAACTCGGATTTTTCATCAATGAGCATTAACTTCATCATAATTCAAGATTCCTCCTTTTAAACGCTCAATGGTAAATATTATGGAAGTTGTGTTAAAAGTTGGTCTTAGAAAGCATTATTTAAATTTTAATTATGTAAACGACGTAATTTTTCAGGCAAAAATTGTTTTTATTTTCTATTACAATTTTTGAAAAAACATAATTTATCAATAATTTATGAAATTTACTTAATTGTACAAATAAATTAAAAGCTGATATATGTACATATAGAGAACATCAAGTTTATACTATTTAATAAATTTCTTATAATAATAAACAATTCAAGAGTATAATTAAAATTTATTGCTATTAATAAAACTGATTAGAGAGTGGAGGAACAAAAATGGGTGTACGTACACAAAGAAATTGAATCCTATATCCATAAAACCCAAGGTAAAAATTCAAAACGGCTTCATTTAAAATAATAAATAAAAACATTATGAAGATTTAAATATTTCAATGAATCCCATTCATAATTTATATTTATAAAAATATTTTCTATTCTAATAGAATAGAATAGAATTTTGCTCTAATCAGTCTTACCGTAGATTCCATCAATAAATATAGTTCATTAACCTCGATATAAATATCGATTCCTAGTAGATTAACTAACTAAGCTTTTTCAAACAAAATTACAGATACCCAAAAATTAAAATTTGTAAAATGAATCCAGAAAAATGTGTGTTTGCAAGTAACTTTATTGATTTTAAGTACTGAGTACTTTCGAATTAGTTTGATTGTTGCTAATAATATGTAACTATTTCTGATAAAAATAATTAGAAATCATTACTAGTAATATTACTGAATTTAGCAAATCATGCTGTACTGCTATTTTCGATGCTGTTTTCGATTAAACAATTCTGTCACATGACTGGATATATCGGCACCAGCTAATATACGGGTTTTAAAAGCTTTAGCCAATATTCGGATATCCAAGTTCAAGCGGTTGACTTCTAAAAGTATCGATCAGTAACAATTAGAAAATCAAGTTTAAAACATCTCCTAGTTTTGTGAGAAACTATAGATTGTTTCGAATCTTTCAGTATTTTTTATTCCATTTTTTTTCTGTTATTAGAGTCATTTTAACCTATTCTATCAGAAGAATTAAATCTCTGAGTATATTGATTTCAATAAACATTTTAAGGTCTTCAAATTATCCATCTTATCCAATTATTTTAATAATGAAGCAATATTACTAATATATGTAAAATTAATAACTTGTTGGCAGTTAGTGCATCAACGCGAGTTATGAGCGTATCACTAAAATGTATTTATTTAATGACTCAGTTTCTGTTGACGTGAATTTAAAAAACAAAAAACTCATTAGCAATGCCTTCATATGTTGACTGCGGGTGGCCAGCCGTTATCGGCGCCCGCCAGTTATGATTAAAAGGAAAGGTGGCATTCGAGTATTAAAAATTAACATTTTATTTTCAAATCTCTTTTTAAAGACTTAAGGCCTATACCATAGTTTGAAAACACTCTATAATTTCTGTATCGTCATAATAATAATCTAGTGCAAATGAAATGTTCCCCATTCATTTGCAATTCCATCCCGATATTTAAAAAGAATTATATAATTTTTATGTGTTTAACTATATATTTTTATAGATACAATAATAAATAGAAAATTCAAAGGTGCGGCATATTCATCAAGTTTTTAAGAGAATTTGAAAAAGTAATCAGGAGGTTGCTGAAATCTCAAGTAATATTTTAATAATTGAAAAATAAAAATATTTATGTAATCATTCAAAAGACATTTATCATTGACTGAATATATATAACTTTTAAGGGCATATTGAAAAGGTTAAATTCATACGAATAAAATTTTACGAACAAAATCTATTTATAATTAGTTATTAATCTGTTTAGAAAACGTATCTTAATATTGGAAAATTTGTATTAAATTCATACAACTTTACTCTTTTTTAGATACTTCATTTAGAATTGGATTCTTATTAGCAAAAAATATTTTTTTTAAATATCTTAAATCAATTCGACCCATTTGTTTATGTCTTCTATCTGTGTCAATGTAGGATATTCAGGGCTCTATAGAATTTCGAGGTACTAAACGTTGGCTTTTCTTGACTTCTTGGACCAATGGTTGAAAATCGTAACTTGATTCAAAAGAGCTGACCAAACCTTGACCAAGGTGCGAGTGAATCATAAGTGTCCACTCCCCAATCCGGGTTTTCAGTCCACGCTCAAGCTGTAGCCAACTTTTAAGTACCAATCTTTGGCTTTCCACCCTTTACCTCACTCTGAGCCAGTCTCACAATAGGCATATCCCCGTTTAGATATATGCTATAGGACGATTTTCCCTCTATAACCAAAAGTGAACCCTACCACAATATAACACAGAACACGTTTCGTTGATTTCTATTGTATATCATCTGTGTTTCATTTCGTTTTCGCGGTTTCGATATTAAACGCTAACCAGTTTCAAAATAACTCTTATCTTCAAGTTACATCTAATATTATTTCAATCTAACACCGTATGAATTAACCGCATTATAGGAAGGTTGACTATATTTATACATATATGTATACATAGCAGTCGTTACTTTTTCGAGTAGGGTAGACCGAGGCGAATCGGATCACTTTTTCTTTGAGGTTAAGTAAATCATACTAAAGTGTTATATAATGTTATTTTTATTGTTGAAAACGAAAGAAGTAACAATCAGCTATGAAATAAACATTGGAAAACTTAAATCATACATATATTCGCTTCATTAGCTCTTAAAAACTGAAAAAAGAAAAATATCCGAATCGCCCCAATTTTTGGGGTGAATCGGATCGTACACAACATGTAACAAAATTTTAAGTTTCTTAACACTATAGCTTTGGAATCAGTAAAAAATTAATAATGAGATCAATTTTAATTATTGGCACATAATTCACATATATATGGTCCTTTTTTCCCCCCCATATTAGCACATGTTTCGTGGCACCATTCTTCGCAGGCATTGCAGGCATTCTCAGCAGCCTTACGTAAGGTCAACTCTTTGTTCTGAACTTTATTTACAGCCTCTTTCATTTTTTCTTGAGACCATTCTCCGGCATCAGTCTTTCTTTTGTACGTGCGAACCATCTACAATGAAATAAATATGAATCAATAACCTCAAACATGTAATAAATCAGTTTAAAAGTGTGATCCAATTCGCCCCTGACGATATGATCCGATTAGCCCCATAATCAAGACTTTTGAAATAAATATTTTAGACGTTAACCTCTAAGATCATACTTAAAAGCGAATTGGTTCTCTAATATAGACACCTTGCTTAACAATATAAACCAATGTAGTTGAGTTTTAACACAAATCTGTAATATGACACAAAGAAATCGTAAGTACGTACCTTAGATGAGCGCCAAAATTGCGACACACACAAACGACCGAGTCGCTAACGAGCGGCGTCGCCACTGATTCACAAGCGCGATCGAAATACTGCCCTGTCGGGAGGTGCGGGGTGAGAGGAGAGACGCAAAACGCCGGTTGAGTGCGTTCTATGTTAATGCGATATTTGAATTATCAACAGATTTCTTATTTTGATCCGATTCGCCCTGTGATCCGATTCGCCTCGGTCTACCCTAATTCTCACATTTTTGTATTTATCTAATTTAAAATTCAATACCTAATTTTGAAAATTCAAAGTGACGGATACTAATAAATCGTAGTCTCTCTATAATCCCTTAAAATCTCATAAAAGTAGGCATATGGAGGACTTTCAGAACTATTAATTTAAAATTGCGCTCTTTTATTCTAGATTTTAGCTAGCAGCCCGGATTCATAAATAACACTGAAAACAATCAGATAAAAATCGGAAAGTAGACTGAATAAGTGAAACAAACGGCAGAATTCAGTGCGAAAAGTGACAAAAATTAGACGGAAAAATTTACTAAACTTATGAACGAAAAATATTGTTATGGCCGAGTGATTGTCTAGCAAAATTGTATGATTGGCTCGCGTCCCCGCCCTTTTGATAAAGAGAGTACTCGCTGAAACAAATAAAACGAAACAATTTAGCCCTAACTAGAATAGAAACGTAAAGAGATGTAACATAACGTAAACATTTATCGAAACGAAACTTACATTTTGCCCGAAATTAAATTATAAATTAAATTAAAGATCTTGAAGATTTGTATTTTCTTTCACTTCCAATTCAAATATCACGCCGTTTTCTTACGTCTTAGGTTAACTCCATATTTTTTTTACATATTCGCCCTTTGCGTTAGGTCCCATTTTAGTTAGAGTTTTAGTTGGAATTTTGAACCGAAACACCAACTGATTTCTTCTGGCCTTTTATTCCTGCTGCGGATCGTGCGAATCTACGATACATGTATGGTTCGCAAAACCAAATGTGAAGCATAAGCAAAGATAAATTCTGCAACAATATCATTTCCGTCTGATTCCCTTTTTTTTGCAGTTTCTTATTAAGTCCAATATTCTTTGCTAAATCTAACATTTGGGTCATTTTCAATCTGTTTCCTGTTACTTGTTTTTTAAATTCATTAGTTGAAAAATGACCGTTGTTTACCCTCTGATTACCATCAGTTTTTCGTTTAAAATTCAATTTTCAGCCTCTTTCCATCTTAGTTTTTCACTAAGAAAAACTGGACGAAAGTGCTCGACCAAAACGGTGTCCATTAAAACAGCTCTATCTTATTTAACACAACAAAGCTCTATCTAATTTAAAGCGAAATTTTAAACTAGTAGATAATTATCAAAAATTAAATTATATTTATGAACAGCGATATCGATAGTAAACATTATTATAATGATATTAGTTCTTCGTGTTAAAGGCAAAATATTTCCTCATCAGCAAAAACATCTGGACATTCCAAATTGTTGGCACCACGAGTTTCCAATAAAACACAATTTTGCGTGCCCGGGCTCTTCTGGCTAGGTGCCGGGTTAATGCGTTCAATGTATTGTAGGAGTAATATCCTCACTCAACATATATCTACGCTATATGAGTCTAATGATGAATCCCTATGGCAACTAGAAAAGAATTCTCTGCTGTTGAAAAGGATCCGTCGTGTTCGGAGCTATTATAAGTGGAACTGTGAACAGCTGGACCATCGGGATCATCGTATAAATCTGCATATGTGACAACGCACATATATTCGAAAATATACGCCCATAAGAACGCAAAATGTTTGGTCAGCTCGACAGCAATACTTCAGAGCAAAGTATCCGACAAATAATTCTCTACGGACAGATGGGCAGAGCTCGTCATATTTTCTTAAGCGGAGGCGAGGTAGACCGGTATAGAAAAATGCCACACAATTCATATTTCCGGCGAAAACTCGAATGGACATACAAATTTGTGAAGCCATCACCATTTACACGTTCTTATGGTGGTGTGAAAACAAAAGTATTTCGTATGATTCATACAGCAGGGGAGGAAGGATATTCCCAATTTCTCCCAAGGACTAGCAATTTCAAAGAACGAAATGTTCGTGCTTAGTGTTTTGAGGCTTCAGGAAATTGGCGAAACATGGCTTTCCAGTAAACAATTTGCGAGGGGAGAGACGATCTCGGTAGATTTTCTCCTAGACTTATGGTCACTGGCTGGCCCTAACTGAAAATATTTTATAGTTACGTAGGCTATTATTACCCACTCTGTATGTTTTCCGGTCTGCAAAACTTAGTTGGGTTGTAGCTATTAACCATTTTATTTGACAGTCACTTTAACGCCCGACTCTTTCCAAGTGGAGAGCGCTACTGCGTATATCCGTAATTGTTTTTCTTGGCAGGTTCAAATATATTTCACCTTAATGTAGAAAACTTTTAGCAGTTCGAAGACAGGCTCTTAATGAGGCGCAAAAAAACTGCCCCAAATAAATTACATCAGGTAGAAAAGCGGACTCCACATATATAGTACATTTATATTTTAAGAGAAGCTGCTGCGAGTTTGCTAATAAAGAAAATAAGAATGCGATTTTAATTGCTCTAATAAAAGTCAATAGAATGACTTTAATAAATTTGGGTGTTTTTCTAAGCCCGATGTCTTTCATTCGAAGCTATTCACTTGCCCAAAATCCACCACTCTAAGTGCTTTGCTTTCGAGCCATTAATTTTAATGATATTTTCGTCTGATTTCTTCCCCTAAACTTGAATTGCTGATGTTTAATTAAGATTTCGTTCCTTATCCGAAGACAATTTACAACAATGCCCCGGCAGGAAGTGGGTGGTTCAAGTCCAAATTGGGGTAAGATGCTGAAGAAGCCGAATAAGGCATGTAAACGGTAACAATGGAGGCAAACACTAATATGCCAGCAATATTGAAGTCAACCAATTTTAGGTAATTTTAATGCCAACAATAGAAATGGGCCCGGCTGCCCTTCGCCGGGTCTCCGTTTGCCCATTGACTACAGTGGCGATGGAAACAGGTAGGAAAGTTTTAATTGTTTCGTCTTAATGTTATAATGTCAAGGCATAGCTGTATTATCGAGAATGTGTTTCCTTGAATTTCTGGCCAGCTCCGAAAGTCTGATGTATTAAGACGAGGAAACCACAGAGGGTCCAGGACTATGTAGACATACTGATTCCATTCAGACTGTCAGATTTCCCGGGGAGATAGCTTAGAAGGCTTCTCAACTTTTGAAACTTCTCTATCTTTGAAAATTTTAATATACATTGCTGATAAACGAAAATATGCTTCATACACCAGCAAAGAAAATTTTTATAAAACTTTTGAATTTTCAGCACAAAGAAGAGTGGAAAACTTTTGCTGTGATAAAAGCCTTAAGATCTGCGCTATTTCTTGAAATGCCCAAACTTTCTTTAAACTTTTTATCTACGATAGTGAACTGAAATTTGCGCTTTTTAATATAATTGTCTTTCTATGCCATGAACATATGATTTCTGAGTACACACGACCGGAATTAAAAACAAAGAATGAATTAAGCTAGTTAATATTAAGATTTAAAACTATCTCAAAGAAATAATAAAACTTTATATAACTCTGGTCTCTCCTGCTGGTCGACTCTATCCAGTAGTAAATGATAAAACAGATATTAAAGGCTGTTGTTTCCCTAACCCATTATTGAGGACTTTCTAATGTATATAGAAAATGAAATCGACTTTTTTTAGCAAACCACATCCAAAGTACGAATATACCCTGTGGATATTCCAGCAGGAAAATCAGAAGTATTTTCAAGCAAATCTCTTCCTGGATTTACTGCAAGAAAAAATGTTGGTGACTAGACATGGAAAGGATGAAACGAGAAAAGTTTTCATTACTTTTCCCTGGTGCTTGAATCTCCTGTTGCTGATTTACAGTGGGTCTGGTAGAGTGGTCCTATAAATACAGAAACTTCATTCAGAACTGTTCATACCATTGCCGTTCTTGACTCTTTTACTCCTTGTCGATTACTCCTGAATGATTTGTACTTTTGAAATGAGGAAAAGCAAATCCCACACAAAACTGCGTTCCCTGAGATGCATCAGTATCGTCTTTCTTTGAAACTGCTTATGTAGAAGTTAAATTGGAAACTTTCCAGCGACATCACGAAAATAAACTTCTATCTGCAGCTAAAGTACTTTTAGACAAGCCCACGAAGAATGCTTTGCGATGTGGGATTCGTTAGCGGATGATATAAATCGTAATAAGAGCATTTCTCATTCATATTTCATATAACATTACACATTTGCAGACTTATCGAAATACTTAAATGCATAATAGAAAACTTAAGAGTTAAAAGGAAAATCCAGCCTAACACTCCGAAGCTGTACAGTTTTCATACCATAAGCCGTCTAAGTTCTTATATTTTCTGTAAAGTGTGTAAGGAAGAGTCCACTTAAATAAAGCTTTGCATATCAGTTAATCATAAAGTTTCACAAGTTTGCATTTCTGCAAAAAGATACAGTTTTCTTTAAAAATATTTTAAATGCCCTGTGCTCGTAATACTCATTATCGTGACAACTATTTTGTCAAGAGAGAAACAAGCTCATACGATAATGAGTATTACGAGTACAGGGAATTTAAAATATTTTTAAAGAAAACTACGAGCCTACAAATGAGTCGTTAACAAACAAAATCGATGAATTCCATTTTTTGAAAATATCTGAATCTTAATATTAATATCCCTGAACAAACTTAACTTTTAATATTTTAAATTAATTATCTTAATAATTATACGAAAAAGTAATAAACTATAACAATATTTATTTAAATTTTTATTTTAAAACGAACTTTTAAATCAAAAGTCTGCAATTTTCGCAGTGTTTCTCACTTTTTGCTTGTGGATTTAATCGATTTGCCCTGTGAACGGCTCAAATATCAAATAACTCTTCCAGTGTTCTTAATTAATTACATTCTGGGTTTCAAACTTAATGAAAACTAGACTAATTTTTGGGAAATAACCATTTATTTTTGTTTAACGATTCGGATTACATGTGAACCCATTTTGAAAAGTTACAAACTTTAATATTGAATTTATCAAATTATTGCTACATTTAAAATTTTTACAAAGAAGATTGTCTTTTAAAAATGTATGAGACATACTCGTACATACATATGTACATACATAAGACAAAAACAGAGATCCAAATCTGTTAATAACCTTACATGACATTGATTGATCTTCGATTTCGAAATATGAATGTATCATTTTCCAATTCCCTTTTTTAGAAATTTTATTTATATCTCGAAAAATATCCAGATTTAGAAAAAATAACCTAATTATATATATATACATATTTATATGACATAATAGTAAATTAGTCGAAGTACTGAAATTTTTGTGAAATTTAAAGAGATTAAATATTTTGTCACTTAATGCATAAGTGGTCTCTAATAATAGTCTAAATGAAAAATTTAAACATAAACTATTTCTTAGAAAAACATCTGGATTTCTAAATATTCGAATAGAATGAAAATATATCTTGAGAGTGCATAAAGAAGGGCCAGCTCAAGTAAAAAGAGGGACAGATGATTAAAGGATGATACCGCTGTGATGAAAATAACAAATTGAAAGGAGAAGACACGTGACCCTAGCCGAATGACGTCGTATAATAAAGAAGGTTCAAATTCACGCTGAAATATAGTACCATAAAAGAAGAAGAGTACGTACAGAAAACCCTTATAATTTTATTTGGCACGTCAATCCAGCTGCCATCCTCAGAAAATATTCGAACCCTCACAACCTAACAAAATGAAATTTTTTGGACGAGAGCACTAGTAAACACAGAAATAGACAAAATTTTTGAGCTACATGTCCAGAGTAGTATGAAAAACAAAGTTCTGAATGAGTAAAATTGGCTCACGCTTTTATGTATTTATCGAATCGAACCATGTTACTTAATATTAAATGTATTTTCTTAATGAATTGAAATACGTGGTTATGTGGTTAAATACCTACTCTTTAAAGCAGATACCTTGATAGGGTGAAATGAAGAATATGTAGATAATATGATCAAAATGAAATTGAATTGTGATTTTTTTTTGTTAGATAAACCAAAACAAATGATACATAAAGTATAAACTTTAAACCAATTAAACCTCTCTATCTCCATCTCTATCCAAATCTTAATATTAACGAAATTGTACTTTTAATTGCACTTTGTGCAACTCTGTAATCTTAAGTAATCAGTATTTGATAAAGCTTAATAAATAAATAAATAAATAAATATCTATCTAAACCATATGGGGTATTCAAAATATTAGGAAAAATATGATGAAATATTCCCAAGTAACTAATTTAAACTGAAATATTTCGAAGCAAAAGCGAACCTTAAAGTCAAGTGTTTTATTATTTATTGCATTATGTTATGTAAAGAATTATGTGTTGTTGTGCCTAAATTTGAAATAAAAGCTATTAGTAATTTGTGGGAGCTCCTGCTGCTTTTATGACAGCTTCTAATTTTCTTGGAATGGAATTGATACAATTCCGGGTAATATCTGGTAAGATTTTCTCCCATTCTTCCACTAATGTGGTTTGATGATCTTTTTTGGACTTTATTGTTCGTTTTTGAATACTTTTATCCAAAACTTCCCACAAATGTTCTATGGGATTTAGGTCTGATGATTGTGGAGGTGAATAAAGCTGCTTAGGGGTGTTGTACAGTAGCCATTCTTTCACTATCCGTGCTGTGGTTTGGACCTGAACATTTTAAATGAAAATTTAAGCTGAAATTGGATCTATTATCTCCTTGGGTCTTCCAACAAGATAACGACCCAAAGTAATACAGCAAGGATAGTGAAAAAATGGCTACTGTGCAACACCCCCAAGCAGCTTCCTTCTGTGGGAAACTTTAGACAGAAATATTCAAAAACAAATAATAAAATAAAACAAAAGATCTCCAAACCACATTAGCGGAAGAATGTGAAAATATCTCACCAGATATTATCTGGAATTTCATCAACTCCTTTTCACGAAGATTAAAAACAGTCATAAAAGCATAAGGAGGTCCCACAAAATACTAATACCATTTTTTCAAATCTAGGCAGAACAATAATTGTTTATTTCCTGTTTGTATACTAACTTTTGATTACATTTTTCAGGCGTGTTCTTCTTTTCCCATCCACAACACATAAATTCTTCACTCTGCCTAACATAATATAATAAATAATAAAGCACTTGACTATAAGGTTCACTTTTGCTTCAAAATATTTCACATTAGAAATTTTAATACTTAAGTGTATACAAACTTTTGACTCCCACTGTATTTAAAGTAAACTTGATGGTTTACAAAAAACATATCGATTCTGGACTAAATTATTCGCTGAATTGCTGAACGGTCCTTTACAAATAATGCTGTACCATCACTACTTTTAAGTGATTTATCCAAAATCAATGCATCAATGCAATCAACGTTATCGGTCAGGTAAACGTTTATTATTTCTAGAATTTGCATTATTTTTAAAAATAGTTAAAACGATCTTTAAAAAATTAGTTTTGAGAAAAACGTTAAATCTAAAATACCACATCTTGCTGCTAAAATGCTAAATATAAAATTTCACTTCTATAGTAATATGTTATTAAAGGATATCTGTAAAACTATTAATTGGATCAGTTTAAAATGTTCACATAATACTTGTATAATATTTTATAAAATGGAAAAAAACTTGCAAAATCATGTACTATTTGCAACAATTCAGTATTTAAATCTATCTGAATTTCTCTGGTAACTAATCATGAATGAATTAAAAATATATCAAGCAAAACTCTATGTTGCTTAAAAAGAATATTGCTGCTGCTACTGAACGAAAGGAAGTTTAGTTTAATTTTATCAAAATTGTATTCAACAACCTATTCTATATATTACTACCGGTATGGTATATACGGGGGGCCTACGGTAGATCAGTTGTTAACGCGCTGGCCTACCATCCAAGAGGCTGTGGGTTCGAATCTCACGATAACCATGGTATTCTACTCTACGAACACAATGGGTCAATGAGTGCAATGAGTGCACTCCAATAATAATGGTATATACGATAAAGGACACACCCATCTAAGTACAGTTTTCTGTCGACAAGGTTTATTATGTATTTTAAAAAGTCTGCTAGTGAATTTCTTCTAAATATCCTCCATCTTATCCGCTTACCTTTGATGATAACGAGACTAAACAGATAGCAATATTCAAGGATGCTACGAACAAAGGTCGGAATTAATATTTTTTAAATGTTCAATTTATGGAAGCGCCTAAAGATTCGAAAGTTAAACCGCGACAATCTGTAAGATCTTCTCTATGGTAAATCTTCTTTGTTATATGAGCAACAAAACTCAACCTGTATAATAAAAAATTACATCTAAATCCTCCCAGACTCTTTGGCAATTAATTACTTAAAAAATCTTAAAATCGTTAGCATATACCATAAAAGCTAATCCGAATTTATTTTAAAAGTAAATTCGTTAATAAATAATAGAAAGAGGAATGAGCTGAGAATATATCCTTGTGAAAGACTTGAAGATGAAACAAAGTTACAGAATGTACAGCCAGAGAACACCACATACAATATTTTGTTATTCATATAATACATATTTATATAGTATAGTCTGCAGTCAAAATAAAGTATCAATCATTAGAGTACTACAAATTTTTAAAAAACCTATAAACCTGAAATTTTATTTTATCAGTAGCGTGTTGAAGTGAGCCTAAGGGGTTATTACTGTTGGTGGAGAAGCCTAAGATTCATACAATTCCCAATCTTTGTATTAAAAAATTTTACACTTCTCTAGAATTTTTGGAAAATTTACGAATTCGACGTACATATGCACTATACAAAAAAAAAAACAAAACGTTTAAAAGACTGTTTTGTTGTTATTAGAAAAACATATTATTTATAAAAGGTGTCTATAAAAAGTATGGCCCTTCCTTTGATTGCATCTCCTTTATGATCTAGCTGTGAATGATTTTCACTGATAAAATCTTATTCAATTAAACTGTTCAAGGATGTCAGAACAGACAAGCGAAACGAAGTAGAAAATCATGATATGTCTAAACCTTCGTGCACCTATCCGAGTGCCGGGAGCACTAACTTCAGCACTGGCGGTGAAAACTTATTACATTCGGAGGGCTACCACCTTGCGTTGTGGAGTCCTACACCACGATATCTATCGTTCTTGTACCATCCTGACTAAGTACAAATAGCCAGCTCGAATACATTTCGCTGGGGGGTACTTCAAAGGAACGGGTTGGAACTAGGTAAAATCTCAGCGAAAAACTACCGCTCACTATGGGAAATTACACACATACATTAAAATCAAGGGAAAACTGACTCGCGCCCAGTTTGCAGGACGAAAAATAAAAACATTGAAGCAGCCAACTCAAGGAATTTATTTTTAAATGAAAGAGAAGCTAGTAAGTGCAAAGCCTCCGGGGCTTTGCAACTTTCAGTCGTAAACTATTTTTGCTTTAACCAGAAATGGGGATACGTGCGCTTGTAGACAAAGCCTCAAGTACAAGAATACAAAATTCACTTAATGTTTCGATTGCATGTTGCAATTATCAAAGTGGATATAAAATTTCTGATATCACATAGTGGGGCTCGGGGGAGAACAGAATTCGCCTCGCATAGCCGCGTATGGGTTTAGGCGGCGAACACATTGGGACTCGTGCACTACAGGCTCTTATAGTTAACCCTTTAGAATACCGGAACAGAAAGTTGTGAATGCGCTGCCCTTTTGCGTTGCACATTCTTGACAACCTTAAGCTCGTAAATATTTTTTACTTCGGCACTAGCCGTCCCTAAGTAATACGATATGCTGTCCTCCGGCAAAGGTATTGTACTTATTCCTCACGGCGGGCAACGGACATTAGAAAAAGTGTAGCATATTAGTAAGAAACCGAGTTTTTATCAGATATTTATGAGATGGGGGAAAAATGAGAAAGAACGAAAACAGTGGAACGAAAATGGCTCTTGCAACGACCAGTAACTTATGCGAATGGTCGTTCTTGGGAGACTTTTACTTTTAGAATTCTGTCGTATCGTTTTCATTCGCTTAACTCGCGCAATTATTTAAGCGTTAATTGAATCCCTTCAGAGAATCCAATTAAAATTCCTTCATTTAACTGCATGCTCCTTTCGTCCTTCGTCTAGTCATCCTGTGGCTCTATAGATGATTTAAGCTTCTTAGCCGGTAGTGGATAAACGTCCTATGGGCGAAGAAATAGTTTTGTGCATAATTTTTGGCCTTGTTTGGAATTTTCCTGCGTAAAACTTTCTTAAAACTATTGTTAAGGGATCTGAGGAATTATTAGTGCGGTAGGAAACTTCAAGGAACAACTTTAAAGATGTCGACAGAACTTTACTTGAGGAGGCTGGAAATTAGGTGTAATCTTATCGTAGTTCATCAAAACTACACTAAAACTCTCTGCTTAAGAATTCATATGGATAAGAGCATAGAAACCATTTCTGGAACAGTGCGGACGTAATCGCATTATATTAACAATTTCTTAAGGCGAATACGAAATGTGTCTAGTTCAATGTTTTTGACAGTTTTAAAATTTAAATTCATAATTTTTCTTTCATATATGTCATGTTTATCAGAAATACCTTATAAAATTTAGTTAAAAATTTAAGTCAAAAATATTGGAATATGTTGAGACTAATAAGTTCAAAGCAAACTTTGCGCATTTTTAAATTTCTAAATTTCGAAAATGGATTCGTAACCAGGATCGTCAAAAAATTACCACATACTAATATTTATGGCAATCCCATAAAATTTACAATTATAGTCTTCCATCTTGGACCCATAATTTCGTAATCTTTGAATAAAACTTATCCTGTATGTTAAGTAGAAATATGATGTACTTTTATTCAAAAAATGAATATTGTCACACTAAGAGGTTTGAAGTGATTACGAAACAAACAAACAAACACACTTTAAATTGTACAGATACATATATAGGAATATAGCGAAATAATTACACCCATACAAGACATTATCACTCCGAATTGCAATTTTTACATACTACTACTATATTATCATCAAAATATTTTATTATCTACTTCCTTCTGTGAAAATCATGATCAGATTATTTTTAACATAAATAATTGTTAAATTAAATCGACATTCCATGTTCCATTCATTGAGCTCTAATAATAAATAAATATTTATTTTGTATATGATCTTTCGCGTAAAATTCTCTTGTTTACGAACTAAAACCTACACTGTACCTTCTTTTCTAAACTATAATAAAGTAGCCAATGTTTCCAAAAAACGAAAAAAAATAAAAATATGGTATAATAATTTACTATAGGTAATATACGAATATGACCTGATTACACTACTCAAGAAGCCACAGATCATGTGATAGGCTATTTTGGCAGCTATGTACATTACCGGTGTGAAATTTTTGACAAAAATGGTATCAGCAAATGCAAAAATGCTTTTCGGGTATTTTATTAAAATGACCGATACGTTATAACGTGAACTATAAAGACAAAAGGAAAGTAAAATAAATTCGTAAAACTCATTCAAAGTTTTCTTGAAACAATTTTTTTTATTTTATGCAGCAATTCAGAAATAGAAATCTATTCAAGTTCAATATGTCTTGTTATTTTTGCAATATATGAAAAAAATCCTAATAAAATTGTTCTATGGCATCAACAACAAATATGTTGATCAGTGGTATCCGTAAGGATTAACTTAACATGGATTTTATATTTTGCTACTTCTTGTGTCATTTGCGAAAAAGATTAAAATAATAGTCGTGCTTTTAAGTTAGGATAATAATGAAGAAAAGGAGCCTATATCAGATTTAAACAGCGCTTAAGAACAGCAGAATATGGTTTTATCCAGACTAATGGATAATATTTTCACTTCCATAGCCCTATCTCGTAAAGAGCATGAAAAGCTCCCAACATACATCAGGTAAAACCCAAAAACCCCTAGTTAATGCCAGGCAAAGGTCATTTATTCGTCTGTCACTACTTCTTGTAATAAATAAAAAATGGAAAAGTCATTCACTCGCACTGACTGGAAGTTTACCTTCTGTAGGCAATAATCATGTCTTTTTTATTGATATCTCATAAAACCCTACCGCTCGCCAGGTATCAAACACGTTGTTTTGTTATTGTTTTACCCCTTCTCGTTACGGCAATATCCATAAATTTTTTTATGGCTGAAAATGGCTATTGATACACAATATTACAAAGAACACGGCTGTACCACTACTGAATATAAAATAGCCAAACAGAGGATATCTTGCATGAGATGATCGTAAATTTTTTTAAGTGTATTCCACGAATTGAGATCCTTTAATAATGTAAAATGGGCAGACTATGAAACGGCTTTACCGCAATGAAAAAGTGAAAATACATTGTATTTTCATGAAGTTGAATCGCGCAGCACGTTGGCTGCAGTGGTTCCATTTTCCAAATTATAAGATTGGTCATGGTTTTAATAATTAAACTTAATTTAAAAAGTGATAAAAATTACTAAGGCACATTTTCACATAGGTACAAAAAAATACAAGCTTATAGTTATTCCAAAATAGTGACATTTATATATACACAATAGTAATGTCATAATTCAGGGACAACATAATTAAATTATTGAATAATTTAATAAAAAGTAATTTCTGCTACAATGTACAAAACTATCCCAAAACAGAAACACAGGGCTAACACCTATAAGTTGATGTAATACTTGTGGTTGAACTCGTGACGAAATCAAATACCAAAGACCAGAGACCGAAAATAAACGTTATTATCTAATTTTCAAGCAAACAAGGAACTACAATACAAATTAATTCAACCGTGAATATAATATTAAGAGATGAGCAGCAACAAGCAATACAAGAGCTGCCAATGCATCATGAAAAATGTACTCTTTAGTGTGGTTTATGGGCTGTTGGAATCATTGGTCTGTACTTTTTCAAAGATGACAACGAGAACAACGCTACCGTCAAAGGTGCTCGCTAACGTGCAATGATTTCCAACTTTTTATTGCCCAAAATACACGAGCTGAATCTGGTTAACAAGTCGGTGCCACATGCCACACAGCACGCGAAACGATGAACCTATTGCGAAATGAATTTGGTTAGCAATCCATCTCTCGTTTAGGATCAGTGAATGGCCGCCTAAATCGTGCAATTTGACACCGTTAGACTTCTGGGAGTACGTTAAATCTCTTGTTTATGCCGAGTGACAAGTGACTTAGATTTTATAATTAAACGATAATCACAAAAATAAAAGTAATGAAATTTTTATTATTTGAATGAAAAATATAAGTCAGTTTTTAATTTTTATTGTGTGATTACAAAACAAAAGTCACTTTAGACTTAACTGCAAAATAAGTCATATGTTATTTTTTAATATTTGACTGAATGTTATATGTTACAAGTTACTAGTCTGTTTGTTTTTTTATCATATAATTACCGGTTACTTCTGACTTTTATTTGAACAGTCATAAATTAACCGCCCTTGCTAAAAAGTCGTTTTATTTTCCAGATATTGTGTCAATCGAAATATAACTCTATTTTATACTTTTTAAATGTAAACACTGCATTTATAAATAATATATACCTAAAATACATGAAAATAAATAAGTTAGTTCTACTAAACTAGTTAGTAAGCAGAACTTTTATGCCAGGTATTTTAAACTATTTTTTTATTAGATAATATTTATTCTTGCATATACACAATATACTTAGTTAGCCTATATTCAGGCGTATTTCCCACAATTTATTTGTAATATGATTTCCCAATTTTATCTAAATTTGTTAGTCACGGACTTAGTTTTATTTTTTCTGTAATTTTTGTCCATTGTAATATATATATGTAGCATATGTATATAAGAACAATTTTTCAACATTTTCGGATGAAAACCTTCTATGGTAAATGGAGAAATAACTTCTCTTACATTTTTATGGATGATATTTCAAACGGAGGTACAAAAAGTATTTTAAATCAATCGATTGACTAAACAAAATATATTCTTTTTCAGTCACGTCTGACTTTGAATTTACCTAGATGAAAAGTATGATGACTCTTCATTTTTGAATAAATAAATTTGTTACTAGGTACATACGTTACGACTAACTTACGCTGTAACGACTGCCGAGTTTTCGATGTTTTTTGTTAACACTCAATGATACTTTGTGATAAAATATAATATACCAATCACCAATCTTACTTAAAATCTAAATTTTGTTGCTATTTCCGACCAAAGAACCGTGACTGCCGTAGAAGGTAGAGGTAATAAAGTAGGAGAAAATTTGTATGGTACTTACTCCTACTTACAACGTAAAATTGAAAAAAAGGGGAAATTTGTGCCACTTGAAAGCACAAAGTGAGAACTAATTTGTATTGAATTTACGTCTATTTTATTACCTTTACCTCCTACAAAAGTTGGAAATTCGAGGATTAAAGTAGGACTAAAATTTCTCGGATCGTATCTGCCAAAAATAGCATAATTGAGATTTTGCATCAGTGAACTTCTAACGCTAATTGGCGCTCAATTCGCGAGATTTTGAAACTAGGCCAAAGGAAGTCGTAATTTCGTGCTAGAATAATAACGCATATCTGTTTCAATCTCCCGTAAAATTTGGTTCATAGCATTTCTACGGTATTTGCTAGAGTATTACGCGCTTTTGCACTATTCCTAACGAAATTCCATTTGCACCTATTGTTTTGCAATAAATTTTTTTTAACATTCCCTATATCGTTATCGTTAAATAAGTAGCCCCCATTAATTAATGCAGTAGTATTGTAAAATGCTTTCTCATCTCATAACATCATAATATGCAAGAAAAACAAAATGTCAACAATATTAATGAGATTCAGATTTACCTTGGGTGGTTTTTAATTTTATCCTCATTCTACAATTTCACAAACTCTTTTATGTAGAGATGCAATAGGTACCATATATTTAATTTTAGTTAAAAGGAAATCCTTTTAAATATTCACATGATATAAGCGTATATAGAGACATTTTACTCATTTTCAAAGGTATCATCGGATAAGCAAATCTCAGTGGAAATCAAGTCTGCGTCTTCCTTCATAATTAGTAAAATATATGGGCATTACTTTTCTTAACTCATTTAAAACTCAAAAAAAAACTTCTTTTCCTTCTTTATATAATTATGACAAGCCAGTAAATTAATCTTACCGTTGAAGAAATGAATCTTGAAACTTTCATGATTCCTTTAATATTTGAGGTGGCTCCAAAAGTAGTCTTCTATGTAATTAGGTCCTATTATTCGCAGAAAGACCAATCTCATCATATGTCTGCAGATAAAGTTTTTATTAATCAAAATAATATGCTAAGACCTAAGCGAAGCTAAATTAAATAATCAATAGAGTTAGAAAACCCCCTCTTTGCCTGTTTATTTACGTAAATATTTACTTCCAATCGCTGTTTTTCAATAGAGGATAATTTTATAGTGGCCACATAGTGAACGGTCTTCAAGTATCCGATGTTAGTGGTACTGCGCTGGAGGGAAAACTTCTTAAAATAAAGGGAGTACCGATATTGAGCACTGTCGTAAAGTGTAAGTTTCCATATATTGTTTTATGCATGAATGTTGTGGGCATCTCGTCCTTGCGTGGAACATTCTTTCCCCCAAGAAGTGCCTCAGAGATTACTCAACGAGAAGTTATCTGTTCCCTACCCGGCCTGTATTTTGAAATCGCAGTGAAGCTTATTCGAGCGAAACTTTCTCTTCTTTCTGAATTTTTATAACCGCTTTTTTATAGCATTAAAATCATGATAAAAGGAGGGTCCATGACTAGAACAAAGTGCTTCGAAAGCACATTTCAGTACGCCACTTTTCGTAAGTACAGCAAAGTTTCGAAGTTCTTTTTGTTATTAAAAAGTCAGCGAAAAGTGGACCCTGAGTTAGTTGCAGTCACGTCCAAAAAATTGTTCAATTAATTCTGCACACCGCATCAGTTATTATATATAGCATTATACACATTATAACCTAAACATTAATATGATTTTTTTGTAAAACCATATTAACTATCATTTACAAAAAAAAAGTAGATTGTTCTTTATGTAAGTTTTTTTAGCAAAACAGTGCTATTGATATGTAATTTTGAAATTCGAAAATCTAAAGCAGAACAAGACCGAACCAAGCCTATGATAATCTTGCACACCAGGTTTTAGGCTTGGTCTGGAATTAGCCTAGGTCTTGTCTGCCAAGCTTTTGTCTCTAGTTTCTAAACTCTTGGTCTCGATTTTATAAGTCTTGAACTCCGCATTCCAGTTTTTTTCTTAGTCTTGCGACTGCAGGTATAGCATTCCAAAAACAACATCAAGACCAATTCTGCTCATTATTAAAATTTATATATTATAAATGACCAACATTTTGAGTTAATGCTACTTTTCGGACATGGAACAAGTTTTTTCTTAAAAATTATGAGTAATTAGTTACAATCAAATTTTTTCGCGAGCATATCTTAAAGCAAGTCAGTTCCGTAGTCATTACCTATAATTCTTTGTACTTTGCATATGGTAAATTAATCAGAATAATTATCAGTAATTCTTTTATTCTAAACTAACATTAAAATTGGTTTCTATAGTTATAATATAATATCATAATTATATTTTAAGGATGAATATAACTTAAATTATGTTCGTTTTTTTATACGAATGATTCAGTTGACCATCTCAATATTTTCCATTATTTAAGACAGTTAATAAAGCACCTAATGCCCGAGTAAAAATAATTTGTCTGGTATCTTTACGCCCAAACTAAGTACAAACATTTAAATTTTTTAAATTATACATGCGCCCGAAACTAGCAGGCATAGCGAACAAATGAGCCCAGTACTATCATGATACTCTCCCGCTACAGGTACGAAAATAAAAAAATCCACCCGCTACAGAGTTATACTCGCTTCCGCTACAGGCCCAAAAATTTAAAAATATGCCAGCCACACGGGTATGCACGCTCCCGCTACAGGCACAAAAATCTACAAATTTGTTTAGTTTCTACAAATTGAATTAGACGACAGATAAAAACAACAATAATATATTACACATATATTATATATTACACATATATGAGTAGAATACATTATTTATTTTATGAGACGTCACAGACCTTAATCTACGAAAATAATTTTATTGCAAAAGGTAAGCGTACCATGCTACGTTTGTACTATTTCGTGCGTCTTTTAACAATACGTGCCTGCAGCGGGCCGCATTTGAAAAAATAAGGTTTTCGATCAGACGTACGGTGCCGCGTTTGGGAGCCATACAGGCGTTTTGATGCCGTGCGTGCCTGTTTCGGGCTAAAAATGGGCGAGCCTTAGTTTTTACTCGGGTGGGTCTTGAGTGCTGCTTAATGTTCTGCAATTCTTTAAACGGTTGAAATATACTACTTTATTTCTAGCATGGCTTTAATCAGGCAATCCAGATGTTTCTAACCTTTTCTTTATGGTCATATATACTACATTTAGTATTTTTAACAATCTAGATATCCTATCTTGGTACATCTTCGACCCTAAAAAGAAACTCTTAGTGCTAATATTAAGTTATCATAGTCTGTACCTGATTTGTTCTTGAAAAGGTACCTACATAAAAGGTTTTCAAAGTAAAATATGCTTGATGCCATTAACATCATTCAGATGACCGCCACGGCATCGTTTCGTAGCATGGATTCTTATATTTTTCGATGACTCTCTCACATAAATCACTTGAATTAAGTCGCATGATCTTGGGGGCCAGTTGAATGGACTATTTTGTCGTTCAGCAAATTGATTGCCTTATTATCTGTGTGACATGTAGCACCATCTTGTTGAAACTAATGCATCGATATCATCAATTTTTAGAAACAAAAAATGATTAACCATTACTCGTTAACAAATTCCACTGACAGTAACTGTGACCCCTGAATAATTTTTGGAAAAAAATGAACCTATGATGCTACCATAAACCCCACTATACAGCCAATTCTGGATGCAATGGCAGTTGTTGAATTTAATGTTTACCTTTACTGCAAATTCTGCAATTTTGCTTGTTAACAAAGCATTCAACAAAATACTAATATGCTTCGTCGTTGAAGATGATTGTTTTCTCAAAATGAGGATCGATCAGTAAATCTGCGACAAAATAAATATTGGTTACTTGCAAAAAACTTGAAATAACACTCGTTCACGTTTGCGCTTTTCTGTATGTAGGTACATATATACATATCTCTACCTAAGTGCTCAGTAATTGTATCGGTATACATTAATACATTTCATTGCTAATGAATAAATTTCTTAGATAAAATTTAGGAAAAAACCTAATAAAAAAGCAGGCTAATGTAATCAAAGTTAGATCTTATTAAGTTGGCTTTTTTTTTTAGTTGAAAGTCATTCGATTGTTGGGAAAGCATTTTTATTTCATACTTACAGAAACAATTGATTGAATTAAGTAAATAAATTTGCAGTTAAAGTTAAGTAGTTACATTAAAGTTGTTGCGAAGCAGTTCCCCCCTACTTAAGGAACTGTGACTTACCCAAGCTGAACACTTGATTGAGCATTAGCAGAATTATACGGCCCTTGGCTGGATGCACTAGCGCTAGCACTTGCATATGAAATTCCGTTGCCTGGAATTTGGGGCCCGCCGGGAGGAGGACACTGCGAATACGATGTAAAGGTATTGCAACTGTTACAGCAACCTTGAGGGGTAAAAGATACCGGAGTCAGGGGCGGAATTGTCGGCAGGACGGCCTGGGCGGCTAACTGTAATGTCGGGTTCATCATGCGAATTATCATGTCAAAAATATTATTAAAGGTCCCCAGTTCGTTTTGTTGCTGAGGCAGCATTTTTGTATCTAGGACGAGTTTTGCATTTTTATACAATTTGCTTAACAAGGTTGTGCCTTCGGGCTTTTCATATATCTTATGGCCAAGTTGCGCAGCGCTAATTTGCCCTGGAAATTAAAATTTGAATTAGCTTCTATTTTATTTCTCACCTTAATAAACACCTCGTGTACGGTCGCATGTGCATGGGTGCAAGTAAAGTAAAAACGAAAAATTGCGTACAAAAAACAACTTTAATAAACGTACAAAATTCAGTGCGGTTTAATTGCCACTCTTAAAATACACTTATAAATCTTGCTAAATGGTTATCCATAAAAAGCACCTGAATTTCCACCTAACCCAGTGGCCCGAGAATTTGAAAATGCTGAATTCAAACCAAATGGACCAAAATTTAAACCACGACTGCCAGCTTGGCTCTGTGAATTTGAGTAATCTCCATACGCTCCTGTTCCAGTTTCGGCATTAACTCCTTGATTCCTATACAAATCCAATCCCACAGGACCTAAACCTACTCCGAGTCCGCCATCATTGTTCCTCCGCAAACCAGGTTCTGCTAAATTATCTGTTGACAAACTCGTCCCTACTCCCAATGGTCCTAATCCAAGGCCGTGCGATACCCCTCCAGAGTATTGCCCTCCTGAGTTTGCGCGATTCCGAGTCAAAGTGCTTGACAAGCCAAGGTCACCAACGTTAACACCATTTGAAATGCTGTTGCTCGCCGATGAGCTTCTTCTACCGTATGGGGAAAAGAATTGCGCTAAAAACAAAGAACAATTATATAATAAATCATTTTAAAAATTACATTTATTAATGATACCACTAGTACCCGAGTAAAAATCAAAACTTGCCTTAGCGGACCTATTCCAACGCCTACGGGCTTTACAGAAACCCAGAACAAACCGAGCTAATACCACACCTATGTAAGGCTTACCGCTTTCGGTAATAACGAGACCTATAATTAGCATCCACGAAACGTTCTCTGGGTACGATCGCCGCCGCATCCACAAAATGTTCTCTGATTACAACCGCCGCCTAAAGTCAGCATTTACGAAAAGCTCTGATTTCTCAAGATTTCTATCAATGCGCAACGTAAACGGCGCTGCTTGAAATGAAAACTTCACACTGTGTTTGCTGCAAAACCTATTTCGTGGCTTACACTGCCGTGGCCAACCAAAACAAACCGAAAGGGTTAAACATTTTATAGAACAATCCAGATGCTAACACTACGCCTAAATTAAGTCCACATTTTTAAATTAACTCCAATATTTTTAAAACACGAAGGCAATACTATGGCTATAGCACAACAGGCCTACATTTTTGAAAATTTTCTTAAAACCTCAATACCTATGTGAGTCAAAAACTTTGAAAACGTATCTGAACTACAGCAACTAATTACATGCAATTGTTGCAGAATTTGCCTCGCTAATAATTCACACTTGATATTAGAACCAACCAACAACCATGATGTATGGTGATAGGAGCATAAGGCCGTAGTCAGACTGATTTCAGGCTGATATCCCGGATCGAAGCACCGACCATTTTTTGGACTCGTCTGTTCCAGCGGACAAATGGAATATATATATATATATATATATATAATTAACTAAGACGGGCCGCCGTGAGCCCCAAAAATTCACTACATATATTGCGACCCGCTATAGGTTTAGGTTCATCTCAAGATATCACAAAATTTACCAGACTGAAACTTTTCGGCGTATCGTAAGACTACAAATCTCACTTCTTAGACATAGATACTCGCTAAATGGGCCTACTTGAGGATTTCTAATATTTTATCATCAGCATGTCATAGGGCTCGTCAAATAAAGTTGAAATCAAGTCAACATTTTTACTCGATTCAACAGCATTTTTTTAGTCCGAAAAAGTGATACATAATATTTCTATGATTTTTCCATAGATAGTGACTTCACAAACGAAAAGGTTACGTTTTCGATAAAAAAAGCATATTTTGGACATATTTAAAAATTCGTTACAAAAAAAGAAGTCTTATAAGAGTTTTTAATGTAACTCAACTAAAAGTTTAAAACCTGAATTATTTATTAAAACAGTAGTGGCTTGAACATTTTCTAAATTCTATTAAATGGTTTCTTATGCTATGAAATGGTGATGGTGTTTCATATATCTATTTTAGATAAATACAAAATCATTATTTGAGGGTAATATTAATATCCCCTTTCAAATCTTCAAAACAGCTAAAATTATTTAATGTATTGTTTGAAGTCAAGTTTTGTCAAAAACGTGACTAGGTGGAAACAAACGAATTTCACATTAGTCATTAGTTATCAATTATCACTAAATAAAAAAAAAAATACATTTCATACAAAAACTAGTTGAAATTTTTAAACTTGGTAGCAATAGATTCAAATTTCTTTAAACCAAATAATCACTCTACCCTTCACGCTAATTGCACTGATGAGGAAAATGTTTGCCTAGAACATACGCTAACTTTATAGAGTTTAGTTTATATGTATTTTATGAATCGGAAAATGAAAATATTCCATCACATCGTGTTTTCGATTTAGGATAAAAAATTCGGAATATAGAACGAATTTGATGCATAATTAAAATAAAATTAAATCCTTAAGTATCTATATAAAATCAGTTTTTTATAAACATTAGTATAATTTGCTTACGGAATAAGTTTTTATAAACCTTTCCCTAAGACCTAAGAAATAATTTAACTGAGTACCTACAAAAAAGACTCCCATAGAAAAGTTTGTCTTCTACAAACATTTTGATAGACCATACAACTAACTGATATTATATGAGTGCAGTTAAATATTTACAGCCGTATTCATAAAAATATCTTAAAATAAGTTTTAAGAGTTCATTACTTACAACCCTTTTTAAGACTAACAAGCACCACCAGTGGTCCACGGCGCCAGATGGAACAAACTAGGTGTAGACCACCGGTGGTTCAAGCCGCCAGATGAAAGCAATGCCTGTGAACCATCGGTGGTCCATGTCACGTTGAACGTGTTAAAGTAGGTTTCAGCGTTGTTAAATTGGAATATATATGTATATGTCAAAACATCAAATTCGAATCGACACTGGAAGTAGTTTAAAAGAGAAAGAGAGTGAAAAGGTTTGTCTTTCCAATTTTCATAAGAATAAAATTTCTCCTATGAATCAGTGAATTTGTTATTTATTATTCTGAATACTCGTAAGCTTGTTAATAAACGGGTGTCTAGAATTGAGGACAAAAATACCAACACCAGGACGAATAAGAAAAAGAAAACTGCATTGGCTGATTTGGTTGATAGGTAAGCGATCCTTATTTATGAACGAAGTCACCACGAGTTTTCTTTATTTTAATATAATTTTTAATTGGCCTGAAATCTTTCATTAGCAACTCATCTTCTCCCAAAGATTCAATTAAGATTTCGTTCCACAGCCTCTACGCTGTTAGAGGCATCCTTAATAATATCAGCAATGTACCTGACACTGTCTTTCGGAAAATTCTTTTAAATTCGTCGTCTCTAAGTACACAAGGATTCCACTCTTTTTTATAAAATGTATTTCGGAGTGAATGCCCAACGGCCTCTTCAGTCCACCTATTAAATTTATTGCCGCTTTTGGATGCATTTCGCACAATTCACTTCGTCTGTTGTTCACACAAATGTCATAATCAGAACTTTAGAATAGATTTAAAGTATGTGAAAGCCTTCTGTAAATTTTCTCAATTTGCTGTTGAGTTTTGAGTTGAGTTGAGCTTGTTTTAACGCTATTAGACGTTTATGAATAAACCTTTTGGACATTTTCGCTGTAAGGGCTTTATAAGTTGTTTTTAAATTTTTATGAATACGACTGTTAAGATTTATGTTGACATTATATTTCGACCTTTTGCGACATCCTCTTATTTTTTAATACCATAAATACACAAACATTTTTAAAATACACTTTTTGCTTTTCAACCTCATGTTCCTCATGTTTCTCAAAAATGTGATGTGATAGTATATTCTCATTTTTGGATTCGTTATTTACGAAAAAAGTTCTATCAGGGAGCAAAAAAACCATAAAATATGCAGAACAGTCTTACCTCTAAATATGAAACATTATTTTGTCCGAGACAACTTTATACATATTCCAACAAAAAAAAAAAAACATTATTATTATTGCATACATGATTAACATGATATACTTATACTTATGACTATAAATATCTCAGCTGTGCCAAATCATACTATAGAAGGTTATTTTATACCATGTACTGCGTAACTTTATTTAGTTTTTTTTTATTACTAAAAATGTAATTAATGTAATTCAGATGTCTTGCGTAGTTTCAAATTAAATTCAATCATAAATCAGTAGCACATTTGAGTAATTTAATAAATTTGGGGGTTCATCGATACAAAACAAATGAGCAAGTACGAGGGGGCTATAGAAAATCGCTGAGGGACTCACTCAACTACCTTCCGTCTCCATCATCAGATCAACTTCATGTTACCATGACATTGTATTTTATAAACTGCAAATGAATGCAACTCAGTTCACGGAAAGTGGGTGAAAACTGGATTACAAGATTTAATTGTTAGATAGCTGTAAAACTAAATAAAATAGTTTAAAAAAGTTTCATTTTCAAGGCTTTCTACACTGTTCAATATGACGACAAACAGTTGAACTCAGTCATTTTTAATTTGGATGACAATTTGTGGATATATTTGTTTTATTAATTAAATAATTATTATTAAAACATTCAATTTTTCATGCGTCTTTTTAATTATCTCGAAAAGGTTTAAAGATTTTGCACAAAATACTTCAAATCTATAAGATATAAATTTAAAAAAATACTCATTAATTAAGGAAAAATAACCTCTTGAAATGTTCATGGTATTTTCAGTTTTATTAAACGTAATCTATGTAAAAAAATGCAACTAAAAATGTTCACGTTGTTTTTCCCATATTTAAATTATTTCTAATTTTTTACTGAAATGATTTTAATTTTTTTGCTCGCATTTATAAAATCATAAGTGATATCATAACCCCAAATATCCTTTTTTACAAACATATCCAAAAAATTTCATCCAAATTAAAAATGAGCTAGACTAACCGTTTGTCGATTTGAAGTAGAATCACCCACATTATTTGGCAAACTTTGTTTATAGTTTTTAAAACTCTTTTCTCTTTTCAAAGCTGTTTAAGTAAACTTTAAATCATAACAAAATTCAATAATTTTAACATCTTAAAACAAAGTTTCATCAATAAACTTTCTTTATGGGATATTTTGTGACCACTTTTAGCCTTCTATCATCATTAACAAATTTATGCGTAAGTGTATTTTATTTTTAAACTTATATTTTATTTAAGTTTAAACTTGCCCATAAGATACGAATTTAAACAGTCGCAGAAAATTCGTAGCCATATGTACATGCAATAATATTTAAACAATTTTGAGCTTATCTTTATTGTAATATTCAAATTTCAGATATTAATATTTAATTAGACTTGGAAGAAGACTTAAAATTAAAAGACTGTAAAATCATACTACCATCGATTGACTATAAATTACTTTTTATTCTACTTTTTCTATTAACACATATGAGAAGGGCCTGAGGTGTCTTTTCGACATTTATTTACAATTACCGAATACAACAAAAACAATCTCGCACCCTTCCTTGGTACAAGCCATAGCTTCGGAAATAATAAGAAGAGCAAATTTTTATTTATACTGATTTACATTTGTAACAATCGTTGATTTCAATACATAAAATCATCATATTTATTGTTTAAAAATCAACACAAGTACAGGAATGTATTACAGACTACCCAATATTATACTTTGTAATTATTTGTTAAAAACAGGCACAGAAGTAGTTTTAAGTTAAGAAAACCAAAAATTAGATTTTAACCGTGAAAATTCACTTACAAGTACGTCATAAAACATTTTTAAACAATTTAGAGCCTGAATAACATGAAACTACGCAGTGTATGAATTAATCAAAACTTTCAAACATTCTCTAATTTAAACAGAAATGTTAAAACAACAAAAACATAAATTACATACATATGTATCTACACTAACCAGCTTTTTTGCATTCATATCATTTTTAATGACATAAAACACGTTTTAGAAATTAAGTCGATATGAAAGAATTGTGAGATCACACGTGAGTGGCCGAAAGGACAAGTCAAGGTTATATTATGATTTTAGAAATCAATCTCTTCGTATAGATTGGGATTAAAATTTTTTGTAGTGCGGACATTACAACCCCAACTTGGTTTCCCCCTGGAAACTGTTGCAGCACTACCAAAAGTTGGTTAAACACAAAATTTTGGCTTGCTTGCAGTGCATACGAAGAATTCCTTCTCGCCAAATGGATGCAGTGTAAACACAATATGAGCACGTACACTTCATTTGATACCCCATGCAACCGCGGAATGAATTATTGTTGGCAAATTCCATAGACAGAAACATGCAGAAACCGCCTGATCTCTCTTCCAAAAACCCCAAAACCAACAGTTCACCACACTTAGCGATAGAGAAATTAACCGGAAAAATACCAAACTGCACGCATTAGTTACACGTATCTTTCCCGGGCTCACTTATTTTGGTGATAATTTCGTATTCAGCATTAAATTCAGGAGAATTTATTAGTCTGTCTTTTTTCTACTAGGCAATTAAGATTTCACAGTTGGGACATTTTATTTGAATTTTTACAATATATACCTTCAACAAAGCAATTAGTGCAAACGTAAATTGTTAAAACAAAAGTAATGAAACGCACAAAACTAGGAGCCATGTTATTTATATTAAATTTAGCAAAAACTTATTAACGCTTTTGAAATGTTGATCATCAAAAGAGAACTGACGAAAAAACGGAACGTCAACTTCTAGATAGTCACATAATTGTGATATCGTTTAGAATGGTCATAACTCGTTTTTTAAACACATTACACGGTCAATGATGCTCTTAAACCGTAGCTAAAATTGATGGATATAAGATAGCCTATTAGTTCAGAAACACTACGATCTGATTAAGTCCCCTAAACCGCAGATTAATTTGTTCAGCCGGAAAATTTAAATTTATAACTTGTTTTCTATCTAACCCGCTAAAGGCCACTGCACGTGATAAATATCGATATCACTTTGTCGAAAGGTCGTGATTCCCCTAAACAACAAGTATAAGTATGTCGATGTGGTTATTTCTTTATTTTATACGCTTCAAATTCATCCTATTTCATCTGTTTTATGTACATGGAATGTAATGTATATGGTCATACTTATACGGTTATTATTTTTCAAATTATGTTACTATCTGTTGCTAAATTGCGAAATATTTAATGAGAGATAATCACTTTATAAAAACAGTAATTAAAATCCTATTTTTTTAAACTATGAAATCTAGAAAAGATGTCTCATTTTATATATTTTGGAAAAAAAATACTTCCAAATATTAATAAGAAGTTACCAAAAGTTTAATATGATGTATTTCTCTAAATAAATTTTTTCCAACACAGTCTACAATATTTCTAAAAACAATTGAAATTTAATCCAAATTTATTATCACCAATAGTAAAAATTTAATTTAAAAATAACGAACAAACTGTATGAATCCAACGACAAATTCTTTTCTTTTTTTTTTGTTATAAGTATGCTTACATTTTACCTACTTTGTACATTTTTCTATTCAATGTTAGCATCTTTTTTAGTCACAATGTGGGGTATTTACACAAGTGTATCAAATAAAATTATTTAAATTTTGTAAATTCAAAATTCTGTTAGTTGTCTATACAAATTAAAACACCATATATAGTACAATATTTATATATGTATTTTCTTTTTCCTTTAAATATCTAGATTTATTTACATTTAATATCCTTTACTTGTTTTCTTTTTATTAATATTATATCTTTTGAGTCAAAAGTTTGTTTTTAACTTCACAGTACTAAATTTTCGAGTATAGAAATTTATTTATAACTATAACTATAACTATATAATCAATAATTCTTGTATGAAAACTAGAATGACTTTTTGAATCAATAAATTGAATTAAATGAATATTTTGAAGGGCATAAATTGAATTTGAGGTCTCTCTACGGATTTTGATGAAACATTGAAAAATATTCATTTGAGATCATATGTTTTCATATTTTAACTTCTTTCGACTCCTGCACACGAAAAAAAGCTTTAATTTGAATGCAAAAAAAATTTACTGAATTCCTCACATTTAGAATTATTAGTGAAAAGCATTCGTAATAATTCTTTATCCAATTTACGTTTACTTAAATTGTCCGAAAGTAGCTCATGTGATCAGTTTTTCACAATGTTCAAATATTGAAAGATGCGTACGTTAAGCCAAGAAAAAAGTCCCAAAATTTATTTCTTTTGGAAAGTGGTATTTCAACTCATGAAATCGCTAAAAAGAGTGAAGTGAACCAGCTAATGGTTGTAAAACCAATAGGTCGATAAAGGGCTATTATGTATTTTTTGAATTTTCGTAAATGGATCATTTTCAAAAATTCTCCTCTCAGGACCAATACCAATACCAAAAGAGAAACTAACTTGGATACCTCGTTCGAAGTATCAACACCCCTGCCCAAAATTGTGTAAAAACAGGGGAAGAAACAAGATAAACGTTTTTTAAAAGTTGCTCTTGCCTTTCTAGTAACGAGTGATATATTACGGTCCAGATGCAAAAGAGCCTGCTTTATTATTATTGTAATAACCTCTTGAAAACCATATTAGAATTTGCCACTTAGCTCTTAATGAAATCCTGGCCATAAGAAGTAAAAAATAAAATGTTTCAAGGGGGGTCATGTAGCAACTTCTCAAGCAATTTGGGTTAACAAATGGCCAAGAAAGCGTCAGCTGTGCTCAAAGTCTTATAACTACAATCATCTGGGAAAATTTTAGCATTTACAGGAGTATAAGGGAGAAGTTATACGTAGTTAAGGAAAGACTTTTACAGAGGGAAATTTAAACACCTCTACGGTTCAAGTAAAATTAAAACTTGAGATGAAAAATTAAAAGAATCGAGGTAACAATCGCGAGCAAAAATTTCCGGGACTAAACCTCAATTAAAGAGGGCATATTGACGACCTGTCCTTAGCAGGTACCGGTAAATTGTAAAATTAACAAAGCCAACCTTAGCACAAGTTTAATTAGCACGGTAAGGATATAAAATAAATTTTAGGCAAGAATTTAACAATCAGAAAAAAAGAATTTTATGCTCACAGTATCATTTTCGTGTTAGGGCTAGCCGAAGCAATGGAAACGGATGGTACCTGGGACATTTAAGGGGTGAAAATCTAAAAATTTGCAGCCCAGCTCTAGTGGAAAATTTACGTGGCACAATTTGAGAAAATTAGGAATTCTTGAAGATTTTCACGTTTTGCTTAAATGGGGACGCATAGCCATTTAGGGCTATAAAAAGTCTTGCTTTAATAATAATAAAGTACAATTCTCTTAGACAGGCAAATTATGTATTTCGTGGCTCCTGTTATTTTTGATATAATTTTATGTAATATACATGTAGAAACGGTTGATCGTCTAGTTAGGATAAAAGTTGCTCGAGATGTCATTGGGACCAGGTGGTACGAGTAACTCAGTTGGTTAGAGCCGTGAAGCGCCAAATCAAAGGTCACAGGTTCGATTCATGTCCGCTGATCAACATCGTTGCTTTTTCAAATGCACATGCATATATAATATTCTTAGTCAATTTAAATTAATATATCACCTAAAATCTGAAAGCAATCACTTAAAAGCTTCAAAGAAAATCAAAGTTAAGTAAAAATATTGAAATACTTTAACTACCTTCTTAGAATGCTCAATTTATTGCTAATCAAGACACTAAGAAATTTGCCTTATAATCATGAGTTCAGAATGTATACACCTTTTTCAACAGGTTTTTTATTAAAACAGAGTTCAAAATAGTTCGCGTCAATCAAATTTTCATTTAATTGGCCCCATTGACCTACCTACAACGCAGAACCTACACTTAAAATTTATGTAGATCTTTTCTATAAATGTGGTGCTGTAATAGTTTGTTGTAGTTCCTCAATATATCAGCAAAAAGGTGAAAAGGTTTACAGTTTACACTCAAATGTAGCAAAAAATGTACCTCACTCAAATGCTCCACTGACCTAATTATAGGGTGGTCTCTTGATCAATAAAAGGCGTCCAAAATCCCAACAAGATTCAGTTCTATCTGATTTTGTTTTGGTTATGGTTAAGTTAAATAAAAATGAATTTTTTTGTCTGCTGCTTCGTACTCCTCAACGTAATTGTGACTGGTAATGATCTTTTTTTAATTAAGCTCTAATAATATTTTTTGTGAACTTCTAACTACAGGCGAACAGGTTAAAAACAGTGATGAAAACCTAAACAAAGTTGATTTGAATGCAATTGCTGAAATAGCTGGAAGTATCGACCCCAGATCACCCTGGAAAGGCATACAGAAACTCCTCAGCTCTGTGACTCAACTGCCAAAGAAGTTATTCGAAAAAATACTAATGGCCCTAGTTCTTCCAGGCTCTTTAGCGGGCGTAATATCTGGTATAATAACTTCAGCTATTATTTCTGGACTTCCTAGACCTGGAATACGTTATTCTCCTAAAAACGTATATGGTTATAGATATAACCGAAAAAAGCATTTATATAAACCGTACAGAGACAAAAATAACGCGCTCCGGTTGAGAATACTTAGATTAAAACATTTAAATAAATTTGCAATTCAATAATTTGGCGATACTATTTTTTTTTAATATACAATTTTAATTAACCCTTTTACTAACAAAACTTAACACAATGTTACTTATTAAACTTTGCTTGTTAAAACACATCAGTAATTAAAAATGTTAAATCTCCGTTAAAATGCTGCTGAAATTCTGAATCAAAAGTAAGGGAAGAAGTCAAAGTAAGAAATTATTTAAAATCAATAGTTTTCGATTCGACAAAGGCTACAACCAGAAATAACAATTTCGGATGGTATGAGTACAATGAGGACGGATCCAGAATTTGAGGATCACGTCGAGAAAAATGCATGGACCTTTTGGTTTTTTGGCTAGACGATTTATTCAATTATGTTTTATGTTTTCAAGTACTAAAATTCTAGGACCACAAATAAGAACAAAATGGTCATGGGATGAGGTGATTACAAAAGATTTCTGATCTTAATTTTAATTAATTTTAAATGAAATTCTTTAATAGTGTGTACGCTTTTATTCTACTACAAATTCTGGGGTGGAGGGGTCATCTCTTGGATGCGACCATGTCGGTTTCATTATTTGTTGTAATAAGTGTTCCTCATTTTACGTAGAAACTACAATTGAATAATAATATAAAGAAACCTTGTAGTGCATTATGTTGAAGCATGCCGATTTTAATATGCTCAAAAAATAGCACCATTATAACACTACTAGCCAAACTGAAAATAAAACAATATGAACTTAAAATGTTCTATTTATTTTATTACTAATAAGTTAGCATATAAATTAGTATTTTGTGGCATGTTCTTTATTTTCGATTACAGTTTCTCTACGCACAGACGTCAATCAATTGAACCGTGGAGCCTTTTAATAAAAATGTCCTTCCAGAAACTCTCCAATCCAGCCTAAAATCCGTGTTTATTCCGTGAATACCATCCACATGGAGACCAACTGCTTCACCACAGCCAACAGGTTTTCAATTGGATTCAAATCTAGAATTGCCGGGTCTATTTCATTAGGTTTGTACCTCTGCCTTGCAACCATTTTTGCGCCTTCCGACTAACGTGCTTTGGGTGATTGTGTTGTTGTAAAACCCAAAGCAGTTACATATCCTCTGATGCATACTGAAGCATCACTTCCTGCAGTATTTGATTATTATTATTTTAATCCAATGAATAGGTTCAGCGCCACTGTAAGAAAAACAAGCCCCCATATCATAATCGATGGCCCTTAGTCTTTATGTTTTTTTTTGGTCTGTCCACAAAATGTTATATTTCTTTGCAGTTCAATCTGAATGTTCCTTAACGCACCTTAAACCCTTTTAACATGCGCAGCAATAAAGTTTCCTTTGGCTGCAAGCGTTCAAATTGTTATCTCCCACTCGTCTACGGACACTTTCCACGCTGGCAGCAGCATTCAACTTCTAAGTTTTTGGTGTGGCATTTAACTGCTTTAAGTTCTTTAGCTAACATAAATGGTTCCTTTTTATTCAGACACACAAATTGTCTTATAAGCTGAGGTACCATTGCTTGTTTCTTACCACATGTTTCGGCTTTTGGAGAGAATGTTACTGCATTTCTGATCATTATTATCATTCGAAAATGATAAATAACGATATGCCTGATTTCCGAATACATTTTCTTATAAATTAAATTATTTTAAGGTGTACAATGCTTGCCTCTCCCCATTGGAAAGAAAATTTAGGAATCTGCACTGTAAATTTGTGTGTATATTGAATTTAAAATTAAAAATACTATTTATGTATATTTAGCTTTCAGAAGCAATTCCTGCAGTAGTTTATAACCCAATTTGAATTTACTGCACGATTTGTCGAGTGGTGCTATTATTGTGACTGCACGAAAAATGACTCTCTTTATAAAAGGCCGTGAGACGAAAAATACTATTATAGTTCTAACTTCAGATATCATGATTAAAGCAGAAGCTTTACCTAACAGAAAAATTTAATCCAAAAATGGATATGTTGGCATACGGAGAATTATGTGACAAAAGTGTGAAATGTTTTCATTTGGTGCTATTTTTTTTTTTTGGCCACAGCAGTGTGTATCATTAACATTTTTGTCATCGATACCAATGTTATAGGGAAATATCTTATGAGTTTATCAGAGATAATTTCAGAAACTATTGATTCGCTGTCAAAAATGCTTTCATTGTTCGATTAGTGATGTTTTCTTAAAGACATAGGCTACTAATGATCTTTGTTTGTCTTTCAATAACTTCCGAACGATTGGTTAAATATTGTTGGTATTTTGCCTAACCGTACTTAGTAATCTAACTTAAAATATACCTAAGCCATATTTTTTTTCAAAGCATAGAGTTTCACAATAGCGTCTTTTCCAAATATTAACAATATTTATGAAAATTGATGGGCATGTGCTGGGTCTGAATCTGTTACAAAAATTCACAAATTTAAAATTACGGGGTTTCCCCGAATAAAATTGACCAACGGGGTATAGCCGATTGGTTTTTTAAGGACGTACAAGGGCCAAATTCGAGTAAAAGGGCCAAACAGCTGTGCACTGAGTCATGCAAGGCCGAAATTCAAGTATAGATGTTTACTAATAAAAAATTTATATTTAAAAATACTGCCGAAAACGTCTGCACATTTGATTTATCTTTTATATTTCAGGGGTTAGAAGTCGAGAAAGTAGAAATAAAATATAATTAATAAAATCACTTAACTGAGATATAGTTTTAAAAATTAAATCGAACTTTAGGTGTTTTTCTGTTTTTCTTCGATTCCTCACTATCACGTGAATATAAATAAAAGGTTTTAAAACAAGGAGGGTATATACATATAAATAAAAGGTTTAAAAACAAGGAATTGAATGCAAAAATGCATCAAAACCGCCTCGATGTGCAGTTCAGCTTCAGAGACTACACGCTGAAATTTGCATGAATGCGATTTTGATGCATTTTGAAATTTAACTGGAGTCACTTTTAAAAATCAGTTTAGGTTTCGCAAAAAATAGGGGAAATCAAATGCTAATTTTGACAATTTTGTTAATTTCGTAAGTTAGAAAATTAACGGACGTCCTAAAACACATAGACATATAGAAATTTTTCAGATTAAGAAGTAACGACTCTGAAACAAAAGTGAATAGAGCAAAATAATGCGTGAACTATGTTTATATGTTTATATATTATCAGTTTTCACATATCACAAAACTTGTTTTGGACTCCTATCGCAATCATTTTGCTAATACCGCAAGATTAAGTACATATAATAAAATTTTATAAAACTTCAAAATTTTCGTTAAGCATTTATTTATTTGATAATACAAAATTACAGACTGTAAATTATTGTCTTAAATCAGAAGAGAACAACAATATTATAAAATATGTATAATTTGTTGGTGCCAACTTTCTGCGCCGAAAAAATTAAAGCTGCAGTCAACTTTGTCAATAAATTCTCGCGGTAGCGGTTAGAATAATAAAAACTTATATTGCAAAACAAATTTACTAGATGCACAAAACAAATAATGCCTTTGCACCTCTCTAAAAACAAAAAACAAAACATTTAATCCTTGACGATTTGTAAGTGATGCTAATGATTTCTACTATGCTTTTATCATATGTGCAAGTGTGAAATGACGTTAATAAATTTTAAGATAACAAATGAGAACATTTTTCTTGTTCGGATTCAGACTTTTCGCTATGTTATGATTAGGAATTGATTAATACGAGTTGAAATCCGAACAAGAAAATTAGAACATTTAATTGTTGCGTTGTAAAAATATTTAAATTTAAAATAACAAGCACTCTAAGAAAGTCCTCCTGTTACATCAATTAACGCTCCATTTACATACGAACTTTTATCTGAAGCTAAAAATGAAACAACTTCTGCAACCTCTTCGGGTTTACCCAAACGTTTTAAAGGGCACCTTGTAAGCGCCAATTTTCTGGCACTTTCGGGAATGCTTTCAACCATTGGAGTGTCTATGTATCCTGGTAAAACGGCGTTAACGCGAATATTAAATTGTCCAAATTCCTTGCTAGCCACCTGCGTTATAGATGCTACACCCGCTTTGCTAGCGGCATAGTTCGCTTGTCCAATGTTATTAAGTTTTGCCACAATGCTCGAAATATTAATTATGTTGCCGTTAACCTTATACTCGACCATACTTTTAGCAAACGTTTGCATCATTAAAAAAGTCCCTTTTAAATTAACTTTGTATACATCATCAAAGTCAGTTAGCGACATCTTTAAGAAGTATGAGTCCCTAATTATTCCTGCTGAATTCACCACAATTGCGGGTGGTCTTTTGTACGTCTCCAGGCAATTATTCAACACTTTAAAAATACTTTCTTGTTTCGAAACATCCAGTTCCAATGCTTTGGATTCTGAAAAATAAAATTCTTTATATCACCAACATCATTTTCACACGCATGTTCTTTTGCAGGTCAACGTGAACAAGAATTTTTTTTTTGCACAATACCCTGCCAATTTTCAAGTTCGCAAGCATAAATTTAGGGTTAAAAATAATATGCGGACTATGATGCCAGATCTTATGACACTATGAGGGCAAAATCATTAAACTAAAAACATTCGCATCACCGTTCCAAGTCGAAGAAGATCAAATTCCTTACCTGACCCTAATTTTGCTATTGTTTCTTGAGCTGCAGGTAAATTGACATCACAAGCAATGACCTTTGCACCGTCCCGAACCAGAACTTTGCATACTGCCCGACCTATGCCAGATGCGGCACCTGAAATGAAACGTTCTTCAATCGTAATATTTAGAAATTTACATTCTAAGCTCACCTGTTACTATGGCCAACTTTCCGAATAAAGGTCCCGGCATATTTTCTTAGATTTGGATGATAGTAACTCGAGTTATTGCAAATATCGGAAATTTAATTGTAACAAATCACTTCTAATAGTCAGATTTTGCACTTACTTCACTTACTTAGCAACTCAACCAATAATTATTTAAGAAAACATGATGCTAATGGCTCTTTTGCCGTTCCCAAAAATTCTTATTTATACTCTGAAGTGTCAATCGCTTCTCTGATCGCTGATAGCAGCGATCAGAAGTTCCACACTACTGCAGGGTTGCGTATGGATCGTAGACTGCATTTCGATTCGATCTCATCATAGACTCAAACCAATATTTATATACCTTGAATTTTATATTTATGGTTATTATTTTTATTATATAAAATATGTATATGTAAGGGTCACGGAAAAACCAGGGAAATCCCGCTTGGTCTTAAATAAGTAAATTAAAGATTGTAGCATATCTTCTCAGCAGCACGGGTGTTTGTAAGGACTAGCAGCAGTATGATAATCTAGAAATAGCGTCGAATGTCTGTGGTAATAAATAACTCAGGCGGATCGGCACAAACAGTGTTGAAAAGGAAAAACAATAACTGAACCCCTTTTTACAAGTACGATTCACATTTTGTGCAATTCTAAGAAGGGAAGCATAGGTTCCCTGTGCATGACCATAAAGTCCTTCGCACATGTGCAATGAACAAAATAGGAAACAGGCACCTTCCTAATTGAACATGTCCTAGCATGCGCATAATTTAGGCGCCAAAGGATTTAGTTATGACCAGGTTAGAGGTATAAAAGGTTAGGCAAGATTCGGGAATGGGGATTATTATCGCGGAGTACTCGTTACTTGGACACCATCGGGCGTGCTGCTGAGTTGTGTCCTGCTGTAGTTTGAATTTGAGAGTTGTAGTCTTTACATATATTGCTTTTTATAAAATTAATTGATTATTTTCCCCAGTGTGTCGGGTATATGAAATTTTATTTGGTTTCTTTTGATTTCTTCGCAAAATTGATTATGGCACCATTTGTATTGCCTTTGACCGGTATACACATAGTCACTTTTTGAAATAAATTCCGCAGTTAACGGGTGAAATGATCTTGTACTCCACACGCTAATGCATGATCTTTACTGCGAGCGTAGACCAACCAACGATGAACGAACCAAAATCGCCCCATCCGGTTCCCTTTTTTTGTCCACCACACATCTTCTCGCTCGTTCATGCTTTGGTTAACCAGGCTTACGTTATTCATATGTGCGTTTCATAGAATAGTCATCCATTCAGCAACCATTTGTTCTAGAATAAGTATCAGCCTTGCGACTGTCCCAGCTGATTGTCAAAACATTATTTCACTAATTATATTTAAAATAAAGCACTTGTAAAAATGTATGCGATTATTTTAGACCAACATTATGAACAAACTTGAACAGCGGTTGGTCAAATGTTTTGATAAGCACAACTATACGCAAGGTCTTATACTTTATATTACCTTACCTAGTCATGGAGCCGAAAAAATCGCTTTTTATTATTTTCTTTTGCAGAACTATTGATTATATGAATTCGTCTATTTATCTTTTAACCGGCTTTGAAGTATTTCAAATATCTCAAAAACCACCGAACCTATTCTGATGATATCTAATACATATTTTCTTTATATACGAGGGCAGTTTGATAAGGCTTTTTGAATAAGAGATATTATTTTCGGCAAATCTCCTTTTAGCTCTATACATTTAGTCCTAGCGTTTTTCCAATTATTTTATTCCTTCAAATAATAGATTTTCTCGAGGCCCTCTAAGTAAGCGTTTGGTTCAATGATGACCTTTTCATTAAACCCAAATTTCTTACCACCTAGCCATTTCTTCAGGTTTGGAAACAAGAATTAGTCGTAGGAGCTAATTCTGGAGAATATGATGGATAGGGTAGCAGATCGCAGCCCAATATATGAATTTTGCCATGATGACTATACACGTATGCACCCGTGTATTGTTTTGATAGAACAGCAATTTTTTCTTCGCCAAATGCGGTCGTTTCTGCTTCAAATCAATATCAAATCTGTCCAAAAGCTCTGAATAATATTTGTCGGTGATTACCCTTTTCAATGTGAATGACACCACGTGAATTTGTTGTTGATTGTTCCTTGATTTCGGTGTGTTGTGATGTATTCATGTTTTGTCCATGGTAATGAAACTGCGCAAAAATTACTTCGTTTTGTGGCAGAACATCGCCAAACCCTCCTTTTTAAGTGGTGACACGGTTGCGTTTATGGTCGAAAGATTTTTCATGTCCAAATATACATATAAAATGTGATGTACCTGCTCAATTGAAATACCTACAGCCTCAGCCATCTCACGCACCTATCATTCCATGGATTTTATCGACGATTTCTGGCGAGACGACCTCTTTTGGGTGACCTGAACGTTCGGAGCCAGTTGTTCTAGTACAACCACAACCGAACTAGTTAAACCACTTCTTAACCATTGAAATTGATGATGCAGAGCCCCCATACCAATTATCAAGCCTTTCCTTGGTTTCGATGATAGTTTTTTTACGCAAAAAATAATGTTTAATCAGCGCACGAAATTCACTTTTTTTTCCATTTTCCTTAAAATTCACGAGATTGTCTGCTTTCAATGGCTGTCAAACACAAACTAAATGACGCAACTTGCTCAAAATTTTACAGTAATCTATTAACAGATGTCAGCTAACGGGAGAAGTGTTGCATTTAAAATTAATGCACGGAAAATTCATATAGTCACTGCCTGATCAAAAACTGCTCTCGTATATCGCATGTCTATGAATGAAACAGATTTCGAATATATCAATAACTTTCTCTTTTAGTAACAAACACGTAGAAGACGGTAACGAGATTTTATTCAGTTTTTGATTTAAACTAAGGCAATTTATTGAAAAAATATTTTTTTCTATATTTCGTTCAAGAACAAAACTGATCCTGCAGTAAATTGCAGCTCCCAGCAACATCAAGCCCCTTTAAAATTACATTTTCTTATAATTCATATGTACATCATTACTGCATCATTACTGCACTGTGTTGTAACTTTGCAAGAATAAACGTTGGCAAATTTTGTGCGAGCATTTAACGTTATAGGATTACTTAATTACCTTTTAGACTATAACTGACTAACCTAGCTTCACCCTTTATATGATAAGTATTATTTAGTTAAAAACTTCTCAAATGCTCAAGTTTCATATTTCATCCAGTGTAGGAGTATTACTAAAATTTATAGGTGTGAAATAGAGTCATAACCCACAAACTCATTTCATTACGACGCTGAAGAATTTTTTCGCTCTTCTTTACTTACGCATATTTATTGTTTAAATAAATATATAAAATTTACGTTTTCTTTTGTTTTTGTTTGGGAAATTTCAATATCTAAATTCGTAAATAGTTTCCGCAGAAAAATAACTGCCATTGAAATTGATTCAATGATTCGACAAATTGTAGTCGCCATATTGGAACTGCAATCTTAAATCTACTAATTTTCATTAAAATCCCTTTGATTTCACAAAAATCAGTCGCTATATTTAGTCCACCGTTTTGAATTTCCAAATTGGGATAAAAGACTCAAAATCAATACCTTCAAAATACCCTTGGCACTAATTTGTACTAAAATTTTTTGAAATTTAAAGATTTGGTCGGCGATTGAGATTTGCATATTCTATAAATACACAAGATTTATTTAAATGACAATTTTGGAGACCTAAATGTTTAACTAAAATCGAGGACTATATCTATATCGAAATTTTCGAAGACAACAAACGGAATTTTAAAAGGCCGGGAAAGCCATAGGCCCATATGCGAATTTATTTATGGGTATATGTGGGATAATTCCAATGCTTCGTTCATTCGTAGTAAAAACATTCTGCCTGTTTTTTATAACCTTAAAGGTCGAATCGAGTCTTCTAAAAGTCAATTCAACTAATTTAATACAATAAAATGAACACAAACAGGAATAGGTGGGTGGATTTAACCTTTAACCATTTGTTCGTTCGTGGTCGTATTTTATAAAGCCCATCTTATTTACGTTAAATAAACATCAAGTACAAAATAAATGCGTGGCAGACAACCGGGGAACTAATTTCTTACTTTATCTATAGCGCTACAGGTCCTATGTTAAAGGTCTGGACTGGAAATATTTCGCATCGAACCAACCTACAAAGTTAATTGTAATGTTAACTTATTTAACAATAAGTTAAATTTTGGTGAAATACGTATTAATTTAAGGCTTTCTTCGTTGTTTAGATATGATAAATATTATTTTCTTTTATAAAAAGAGAATCTCAGAATTTTTTTTAGACATCTCCTAAGGTAATACGTAGTTTCTAATCATCTGCCTGTCTTTAGGCATCTTTTTGCTTATGTTTACCTAAAAATTCGATACTCTTCCTAAATAAACTTTTCCATCCCACAAATCAAAGCATGACCTCTCCTCTGGTAGTGTATAGCAACTGGAGCACCCAAATTAATTTATGTCCGCAAACTTTACCGGCAAAAGCTGTAGCAATAACGAAAAAGTGCCAAGGGTTTGCGGCGGTATTATAAACTTTGAATTCACATGGTTGTGGCATATACAGAACTTTATATATGTCCTCCAATGTGGATAAAAGTGTGCAACGGCGCCTTCGGGAGCTATTTTATAATTTCCAACAGCCCTGACACACAGTGGCTCCTGTATTACACACCGGGAAAATGAGCTCACCTCGCCTAGCCGCTATAAATACAAATTTGTATAAGTAGACTGTGCGTTTACGGCTAAAAGCAAAGTTGGATAAAATAATTTCTTTAATTTGGCGCCTTTTAGTTTAACGTCACCTCTGGGTGATTGAAGGGTAAAAGTTTTTTTCTCCTTTTAATGATGTGAACTGAGTTAAAAGCAGTGTTTTGGAAGTCCTCTAGCATTACTTTTCATTTACGTTTACATTCCAAAATATTTCACTAGGCGGATGGCCGGGTATGCAATGCAAACGAACTCACTAAGCAGATTTTACTTGAAAATTTAAAAATTTTAAAAATATTAAACACATATCTATCAGTGAGAAAGAACCTTCATGAAAAACATATTTTAGCTCTACGACATAAAGCACATTATTTCTACGACTTCAAGGAGTATCATCATAAATTAACTTATTTTACCAATAAGCTGCGAATTTTTGGAAAATAGAGGACGATATACTCAGAGTAGACGAAGTCGTCTCATAAATTCGTAATTTAGTAGTTTTTAAATTATAGTATAAAACCAGACAGAGTATAGATGTTTCGGTAGATCTATATCTTAAAAACGAATTTTGTTTGAGCATCCTTAACCTGTTCCATACGTGTTACAAATTTTTCTTAGAACATCTCTTTTGGATCCTGAGAGACCTAATGAACTGTTGGATTTCAAATTTTACAAATACAATTGAAATTGACTACAAATTGGAAATATTTTCCTGTAATTGTTAAGATTTTAAACAGTTTTCTCTAATATAATATACATTTTTCGAATTGCTGCTATTTGATTGATTTTCATTATTTATTAATCGAATTAATTAATTCCATTTCGTTGATCAAAATAATTGTATACGTGTAAGATACACCCCGTGAATTAAACTGAAAACAAATATGAATCGAATTTGATGTAAAATCTATCAAATTTTCTATCGATTTTGAATCAATCTAATATTTTATTGATTTATTGCTTATTTTTTTAAATCGAGGATATCTAAATGTAAAGACCCTGATAAAATATCATGAAGTTAATCAAATTATTTTCTAAAGTAATCATAAATATGTCATGTATAGTAAAAAATTTGATTAATTTTTATTGGAATTAAATAAAACTTTATTAATATTAGTAAACGATTTCCGCAATCAATTATTTTTTCTTTTACTAAAATCAGTAAAATATTTATAGTTGTTATTCACGTTGAATTTGTCGTGTTTTGGCAGCAAATTTTCAAGGAGTAAATAATATCACCGAAATTCTTAGTAATTTGGCACAGACAGTGCTGGATTACCCATTAGGCCGGACTAGGCCATGGCCTAGGGCACCCGACGAGCAGGGGCCCCCACGAAAATCTGATATGAATTTTTTTTAATGCAATTTTTAATTTCAAGTTAAAATTTTTCTTTTTTTTAAATTTTAACTTTTTTTCCAACCAATTTATTTATCATATTAATATGTATTTTTAAACGCAAAATATTAAAAAATGTTTATTCATTTATTCTCTCGATTGTTATTTCATCTGACGATTCGAATTTCAATTCGCGCGCTAAAGACCCGAAAAAACTATTTAGATTGTTTTATTGTGTTTACAACCTTTAAATGATATGAATAAGCTGTTTAAATTCTATAAATGCATAAATAAAGAATAATTTTACAATTATTAAAAAAAAGGGGGCCCCAAAATTTGAATGGCCTAGGGCCCCCATTTGAGTTAATCCGGCACTGGGCACAGACTTATTTTAGTTTAGGAAACGATGGCTTTAGCACGGCTTATTAACTACAATTTTAATAACTTTTTTTCAATCAATCTAAGATTATATCTTCTTTGCTGATATACAACTTTTCCTATCCTTACAACCACTAAACTTATACACTTTTTATTATTATTTCAAAAATTTAAGTTCAATAAATTTTAATAAATTTTTTTTTATTATTATTATTATTATTATTAGCTTAATAAATCCATTACATATAGTATATAGCCTATTTTTAGAGTTCAGGATAATCTCCTATACAGCTATGATGACTATGTTAGCTAGCTGAAAGTTTGTTTGGTTTGATGTATTAGTTGAGGAAAATAGCTATTGAAAAAGCCTCTATGTTTCCTTAGTCTAGTCTATCCTACTTATCTAACTTACATTCTAGGGATTAATTTATGTGAAGTTGTTTTAGGAATAAATTTTTTTTTTACAATTATCAAACTTATTGTTTTTATTCAAAAAATTATATAGAAATAAACATATTCATTGCTGATTTTTGAGAAAAACTTGTGTATTTTATCTTTCATTTTGTATTATTATTCGATACTTTTAATTAATTTTGACCTATTTTATTTATAATACCTATATTTTTGTTGAATTCTGTCGAATTTATGGTGAATATATTTTAAGCAGTGGTCATCATAGAATAATAAAGTAAAGTGTTCTCATACTATAACATTTTTGTTTGTGTTGTTGAAAGATATTCTATAATTAATTGTGCTCTTAAATGCTTTAATTAGTTATTTCTTAATTTTTTGTTAATTTAAAGTAATTTAAATTGAAATAAAAGTTAACCCCGAAAAGCACATCGAAAATACGTTTCATTTTCAAAAATTAACTTCTGTGCATACTTGACGAAAATTAAGTGTTCAATCGGTGCCATAATCTTTAGTACAATTACTTCAGTTAGTTAGTTGGACTAAAAAATATAAAAACAAACGCCTATAAATTAACTTTATCAATGAGTAACACGCATGAATAATTAGTAACATATGTACACATTCAATAAACAAATTTAAAATCAGCAGTAAAGTAAATGACTTCGTAATTAAATTAACAAGACTTTCACGATAACCAAACTACTAACTAAACAGAAATTGAAGGAAAATAATTATAAATAAAATGTTACCTGCTGTTTGTTTCCAACATTTAATAAACCGATATTATTAGAACTTTTCGTTTACATCCCCCGTAAATTTATTGCCACGTATGTAACTCAATTTTGTTTTTTTTCCTGAAAGTCCTTTGTGTATGCCGTGTGATTTTTGAAAAGAGCCCGAGTCATATTGTAAACACATTTACCTATATAGAATCGTCTTTCATTTTGCATTAGAGCATTTGTTTCCGAAAAGAAAACATTTATTACATCAGAGACACGCTTAGATAAATGAAGGACGTTAAAAGCCAATGCTTTCCAATGTCCGAAACCATTTATCACAATCACATTATCCAAGAGTTGAAAAATTGCTTGGTTCAATGTAGGCCAAACTATATTACATAGAGCTGCTTTAGTTGATAAAATATCTTTAATTTTAATTACTGCTGACACGTAAATCTGCAAAACGTATAATCATGGCGTATCGAATGGCAAATTTTCGGTAAAATATATCCAGAAAGATATATGTAGGTAGGTAATATATATTCTGGAACTGCGGGAAAAAGTCCATTAAATATTATCACTTTTACCTTAATCCAGCAATTTAATGAGGAATCGTATAAGAATCCTAGAAATTACTTTATACATACAATGCGTAAATTGAACATAATTAATCAAATGCTTATATGGGCTTATGCGGATGCCCACATTTCGACCTTCGTTCATCCTAACACCTCCTCTTTTTGTGGTTTTGGGCAACCATCAAACCAAGTGAACAGATTTTCCTGAATGGATTACACACCCTTTTCACGGAAAAGTACCAACAAATCGCACTATCTCCAGAAAGAAAAGCCCTATTTCGGCTGTCAGATTTCATTCACTTTATGTCATGACCTTTCCGCCCACGCTTATAACCATTCAATTCAAAAATAATTCCTTGGCAAAATTATCTGGCTAAATTTACTGTTTACAAATTTATTAGGCTTTTCAAAGGTACTTTTGTTATATATACTCCCATAATTTTTGAAATTTCCCATTATAAAAGTTCCTATCAAGAATTAAATATTAAGCACTTACCTATGCTTGTTTCATGTATTATAGAAGCATTTATTTAAAAAAACAAAACAACATCACATGAAGGTTGTTTGAACTTTTTTATCTGGTTCAACAGAGCCCTTCGCCGGTTCTCATCCCACCGCTTCCGTTCTAAATAATCGAAATCCATGTTCCAGGCATGTTTAATTTTCGCCAATTGGCATTCGGGCTAGCGTTACCAAAAGGTTCAAGTGTATAACTAAAACCAACACCTCAAAAACGCCAGGGACTGGTAGAGCTCATATTTGTGTTTCACACATTGGCTTAAAGCCATCAATAGTAAAGATGAATGGTAGCGACATGAAAATATATGACATATTCGGGCCAAAAAATGTTTCACCGAACGTCTGAAATAACCATAAATTTCACATACTGGAGGTATGTACGTTACGTACCTCTATATGAATTTCTACGTGAATGTCCCGCTTTCAGACGAGTGATAATTTTATGACTGAGTTCCGCGTTTTCTATGCTGGCGATGAAACCGAGTAGTATCCAAGTAATAATTCCAAGTTACAATTCTAGAATGGCGTGTAATGAAACCATTTGACTTATCTTGTGCCTACCTCTTGATTATGTCAAATGTTACTATTGAAGTTTAATTGTAGAATAATTATTCAATTTCGTGACAATTTTAAGAAAAACATTTAATTTATATATGTTCACAAAGAGAACAACTTACGCTGTCAACATTTTTTAGATTAGAACCATTAGAATTTCTCTAGGAGTTCAAACTGAAAATGGATTTAAATTTATAACTACAATACATAGATTCCTGTTCGTTACTTTGGTATCTTAAAAATTACTACCAAACGAATTAATTTCAAAAGTCAAAATTTCGGAGATACTCGTATGACGAATTTCTACTAGTGGAGAATTATTAATTCATTTATTTATTTAGCTAACATACTAAGCGCCCGCATAAAGCCCCGGATACTATCAAGGGAAAACATTCCCCGAGTAAAAATCGTCAGCACAAAAAGACCACCAAACATTTTAATTACCACCAATATACAACCCAAATAGACTCGATTTTCTTTTGGAAAATTAGGAGGACTGATATACCACCAAATAAGGGACAGATATCAATTGAAAACTCTAACAGTCGATGGAAGCCCCAAAACACCACCTGAACATGATTGCATATAGATTGCCTTATTCAGCACCAGCCTTACTTATAAATTTATATCTGCACGAATTAACATACGTCTAGTTGTCTAGTTGTTGGTGGTATTTTAGTGTAGTAAACGGTGCTATGTTGGTGCTCATTTGGTATGAAATTTTTTGACGATAGTATTCATTTGGTGGTGATTCGGTGTTGAAGCTGGTGCCCTATTAGTTGTTGTAAAGAAGTGGATTAACTATTTTGTTCGCCAAAAGGGCTTACTTTGATGTTATTTTAGTTTAACTTGAAGTGTCGATTTAGTTGTTATTCAATGTATAGGAAATTCAATGCACAATTTTTACTCGGGTCTTATGGGTAGTAAGTAACTAAAAAGTTGCTAAATTATTTTTGGTGAAAAATGGGATCAAATAAGTTGCCCAAAAGAACAAAAGTATTTCTAATGACCACGCAACATTTTTTAAAGTAACAAATAGTTCAACTTCCTTCGTACATTATGAAAAATTCATTTAATTTTACTATAATCAATTATAACTTTCAAAACGAAATAATATTTACAATTTATATATAAAAATGCATTTCATCTTAGAATATTCACAATTTACAACAAAAAGGCTTATTTTTTCTGCGTTAAATCACACAAAAATCGTATCAAATCGTAAATCAAAAATCGTATCAAATAGTAATAATCCTCAATTTGGCGTAAAAGTGCTTTATTAAGAGTTTTAGGACGTGAAAGAAAACCATGTTATTACTGTCACAGATTTCAAGTTCAATCCTGTTCTGATCTCAGAGAAAGACATGGGTCATGCATCACGGGTCACGGATCATAAAATATGCAATTTTTCAATACATGGTAGCTTATTTTTATTCCATAAATTATGCTTTTGGGTTTAACATCCAAAGCTTTTGATGTTATTCGCACATAATTAGGGGCTTTTCTTACACTCGTTAGCTATTTTCATAGAATAAAAAGCAAAAGGTATTTTATTAAAAAAATTGATTAAATTATATTCTACTCATTTTTAGTGCATAATTACATTTTGCACAGATAACGAAAACAAAAATTTACATTGAATTCCGAACATTTCTATTACTACTCATTATTTAGTGTAAAGTTTTTTTGAATGCCAGTGTAAAATTACATTTTTTAAGAAGTAATTTTATACTTTGAAAATAGGTAAATTTATGATCATTATTCTTCGACGTAAATTCACTATAAAATTACTCCAAAATGGTTTTTTTTTATGTTTTACTTAGGTAAAAACCTGGAGGGGGGAGAACGGGCACCTGCTGTCGCTTACGTAAAGATTTGGGGTAGAGGCTAGCCGCCCAGTTCCCTTTCGCCTTGCGTACAAATTTGGGCGGTAAATATATTGACTGTTTCAAATTTACATGTGAATTATATTGAATGAAAATGTGACGAACTTATTTATTATCATGAATTGGTGCCGCAAGCAAAATGATTGAGTTAGTACAAAAATATATTTCTAGCTACTTAATTTTTCTTTAAACCTTTTTAGTTATCACAACTAATTTAATCTCTATTTAAATTAATTTATAGTATTGTGGATTATAAAAATTTGTTATAGCAAATCAACCAAATTTTCCTAAGATGCATTTACTGTTCAGTTTTCTTTTATATAGAGTTCCGAACTGAAACAGCTTATCATTAGGTTTCGCAGAAAATTCCGGCTTTTTTGTTAAACATGTTTATCAAATAACTACATTTTAATATCCAAATATCATACAAATAACAAAGTTTCATTATTCCACACAATATTTTAGTCAACATAATGATGTACATATTCACGCTTAATGGATACATTCTTAATAATTTATTTACAAATTATGCATGTGCACATTTAAATTTTGAAAAAATAAAGCTCAATAATGGCTTCATTGTTTTTGAATGATTGTTTGATTATTAAGCGCAAGCAAATGGGTTATATCACAGAAATGTAATAATGCATGCACTCCTCCTTCCCGCATAGGCAGATGTGGGTTTAAATTGTTATCAAATGCATTTTTGGAGCATTTTTCAACTTTAATGTAATAATCACATTAATTAAACTGATAAATAGTTAGCTTTCCAATTTAACAATTAGCAAATTTAAATAATATTTTAAGTTTTTAATAGAAATTGTATTATTAAATTATGAGAATTGGTCTTTACTCTTAACTGATGAAAATGATATAGAAATCAAAATACATTCCAGAGGCGTTAAGTGGTGAATTCATTCGATTTTTTTTGCAATTAAATTCCAATAGGGGCATACAAATTTTGTATTTTAATACGAACGCACAAGGTTTTTCATGATCTATCAACATAAAAACATCAGACAAGGTTAATATTCTTATCATGGTGAAGTTTACGAACGTTTAGAAATTATTAAAAATTACTACCGCAATTCTAAGCGGTGACCGTAACTTTAAGAGCGCTTACTCCAATTTTCGGTCGTAATAATGGTCCCATCAGACAGGCTATGCCTGCTGTAGTGATTAAAATTCGAATCAAAATATTTACTATTAGATATTCCTGTGCCAATGAGACAACGCACCGTAAGTACTTCAGTTCGAAATGAGCCAAATCAGTCGATTCCACACAGTTAATAGGATTTATAAATCTCTTAAACCACGTTGTGGCGAATTTTGCGTAAAGATCTTGGCTTACATCCTTACAAGATCAAATTAACTCAAGAACAGAAGACTCTTGATCATTTGAAGCGCTAAAATTACTCCGATTGAGCTCTGCTTAAGTTTGTAAAAAATTCTGAATATCATCGAAAAATCATCTTCAGTGATGTAACTCATTTTTGGATTAATGGCTTCGTCAGTAAGCAAAATATGCATTATTAGACAAAAACAAAACTTCAAGAGACCCCATTACAATCATAAAAAGTGACCATTTGGTATGGATTTCATGTCGGAGATCTAATTGAACCATATTTTTTCCTCGAAGAAAATGATCATCAATGGAGTTCGCTATCGTGGCTATTTTTGGCCAAAATTGGATAGACTTGACATCAGTGACATGTGCTTCCAACAATATAGTGCCAAATGCCACACAGCTGGTCAAACAATTGATCTATTGAAGGAGAAATTCGGTAATGGTCTGGTCGAATAGCGACTTCGCTCATGCGATTTACCGACGTTTGTATTGCACCTGGAATAAATTTCAGCCCAATATCTCAATTATTCTGTGTTTTATTTAAATACAAAATTTTTATGTCCTTATTGAAAAACCTTTTATGCTTTCTTTACTTTAATTAAATTAAATCAGGTTTATAAGAAAAAGTAGAAAAAGTGTTTTTTTGTATTTCAAACAAATAGCAGATTACTTGTATAGAATGAGTTCATAGAATAATCTGCAATCTGCTTATGGAATATCATTAAAAATTATAATCCTATCATAGAAATTTGTAATGTTGCTTAAATGGAAGCCTGATTCATGAGCAACCTTATAAGCTCCTGAACTAATCTTTGTGAACTTTTTAACCCTATTTTTCTGTAAAATTGAGCTGATAATCTACGGATAGTATTTTATGCAAATGATTTATTAATTCTTTAGAAAAACATTGGACTTGAGCTGCGTTATCACTGTGAACCGCATTTCCAGAAGTGTCGTACAGTACAAGTCCTCTGTCGCGAAAAACAAAATTACTTCCCGAACAACCCCACACTTATTTTCTCAAACCATTTACCACATTTGAACATTCTTTTTCATGAGCATGTCACAAAGCTTTGTGTCAGCGATAATCTTACTTGAAAATGTTCAATTCTTTGGTCAGAAGTGTTTTGGAATATTCTTTGTAGAACCCTATTTTTAATATTAGTAACACAAGCAAACATAAAAAAAAACAAGTTCTGTCCGAGGGGTTTCACGCATGTATTCCTTCTTGTATTTTCTGTCGCTGAACAAGATCCCGCCTTTAGATCACAAAATCGACAAATAAACGGTTACAAGCGGTTACCAGAGATAGAGGAGGTCTCAAACTTTATTTAAAAAAAGAAAACTAGGTGTTTTAAGATGCCTACGATTGACAGTGGTATTAATTTTGGGGGCCTCTGGTAGTTCAGTTGTTAGCGCGCTGTCCTACCGTCCCAGAGGCTGTGGGTTCGAATCCCACGAATAACCATGGTCTCCTGCGCTACGTGGTAACACAATGGGCCAAAATTGGCCTAAGTGTGCCTTTCTAGGCAGCCACAGCAACCAACCAACCAACCAAGATGCCTACGATTGACAGTGGTATTAATTTAAGCTGATCCTTAAATATGAATTCGGACAAAATAAATAACATTTTCTCGCTATCAGACCAATTTTTGTAGGCAGAGAGAAACGCAAATTTCACTTTGAACAAAAACACAAAAAAGTGTTATCCAATCTATTCAGATTAAAAATATTAATTATTAAAAACTTAAGCCTGCTAGAGTAAAAAACATATTTTTTTTGGAATCAGCGATATTTTAGAAAACTAGACATTATAAAATTTTAAGGAGGAGAAGTTTTCTAAATCTCATTCACGTTCAAAACAGCAAAAAGTGTTTTCAAAATTCATAAAAAATAGCAATTAACTAAAATACATTTATCTGCCGCCCGTATCATCTCTCTTGCATGTTTTACTATCATATCTTTTTTTAATTTTAGGTGTTTTGTGACGTATTTTATACAGTCATGAAAACTCGGACTAAAGTACCTTGACGAAATGTTCTTATATGGAATTGTTAATGGTTAAATAGTTTGTCTACATGTGCCTAAAGCATTTAACTTTCGTGTCTCTGGTCGTTTGGTACGCCTAAATTACACATTTTCTTTAGGATCGTCTTGCACAAATCTAAGATATAAATTCCCTTTAGTAAATATACAAGGACATCAAAATGAAATGTTAGCGATTTATTCTTCTGAATCCCATTCAGCTTTCAACGTGTAAACCTTCTGTAGTTTCCCTCAGGCTATACTATTAATTATCGGTTTAAGTGTTATTTTGAATGTATTTTATATGTTGAACTCGTAATTGCATTTTCTTTGTTAAAGCATAAAAATCACTAAACACTAGTAAATAAATAAATGAATAAATAAATAAAATACAAGATCATAACGCGTACTTTAAACTAAACATATCACTCGCTGGTTTTTCTCAGATTAATAGGAGTACACCCCACAAAATGCCACTATGTTTGAAATCGTCATTTTATTTATTTATTTTTTTTACGCTTAGTTTTGAATTTTATTCATAATAATCCAATTATGAATTATGTGCAAAACACCCCAATAGTCTTGTTTGATTAAAAAAATTGATGATAATGCCCCATTTAAAAAAAAAAACAACAAAATACTATGTCAATATATTCTTTGTAGCTTTTAAGATTTAGTTTAACTCAACTTTATTAGGTTCGAATAAAATAAAAGCCGGTTACTTATATTAAAACTTCAAAATTTCATTTTAATAATATTTACAATGTTTTGCGTTATATGTAGGTTATTCAGGTGCGATAAGTCGATAGTGAGACAACCAAAAGTTTTCTCTAAATATGGAGATGTAATAAAATTAAAAAACAAGTAGTTTTCCATTTTTCATTTATATAGTTTAATATACGAGAAGATTGAATTTATTTCAAATTTTAATAATCACCCTCAAACGTTTCATTAACCCTAATTATTTTCCTAGTTTTTTCTCGGCCAACTCTAATTTAATTTTTGTGGTTTTGATATCAAATGTTAGGTATGAAGTAATTGCATACACATAATTTTTAAAGCATTTTTTAAATAAAACTGCTTCCCACTAGTTTGTTTTATATCCTCGTGTGATGTGTGGCGCCAGAGATGACTTAAGAGTTCTAGGGAAAAATATGTGGCTTCAGAGTGCAAAGGGTTAAAAGTTACATGGATTTTGAAACTTCAAAAAGTCGGTTTTAGCGATAATTTTTTATATAATAGTACGTCATAAGAGGAATATTTCCTGAAAGTTTCAAGTCAATCCTAGCAAAACTGTAGGAGTAAAAGGCTTTTGAAACTTCTATGCGGCTGACCCACAGAAATATGTACATATAAAATGAACAGCTCAATCTCATGTCTCAAGAGTCCGCCAATTTGGCAACCTACTACCTGCGATAGACAAGAGAAGATATGACCTGGTTTTTTTGAAAGTGGTATAAGTCCATTTTTTCATATATTGATATATTTAACGGTTTGCGTTTGAATCAATTTAAAAAAATTAGCCAACTTTAATCAATTCGAGTGATGTTTTTTACACTATACACCTTTTAAATTTTATTATGAAATAATAATTACTAAAATTATTTGAAAAAAATAAACGATCTTTTTAGCTCCACGTGGACTTATACCACTTTCAAAAATAACATATTATAAGAAATATAAACAGAAGCAAATATAAGTCCATATTTTTATAGACATAAGCTTTACTGAAATGGATTTTTATATAAAAAAGTAATAGTTAAAATGAAGACATTTAAATACACGAATAACCAAGTTTATTAAGAGTTTATTTCAGTTATATTAAAAATATAAAAATGAAAATTACTTCTTTAAAATCTTTAAATAAAAAAAAAGATATTTTCAACTTAGTTTTCTTTTACAATTAGCATATTGAAGTATTTATGGTGAATAGATGGTATATAAGGTAATAAACTTATCATATCGTTATATTTCTCTCTTGTTATGCTCCTTGAAGTTTTATAAAGTGGTAACATATTAGTTTTGCTGAGGTTTTTTGGTCTTCCTATTTTTCCAAATAAAAAAATTGTTTTAAATGGAGCATTTTCTTCCATACTAATTTTATAAAAAAATTTGTGAGGTTCATTCCTTTTGAATCTCATCCAACATATTTTAAGCCAGTTTACAATTTCTCCGTTCGTATTTTTTTTTTCTGTTTGATATTGCTTCTTCTAGAGATTTGGTTGAGACAAAGTCTTCTCTTTTCATTTCATACACTGCACTGAAGTAGCAATAATCAATAATAATTGCACTAAGAAAGTTGTTTAAATTATAATTATTAGGAATGGACTTATTCCACTTTCAAAAGAAATATTTGTGCGATTGCATTGTACAGCAAAATTGTTTTTGTTTATTTTATGTCAGAATAGAACTCTATTGAAATTGTGATTGTACCTATGGAGAGAAGGTGTCTATAGCTTATTAAAAATACCGTTAACTTAGTTTTTTTAAAAAGTGGACTTATACCACTTTTAAAAAAAACCAGCTCATATATATAAATTTATATAGCGCTATCTATTTTTATGGCATTGCCTGGATGGGTCGATTCTTCAAATTTTTTGAATGAATTGCTGAGTGCTGATAAAAATATTTGAATTTAAATATTTGTGGAACAAACATTTATAAAACATTTGCTTTAAATGCAATGAATGTTAATAAAACTTATTATTAATGCCACAAAAATGTTTTTAAAGTTATATCCCTGCCTCATGTCGTGAAAGTGTTGTAATATATACATATTATTAATAAATGTGATTGATTGAACAAATATTGTGTTTTAACATATTTACGTTCATGATTTTAATTCAGCTATAAGCTATATAAACTGAATGGATGGCTATAGACGTAGTTTACGTCAACGTGTTAATTAAATAATTTCAAAATAAAAGCAAACTTTTTAATCTTTTTCACTCGCAAGCGAAGTCCACGCAATCTTCCCACTAGCAACCTGAGCTTAAATGGCTCTCCTATTGCATGGACTGACCATTAATATAAAATATTTAGGCATCACCTTGGATAGAACTTAAACCTTTAATAAACATATAACATCAGTTATCTATAAGACAAATTTATTGATAAAAACACTGTACCCTTTTATTAACAGGAGATCCACTCTGAGCCTGGAAAATAAGCTAATAATTCATAAAGTGATATTTCAAGCCCTTATGTTATACGGAGCGCCCGTGTGGTATGAATGTGCCAAAACACACATAAATAAACTTCAAGTTTCCCAAAACAAAATTTTAAAAATGATGCTAAACCTGCCATGGCACTTCTCCACCACTGAATTGCATGAAAGGGCTAATTTAGAATTCATTAATGATAAATTAAAACGCATTACGGACAAATTTTTCTCAAGATGTTCCTGGTCTGTAAACGTTCTAATTAAAAAATTATGTAGATCTTAGTATAAGTTTAATTGACGCAAGATTATTTGTTATCCGCAGCTGCCGTAGTATGTAAGAATAGCCTTACTTTTATCATTGGGTTTTCAAAAATAAATTTTCCCCAACAGCTATATATGTTTTATAAATATTTATTTGTTAATACAATCCTAGTAATAATATAGATGAATGAATTTTGGATTCTAGCACAATATTGTAAAATTCCTATTGTATATACTTTTAAGGTTGAATTGAAATAAATTGAAATTGAATTGAATTGAATTTAATCTTTTTAGCGCCAAAATTCCAACAATAACCCCCTAAATTTAAAAGCTTCACTTGTCTGAAAGCGAAGAACAAAATCTTTAATATTTTAAGCGAATTTTTCTGGCGATTAATTTACAAAACAAATTACAAATTAAATTGAACTATTTTAGAACGCTTAATTCGGTATTTCGAGTATTTGTTACTTGTAAAAGCATACGAAAATCGGTGAATTTCTAAAATATGTATATACAATTTTAAAAATATTTGATTAAATTGTTTTATTTTTTTTATAAAGTTAATTAAAGACATAAAGAAAGAAATGGACTCTTGTATCGTGCCAGAATGCCCTAATGCGCAAGAGACGAAGAAACCAGACTGTGTCCCACGGCAATTATCATAAATTCTTATATATTAAAAGAAATTAGATTTAGAGTTAGAATTAGAGAATATCTGTAACGGCAATTCACCGCTCTGAAATATAATATATATGTATATATAAACGTTAATTTGACGAAAGAGAGGAAAAAAATTTCGCGCCGTCCGCTTCTATAGGAAATCGTGTGCGTGAGCGGCTGACCGCGTAAAATCGTCAAACTTTAAACACATTTTTCTGAATATATTTTCATAGTCGGTAGGCAAGATATTTCAAAAACGAATCCATCGATCATTCTAAAATTGTACACACTACTTTTAAATTGTATTAACTCATTATTGAAAAAAAGAATTTTTTATGTTTATGTTTACTAAAAATCGAAATTTTTGCACGAAACTCATTCAAATTCAAATTTTATTATTTTTCAAAAACCTTCGTTTAATCATGAGCTACAGAAAACGTTCGGGATTTTGTTTCAGATAAGTCCTTTCCCAGTAATCCTGCCAACCGCAAAGGTACTTTTTTCGAAGGCACTTTTACAGATCGGTCGCATCGGCCACAAGTTAAAATAAAATAATTCATATAATTTGTTTCTCTCAGAACTCTCACGAAAGGAATTTTGTTGCACTTTCTAACAATTGCGAAAAAAGGTGGGCGGATCTTGAAATTAGTGTGGTATCCAGAATCAAAGATCATGAATTCCTAAATGGGACACTTTCTACACAAGCTTAAAGCTCTAACCCATATGCAACTTCTAAAACTGCCTGTGGTAAATTTTTCCATTAGAGAAAGTAGCAAAGAACTACTGCTTTCTATGCCTTATCTAAATTCCAATAAGAACGAAAGAGATAAGAATAGGCAGCCAAAAATTCTCATCTACAGCACTTACAGTGTAGGCAATAAAATGCAGCGTTTTTTTACCATGCATTTTTAAAGGCGGGCCAATCTGTCGGGCTCGCTGTGTGCCTCTGCATGCATGGTGTTAGTGCCGTCCCCAGGCAATGTTCCAGCATAGGGAAATCCTGAATTGAGGATTGGGAACAAGCAGGTAGCATACTCAGAGCATGTATACGGATGCGGGCTGCTTACATTTTTTCACTGTGCATTTTTAAAGGCGAGCCAAACATATTCGAACGTGTGCGCTTCTTTGGGTGGTGAAACGTGATTTTAATTTTCGTTCCGCCTCCCCCTAAATTTTTGTCTTTCTCTCACGTATGAGCCCTTTATTACTATCCACTTTTAGCAAAATCTGCAAGGTCGGTGGACTAAGGGGATCAAAGTCGAAAAAAGATAAGGAAATACGTCACGAGTGTCCCATCTAGTAATTCATGATCTTTGTCCAGAATGACCTGGCCTGCTTTCAATCTGAGGAGAAGACGGAAGCTCCTCAAACGTACTCGTGCGGATATTACCAAAGTGGTAGCAGTACACACAAGCCACTAGTAAACAGGGGAGGGAGCACACAGCTAAACTGGGAATCCCTTACAATAGTCACTGTCGGAGTTGCAGGGATCGAACGGAGGAAAGAGCAGGTGCCTCAATTCTTGTGTAACTGCCCTCTAGAGGGGCTAGGTATCGAGCATTGGGCACTCACTTCCTCGGTAGCATCAGTGATCTAAATATCTTCGTCTAAAATCGGGGACCTAGTCCTCTTTTTGAACTCCAGGGGTTAGTTCTGATCTCACGGCACTTCAACTTACTTCAAGATCCGGGTTTTATCTTTGGGGATTCTGTGGTTTCAAAACGTCGCACCCTAGCGCTAATTAGACCCCGATTCAGCTGATCGGTATCGGCACTTAAACCAACCAATCCAACTATATAGTTTGTTCGAAAAAAATTATATAAAATATTTTTTTTTCATCCTCAAAACCCACGTAGTCCTTTAATGAAGTAAAAGTGTATAAATAAATAGCCTAAATATATTTCTTTTGCCAAACTCAAGTTTCACGCATCAATCTTAAATAATGAATTTATTTCCTCAATCGTTTCAATTATAATGTTTTAAAAAAACATAAAGATCTAATTTAATAATAAATAAATATTATACAGGGTATTCGGGGTCTACATAATGTCGTGTCCTGAGCAACCTTTTGTTCTTAACCCTCCTCTAAAATCACCCCTTCTCCCTCAGCATCGATGTAAACAGTTTTTTAGAAGGTAAACTTATTTAAATCGTGCTGCTTCTATTTCATCAGACATCACAGAACATAAATGTAGGTTCTATAACACCTATTCAAATTCGAAATTTATAGATATTTCCATTAAAAAATTACGGTTTTTTTTCTGTTTTCTATGAAAAGTATTTCAGCCCGCATAAGTCCTAATAAGAAGTGAGGTATCATTGAAAAGATACTTAAGTGAATGCACCTCCTAAAACACTTTGATATCGATTTTAAAGCGGAAAGAATGATTTTAGAGGAGGATTGTTGTAGCGTTTCCTGAATAGAATTTGAACACCCTGTATACACACAAAAAATATGTCCACTTACCTTAGGATTGATGAATTCCATAAAAACTCTAAAGCAATTCGTCATTTCATAATTATCGAGGTTAATTTATAAAATATAAAAAAAAACACTTGAAGAAATATGTTTTCAAATTTATTTATGCAAAAATATATAAAAACAAAAATAGTAACACAGTTGCAATTTACATAATATCTAAGAGTATTTAATACACAAATGCACTTATTTTAAGCGAATAAAATATCCGATCGACCGTTCGACCGATCAATCTTACTCTTTGTCTAACGCTGGGTATTACATTGTAGCATTTATAATTTTTGATTTAGTTTTAACCAGCACATAAAGTCCTTGTGGTTGAAAGTTATGAGGCACGCTTAAAATAATTTAGGAGCGAGTACCAGAGCTATCTGAAAATCGGTATTACTCCCAATAAAATTTCAAATAAGGAATACGTAGGCGTCCTGACTTCGCTATTATGACTCTGATATCACCAGTCTTTTATAAGTGTAAAATAATTTACCCATTTTTCAGCTTTAAGTAATTGTAGCTCATTTGCTTTCTACTAAATATCATATAGATTTACAATACATACGGAATAACTAATCAGCTAAAACATTTTATTATTATGTTGCTCTGCTTATACTTACATAATAAAACCAAACTATATCGTTAATAAGACACAAGCGCTAAATATATTCATATCCTTAAAACTAGTCAGGTACTTCAGTTTAATTTAGATTTTAATTGATGATGATCACTCGTACTTACTTTAGCTAGATAAATTATTTCTAGCTTCTTGCACACGTATGTAGCTCGCTAGTTTTTAGAACAATGCATTTAAAAGTGTTATCTACTTTTATTTTAACATTATTCATTCTGAGTCTAAAAGAGAGTTTTGAATGTCTTGATTTTTTTTATCGAATTATCGACAGCAAATTTTTACTATGCATTAAGAATAATCATAATAAAAAAAAGCCGGCACTGCACTGCACACTTATAGTCACTCAAAATTTTTAGTAGTAAGTAATTACCAGGCAAATTTCAATGTAAAATCAAATTTATATCGGGTAAAATTTCCCACAATGCATTTTAAATATAACAGGACGTAGTTCTCTTAATATATAAACATTTATAGATTCTATTTAGCGACCCTTAATTACAATTACTGGAAAAGATCAAGCGAAATCGATCTGAAAAAAATTAACAGAAAAAATAAATTATTATGATACTAATAAAAATATGTTTTATGAATTGTTTAGAATGCATACACAATCAGTACATACACAATAAGTACATACACACACTGTCTTTCTAGACTTATCGGAAGCCTTAACTGACTGAGGTAAAGTACTTTTATTAGTTTCTTATTAGAGAAAGTAAAAGTTTTGAAGAAAATTTGGAAATATCAAAAAGTTGAAAACTGTTGAATTTTCAGGAACGTTTTTTATTCGTACTAATTTGGTAAAAAACACAAATAATATCATAGAAATTTAAATTATATTTTATATTTCCCGATTAAACAAATACGACACATATACACCAACTCACATTTATATCTATATTTCAATCATATTTATAATTTTCAAAATTATCATAGTTAAATAGGAACTTACCTTTCGAGATCAGTCTTTAAATTTGGTTAGTTTGATTCGTTGGAAAATTATTTAAAAAATTCGTTTAGTTGAAACGTCTTCATAAGAATTTCATTGAATGTTCAATTTATCTTAAATTATCAGCTTAAACGGCTGTTGGCGGTGGTAATAACGACGAATTTGAATTCCTCAAATATGGATTCCCATAAATAGCACTATATCGTGGATCAACAGGAAATGAATTCTGCAATCCATGTGAACTGGAATTGTTAGTAGAACTCCCATTTGGTGAAGAACTGACGCCGCTATTACCCTGAAGGTGTGGAAGCCCATTGTCTTGTCGTATTTCTCCACGTGAACCCATCACACTTCCTGTTAATGTCCCATTTATGTATGTCAAAGGTACATTCTGACTATTGAGATTTGTCTTAGTTGCTACAGTTGTCAAATATTGCGGCGGGGGACTATAATGCGTGGTATAGTCAACGTAAGGCACATAGCCGGCAGTGATATCAACTTTTAAATCACTATAGTTAGATGTGCGATCAGAACACTCCTTGGAATTCTTTGAGATCTGGTGTTCGGATATAACATCAGCCGGTGGCAATTTCTTTTTCTTGCATTTAAAATACACTATTACTACAATAATCAAAATCATGAGAACAGCGACCGAAGACACGCCTCCTATGATTGTCATCAAAAGCGGAACGCTTTCTATAAATTAATAAAATCAAAAATGAAGAAAATAATTTCGTGCGTTTAGTTAAAATCTCTTACTTCTTGCCTCCAGATAAATTTCAACAACATCATTTCCATAGTCATTTACAACCGTACAGTTATATTTCCCATAGTGAAATGCCTGACTATCGCGAATAATAAGCGTTGAACGAACCCCGCCAGGAATAGCATCTATTAAAATTGAATAATCGTGGCCAGACTCAGCTGTAATTTCATGCCCATTAAAAGTCCAAGACACATGTCTCGCCTTTGGCACTGATCTCGCATAGCATTCTATCCGCGCTGTGTCACCAATTAGGCCGTATTGATACACAGACGATGTTATTCGAGGTGATCCTTTCAAGTAAACATAAGCATCTGAAGATATTTCTGGATACCCCGGAACACTCGCTTTACAATAATACCGACCCGCAGTCTCATTCGAAACAATGAAAGTTAAATTTGATGCCACACCTACGACCTATTGAATTACGAATTTTATACCCCGTTAATACCTATACAATTTTATTCACATTTATTTATAAAGTATGCAAGCAGAGTTGTAAAAAAATAAATTTATATTTAAATTCCTTATCGCTATCATTATTTGATTACAAATAGGAAAATTATAGCAATTTACCATTACAGTAAATATATAAACATTACTTGAATGATGATTGTGTGACATTACTATTGACATTACTATTAACATTACTTGGCATTACTCTGTATTGCTTGGAATTACTAAATATTAGGTACTATAAAAATAACCGAATATTAATCAGAATCCGAATTATTTTACCTCCAATAAAAAGGGTTTTGTAGATTGTAGAATATTTCTTATAAATGCTATTTGTAATGCGGAGGATTGCCAAGAAATGCTGCGTAATATTGAGTAATGCTGAGCAATCCTACGCAATATTAGACTTTGCTAAATAATTTCAATTTAACAATAGTTTCAGTTTATTTTCGACAAATGCAAAATGTATCTTAATCATTTCATATATGTTAGAAATCGTTGAAATAATATTCTAGGATCATTTCATGCCTAAAGATTAAAGAGAAAGTAGAGAAAATTATATTAAACACCTCAATCGATATGGAAAATCCACTTTTTAAAATCATTCAGCTCTTAAGTATGTATAGAAAAACATATGTAAAAAACTTATAAAACTCAGAGCTATTAAAAACTATGCAGCTAGCATAGCTTTTGCTATTTATTTTAAATAGAAAAATGTACTTAAAAGTAACGAGAATATGATGAAAGATGATAAATCAGTCAAGTTTTTTTAATAATTTTAAAAAATGAAGTGGTCATTTCTGGTAATTTGCATTACTTATATTAAAAATTAAAACGTTTTTAAAGACTCAACTAAAAAATTATCGTCGTCCTATACATGGTAATTACTAGCATAATTGAATGTTCTATTAATTTAATTTTTTTTTTCAATAACCAATACGTACTTAATTACTTAGCTTATTTGTGTTTTTTATAGCGAAAGTAATGCTCTTTTTACAATTCTGCATACATATTACGATAGCGCATAAACTTACTCTATCAATGGGATGCTGGATCCAAACAATATCCGCAGGAGGGTTTCCATCAACATCGCATGTAAGCGAAACTGTATTTCCAATATCAGCCTCAACGGATTTAGGTCGCTGTTTAAATTGCGGACCATCTAAAAAACTCACTCTTATTTCTATATACGAGCTTCATATTTTATTTAATATTTACAAGTTATATCTAAGGTTTCGATGTCCTCGCTTTTACCAACAAAATTCTGAACCTCACATTTCACTATCGCATCATGAAATTTTCGCGTTACATTTCGAATGATCTAAATATTTCCAAAAATTATAAAGTTTACTTAAAAGCCAAAAAAAAACATTTTAAACTAACCATTTCTGTTTTATGTCCACCTATTATGGGCTCATCATTAATGTACCAGCGATAGCGAATATCTTTTGGATTAGCATCTGCTCTGCATTCAAGTCGAACTTGAGAAAATTCAGGAATCCTTCCACCGACTAAAGTACCACTTACGACATTTACTTTGACTTTAGGTGCATATTTAACCTAAGTTCAAAGTATTTTTTGTTTGTGTGTTTTATGTGTGATTTAAATTTAATAGCAATGTATGTATAAAGTAATATTTCTTACCTCTATCGATATTTTAGCCGATCGATAATTCCTATCAGCTGTGTTCTGGGCCTGGCAGGTGAAATTCGTATTATGATACTCTTTTCTTGGATTCAGCTTAAGGACGGATTTTGCAGTAAAACGTCTCATATCGACCAGGGGTTGAGTTGAATATTCAATATTATCGGATATAACATTACCTCCGCCGTCAATCCACGTTATCTAGAAATTGTTTGCATAACCCAAGTGTTTTTGTTTACTATCTTTAGCTTTTACCTCCGCTGCGGGTTTTCCACCCTCTGAAACACATTCAATTTCGACCTTTTTATCTTCAATAGTTACAATCGAGTCTCCTTGTAAGATCTTTGGTGGCTCAGGAGGAACAAGGACCGTAAGTTTAGCAAATGAAGACCTGATGGGTTGCTGACCGTCAGGACCACTGCTCACCTGACACTGGTACCGCGCATCGTCATCCAGCATAACTGGGTAAATGTCTAAGGAGAAGTCGCCTTCCTCATCGCTCCCAATCATCGAATATCGCTCGAAACCGCTCAAATTTCGATAGGTTCCCAGACCAAAATCATCTTTCGTCCACTGGAGCACACCATGCTTATTTATAACCCGACAGGGTAGTGTCACCCTTGCTCCAACTACGGCTGTTTGATCTTGGGGCTCCATTGCAAATCGTTGGTGATGAGCATAAGCATAATTTAAGTTTTTGCTACTCACAAAATTCATGTAAACAACTACAAATGTGAATAATTGAGCAATTTTTTCAAACCGAACCTCCATTTTAGGATAATGTAATGCAAATATTACAGAGATCTGAAAGAAACATAAGAAAATATATCTTTAATATTGCAATATCTTATTTAAGTTTAAATAATGAATCCTAAACTTTAATATGCATTAATCCCAGTTTATGCAGCTAATACGATTTTCTTAGATATCTGCATCAATGTTTTTGATTGCAAGAGAATCATGCTTATGGAATTTCAATGCAAAACTTAATGCAAAATTATGTGAATTTCATTCGCTAACGTTTGTCGATTACTGGTGGGAACGCTATTCTCATTATTATGATTGGATAATTACACTTTTTTCTCTCACTAATTCTGATTAAATGTGAACATTTTTCGATACTAAAGCAATTTTTATAAAATTATTTGAAGGGTATAGGAATTAATGGACTATGTTTTATGATTTCATTTCATTCGTGACAATTTCATAATATTACGTTAAAATTACCACTATAAATATCTAGCTTTACAAATACAAAACAAAATGAAATCTATTTAGTAGTGACCATAAAGCACCAATTTCCAGATGAAAGCGCTATGAGTTTTATTTCACTTCAAAAACTTATTTGTATTATTTAAATTATAATGAAATACGTATGTTTATTTATTTATTTATTTAATAAAATAAGTATAAAATGAATTTTGCTCTATCCTGTCTTGGCGCGCTCGGGTTCCAGGCCTATATGGCGCATAAAAAACTAAGTATCATATGGCTAATTAATAAACTAGATAATTTACCTTACCTTAAATAACATTGTTAATTCATACATGTCTTTAAGTTGACAAAGTTTTATTTGACACGGTTTTCCAAAAAAAAACAATTTACGGTTTGCCCTTTTCAACTAAGTTCATTGCAACACAAAAAGAAATAATTCAATTGAAAATTTAATTTAACAAGGGTGAGTAAGAAAATGTTTGGATTGATTTTTAAATCAATTTAATTTGACTAACATTAATGAAAAATTACGTTTCATTGACTGCACAATTTGAAGAATGTTTTACGTTGGTTGTGTCCAATAAAGTTTCTCTGAACCAACTCACCTCAAGATCTCTTGTTTAACTTTGATCAAAAAAGAACATCTATATAAATTCCTTGTTTAAATTCGACTCTTTGAAGGCACAAGTTAAGTGTTGAAATATAATTTTTCACATGAATTTTGGCCTTTACCTGAGATCGAAAACAAATTTATAACATTTTTTATTGATAAAGCAAATATTTCGGTATATCCATAAAGGAACAATAGTATTAACCACCACTAAGCTGAAATATGAATAGGTATTGATTTATTAAAAGATTTTGACAAACTTATAAAAACGACATTTTAAATTAAGAGAGAATCATGCGATCATTAGCGGAAAATAAATTCATATTTATAAAAGAAATCATCAGAGCTCACACCGAAGCTCAACATTTACAGACGACTTATTGGAAAAACTCCTTTGTATGATGTTAACTCTTAACAATAAAAACCTATTTTTGAGCCATTTCATTAATTAAACTAAGAAGCCAATTAGTTTGAAACGTTTAATGTCTATCGACTCGTTATTAAAGTAATATATCAAGTTTTTTTTTTAAATATTACTTTGTATACCAAGTTTGTTTCAATTGAGACGACTTAACTCGAATTTTTAAAATCAAAGAAAACAGAGACCGCAAAAAAGACGTTACCCATGGGCGCAAATTCAATATTCAATAAATACATTTAGTGAAAACTTTTTCTATATAAATCTCAACAATTTCCTTAGAAATTTATAATTTAATTTACAATTTAGCCAACTTCAGAAATAGTAATCGCATTTTACATATGTAAACTCTGTAAGGAAAAGAAATTGGTTTATTGCTACAAGTGTTGTATTACCGCTTTAAGTAATTTCCTATAAACTTCTTGATTGATATACATAAAAGAAACAAAATTTATTGTAAATTATCCCAGAAATTTGAATTGGAAATAAAAAGATGATAAATTTAAATAATGAATCAATACCTAATATTCAAAAGCATATAATTAAAAGTTGGCAGTGGTTCATTCAACGTCCACACACTCTTAGCAACGAATTAAAACAATAATCCAAAATTACGTTCTACCTGAACAGATACCTATTTTGCGAAACATAATTTATTTTTATTATATATTATATATTCTATTAAGAATATATATACACGCATATTTATAATGTAAATATACAAAGATGGGTCAGCCAAAACTTTATTCTAAAAGCATCTCAAAAATACGGCAACATCAACAAATAAAATCTTGATTTCGGCACATTTATCGCTGTTTTTATATTTACGTTACTTTGAAGTCAACCGCAACTTGACGGTGGGTCGAATCAATATAGCATGTTTTTTAATTGCATGCATATCGAACTAAAACAAGAATCAATTAGTTGCAATATCTCACAACAAAAAAATAAAATAAGTTGTTTCCTAACATCGTCAAGGCAAATCAAGGTTCTAGGAAAGTACGTCTTCTCAACAAATTCAAGTGGAACCTGATAGAGAAATTAAAGTCGGATTTGTATTAATTTTTTGTTATTACCATACATTGTATTATAAAGAGGCATTAATTTGAATTTAAATTGAATCCATATTGCATTATTTAAAGGGTTATACGCAGTTAGAATTTTCAAAAAAATCGAATTTTTTTTTTGTATTTTCGAAATGTACATATATTTAAGTATATTCTCTGAAAATTTGAAGTCAATCCGATAAATATTTTCGGAGATATACCGAAATTTGTAAGGCCACGTCAGAGTGTTACAAAGCGTGATCCTTCGATTGAATATAGAATTTTAAATTTCATTACTGTATTTACTGCGATAAGTGAATATGTGAAATGTGACTCTTGTGACGGAAAAATAAAATATGAAACTGCTTCTTCTTCCCGTGGATTTGGTTTTAAAATCGTTGTTGTGTGTGATAATTGTGAAAATAGATGATACCATGTAAGTTGAAGAAAAAAAATTTTAATTATGTGTAAATTACTTCTGAAACTTTAAACGTGTTTTTCTCAAAACGGTATTTTCAAAGTCGGTGATCACGGTTTTTCAAAAATGGCTCAAGCGACCGGTCTCAAATTTTTACACAATCTTCTTAGATATATTACTCAGGTATTGAACGAAGGAATAAGATTTAAAAAAATTATTACTATTTTTTTTTAACAATTTGCATTGAAAATTTCAGTCAAAAACGAAAATTTTTTTTCAAATAGACGCCATTTTGTCAAAAATCAATATTTTTATTAGTCCTTCGTTCAATACCTGCATTAATCTATCCCTCAAAGAAATCAACCATTTTTTTTATTTCTGATAATCCAAACCGCCGAAATGGAGATCACCGCCAAGCGCCTCTTTTTGAAGGTCGTCCGGGACATCATCTACAGGAGCGGTGCACATCAATATTTTTACATGATCGACGCGCTATTGTATTCTTAAAAGTAGGTTCTATTTAAATAACAATCACTTGTAATTGATAAATAAAAACTGTTTCTTTAAAAAAATTCATAAAAAGACGTCTTTTTTGAGCCTCGCAACTGCGTATAACCCCTTAAGTAGCCCACCGTTTCCCCTTTTTTCAAATATATAAAAATACTTTGAGATATCTTTGTTTATACCATCCTCATTTAAATATAAAGCCAATTATATAGACTAGCAATTATCACTATACTTAATGTTATTATATCTTAACTTAAGTCTTTTGGAATTGGCATAACCGAAATTTTAATTTGTTTAACCAAATTTAGAATACTTTTCAACCAGTATTTTTCGATTCTAAACAAAACAACTATTTCAGGTAAATATTTAACTAAAACCTCAATTGTTCAAATATATAAATAAATCCGCATTTAATTTGGAGGTACTTTAGTTCATGATCAATGAGGATTCATTTACTAACCATAGCTTCTTATTTAATTTAAGTCATTCCTTCCTTCTTAATTTCTGTTGGTGCCTTGTATTAATCTTTTTAGTAAGGTATTATCATATGTGTGTATATATGTACAATACTTTCTTTTTAACACATCTTACACTTTATAACTTTAGCTTATGCTTATACCTTCCCTCATGTGGTGTATTCATTATGTTTAACTAGTGAAGTTAACCTGTTTAAAACTAAATGCATCAGTTTTAAACAAGCAAATTGTTGAAAATTACAAAATATTAGCTAGTGGTGCAAGTTAAAAAGCCAAGTTAAAATTAGCCAACTCACTTCTGTTATTACCAACAATCCACTGTTAGGGCTTTGTTAAAGTAAGTTCTCTTCTTGGTTGCCACAACCTAATTTTGGTTGTATTAAACCACCTTTCCGGTAGAGAAATTTAACAAGCCACTTTTCTTAAATTTTCCAGGGCCTATTTACACAATTAACTAACAGAGGTAGTACATTTTTTGAATAGGTACTGTTTATTTCCCTTTTTCTATTTTCCTTGATTCATAAAAACCTTATTACCAAAAGCAATCATAAATATCCGAAGCTAATTGAGCCATAATAGAATAAAGGCAAGAATTAACTATATCACCTTAATTTTGAAGGAATCTCATTTTCTCACCCACAAACAATCTGTTCTAAAGGCTAACTATTTGAAACAACAGGGGAGAGGTAACAACATTGTAAATTACTTTCGCGAAAGTAAAAAGGGAAGAATGCCGTTGGAAAAATTCGATGGTAACGAGAGCAATCTCTTCAACATTTGTATCTCAAATTACAATAAAAGAGTAATAGAAGCTCCTAATACTGTCGCATCTTCGTCAGAATTAAGCTATTCACTGCATAAGAACATTTCTTTTTTGTCGCGCGAAAAGTAAGATCGGGCTAAGGAAAAATAAGCAAAAATTGCCTTAGTGTCAACTTTTTAGGGCTGTTCTGGTTCTGGTTCTGGTTCCTTCATTCTTGACTAACTCACTTAAGTCGCATCCTACGTAGCCCTATTTTAAAATGTAATAATGTCTCTCTCTATTGCTTGCAGATATATCCTCGCTAAAGTTAACGAAGTAGGGAAGTACTCAATATTACACTGAATCCCAGGCTGAAGAAGAAAGGAAAGAAAGAAGTGCGACAGTGTGGTCTTTCTAAATGGAATGAAGAGACACAAACAATGTATTTGATATTTTATCCTCTGCCCTATACGTAACAAAATCCCAGCTCTATCATCCCACAGGTGGGGTGGTGGGTTCTTTCAGGAAGCAAATGTACAAATACACGAGCGCAGATACTTAAACAGTGGAGAAATCGTCCTCGGGCTTTGTTGGGATTTTAATGAAAATGCTAAGAATAAAGCAAAAGAGATAGCTCCAAGGTGAGACCGACATTCCGCTTTTTAGAGAAACACTTTGGAGCGGACCTCATGAGACTCTCTAGGGGTGCCATTTTAGAATATCCAAAATAAAACAAAAAAACAAAAATTTAAATTCTCTATGCAAATTTTTTCTTAAAGTGGGAAGTGTGCTTTCGGGCCTTCTGCTTTTGCCCTCAACCTTGGAGAAACAGCCCTTTAAAGCCATCAAAATTAAGATTTTGAGTTAGGAATAAGTAATAATGATTGAGCATACTATTTTAAAAACATAATTTCGGCCGTAACTTATTTAGCTATTTTAAATTTGCGAGATCGTGTTGATTTGAAAATATTAAGATTTAGATTCATTAATAAGATTTTGTAATAGAGCCATATTCATAAAATTGATATCCTTCCTTAAAAACACGCCTAACAACAAGGTACTCGTAAATCATGGTAGTCAATCCAACTAAGGGTGTAAAATTTAATAACCTAAGTCGCAAGTATTTCATAAACAACACCTTAACCTACAGAATGAATTGATTTTCAGAGAAGACTGCCGCGCGATTACAAAAAATATTTAATAACCCAAATATCTTAAGGAATTGCTATCTCCATAATAAAACGATAAACTAGCTATTAACATTTTAAGTAGACGTTTTTAGAATATACAGTTGTTGGCCCAATCTAATGAAAAACAAAAAAATTAATTAATTTCATATTAACGCAGCTGCGAGATGAAGCGACTTTTCACGCCGCATTGCGTTTAGCAAAGAAATGCCGAACACCTACCTCTAATAGATTTTATTTATTTTTTAATTAAATAGTAAACATCTTGTAATTATATGTTTATTGTAAAACTGTTTGTCATAAAAATTACTGGACATATTTTCATCAATTTTTCGAATATCCAGTCGATTTTTATGATTTTTATGTTATAGAGCTAGATAATTAATGCAATGATTTTCTACCGAATAAAACGTTTTTTTGTGATTCTATTAAATAATAACTGCTAATTGCTTTCTCTCTCTGGTTTTAAACTATAAAATGCTAAATTTAGTTTTAGTGGGGATAATAATGGATTTGAAATACGTTTTCGGGGTCATTGATTTCACTATCAAATTTTTTAGTAGGCAATTCACCTATAATCCATTAAAAATTTGACTAATTGTAAAATTTTGCTATATTAAATAATTAATATGCTCAAGAAAAACTATCATAACAATGATTTTTGCAAAAATTACCATACATCTCGAGTTTTAGTTCAACCGAGATGGAATTTTATAGTGAGGGTATATTGAGTTGGTTTAAATACTTTTTATCTGGAGAGCCTCATTTCTGTCTGCTTTTGATCTCATGTACTATACATATTTTAGTACACGGTCATCAACTTTCCGGGTATGTAATTTTGTAAGTTTCTTAGGTAACCATTTTCGTAAAAACCCACTGCATTTTTCCACGGTGACGGCTAAAACATTTTGACGCAATTTTCTGAGTATTCATTTATTTATTTCACTTATTACAAGCCACCCAAATGCCATGGTACAACAAAAGAGTAAAGCAAAATTTCCTATAACTTTGTTAAATTCATAGATTTATATGTGTGACGAGTGTGAACAGAAATTTCTCATCTCTCTTTAGATATTTGTACTTGACGGCGAAATTCAGATCAAATAGATCATCACGCTAACTTTATTTTAGTACTTGAAGAAATGTCGGTAATTGTTTTCTAAAGTCAAATAAGTAAAAAATAAATACAAATTTTGTTTAAGAAGCTTTCAATATAGTGACGCGTGGGACAGGGATTCGTGACGAATGGAACGAGTAAACAATTGCATAAAAAATACACGAAATTAAGCTTAGTTTTTTAAATTATTATGTTATGATCTGGAAAAATAACCAACTGCGGCAAAACAAATTACCAATAATAGTTGAAGGAGAAATGAATGTTTACTGAGAAAATACAATAAATAAGAATCTCGTTTTGAAATGTTCGTATTTTTCGAACTACTATGAAACTTAAATAAAATTGAATGCACTAAGCCTAAGTTAAATGATTTCTGTCCAGTTTATATTTTATTGGTCACTGCAAAAGTGAATAGCCAACAAAAGGTTTTCAAATTTTACTCATATATAAAATATTTAACTAAACAACCGATATGTTCGTTATTTTTAAATTATGTACACTCTAACAAAATGTTGTTGAATATTACTTCAATAACTGAAGGAAACTGAATATACCTTTAATTGTTGTACTAAATTTCAACAGGCAATAAAATTTAAACTTTGCTATCTATAAATTGAAACTTTCTCGAATTGGCCCTTCGTTGCTCTAGCCATCTGAGCTATCGCTGCAGTTGCCTTCTCAAGCAATTGTTTCTGATGAGTTTATAGTTACGAATAACAAAAAAATATCTGTATGAATGTTTATAGAAATGTCTCTCAACAAACTTGATGCAAAAATGCAATAGAATTGATTTGAAAATGTTGTTTAAATTTTAAAACATTTATTTTACCAGAGCCAACTAATGCATTAATTAAAGTAAACTTCAACAAATTCATGGATTGAAGTAAATCGCAACTTATTTTTTAGATTTTTTATAATAAAACATCTTAAGTTTAAAGATTTATCAAATGTTAAAAAGAAAATAATCAAATTGGTAATTATTTATTTTTACTAATAGCATATTATATGTCGGGAAAAAACACAATTCTGAATTCCAATGTTCTAGAAGATATTTCAGGTATTTCGGAAATTAACAAATGAAACAATTAAGTACAAGGTGTAAAGCGCAGAGAAATAATCAAAAGACGACCGGATTATTCATGTGGAAAGCACACAAATTATCAGAGAAGTAACGCAATCAGCGACCGAACTCATTCCCATGACACTGGGAACTAGAACGGTGGCGGTGTAACGAATTAATACCAAACATAATCTTGTGTTGCGGACGTGCCTTTCTTAAACGTTTCTCACTGAGCCCGAACGATAAATAACACAGATCTTACCTGCAGATGAATACAATCATCGCGAACAGATTAAGTACTTTAAAATTAAATAAAACAATAGCACTTAGATATTCTGATTTAACATCGACGACGCACCCCATCATAGACAGCGTTTTTTAGTTATATCGCATATCTTTTTCATTGTCAACTTTTAAATTGCCTCTCATTGAGAAACTCACATTTTGTGGCAGGGACAATTTTCGCTTCTCTCCTTAGCACTAGTCATCGTGTGAAAAATTTCTACATGCAGCGTCTTACGTTCCTTAAATACAATTCACCATCAGAATCGACAAGATTCTTAGAACTAGACTGCAAGAACTCAAGAAAACCGGAAGACTCTGAATTTTTTAGATAACTTCACAAATTAAAAACTAGATGAAAATATCTTTAGCGCCGATAGATGATTTAATGTGAAGAATGCACGATTAAACCTAATTATGGTAAGAGATTGAAGAAAAATGCAATATAAGAATAAGATTACTGTATTCAGATAGTGTAAGCATATTCTAAGAAAATATCACAGACTTTGGAGTTTAGCAATACTTGACACTAATGGAATAATTTGATAATAATCGAAGATGCGTATATTTTAAGCTTACTATTATTTTTCTGTAATTCTACTATCCTCTTATCCCCTTTTATATTACATATACAATTTTGTTTTTGTTACTAAATCACGCCTACACGCTAGATGCGATAATTTTGTACATATTAAGCGATTATCATCAAAATTGATACTTGGAAGTACTAAGGATATTTTGAGACCACTACTACAATACTCGAATATACTATCAAAATATAGAAATTCAAAATATCTAACCCAATATGGCTAATTTTTTGGGAAACTGAAAGGATTTTTATATAAATTAATGCAGAGATAAATCAGTGATACTAATTTCGAATTTACTTTTAAAATTTGGAAAGGAAAGTCTCTTGATTTGGCGGACCAAATATAAAGATAATATAATATAAATATAAAATTAGGTCTATAGTAATTTCTTTAGTTCACAACTTGAAATTCGCATTGCAATTTGATGTAAATTTTGCAAATTTTAAAAACGTTGCTATATTATTTTAGTTATTTATTTATTTCGCTTAATACAAGCTACATACATAGATAAATAACAATAAACAATAATAATAAACAAAACTAAATTAAAATTACCTACTATGACTAGATGAAGGATGGGGGAGGGGGCATGAAAAAACCTATAATTATTTGATTTAAAATAAAAAGTATTATTGCATATATAAAGTTAAAGTTTAAATTATAAAGTTTTAGTTTATTAAACTATGTAATTAAAAATATGAAAATTGTATAGTTAATAAGCATCTCAGCTTTATTTATTTAGATTTTAATATTAGTTTCTAAATGAAATTATTTGCTGATCTTTAATTTAAATCGATGCATTCATGAATTTAATATAAAACTTGCAAGTAACATGCTTAAGGTAAAATAGTTCTGGAATTTTAAAGTGTTCAAGAACGCGATAAACGCTGCGTGTTTTGACATCACTTCATCACTTATTTTTATTTACTAGAACTTATGCAAAAATTAAAGATAACCTCAGAAGTTTCAAAAATATTATTAAAACTTCTGCTTCTCCAAATTGCATTGTTTTCCACGAGATCGTAAAAGAATTAATTTAAATTTACAATGGAGGTGAGTAAAGAGGTGTTTTAGTGCCATACACGCAACGAACATTATAAGTCGAGAAAGTGATTTTCAAAAGTCGTAAAATGAACAATTAATGTAACCTGACTTGTTCAAAAAAAGATGTAATTACTTCAAGAAACATAATTGCAAAGTATTCATGGTCATCAACTTCCAATTTTCCAAGTGTACTTGGGATATCAAAGAATATTTGCACAACAACAAGAACTTTTTGCTGTGGACTTACTTTCCAAAATCAACGCCCTTGAAGTCAAACATCTTTTATTTTCCATTTGCTTCAAGTACGAGAAAGCAGCTTTATGCAGCACGTTTCATAATTAAAACACATTTCGTATTTTATTATGAAAATATCAATTGAACTTAAAGCCCAATTTCCTTACGCATTATAAAACAAAGTTATTAAGCTTTAAGCATGTTACACATTTTCAAATGAAGACCGAACTTGAAATTGAGTTGAATGAATTTGTTAGAAAATCGAAGACAAATTTAACATATTGCTTCATTTGTATGAAACGGATCGATTCTCCCGGGAACTTAATTGGTAAAGCAGTCCCTATGAGAGTAAAAGCTTGAAAATTCGATTTCCCTCATAAAGAAATTACATTTTAAATTTGATATCTGGATGCCAACAAGCTTTAAAAAGTTTCAATTTGTAAGTAAATATCTATGTTCATAATACAAAGTAAAAATATAAAGTTGGATTACAATAGGTGAGAAAAAAAAATATAATGAAAAAGACATTTTATCTTTAAATCGTTCTTATGAAAAGAACCAATTCAGTTACAAATTAAGCAACTTACTTTACGTATGTAACAATTGTTATGTCTTCGAATTGTAATTAAATAAATATATGTTGGTAATGTGTTACTTAATTAGCAAAACAAACTAATTTTTCTGTCTAAACTTTTATAATACATACAACTGTATCCCATAATCAGTTAGTATGTAATTTTTATTTAACTTCAGTTTGTAACTATCTATCTACTTTGTTTAGACTATCTGCTAGTTTGTTTGGATTAATTACCATGCCGCGAAAAACATATTCGAATAAATTTGAAAGAAAAAATTATAAATTGTTATAAAACGGAATGCAAAAAAGTGAAATTAGTAACAAATTTGACAATGGAAAATTGATTATTTCATGGATGATTAAGCGTTTTAAGTCTCAACATTCTGTGTTAACTCCACCTCGAAGCGGACGACCTAGAAAGACAACTACTCGAGAAGACAATTTAATTTTACGTCAAATTAAGAAGGACCCTTAGGAAACTTAGTTCGAAATTTCGTCCAAATTAGAAGGACCATGCAAAAGAAGGTTGATGGAAGGCGGTTTTTATAGCCGACGATCAGCGAAAAAAATCGTTACTTACAAAAAACACAGATTGGCCCGATTTCAATTTTCTCAGCATCATCTATACGGTGACTGCATCATAATGGGAAAACGTATTATTTAGTAACGAATCTAAATTTAATATTGCTGATTCAGACTAAATGCGCTACGTACAATGTCCAAAGTTAAATTTAAAGACTAGACTAATGCTATTACACGGTCTAGGCGTGTCGTTTAAGGGTGCTTCTCCGGGCATGGAACTAGGCCGGTATATCGAATTCGGAGTATCGTGGATCGTTTTGTCTATAAAGATATAAAAGACTGTTATGCTGCCATTCCCTGTGTTCAATATGATAATGACGCAAATCATACGGCAAATATAATACGTGTTCTCTCCTGGGCTGCAAGTAGTCAACAGGGAAGTTCGCCAACAAAATATGTATTGTGTCAAACTCAAACTAATTATTTACTGCGATTTGCAACGCTATGAAAAGTATTCTCAACCGATTTTAGATAATTTAATAGCCTCTATGCCTAGAAATTGTTCTGAAAAGTACTAGAGCATTAAGTACTGATTTTACATTTAAGTGAATTATACCATTCTTGAACTTCATTTACGTTTATATTACTTTTTTTTATACTGGGTTATATAATTTATTTCTGGATAGGATATGACATCATCTTTCAAGTCATTTTGTGATAAAAACTGTAATATTAGTTTCAAAAATTTTACTTAGTTATTGTCATTTCCTTTAAACTCGGTGAAAATAAAATATCTTTTATTTGTTGGCGAAACAGTCATGTATAGGCAGCTTGGCTAATAGTTTTTCGTATCACTTCTGAAAAATTATTTCGCGTCTTTTCTATTTTATTTATTTATTTTATCTATTTCTTATGGTATTTTTCCTTCTTGTTGGAAATCTTATTTTATTATTTCTCCCCATAAAAAATAAATAGGTGTAACTACAGGCCTGTTGCCAATTTATCCACTTTTGCAAAAATGATTGAAGCATTAATCTATCATCATACTACCATATGTGTACTGTCTACACGGCTTTATTAAAGGTAGATCTAGCACTACCAATCTATTGGAGTTTTTATACATATGCCTAACGTCAATGGAAGCCGAAAACTACTTGGTATTCTGTATATTTTTACAGATTTTAGAGTCATTCAATAGGATTAGTTATACGATTCTGATTTATAAATTGACTGCCCTAGAATTTCCTCCTCTCTTTTCAATTGGTTTCGATCTACCCTTTCCTCTCCCACTCAGCGGTCCTCAGTTCTATTTCGCTGCTTTCTTTCCAAGCAAATATCAAATACTTCCAGAATAACTCAACGAAGTCATCTTGGTCTGCTCTTCTTTGACATCTATTTTAATGACTTGAACGCCTTCTTCAAATATTCTTTTTTCAAAACTTTCTTTCACTTAATATATGGTAAATAAAGGCATTTCGATATCCCTCTACCGTAAATTAACTCCTATATTGTATAAATATTCTATTGACCAACGTTTATTAATCAAAGTTAATATCATTAAATATTTAAGTGTCTCTTACGATATAGGTACACATGAGCTTTTTGATCACATTGGTTCTATCACCAATAAATGTAACGTGGCTTTATACAGAGGTAAGGCAAAGAAATTCAAGACCATTATATGTATAACTAGGACCCTATATTGCACCTTTGTTAGTCCTATTCTAAAGTATGCATTTTGTGTGTGGTTCCCGTATTTCTCTATCCACATTACGTGCACTCGCATAAAATCAGTTCGACATTGATTTTTACGTAAACGAATTTCCATGACATAACCCTATCATTTTGCCTCCAAATATAGATAGGCTCATTAAATTAGACTCATTTCAACGTAGACAACATATTTCTAAGGTTGTGTTTTCCTTTGAATTTCTTGAGGGAAAAATTTATTCTCCAGCATTAGTTCCTTTATTTTTGTTCACCGTGTCAATTGATTTCAGCCTTTCGAAAAATATTGTTAAGAACAATTTAACTTTTAACTTTAACGGTTATATTGATTAATAATCAGACTTTGATGTAAATAAATAAATAAAAGAAATAATATAAAAATTTTGATTTTCACGAAAATATTATTTATATGAATATAAGAAATATGCAATAAAGAGTTATTTAGTCAGAATCTTATATATATATAAATATGTTTTACTAAAATAAATCAAGTATCCTTTGAATAGCAAGAAAAACAGTCAGAATAATTTAACATATACTCTGTGCAATGTGCCAGGATAATTTATAACTGAGGATTTAGCAAACCATCATTAATTACTTTAAGGTGAAAAAATCAGATTGTTCAAACAAATCGTCACCATGAAGTTGAAATTAAATAAAATAGGTACTTTTCTTTATAAGCTTCGCTTTTAATTTAATGTGTATATATATATATATATTTTTTTTTTGTATCCTCCAACCAATTAAATCACTGACAACTTTTTTTTGAAACAAGTCATTAATTTAGACAAAATATTAATATTTTATCTATTTACCAAAAGCAGACATAAAAGTATATTTTAAACAAACCCAATCTTTGTATAATAGAATGAAAATAATTTCTATTTCCAAGTACTTTATATCATATCTATGAAGAGATCTGTATATACAGAAAAGATGGTTTTATCAAGAGTGATAAAAGTAGACTATTGAAAATTATAATACTACCCACAACTAATCGATTAGTCTAGCCTTTTCAAAAGTTCCTTTGATACGAGGTGGGAGTTTTACTTATGAAAATTACTCCAAAATTATACTCACTGCTCAGCACTCATTGAATAAATATGTATATAGATTTGAGAGCTTTCCGTTTTAAATAGCATTGTCAATTATCCCTTTTCTATTACCTGTGGTATTATCACTACTACCAGTTTTTGGAAAAATGTCGTAGCTATTCATAAATAAGATCACGAAGAGGTATAAAAATATCATGATCGTTAGTAAATCTTATGTAAGTTTTACTTTCTACTACTTTTTAATTAATAATAATTAATAGAAAAAAAAAGCATTACAAAAAACTTAAATTTTGCCTCAACTCAAGCAGTGAGTCCGATGAGACTCAATTATTGAGTACGCTCAACATTTGAACATTAAACCACCATTCAAATGTTGAGCGAATTCAATGCTTGAACATTTTCAGCTATGATATTTCTCTTACAGTTTTTAAATTTAATTAACCCTTTGCCTTATGAATTGAGCGACGATTATTAGTGCCACTTTCGATGAGAGTTTCTGTCATTCGCCGTGACCACAAGCAGTTTCATCACAGGCCAAATTTTGCGCAATCCACTGGTTTACTATTTACTATTTACTAAAACCACATTTTTATATTGCAATTATAACAAACAATACAATGAACATTATCGTGTAAAAACAATATTATTTGATATGAGCTTTTCACTTTTAGCCAGAACAAAACATCACGTATCTGATACGAGCTTCTCATTTTAGGCACAGAAAGAGGATCACGTCTCCCAGACGTTGTTTTATGGCAAAGGGTTAAAGTGAGTCTGCTCAAGGCTTGAGTCCTTTCTCACAGTGAGTTCGCTCAATTATTGAATTTGCTCAAAATTTGACTGGGTTTTAACGCTTAAATGTTGAGGTAACTCAATAATTTCATGCACCCTGCTTAAGTTGAGCGATAAATTGATATTGACAAATGAGTCCGCTCTTGTACAACCTTGGGGAAAAAAGTATAACCATATTTTATGCTTCCTCGCAAAGGCAATTTTCCATAGACGTTTAAGCTTTGTAGGTATATTATGATCACAAACGTTATTGTAACATCATTAATATCTTTTTAGTTAGAAAGGTTTATTCGCGAGCTCATCTAAGCTGACAAAAAGAAACAAACTTCATCTCACAAACAGCATAACACCCCAGTGGGTGGTTTTTCTAAAACAAATATTTAAAATTATCAATTCTGAAATATCAAATAGCACAAACAACATAAAATGAAATAATTTTGTGTGAAATTCTGCTTCGTTGAATAATTTTAAAATGAATGATTGGCAAATGTTTCCTTTAGTTAAGTTGAAACTGGATATAGGTAATACATATGTTGATTATAATAAACGTACCTACATTGCTTTCATGTTCATGATTTATTAAGCTGTATCTGCGATTTTTCATTCCAAAAATCAATAGTCCTATAGTAGGTTGAGAAATACTAACATTTTCATTGATTTTCTCTCAAACTTTGCAAAATAAATGAATTACCTGTCTCCTATAGTTATATCTTATTTTTCGGATTCGGTAGCTAACACTAGTTTCTGCAGTTTTAAACATGTGCGTCGAATATTTTGCAATGAATATGTAGCGAAAATATTAAAAATAGGAGTTTAAGGTATACAATGCATACCTTTAATATGAATTGAAGTTAACGAGTAAAGTACCTATTTGATTTATTTATAATTATACATTTTTAATTTATTTTTAATTTGAACTCTTTTTTTTTCAAGTGTTTTTATTTCACGTAAAATACATCTGAGAAAATATAACAATTTTAACTAGCGAACAGAAATTGAACCTGCAACCTTCGAATTTGCGCTTCGCTACTCTAGCCAGTTGAGCTACTTCCTACCAATGCCTTTCGAGCAATTTTTTTCCGATGTAAAGTGCAACCGACCGATCTCACAAATATATACCTACATATATCAGACATAAATTATTGTTATTGGAATTATGTATTATTGGAAAAAGTTTAGATTGAATAGTTTTGGTAATTACAGAAAAAACAATAGATTGGACTTAACAAAATCAGAAACCGTAAAAAGTCTGAAATAAATTGTAACTTTGTTTTTACTAAATACTTGGATTTGTCACGAAAACCAACTAGGGTTATCTATGGTTTCATTGGCATGCGGCATAAATTTTATTTCATTCGGATTATCGGGGTCATTCTTTTTAGGGTTGCAATTAATCACTCTCTATTTATTAACATTAACTTTTCCAATTGTCATAAAGTTAAAAAACTTTTCCTTAAATCAGTTTTCTGTCCTAACATTTACAATTTAATAGTGATACCAATGGTACATGTGGCTTAGTTTCAAAGACCTGACTATTCTTTTGAATAGTTCCAATAGTTAATGTAGACTTTTTGATTTGAAGAGCAACTTCAACTTTTTTCGTTCGTTAAAAACAAAGTGAAGATAAATCGTTTATTCACCTTTTGAAAACACATAATAACATATTTAAATAATACTTCAGTCAGACTTGTTTTGCAATTTTATAAAGTATATCTGTTTTTCTATCGGTTCCATGGAGTATATATATTTATATTATATGTAAAGTAAAATAGAAGAAAGATTAAACCATTTCTCGCCCATCTACATATAAAGAAACGATGAAAACATTTACGGCACAACCGGATACGGTCAAGGTAGTTTAATAATATTATAGTAAACTTTAGCTTCATTTAAATAAACACATATTTTTTTTTAAGTTGCCTGAAAATACATTACTAATATCATCCGAAAAGCTAATTTTTTAAACGCAACAAATTGACTAAAAATACGATTTATCTCCGACATCTCTGCCATCATTTGCAAAATTTAAAATCAGCGAGATTTTTATCTTGAAATTATATGCAAAGTACCAGGAACTGAAACCTCCCACACGCGACATATGGACCTTTAAAATCTAAAATTCATTCAAATTTCAAGGAAAGCTAGTCACCAAAAGCATGAGTCATAGAAGATCGAATAGCGGCAGAGGGTTAAATTAATAAATTACCTAAATATGAGTGTCCCCTCTTTTCCAGCAGGCAATTTGATGTTTTCATGTTAACGCCGACTGACTCAGGCTTAAGGACAAGAACCCTCCCTTAAAAACGGAGGAATCCCAATCGACCAACAGTACACAAAATGAAAACGCCAGTTTATTTTTACTACAGAATAGGTCACCCTAAAGGGGAGGAAACTTCCAACTCTTGGTTTAAACAAAAAAAACAATTCGTGGCTATTGTATAACGTACTATACAACGTACTTTACTGACTCATAAACTGAGTGCACCTTTTCTAATAAAACGCTACATACGTTATTATGTTGTTCGAAAACATACCTACGTCGCTAATTATTTTGCACGCGAAAAGATTGAACTTTATTCTTGCAATTATTACACTTCGCGTATTTAGGGTTCCAGCATTTAGATAGTATTTTAATTTCCTTAATTAGAGTACAACATTTGTATTACACTACTTTTTAAACGAGCTTTTCATATAATATTTAATATAGGATTGTTTAAGTGCTTTTCCAGAAAAATCTAATAATATACTTCAAAGTCGAATAATTGAAAGAGATGTCCCCCATTTACTTGAAAAGTACGCAAACACAATTTGGATAAAAACATTTTAGAATAATTAATTGAGAAAAAACATTTGGTGAATTTGATTCAGCGATGAATAAAAATAACAGGCGTTATAATATAACTTTATTAGCGTAACGAATATTACTCATTAATAATCGTTTATAGCAAATATTATATTATACATGTCAATGTCAAATTACGAGATATTTCGTTATTTCATTAATTCTCATTGGATGTTTACAAATTAATTATATTCTGATCGTTTAAAAAAAGGAATACTTCAATCTATAATAATAAAAATGTCTAGCATAGTTTACAACTTCAGGTTAGCGAGTTTACAGTGCCTTTGGATTATTTACTTATTTACTAAGTCTTCCTTCAATATTATATTTATTATTTTGTGACGAATTTGTCTGCGAATAAAGTAATCATAAATGTTGTTGAGCAGCTGAGGATCATTTCCGAAGTAATCTTTCGCGCTGATTCTGAATCAGAATTAGTTCATCATGTTAGAATTTTGGAATATTTAATGTTAAGTTCTTAAGAAAATTCCTTTATTTGCAAATTTTGAGGGTATATATTATAGAAGTCAAACAGTTTTTCAGCTTATTTCTAGTAAATACATGATTAATGATTTTGTTAGTGGGGAAGGTGGAGGTCACGTCCAAAGTAATTTTTAAGGGCTATAACTTTGCGAGGAAACATCGTAGATGACAATAATTTATTTATTGGAAATAAGCCCAACAAATTTGTTAGTTCTATACATAACCTGAAAAGTTGTCAAAAAAACATTTTTTACGTAGTTAACATCAACTGTTTCAAAATCCTGATGCGGTAGGCCAATTTTGAGCCTAGCGGCAAAAACTTACTTCGGAAATAACCCCCATCTGTTCTAGAACAAAACCTCGCAAAAGATGTTATGATGCCGATCACTATCCCCTATACTAGCCAGACGAATTATTGTAATCGTCAGCGTCGATACTAACGCAGTAGTAGTACAAAAAATGAAAATTCAACAAAATAATATTCAATATATGTCATTAGATTACTTCAAAATAAAATAATCATATAAATTTCACTATTAAATTGCGTGTAATAAGCAAAAGAAATTATATGATTAAAATGAGTATTTGATTAAATTTTTTTAACGAATAGAGTTTAAAAATAACTTCTGTTGTTATTTTATTTTACTTCATATAAAAAGCATTCAGAGAAAGTTGATATGGTATATAAAACGCGGAAGTATAGATTACAGATCTATCCATCCATATATTCATCATTACTTCTAAAAAGGTAAAAGTAAAAAAGCTGTTTTGAGAAGTAGTTCTAGTTCCCTAAAAAGTGGTTGTTGCCTTTTAGACCTGATTTCGGATTCTTCTGAAATAATTTCATAGACTATGTGAGTAATTCTGTAAAAATAATTCAAAGAATACGCATGGAGTTACATGGAGCTCTGCAGAAGCAAAACTAAATTGCTTTCTGCCGATATAAACATACTGGACCTTATAGGGTTTTCGATGGGATTGAAGTCTGGACTCTTGGTTGCCCACTCAATCACATCAAAGATATTGTAAGAGAACTACATTTTATGAGGACAGAAACATAAATTGCGGCATTGCCCTACTGGAAATCAAATTTTGAGAAAATATTTCATCTGGGGTATGCAAAAGCGCATCTTCTAATAATTCACTATAGGTCTGGGAATTCATCCGAAGTGAAAGAAAATAAATCGAATATACCTCCAATAAATGTAACTTTTTTTCTTCCGGAAAAATTACTCGTCACTGTCATATATTTCTCCACATTCTTCATATTTCTTCTCTCTACGTATTTTTTTAAACAATTTCTAAACGTTTCTGCTTATATCTTAGAGACAACTAAGATTTTTCCAATTTTTTAGTATGTACATACAACGTGTTCATTATTTTTTGAAATTTGATGAAAGTAACTTTAAGTTTCTTCTTAGCCTTAATTTCGCTTGTATTCAAGCCTTGGCGTACTGTAACTTTGTACCATAATGGTTGATTTCTAACCAGATCTTTTGTTTATTTTGCATGAATCACCATGTTCTTTTATTTATTTATTTTTTCCTGTCTATTGATTTTTCTTTAATTTTCTTAATAAAAACTGTCTAAATTGTTACAAATATTTATAATGACACAGTACTAGATTTTAGGTAAAATTTAAAAAGTCGTTAATAAATAAAGAATATCCTAATTTAAGGTTTGGAAGTAAATTGGTCAAATATCGAACTGCCATTATTTCACATTTTTATAGTAGAAACATAATAAATTTTATTAATGGAAGGGTATATAATTGAACAACGTATTTTAATAGTGAACCCTTATTACTGAAATAGTGAAAATTTTACAGCGTCAATGAAATGTAATGAACGCTTAATTTCTTTAAGTAGTGATGTTTGTTGACCTCCAAGATCATGTTATGTGACTCCATTAGACTACTTTTTATGTGAAAGATATAATACACCATACATACATATATCTGTGTTAAGAATCCACAAACGACTCAGGAGTTAAAAGACATGTTATAACTAAAATAGAATCACATTAGTTGATTGACGTACTTCAAAATACAGGTAAAAGAAAGGACATCTTCAATAATTCCCAAGGTGCAAAAGAACTAAAGGGCAATAATATGACAGCATATTTTTATGAAATTACTGCGAAAAATTTGTTTTACCAAATTTTAATTCTATGCGTTTATACCTAAATATTTCAAGAGGTGTAGGGTATGTGCTACTCTATGTAAAAATAAAATAAATGTAGACTGAGCTAAAGTACCGTTATAAAATCATATTGATGAAGATGAAAAATGTTTTTTAGTTTTTATTTAGCAACATTATCAATGCAAAAATGTTGTCCCTTTATCGCTGTTGCATTTACATAAAGGATGACGAAACCCCAACATATTCGTCCTGTTCTTTCAACAGTGCGCCTCCATCAGAAACCAGTGATATAGAATAAGAAGTCAATTTCATTAATCTTCTCACCCAGTGCGACGAGATCGCGGCGGTAATTTCCTTTGCCTGCAAAAGCAAGTGCAATTCAACACTGGCCCAGAGATATTATGGGAACAGGTTCCGCAACTTTCACGTCTCTCTTTCAAGATGTGATGCCACTGCTATGCAAAGATTGATACGATCGTGTGGCCACCTGGTCCAATTGACCAATCAGAGAAGAAAACAAGAAGAGAATTAACTTTTTTGTACCGGACACGGCTGATGCTCTGTAATTTTATTCTACAAGTTTTCTTCATCTCGCTCCCGAGATTTTTCCCGATAGCCACTTTTTATTTGCTTTTATGTCTTCTTATCCAGTCGTTCCTAAAGATATTTGGTGAGATGATTTTATATTTTTACCTCTTATCTACCTACAGTTAAAAAGACCGCAGCCGAAACTCGTTCTTCAGCTTCTTGTTTATCTCATAATTCGAGGTCTACATTTTTTTCTACCTCCTGAGGTTTCATATCAATGCTCTGCACCCGTCCCTTTGCTGAGGGACTGACAGGTTCTACTTAAAACAAGCCAGTGCAGAAAACAACGGAACTTTTCTTGCAAATTTTAATTTTAAATTTAATATTAAAAGTTACGCATTTTAGTCTTCTATCCACTCTATTTCTTTAATATTAATATAAAAAAAACCCCTATAATGATAAAATATTGAATCGTCTTCTTAATAGGCAGGTAAAAGACGCAGACATGTTAACGACTTCTTAAAAATTCATGCTAAAACCTACTTTACCGAAACCACAAATACTTGCATGGGTAATCTTTCCTCTGCCGCACCTTCTCATATATCGAGCAGCAATAATTCTTCACTTTATGATAACTAAAAAGACAACCTAAAATGATAAAAACCACAATTCCAAGGAATTGAAATCAAGCGATTTTATTCAAGTTACACTCGGCAACTCGATTGGCAAAAGAACTAATACATATGGTTGGATATTCTATGGATAATGGACAGCTCCTGAGCATTATGTCACATAATTCGTTACTCATTCTTTGACAATAATTGAAGACACCTGGTTAAAGATCAGATCATATTGAAAAATATAATTCCTCTTTGTATTTTTTATATAAATACGTAAATATCTCTAAGGACAATAATTATGTAAGAAAATAATCAATTTACTATGCTATGGTTTCTTAAAAATGTTGATCAAAATGCAAATAATCCCTTTTATTAATTTTATAACACAACATAAGTAGAATATTTAAGTATAACAAGCGCCAACCCAAAAGGACGACAAATTATCTAAAACTCATAAAACTCCAATCTTGTGTCTTTGTCTCTCTTTCTATCACACCTGACCGTCTGAATCTTAAGAAGGTGAACGTCCCATGTTCCATCCACAGGTGCAGACTTGACCAGAAAATTGTGCAAAACCATTTCTCTGAGAGTCCGTGCATGTGTCCAGCAGCACGGCAATAAATACAACTAAAAAAATAAATTCGACCAGACTTATGTATGTAGACTAGAAGGGGTTATTAAATATGAACTTAGAATCAAATTAAATTACACTGGTTCCTTAATAGTACCACCTCAATATTCATCAACCCAAAGAGTTTTGATAAATTTATCTAAAGATTTTTAAGACGAAAAGTGTGCAGTACTCTTATTTCACTTTAACACAAACAAACAGTTATTTATTTATTATTTAAGAGTACTGTAACTTTCAATACTAATAAAACATAAAAATCTTAAAAAATTTTTAAAAATCTTCATTAATTTTTTACAAAAAAATGTGATCTAAAAACAAAAACGTTGAAATTGTCAAGACCAAAACTACGCATGCATTAACATATAAAAAATGTTCAAAATACGAGCAATAATTGAATTGGGTTGAGTTATTTGAGTAAGTTATAAGGTATAAGACAATTTAGATAGGTGAGTTATGCATATAACTGAAAACTTATAATTGCGAAATAGAACGAAAAACGAAAAAATCGTTTAAAAATCATACCTTATGGATATATTAAAATTGGGGAAAATTACAAAGAAGTTCAGCTCGTCAACTAAGATGATTGCCTAAAAATATCTAAAAATAGAAAAAAAAAGGACATGAGAAGACAAAAGAGGTAGAAAACAGAAATATAATAATTTCTAAGAAATGACTACCCTTAATTCTAATTTCGGATTTGGTGTCCTGTTTCAGAAACCACATATTGTTTTATGGACTAACAAATTTAACATAACTCTGTTAAATCTTATTGGTTCTACTTTGCGAGTTTGAAAGCTTTGGGGCTTCCCTTCCTGGTGCAGAATTGATCGCACTTACTAAGATCATCAAGAATATTATGGCTAACATTTTACCAAATATTATGCTGCCACATGTCGAAGAAGGTATGCAACTTCGAAGATTATGCAAAATAATGACCCAAAACATACTTCCTGTAAAGCAAAAAATTCCATGAAATATCCAGCGCAGTTCAGAGACCAAAATCCCATCGAAAATTTATGGTTAGACCTTAAAAACGCGGTATATGCGGTATATTGCGAAACTACAAAACAAACAAAGGTTATGGGAAATAATAGAGTCAACTTGAAGGTCTACTCCGGAAGTACGAGGTTAAAGGCTTGTAAACTTCAAGCAGGTATTATTAAAAATATATTACCAAAACAACTTATTAAATTGTGATATTTTTCTTTTTCCCATTGTTTATTCCAATTATTGAATTTATGTTTCTTTCTGAATTAAAAAGTCCTAAATTAAACTAATAAAGTAAATAAATAAATTCAAAATAAAGGTAATCGAATAAAGATTTAGAGAGTTTTTAAAATGTTCGAAACGTTATTACTATAAATTCATTTTTATGTTACAGATGTAGTAATTAACGGGCTTTTGTACTATAACTGATATTTTAAAGAACACGGGTTTATTATTTTTACTTTTTACTTATAATATTTGCCTGTCTTTCTACATATTTCCTATCTTAAAACTCAAAAACAACTGCTTTTATGGCAATTTTCATTGATACTTATAAAGAAAGTATTTTGTTAATGGTTAAGGGTTATCATTAAGCTATAAGATAATTTATAAAGTCTTGCTTTTTTTTCTATTTGTACTTGCTAAAAACCTTGTATTTCTTAAAAGCTTTCAATCTTTGTTCTTTATTATCGCCGAAAGATCACTTTTGTGATATAGAAGGCGATAGTTTAGCACGATATTGACACAAAGCAAGGCTAGTACTGAAAGTAGAAGTTTAACGTGTAAGAATTAACAAATAACTGACTAACTCACACTTTTTACAGATTAAATCAACAAAATGAAGCCGATGATTGTAAAAACATTGTAAAGTAATCTGGGATAAAACTTACTATTAATTTTCTTCCAACACAACCATTAGCATCTTTTGTTCCTTGATTAAGCCAATGGTTATTATTGCAATCCGCACAGGATGCTACCCCGTCCGTTGACCTTAGAAAAGTGGACAATCACACTATCGTGTGTTCAGTGATTTGCCGCCCTCTTTAATTTTACATCAGCGACTACTGCAGTTCCACAAAGAGAATTCATTAAAATCAATTAGTTAACCTACGGAGGGGTGTGGCCTTCAACTTTATTTTTGTGTTGAGATGAAATCAAATTTTATTCGAAAAGAATAAACTGCTGAGCCGAAACTTAGAGGGATTTCAAATTGTTATAAATAAAAAACATGTATCCACTTCCAGGCCCTGCACCTAAGCCTTCTACCTGCTTTTTTTTACGGTCTTAAACCACCAAATGAGGAGGAAACGGCCGAGACTCTAAAAAAAAGAGCGTATAGGGAGAAGTAAGATAATATTTGGCTCCAGGTAGCCCGTTTCGTAAAAAAAACTTAACCGATACTCGGTGTCAGTTTTCTTTAAGATTGTATTAATCTTGCTTCGATTTTTAGATTCTCAGTATGAAATAATTTCTCGAATAATCGAATTTTTATAATCTACTTTATTAACAGTCATCCGCAGCATGAATATTATGCGGAATTTGTACATTAAGAATTCAAAAACTGCGTTTAATCGTTTCGGTCAAATATATACTAAAAAATTTGTATCAGTCTCCCACAGTGTTCTCTTCATATCTATCTCAACATAATTGGATCCAATTTAAACAAATTCCACTTTTTTTTAATTCGTATCGTATTCGTAGATTAAATATACGCAGAATAGAATAGACAAATATATAAAACTATACTATAGACCAATGCCATTCCACTTACATCATTTCTCTAATTTCTTTTTGTACGCGTGTATGCAATAAATGAGGAAGCATTTTTAGAGAAGATAATTGTGCTTAATGAGCCTTCTTAGTCTCCTCGCTTTTAAAAAATATCAAGCTTCCTACATGGGCTTGGGAGATAGCACTGAACCTTTAGTCAGTGTAATGAAAAGATATCGGTGGAAAAAACTTTTTAAGACTAAGATACTCATTAGTGCACTTTGGAATTTCCGCCTTTATCTGTAAATAGAGGCCACGAAAATGTTACATTTTATCGTTTTTAGGCAGATTTTTACTGAAAAAGAATTTCTCTATTACCAAAGAAACTAAAGATATAAAAAACAAAAAAAAACCCAGTTATTAAAAAGAAGAGATTTAAATATGAAGTAGGTCCTATTCAATGAGCGTTTTAATTCCTGAAAAATCTCTAGTCGCCCGCCCTATGCAAATCTGTTTCCAAGCTAAACGAGTCTATTTAAAGTAAAACCAGAGAAGCTGACGGAATTATTCACCGCTGGAACGGAATAAAGCAGACGATCAATTTATTGCTGAACAGATGTGCTTTAGTTCTATCTTAAGACTTCCCCTGGATTCGAAGATGTTCTTTTAGTTTTTTTTGTATTAGTAATTGTCATGTAAGGGTCTCAAGTTCCGACATTTAAATATATGTGTATACAATGAACTTTTAAGTGCCTGCATGTGATTATATAGTCGTATCTGAATGCCGACAAAAAGTTATTCTTAAATAATGTATCATAAAATTAGAGCCACATTTAAACTTAACCTGATTTTATTAATTCTACTTCGTTTTCACACAATTAACAGACATGTAATTTTAAACAGACTTATATACCACTTAAGAACATATAATATATGATCTAGGATTAGTGTGCTATCGGCACTTTTAAAGTCAGTTTTTCTTAGTTAACAACAACACAAACGCACTCTATGAATGAAGTTCATGCAATTGTACTTTTTTGAACTTTGATCTTCTAGGCTTTTAATTGAGCGATCAGCCCCACTCATGAAAAATTTAATCCGTTCTTACAGAAAAATTGGGGCCTCTGATAGTTCAGTTGTTAACGCGCTGTCCTACCGTCCCAGAGGCTATGGGTTCGAATCCCACGAATAACCATGGTCTCCTGCGCTACATGGTAACACAATGGGCCAAAATTGGCCTAAGTGTGCCTTTCTAGGCAGTCACAGCAACCTAACGTAACCTAACCTACAGAAAAATTCTTAAATTCCCAGTTTCAGATCAGCGATTAGATGTTTCAAAAAAAATGTTCATGTTTTTAGCACCTAAAGCTCATTTTGTTCTCACTTTAAAATTTTAAATATTATAACAAATTTGGGTGAACAAATTTTTATTATAAATGTTGGTGTTGTTGATGTGAACGTAACTATAACTTAAACTTGAATGCTGCAAATAAAAATGAATATTTTTGATTTATTTATTGCTTCTTTAACAGAGTAAACGATTTATTATTATAACTTAAAACTCTCTTCTAAAATTAAACTTATTCTACTTATTTCCACGTGTTGCGAACAAACTGAAAATTATTCAAACTAATTAACAGCCGAGTTAAAAAGAATAAAAAAATAAAGTCAAGAGTTAAAAGAAAAGAAATAATCCCACAAAATACTACGGATCCACTTTTAACATCAAATCTCCATTATTTCCATAATTTGTCAATCGAACATAATTTAATTTAAAATGATATGATTCTGTGAGGCCGACCTTATTAATTTTTTGCATTTTCTAATTTTTTACATCCTAAACAATTTTTTTCTCCTATATTTTCTTACAAAAACTTGCCTTATCCCCCCATACTACTATAGTACGATAGATATTAATGATGACGATTTATATTTAAATAAACTTTTTTGATAACCGAGATCGTTAGAGTCATCTTCAAGTGAAAACTATTTTTTAGTTTTTAAGTTTATAGGCTGTCACTTCTCCCACATTTTATTACTGATTTCGCCTCTAGGTGTGACCATCATTAAAATTCCGAATTTGAGCAAAATCGATCAAAATCTTTTGCTCTAGGTGCGACCTCAGCCTACAGACGTTAGGGAAAATATTTTTTTCTTTAAACTGCTTTTTTGAGTTCAAGGGACTTCGAGAAAATTATTAAATTTTACGAAATTAGAAGAGGGGACTACACTTCAGGAAAAAATAAACATGTTTAAATAATTACTTATTAGCTATTTTGAAGGAAGTATTCCCCTTAAAAGGAATATGAAATTAGACTGGGGAAACCGCCGGAATTAAAGAAACACAACAAAAGTTATATTTAACTTTTGATGTAAATCTAATGCAGGGAAAAGTGAAGAGGAAATGAAATGTGTGAATGTTTAAACAAAGACAGCCTCTGCCCGATTTCAGTCACCTTTGCGGTCTCAAATTTTGATTTGTTTACCTTTTTTTATTCTAAATTAAACCTTACATGGTTCAGGAGAATTTATTGTCATATTGGAATTCAAAAATAAAATTTAAAACTATACAAATATGACCAAAAACAAGCATATCTGCTTTTGCGTCACATAAGCAAACTAAAACAGTCTTTTAAAAAAAAAAAAAAAAAAACCTGAAATACATATCTCTCTTAAAGTTATCCTCCCACGCATGGCATTCCAAGATTTCATTTTATGCTTTTGTGTCAATGCAAATAACATTTCAAGTTTCTTCGCGTGTTCCAATTGGTGCTTCCTACCACTTATAAGAGAAACTTGTTAACCGGCTAGCAAGTTTTGATTAATATGCTGCCGTTTTCGATTTTAACAGTTCGCCACTCTGCTAGGTGAACAATTTCTTGATCTCAGCCACTAATGACATGCTTAATATACGAATGGCGCCAGCTCATTTTTTAACCGGCCTGAAATGACCGACTTCGAGCTAATAAATTTTAAAAGCTTGCCTAATATATGGGAGGTGAAAAACAGCGTGCGAGTTCATTTAGTTTATGTATTTTTTTTTAAATTTTCCTCCACATAAAAACAATTTCATCAAATTCATGTAGTTACCAATTTCAATTACTGCCACCAAAATTTACCTCATTTATTACTTACTCATTAGTCATTACTAACAAAAATAAAACATTTCATGTCAATTCCGCCACAATTTTAATGCCCTTCACTGAAGTGAAAATGAATTTCCCTTGAGGATTTTACTCTGCAGTGCGTATTTCTACTTTATATGTGAACCGAAACCGCTATATGTAAATGTAATTATAGTGGACATGATGATGCTGCATGATAATCGATTTGCGAACATTTTCATGAATGCTCCTGAGTCTTTAAAATCGGCAATTACACTTCGAGTTACTTTAGAGATAGTGGGCCGAATGCATAAAATGAAGCATATATGGTATGCTTTTACTGACACGTTTCCCAGTCGATATTTGCATGCAGCATATGCATAAAAGAGCATATTAAGCTTAGCGGTAAAGACTGGAATAATGCTTTCACTTATTTCCCGTAAAAGTATATCACAAGCCATTCAGTTTTTCCTTAATATCTTAAATACCTTCTAGTAACAGTTGCTGAAAAAATTGTTATTTTGAAATTGAATTTTGCAAGATTTTTTTCCATCATCCAGTTTAATTTTTATTTTAATGGCAGTTTTTATATCTCTTTTAGTCATTTTAATCATCTCAAACCCCTTTCATGAATATGGATTTTTTATTAATCTCAAATTTTTATCCAGGAATGCCCGTAAAAATACCAAAAAGTTAAGCTACATTTTTGTTGTGTGCATGTTAAAGCCTTTGCTGTATTTTCACCCAAACTAACAAAATTATATTTTAATATATTTTTTTTTCAGACAATATTCACTTTGTCATCGTATTTCATGGTTAAATTTAATAAATATGCCCTCATATTTATATTTTAAGCTAGAAAAACTCTTTACATACTTTTTCTGTTAAATCATTAATTAAAAGATTAGAGCGGGTCAAAAATGGTGAAATCATTTCTACTTCATGTGTGGTCTAAAACCACTGCGAAGGTGTGTATGGTATTATAAAAGAAAGATGAGACAGGTAAAATATTTTTTTATAGTTAGGTACCTACTTAAGGAAATAAAAATTTTAAAAATATAACAATATCGCAAAATAATAAAGAGAGTTAGTTTAGTACACATATTGAAGTTCAGTTCAAGTTCAGTAAAGAAAATTAATCCCCTAATTCTACCTAAAAGTAAAATCTAAACCTTTTATTGTTCTAGAAAATTAATAGGACTTAAAATATTAAGAGCTTTTAACTTTTACCCAAAATCTCACATTTTGTAGTAAACTAATATTGAAACTATTTAAATATACATATTTCCTAAATATTATTTAATTAATAATTTACCTTACCATAACAGTCTTATCTTATTTAAATAAGTTTAAATATATTCTTTAGTTTTAAGTAAGTTTTAAGTATACTACATGAATGTAAACAATTGCAATTGTAAGTCTAGGCTTATAATAAAAGTTGAGTATCCTTTTTCATAAATAAATATAAAATTAAAATGATTTTAAATTACTTTAATTTAATTACGAGTTATAAATGAAAGACCTAGTGTTCTAAACTCATGACCACCCGAGACCAGCGAGAGAAAAGTTATTACAAATTTGGAAAAATGTCTATATGAATTTATTATTTTGCAATATAAATTTGGATCATTTTAATGCAATATAAATTTGGAAACATTTTTCGTAATTCAGCAGTGTAACATTTTACAAGTTGTATTTATCAAATGGAAATCTACAGATAATAAAAAGAAACAATTAGTTAATTATCCAAGGTCCTCATCAAAAAACTAAAAAAAAGAGAAATGTTGAAACGAACGTAGGTCTAAATGATTTTATTACCACAAGTGGATGATTTGTTATGGTAATATGTAAAATCATAAAGAAAGATGTACATGTATACATTTTCAGTAATGTATTCTAGCAGGTATCATAAATATAGGTTTTTACCTAAAAATTAAAATTGTGGCTCAATAAGCACTACAGTTTTTCAATACGTGCTATATACGGTACGAGTATGTACAGAGTATCACCGAAGAAAAGGTCTATTTAATTAGTATACAATTTTATAGCCCAAATTATCACAAACTACCAAACCCAATCTATAGTACGACTTAAAAAAAAATTGTAATATTAATCTGCAATATGTTGAGTTTAATTTAATTTTCGATAAAAACTCAATATAGGTATATTTGATATTCGACTTTAATTTTAAAAGACGCAAATTAAAATCTAAGCATAAATTGATTTTCAAGACACAAAAACTACAGCTATTTTCATTTCACATCAGTCTTATTTTCAGTCCTTGCAACAAAGGACATCGAACAGTTGACAAAAGAATGATGAGAGATTTTCGTTTTAACTCAATGTAAATTTGTATAATTCTCTCTATAATTTTACATCTTTTACTTTAAAAATGCAAAGAAAATTGTAGTGTAATAGATCTTAATAGAGAAATACCACATTCATGTTGAATATACAATAAAAATTATAAAATTAACTTATAGTTTTCAATTAGAAATATCATAATGATAATTTAAAATGTAAATATTATAAATTAACAGTTTGCATTATAGAAAATCGAAAGTTCTAATTTATATCGAAAGTTATATGCTCTACAATGTGATATTAATTAAAAAATCAAAGTATAAATCATTCTTCTAAGAAATTATTACCTAAAACTTCTTAAAATTGCATAAACCGCTTATTCATCAAATAATTTAAGTGAGTTAACTACTTTTCCTTTATCTAATTATCAAGAATGTCTTCCATACATGGAAACATGATTTGATTTAAACAAAGCGATCACGTTTCAGTGTCGGCTTACTTATTGAACAGCCAAAAGATGAATTTATCGGACCAATAGTTTTTTATTCATCCCAATGTATGATATCAAATAACAATCAGTTCAAACATTTGGATCATTCCGATTAACAGCAGTCTTTTTGTTAATTAACATTACTAATATAAACAATCTTCAAGAAGGAATTTCAATAGCTGCATTTGAATGAACAGAATAAACAGAATAAACAGAATAAAAAATTAATAAAATATTATAAAATAAGTAATAATAATTTTTCCTATTAGAGTCTCTTTATTTATTAAAAGTTCAAAAAGTGTAGAATCATTTCATATATATTTTTATAGATGGTATCCGCGATATTTGAAAAAACAAATACTGGAACGATTTAATTTTTGAAAACCCATTTTTTAAATTTAATTTAAATTCTTTATTTTTAGAATCAAGATATCTGAAGGATTTTTTTTTGTATTAGCATAGCAAAACTTCCAAAGATTACATGCTATCACAATTCAGGGGTATACAATCAAAGTTGGTAAAGTCCACAGTTCCAAAATGTTCAGTAAACGATAAAAACGATTATTTTAATAGTGTTCATCACGCTCAGTTCAATACTTTTGAGTAAAACCTTAAGTATAAGAGGGACTTTCCCAGTTTTGTTACCAAGTTTTTGACATTACTAAGTTTGTAACTGAATGTTTAGGACTTTCCTATATTTGTTACCAACTTTCTGGACAGGGTTAGATTTAGGCGTCAGTGAAATGGAAGCAATGGAGCCTTCCTATTGGTCGAAAAGGACTTTACGCAAATTGAAACTCAACTCACTTGGACTTTGCTAGGTTTGTTTATAAAGTCAATTTTCAATTTGAAATAACAGTCAAGATTACTAGAATTTGTATAAAATTATTCTACGGGGTAAATATAGATACGGAAAAAATGTGTTGCAATTTAAATCTCACTTTTAAAATTTTGTGGACTTTACCAACTTTGATTGTATACCCCTGAATTGATACACACATACCTTAAAAATCCATTTGTTGGTTTTCTTTTTTTTATATTTTTCGAATTAGTTCTATTAGATAACATAAATTTTTAATAAATTAGAAAATTCTCTAGAACATCTAGACTAATTAATTGTTAAAAATTCTATGACTATTAGAAATACATAAAATTTTACATTACTTCAATTTGCAATTTCATAAGGGAGATGCATGATTTTCGCCGTTGAATAAGATGAAAAAGATAATTAATTTCAAAAGTTCTCATAGAATTTTTTTGAAATAAAATTGTGGAAACATTCTTACTTTAAGGTATTTATTATAACGAATTTTTGTGGAAATATGCAAAAAATCGGGTATGGAAAAATGTAACCTTTTATAATTTCAAAATGAAATACCTCGGAAAGTACAAGCGACCGATAAATTTTGTTTGCATATTCGCCACTCCACATGGAATATTCGTTCGTTCGGTTTCATCAAAATCAATCAGATCCATAGATATGAAAAGTAGGCATTATTCGCACTGCATATTCGATATGCTAATGCGGTTATTTTTATAGAATTTTAGCAATTTTGAGGGCATATTCACCTAAAAGGTATTTTGACTAAAATTTCTTCTTTTTTCTTTGGAATTCAAAATCCAGGATATTTTGGTAGATTATTCCCTTCTGTTTCTTTCCTCTCTATTTGTAATTAATAATTTTGAGCTGTATACCAACAAATAGTCCCTCAAGAAATTGCCAGCTAGGCTATTTCAACAAATAATTATTTCGCATTCTCAAAGCTTACCTCGATGGCTTCGAAGAAAACCCAGAAGCGTTCAATTCGTGTCAATCACCTTTCATGTGCTCAGCGAATATTCGTCGAATCTTTTCTAAGGAGGCTTGCGGTTGATTGGTTACCTCCTAGAAGGGTGTTTTAGCTCAAGTAAATTACCTTACTAAATAACTGCGGTTAATTAAAGGCAAATATTTCATTGTGGAATATTCGTTACTCTCTAAGCATATTGGAAATTGAATGTTTCCATGCACGCAGGTTATGACATAAAGTAACGTAATGTTAATAAGAAGAAAAATTAAAATTTGGATGAGTTTGTCTCAAATAAAACAAGAATTATTCAGACTAGATATTCTTTAGACAGATGTTTGTAAGAGGACTATTTTGAAAATATTTATGATATCGTAAAACTTACCTTCCTCACTCAATACAAATCCATAATAGGCTTGCTAAATCCAAATCTAAATTCTATCCAATTGCTTGCATTTAATTCCTTGTCCTTTAATAAAACCTTTCATTTATGTTAGCTGAACATTATCGTTTTAATTGACGGAAATCACATCGTACGTTTTTTTATTTTATTTTAATACATGTCGAAGAAATTCAATCCAATTAGCGGTTGGCTCACTAGTCGATGAATATAAAATTCAAAATATAAAAATCTTATTATATCTTCAAAGAAGTTTCAGTTCGAATGACTCGAATTTAAATTAACACTTAATTCGAATTTGTGTAAACGTGTAGTTGAGGAAAACCCCCGACGATTTAATAAATCAACACTGCGTACGCACTACATTCAGATGAGTTCGAAACTGAGAAATAAACGGACACAAAACCACACACCTGACACTAGTTCACCCGTAAGCCAAGCCGAACAGCAAAAATGGCACTGAAATGAATCGAAAGCAGACCCCAATGCCGGAGCCAGTGCCTACTACCACCGCGTCCGATTGTGGAAACCCTTGGAAGTGCGGCTCGTGGCGCTGTCTCCTTCTGGCTTTGGAGGCGACGTCTAGGTCCGTTGATTGTGCCTTCTTGTTAAGCCTACAGAAAATCTTGGAGGTGTTACATCCACATGTAAGTCCTGTCCCACGTACTTGCACGTACGGTGGAGCCGTGTCGTGAGCAAATATCAATTAAATAAGTAATATAAGAGGCGCCGAGCGCTTCTTCGGCTGCTCTCGGGCGTTGTGCGCGTGCCCGAATCGAGCGTAGCGTCTTCCAGCTTTTAAATTCATTCTGGAAATTGGAACAAGGCGACATTATAAACCTGTTTGGTGCAGTTTCTGGAAATCCCCTTTCCTGCTAGCGTCTCGTTTGGTCGAATTCACACAAGCCATACAAGGTAGAAGAAATCTCAGAATCAACGCATGCCACACGACCTTCTCGTTATAATCACCCCATGTCTCAGGTCCCCTTTGCTATTCTCCTTTGAAGAAAGGAGAAAAATAAGAAACGTTATTATAATTAACGTATTCCGGGGCTTTCGGGCTCGCGTGGCAGGTATAGTACCTACATATACCAACCTGTAAAATCTTAATAACAATCAACCATTTAAGCTCGAAGAAAATTTATTTAAAGTTCTTCATAAATCATTGCTATATTTAACGATTGTTGTATTAAGTAGATAATTTATTATAAAATACAGCGACACACCCTTCTACCTACATTCTATATTAAACTTAAGACATACCCCTGATACTGTTTATACTAAAAAAATAAAAAACATCATATAGATATCTTCAAATATCATACTAAGTATGTGTTTATTTGGTTTCCTTAACCTTTAAAAGGTATCATCCAAATAACTTACGTTGAGGGTATCATGGGTGAAATTTCACCCTAGTATATGACCCCCATTAAATGCAATTGAATATATTATTAGCATTATTTAATGTTATATTTTGTGATAATGTTATTTTTGTAGCGACTTTATAAATGTTTGTAAAAACACATTAAAAAATTAACAACCATTAGTTTTATTCTAAAAATTAAAGAAGAGCAACTTTCCTGGGGTGAAACTTCGTCAATGATACCCTTTAAGGGTTAAATATATTAGAAAATGCACTTTTAACAAAACAGTTTAAATATTTGTCGATGATTTTGTTTTTGAGTACCACAAATCCAAAATCAGTTAAAAATCAAAAAATATCTACCATAATTAAAAGTGGCACCCTCAATACGACCTCAAATTTTAAATCCACATACAATTCTTAAAATAGTAGAGCACAATTTTACAATTTTCGATAATACTAGTGTTGTGCAATCACAAAATCACTAAATATTTATCAAATTGTTCACATTTTTTATCTAAATACGTGCATTATTTACTCGTAATGTTAACAATATCAAATCTTTATTTAATTTATCGATCACTCGTATTTTCCAAGATATATATTTCATTTTGATATTTAAACAAAATAACAATAATGGTAAAAATTTAAATCAGTAAGAATGCTACTACCATCGTGCGTATCAAAATAAAATTTTTGCAACGAATGTTTAAAAGATAAAATAGTCCTGAGTTTTAAATTGCAACATTTTTAATTCTTTTTTTTATAATTATTCATTTTGATAGTTTTTAGGCACGATTTTGATAGAGACGATACGACAGCCATTAGTATGCATAATAAAATGTCAAAATTAGAGCGCAATCGTGTTATCTTTCCACCAGACTTATGGCAAAGCCAAAGGATGATTTTAGCATTCTATGTACGCATGTAACTTATGTGAGTATGTTCACCTGTTCCCTGATAGCTCCTAAACAACTTATTATATTTTGGCAAATAAGGTGTCATTTGATAGATGTTAATACTCCGCATCTCACAGTATATATAACTTCTCCCAAAATCCAATATGGTAGATTTTGAAAATAAATTTCACAACTTGATAAAAACAATTTTAAGAAAAATACTTCGTGATTGATATCAAATAAAAGGTCTTGACGGGCACATTCCAAATATACATATTTATATTACTTTCGCTAATGCGAATAATTATAATTATGAAAAGTAATCTGATGATCTATTAACTACTTAAAATTGTAGATAAAATAAAAAAAAACTAAAAAAATTAAAGGCCGACTACACAAAACCTAAAAGCAGACAAATATTATAATGGAAGTCCAAAGTCCTCCACAATTCTAAAGGAAAATCTTCGACTACAACTATTTTTAATCCAAAATCGTTGTTATTGAATCAGAATTTTGACCTTTATAACAATCCTTTTCAAATCCTATTTCCCTAAATATTTTTCCCCGGGAAAGGTTCTAGAACCATAGTTTTCGATTTCATAAATATTTCTAACGACATGGTCCGATTTTTCAATTTTACATACAATTTCCCGTTTTGAAAAACCTTCGCTCCAAAATGCGTCAACAGCACCAAAGTTATTGAAAATTCTTAATACGCTCACCAAGTTACTTTTGTATTGTTGAGTTTTAGCTTCTTTTTCACCATTTGAAAAGATCAAAAAATACTATTTTGCTTGTTAGAATAGCCCATTAGAACAACATACTCTAGCAATAGTTGTTTGCTTGATCCGACACTGCCATTTCTTATATATATAAATATAAAATTCAAACCTACAGCACTTACATTGTAAGGTATAAACTGTAGGATTATTTCAATATGCTCTTTTAAAGCTGTTTCCAAGTGGTTCCGAGTGCCCTCGGAAGAAGGTACAAATAACACGCGCGGACAAAACCTTTCTGCATTACAAGCCATGAAGTGGTATGGCACATGCCCACATCTATAGGAGAAAGTGATCTAAATCTTCAACTAAATTCCATTGACTCTTATGGTCAACGGCGTAAACATGGATAAAAATTTACAACAGCTCGTATCTGAAAATTACGTTCGCTCACCCAGCCCTAATAAGTTCTTTTTTAATTCAAAAGACTTCACCGTATTTTCGAATATAGTATATAAAATTTTTGAGTTCAAATTCAATTAAACATAACAAAATGCCGCAGATCACTTGCATAGTTTAATGGGAGAAAACTGGGTTTCAAAGAACTGAAAAATTATTACATTTTTTCCAGAAATTTATTAAGATTTTTAGCTTATATGGAATGAAATTTCCTGTGATTTTAAATTGTTAAAACTTTGATGTTCTTAATAAACTCGATTTAATAAAAATTTTCGAGAAGATTTCATTCTGTGGCTATAATAGTGAATATAAATTGAACCAAGAGACCAGTTTACGGCTTGAAAATATAGAAGGTAAACCGATACGCTTACATTTTTTCGCTGTGCATTCTTAAAGGTTTCCGAGATCATTCTGTGTGTCTTTTTTTTATCCTTCTCTTAAACATGAATACTTTATTATTATCTACTTCACAGATTCTTTTACAGCATCAAGGTTAAAAAAAAAGACTATTTTCACTTGTACCTATTTTTAAAATGGCTCGCATAAAAAATTAAGAATCAACGACTTTCAAAATCACTATGTACGTATTTCCATCAAAGTCCCTTAACATTTTAAATTTTATTAATTCTCCTTCTTGAATTTATCAAAACTCGCAAACAATTTAGAAATCATCGAATGTTATACGCATAACACTTCAGGGCAGGATAGTGCCGCCTTCAAATCGAGCCTAAATGGGTTCTTTAAAGTAAATAAAATGCAGACATTTCCGCAAAATATATAGATATACATATACATTTGAAATTTCTAATCAATCAATCAGTCAAGGGATAGAGATATTTTTTGTTATGCGTCGTGTTTGTGTGCCTTCAAATTTTAACCAAAAATCAAACGTGTTCGGCATTAAATCAGAATTCCTATTAGCTAAAAGTAATAAGCTCAATATTTTCAATCAATTGGTCGTTGTAGATACTAACATACATTTTGCATACTTAGTTTGAGCAGATGGTGATTAAATTCTAGAGTATTTGCTGTAGTCTTGGGAGCCTGAAAATTGATCTTTCCCACTCTCCACTGATGAAATAAACAAACAAAATGTAATCCAAAAATTAACAATTCTCATAAAAATATGTATTACAAGCCTTTAATTGTTGAAATTCTTTATATCCCTGATCATGACAACAAATTATGCTTTCTAATAAAAAATCTCATAAAAATATCGTAAAACTTAAACATATTGAAGATCCTGTTCCCAATGTAGGTTATCAAAACCACAGTGAAAGAGTAAATGTGATAAAACACCACTATATCATTGCAAGTTATTTGTATTATTTAAATGCCGAGTAAAAAATCTTTGTTTTTTTATTTATATGCCATTGCACTTTAGGTTTACTACACTCTAGAATTATAATGGTCTTAAAGAACTTAACGCAATGAGAAAATGCTGGTTAAATTTAAAGCGCCGCATCCATTTCATGCGTTTCGTTTAGTAATTTTTAGACTGCCCAGACTTTGCAAGTTTATTTAGACTTTTAGCAAAATTCCTTCACCGAGACGACGTTCTGAGTTGTGGAAGACAAAAATAGTCAAGGAAAAATAAAAGACAAACAAAGATTTGAATTACAAAATGAGTAATAAGATTCTCTCCTATTATTGGCATATTCCTTAAGAAGATTGAAAAATGTTTTTGCTTTGTACAAAGAGCATATGTTACCAGTGGGGAGGATATTTTTTTATAAGAAGAATTTACTAAAAAAGCGACTTTCTTATTCAGATAAAATTAGATTCAACTCAACCCCTAGCTGACAACACGTAGACATTTCTGATTCAAAGCTATTAAATGTATATGATCTTTCGACTCCTTCGAATAGTGGAGGGCATTCCAAAAATAGGTATGCTTACCATTAAGACGAAACCCGACGAAGGAAGTATAATTCCGGGTGACACTGTAAGCGTTTTTGGTGTTTTCATAGCTGATGCAGACAACTTCCTCCCCCTCCAGATATATTTGTAGAAGAATAGATATTGAGGGTTTCACGGATCGGAAATTGCAGTTTAACTGTGAAGCGCGTCCGGGAGATATAATTAGAACTAAGAAGTCATTGAGAGATTTAGTTCCGCTGCCTGCGTGCTGGCTTTGATGAAAAATTTGAAATCTATGAAAAGGTGCTTATTTCTTTGGATCTATCTGAATCTTTAAAGAGTTTTTCAAACAGATTGTATCTCATAGTAAGTAAGTAAGTTACTTAGTCGTAGCAGTAACTTCATTTGGAACTGATTTAACCACAGTAAGTCATTCGAAAATAGTTTAACCACATACCATATATGCTATTAATACACAATTTTAGGTAAAAGGGGTCAATTGTAACATACGTTTGATGCCACATCACGCAAAAACTACAGAAGGATTTCTAATGGGGTTCTGATATTTATAACTTGAGAGCAGTAAAGGCCTCAGTTTATTTTTACATTACAAGGAATTGTTAATGCTAGTTAATTATATTATTCCAATTTTTTATTTATAGAAGTAAAATTGGACTCAACTCACATATTATAAATAGAGATAAGCCATAGGATAGACATAAATTTGCTTTTAGTTAAAATCATCCACATTCACTGACTAATGAACAAAATACTTTGAAACAAGTTTTGAAACTTCGCAGATATTTCTTACTAAGTAGCCCGAATTAACTTTTATTTGCCTTATATATATTTCTCAAGTAACTCAGCTAATACCGTATATATAAAAAAATATGCCTTCTCTGTGTCTATAAGCTATGCGTATACCAAATTTCATGTAGATCGATTTAGCAACTTATGCGTTAAAGTGGAATATGCAATACCAACTTGAGTGCGTTTTCTGTTTTTTAATTTGTCTTTATATTTTCACACTATGGAAGGATATCCGCCATATTTATTTTAAATTTTTTTATTATCTAAATTCGTGTATAGTTCCCATGTCCCGAGTAAAAATAATTTGTCTGGTATCTTTACGCCCAAACTAAGTACAAACATTTAAATTTTTTAAATTATACATGCGCCCGAAACTAGCAGGCATAGCGAACAAATGAGCCCAGTACTATCATGATACTCTCCCGCTACAGGTACGAAAATAAAAAAATCCACCCGCTACAGAGTTATACTCGCTTCCGCTACAGGCCCAAAAATTTAAAAATATGCCAGCCACACGGGTATGCACGCTCCCGCTACAGGCACAAAAATCTACAAATTTATTACAAATAGTTAATCAAAAAATTGAATTAGACGACAGATAAAAACAACAATAATATATTACACATATATTATATATTACACATATATGAGTAGAATACATTATTTATTTTATGAGACGTCACAGACCTTAATCTACGAAAATAATTTTATTGCATTTATTTTCAATTTTTAACCTGGAAAAAGGTAAGCGTACCATGCTACGTTTGTACTATTTCGTGCGTCTTTTAACAATACGTGCCTGCAGCGGGCCGCATTTGAAAAAATAAGGTTTTCGATCAGACGTACGGTGCCGCGTTTGGGAGCCATACAGGCGTTTTGATGCCGTGCGTGCCTGTTTCGGGCTAAAAATGGGCGAGCCTTAGTTTTTACTCGGGGTTCTATCCTTTAAAATAAATTTCCAAAAATTGCAGTATTTCCAAATTTTAATAAAAGAACCGAATCAGTACCTTCAAAATACTTTTGGTATTAATTTTTACTCAAATTGTTAAAATTTATTAAATGAAATTTGATCGCTATATTGAATCGGTCATTTTAAGTTTCTATGTTCCAAAAACGGAACGGTTTATCTCAAAAACTTGATACTGAGGGATGAAAGTCCCTTGAAATTAATAATTTTTGGCCACCATTTTGAAACTCTGCATTTTATAACCACACAATTCTATATGTTAATTTCAAGTAAATATTATCTTCCGTCAAAAGCTGGAACCTAGCGTTTAAGCGTAATTGAGCATCAAATATGTATAAAAAAACAAAAAACATATATTTATTTTTTCTACATGTATGTATAGCATAGGGATTCGAAATTAGTGGCTACAAAGTATTAAATTGTGGTCGCCATATTGGATTTGCCATATTGGAACCGCCATTTAACACTAAACATTCGTATGATAAACTACCGGACCCTGCCAGTTTTGCAAATACGAGATGTTTCCGCACACTTTTAACATATGCCAAGTTTGCATCTTAATGCGTCTTTATCAATTTTATATTTTTTAATTAATTTGTTCATAACCTTATACTTAATCTTAGACTAATTTGCTTGACATAAAGAAATAAAATATAAAAATATGTATGACTTTAATTTGTAGTCTATTAGTCGAATAATTAATGAAGAGTAACACTGATTTAAGTTTATTTGCCCATACAGTTAAAAAAATGATACCTACTTAAATAAAAAGTGCCCTATTCCAGATTTTACTCTACCTGTATACCAAATTTAATTCAAATTCGTTAAGCAGTTTTCGAGTGATTAGTTATTAAAATTAAGATTATAAGGTTTCATAGATTTTTTCCCAAACTTATAACTCTTTAATACATCCAATTGAAGATAAATCACTTATTGAAGTATCCTACACATTCTACTGTAATAAAAGTTTGTATTTCTAAATTCTAAATATTTGAAAGAGATTCTGAAAATAAATAATTTTAGGATTATAATCTGTTCTCAAATATGAATTGGATATTTGGCGGTTTTGGAATTTTTTGAATATCTCCAGATTTAAAAAATATTTATTTGTATTTCGTTTTAAAAACAAAATCTACCAAACCATTTTTTTGTAATATACAAAAATATTTCAGTAAATCTACAAATGATAAAAATATGAATGTTTTGATAACACAAATTGTAATTTCTATTTTCTAATACTAAATAAATACAGAAATATAAAGAGTGATGATAGCTTTAAAGTGATAATAAAATGAAAATGCTAATTTATCCCCATCTATCTACAATAGATTAATGCAAATATGTTTATCGAGCAGGCAATTAATTTGCTGAATATTCATGTTTTCCAACAAACAGTGCCTATATAAATTAAAGTAGTTATATTTATAAATCAAAGCTAATGAACAGGTAAATCAAGGACCACAAAGAGAATTATATGAAGAAAAAATAATTATAATGATTAATAATTAAAGATTATAAAATTGTCCTCGACATTTTATTGCTATTTAAGATTATTTTAGATAATATACTAAAAATACATTCATAATTGACAAAGACAGGGAAGAGAAAACAAAACAGACAATTCACTAGGATAAGGTCTAAAGGATTTATGTGAATGTCCCAAAGTACTTTGAGAAATTCAGCTACACCCTTATCCTTTCACACAACAAAATAATTCATTTTAAATCTGGACCTGCACTAGAAGATCTATACAAATGATGGTCTATTTAAGGGGTTGACATTACGTAATATGATATCCACTTTTCATTCTAAGTTCAGCTCACAAAAAACTAACCCTCATTGTGAGGCGTGTCAAATTATGGTCATCGGGCGTGCAAAAGTCTTGACTTCAGTTATAAATATATAAACTCTTTGGGGAGAACAAACATGAATCTTCTGGCCACCTGATATGCCGTACTTGAGTAAGTACAATACCTTAAGTAAAATACTGGAAACTTCCTAGAAACTATTAAGCCAAACTGTTTGTTAAACTGCTTCAACAGTAATAGATCTAGTGGTCATAGCTTGTGCTAAGTACTCACATGTGTACCCTAATTTCCTGAATCACTCGTCTCTTCTCACATGTAAAATTTGTAATTAGTTGATGTTACCATACTGTAATTAAATAAAGTACAATAAACAAACAACAAAATGCAATAATTTGTGCAACTGTTAGCATAAATCAGTTTAATTGCACTTTAAGTTTAAAAACACCAACTTAAATGCCTACAGTTGTAAAATGAAGTGGAACATTAATATTTGGATTTAATTACAGATTCCTAATTAAAACTTTCCGACCAATACACAACAATTTTCAAAAGGATAATTTTAATTTCAGAATAGCTCTGCCTCAACTGTTGGAAGGTAATTAAGAATGCATCAAATTCAGAAACCAAAATGTGCATGACAACTAATGCCTGTTAGGAATTTGAATAATTCAAGTCCGAGTTAAAAGCATTGATAAGTGGATCACAAAAGCGACAAGCTAAGGCACTTACAATATACATTCTCGGTTTAGTTAATTTATATAATTAATTCAAAAGTCATATTGACCGAATAATTTTATTGATTACGAATATGAAAACCAACACACTTCAGAAAAAAAACTCGGTCAAGAGCGAATTGGGCTCGAGCCATCAGGGTGCGCAACAAGAACTTTATCAATGAACAGTCGACTGACCGAATTTAAAGGAGTATTTTCATTATATGAATCGATAAAATTTAGACATTTTTTTTTTGTATTTCTTCAACTTTAAACTGAAATACAAAAATGGACTACCCAACATAAACAAAATACCTATTCCATGTTGCTCCCACCATTAACCGATTTTCAGCAGTCAGCTGTGGGTTTGAATTATTATCAAATATTTTGGAGCAATTCTCAATTTTTACGATATAAGTACATGAAGTAATTACAACATTAAATAATCCATTTTGCCTCTTAAGACCTTTAAAATGAAAGGAAACATGTAATTGCTCCACTTTGAGATACCTACATCTGGTTTTCCCACAATTTTATAATTAAGTGATGAGATGAGTAATCTCATTTTATTATAACTAAATTAAACTGCTTAAAATTTATCACGTAAACCGCATTTGGAAAAGTTTTTATCAGTTCACTAGAAATTTTTTAATGACAACAGTGTTATTCTAGAAACTTTTCACTGCCAAATTATTTAAGATTTGGTGCTACGTTATAAATACAATTTTTAAATTTACTGCCTTTTTGGAAACGCCTATCTTGCTTAATGAGTAAGAAATATCTAAACTATTCTTAGGTGAAATCTGTTTGAGACAGAAAATTGAGTAGTCCATTTCTGTATGGCAGTAACTTTAAAGAACATTTTTCTAAAATTTCTTTCCAGAGAAAATTATTATTTCCGTCTACTCTTGAAGTGGGTCTTTTCCCCTAACAATTCTATCTAATTGTGTGGAAGGATGTGGCTGTGGCCAAAAACACAATCATTCAAAAATATTAATTAGAAAACAAATTGGCCCTTGTTGTCTTCTAGAGCAGCTTATTTATAGTATTTCTTTTCAATTGATTCTGCGATCGATGTTTTTGAAAATAAAGGGATTTTACTAAAAAAAGATTTCTTTGAGGCAAATTAGATGTGAATTGCTTGTTTCTTTATATGTAAAAAAGAATAATTGCAATTAATTAATTTAAAATAATATAAAATGAAATATTGCACATCTCAGAATTTTTTTCGTGTGTCCCGAATGCAAGTACAAACCGGGAGTATACCGGTATGGTCAAATTTCAATAATATTCCAACAAATATAAGCTTAGTCTTATCGATAGCCGTCGTCTTATACCATAAGTTAAAATAAATTTTTCTTTTTCAGAAACTATTAGACTGACGAAAAAGGAGGCAATTTTCCTAAAATCTTCGACTCAATTTTAGCATTAGAAACCTAGAAATTCAAGAGGATCCGTAATACGGACTCCTGCGTTAAATTTTTTGCGATAAAACAACATACGCAAATGAGTTGTGAATTTCATTCCCTTTCATTTCATATACATGAGAAATGAACAAAACGAAATTTTGTGTGCATCCGCAAGTAAATTCAAAATTTCAAAATACTCAACCATATCCGCACACAAATTTTTTTTTCTACTAACCACTCACTCGCGTGCGCACACGAAATCTTCCAAGATCTCAACATTTATGAGTGCATTTCAGAACACGGATAGGCGCCGCTGAAGAGATGAAAATGCGCATGAATAGAATAGAAAAGAAGCAGCAATCAAAGATCATCTAAATTAAAGATATGACACTCGTGATGTTTTCCCTTATCTTTTTTCGACCTTGGTCCCCTTATCCTACCGGCCTTACAGATTTTGTTAAAATTATATGGTAATAAAGGAATCTATTAAAAATGCGTAGTGAAATTTAAACAACCCGTATCCGTATATGTGTGTGATGCCTGCCCATTCCCCATTATCGATTCAAAATTTACCTATGCCTGAACATTGCGCGGTACGGCACTAACACAATGCATTCATAGGCATACTGCGCAGCAAAGACTTTGTCGCGCCTTAAAAAATGCATGGTAAAAAAAACGCTGGACATTATTCTCTACACTATAAGTGCTGTAGATGAGAAAATTTGGCTGCCCAATCTTGTCTCTTTCGTTCTTATTGAAATTTAGATAAGGCATGAGAACCAGCTGTTCTGTTGCTGCTTTATCTAATGGGAAAATTTAGAAATTTCATACGGGTTAGAGCTTTGGACTTGTATAGAGAGTGTCACATCTTGCATTTAGGTGCGTTTGCGGTAATTACAAAACCAACAACTCACGCACGCGCATACAAGTTTTTAAGAAGTGTTCGCATATGACTCGAAAATGAGTCGTTCATGTACGTATACATGAGTGCGTGTTTCCATACTCTAGTTGTACGGAATTTTTTCATACTTTTTAGACTATATCTTTATAACTAAGTCACCAACAATTGTGGAATTGTGGTTCTGGAACACTTGTGAATTGTAAACCCTTCCAACGATACACCACACGACACAAAACTAGCCCGCATTCAAAAATTGGAAACAAGATATTTTATAACTTTCGACTGTAGAAATGTTTATTCATCACCTAAATTCAAATTCCTACGTTACATTATTTTCAAGAAAAGGATCTATAACACACCGACAGATGGATGCACTAGCTATTCTATAAGAGTTCCGCTTGCACTGGTACGGAATTCACAAAATTTAATATAACCTTACGGTTATAGGGGTTACTTTATACATATTTTGGTAGTTTTTTGTTGATAACATTTATTTATTTTCTTAACCGGCCGGATAAATGTATAACAAAATCATTAAGCCATCAGTCTAATAATTTTTTTTTTGTTAAAGTAGCCCTACTACCCTACCTATTAAAGTTACCCGTAAAGTCAATTTAGCCCCGTTTTCGGAAATTTACAAATTACCTCATTTAGTTCAACAAGATAAGGGGGATATTTTAAAGAATTTTAAAAGAAAAGATCAAATTGCAAAATGTTTGCAGAATTTAATATTTGCAAATGACCATTACGCATTACTCTACTGATAAAAATAAAAAATATACATAAATAAGAAGATTGTAGAAAAGCTTATATAGTCTTTAAACTCCACAAATAAATCCTGTTAATGGACTTAACTTAAGCCAGGCGCTATGATAGAAGAGATGCATGAATCTAAATCACTACTTAATAACTATATTAAAATTATTATTTTATAAATCATTTTATTAAAGCATTAATGTTATTGTGCCCGCAATTTATTTCTATTTTACTCTAGATTTATTAGCTATATTGGATAAACTTTCATTCCTAAATGAAAAAATGGAAACTCACCGTATTTTTAAAAATTTTATTCACAAATTACTACAGCAAATTGTTAATTGAATTGAATTAATAATTTAACATAAGAGGAAAAAAGTATTATAAAATGGTAAATCCAAAATTTACGTCGAATGATACTTTTGAAAATTAGCAATCATTTTAACCATGAGTTATAACTGCTCAGAAGAGGAAATTCCAATTGAGTGAAGCAGTGATTAAAATATGCATAATATCTAGCATTATTGGATATAAAAGTAAGAAACAATAAGTAGATAACAATTAGCTTTGTCATTTCTGATGACATTTTCAGGAACTATTTTATAAACTGATGAATTATATTCATTGGTGGTATTGAAATAAATTATTAAAATGCCAGAATAATAAAGAATTAACTTTATTTAATAGTGCCTGCTGCCAGGATCACAAATTATCTATCATAACAATTTTTTTAAATATCAGAATTTAAATAGGTATGGATTTATACAAATTTGTCTTATTTATGTAATTGCGCTACATAGAAAAGAGAAACATTTTTACAATTCGAAATGGTTTTATGCTTCGACTAGTCTCAGTTAACAGCACAGAAAAAATATTTTGTTTTAAACTTTACGCATATTTTATATTAGGCGCTTAATAATCCAATAAACTGTTGGTTGTTCAAGCACATAATAAAACTACATAATTTTGTGTCCATGAACTCCTTTAGTATTCGTTACAAACTCCAGTTATCATTATACTTTAGGCACATAAATCCCATTTCCAATAACATTTCATTACTTAAAAAATTTACTTCCATTGTACACATTCAAGTTCCCAATTCATTTCATTTTATAATTGTGACACAGAAAAAATACCTTTTCAAAAGAATTATAAAGCAGTTACTCAATGTCACAATTTATTTATTCGCATCAAGTAAAAATAACCTTTGTGACTATACTTCGATACAGAAAAACTCGAAAAAAAAAAATAAAATAAAATAAAGTTTGAGGGTTATGAAAAGCTCCCAAGAGTCAGAAAACTAGCAGGTGTGGTTAAAATTAATTTATAACTCCTAAGCGAGCCACAAATTGGAGCCAAAAGTGCTCATTTGATTTATTAATTTTTCAAAAACGTGAATAGGGCAGACTGGTTACCTCCTTTAAATTACCGCCTTTTTAAGCGTTTTATTGACGGCTGAGATTACTTCCACTGACATGTATGCAATTTAAAAACTTTGTAACCACTTTTAGTCGAGTTGTGATTACTTATTATTTCTGATTACGTTCAAACTTAATTCGCAATATCTTAGAATTTATGTTATTTGAAAAATATGAAAATGTTACCAAATGACTTTTGAAAAATGGATACCTGCAATGATTGATTACTTATACAATTTTAATTTTGAAATTAACTCATTTTTAAGAAAAATACGCGACGATTTTCTTCGCAGAAAGGTTCGTATTCTAGATATTTATTTAAATCAATCAACATATAAAATTTTCAATACTATTAAGCAGTAAAAGATTAAGAAATTCAAAATTATGTAGTTTTATGATTTTTAACCCCATTCAATTTTAAGATATTCATAAATAGAACCGCCCTGAAACAATTTCAAGCGCTAAAATGTATTAAATAATTTTACTTCAAATTCCTCTTGCACTAGTTTCAACCTTGAATCCTAAGGTTATTACCAGATGTTTGAAGTCAGTAATTTCTACAATAATTACTATCATTTTAAATTTACCCCGTTGTATTTTAAATTACAGACTAATAAAATAAAAGCCTCCATAATTTTATAAACAATTTTAACAAAATTAGAGAGATCTTTTAAAGTCGGTTCACAAATGGCGGAACCATCGCGTAACATTTATAATAGGTTAGGTTAGGTTGCTGTGGCTGCCTAGAAAGGCACACTTAGGCCAATTTTGACCCATTGTGTTACCACGTAGCGCAGGAGACCATGGTTATTCGTGGGATTCGAACCCACAGCCTCTGGGACGGTAGGACAGCGCGCTAACAACTGAACTATCAGAGGCCCCAACATTTATAATAACTATATATATAAAAATTTTATTCTAATGTATTATACACTAAAACCTTTCCAGAAGTATATCTAATCCATCAATGAAAAAATCATAAAAATCAGTCTAGTCATTTTGGAGAAAATTATGAACATAGTTACTCCCTTTTTAAAAGTCGGTTAAAAATAAACATTTTTTTGATTATTTCCTGTATTATTTTTACTGTTATTGGAAAATGTGTTTAACACAGTTAAATTAGGCTGAGTTAACTAGTAATGTAAGGTTGTTAAGACAACAGTTCTTGTACTTACAAAAATTATTTAAAAAATATTAAATAAGTTGAAAAAGTACCAGAATGCATTTCAATAATTGTTTTTAGATGTTGATATTAATATTATAAAACTTTAACTTCCCAACTAAAATAACTTTAATTTTTCCAAAAACCTTTAAAGGTGTTAAAACGTAAGAATATTTCAATTCTTTAGAAAAATAAAAATAAAGGTACAAAACCATATAGCACACCATTTAAAGTGGTATTAAGTTTATATGTTGTGTATCTGTCGTCAGAATGTTAACCCTTTCTACTATTGAAAATAAAATAATAAAAGAAATTCATTTGAACGCGAAGTGCCGCATTTCATTTGCACTTAAGGCGCTTTCTAAAGCTCCCTCTAAAATATATCGAATATCTTCGCAATGAAGGGGAGCATAATCACTTGGTAAGCGGATTTTGAGCATTATATGACAGTGTAAATGTGTTAGAAAACTACACGAGCTAATTTTTTCCAATGTGTATCAGTGTCAACTTTATCGTCTGGGTTATTCGAAAAGTTCTACTTCATTTTGTTTAGAAAGCATATTTATTTAGCATGAAATGATATTTACATTAACTAATAATCATTCCCATAATAATCTAAGTTTCGAATATAATAATTTTGACCGGGATGGGTTTTCCTTATTTGATTCCTTCCTCGAGTTTTATTGTCTTTATATTTTTGTTTTACACGATTTTTCCTTCTACTATCTTTAAATCCCGAAAAAGGTTTATCTTGAAAACAAAAATTAATTTAATTTTATATGTAGATTTTGCTATTTTTATTTACCAATAGGAATTCTGGGTAGCATAGTATCAAAATCTGTCTCATCGGACTCCTCATCAGCTCCAGAAGGATCTCTATCAGATCCAGTGGCTGTCATAGTCCCTGTGCCTAATCCTGTACCAGTCATTATTCCTGTCATCGTCGATAAATCCGCACCACCTAAAATTGTGTTCTTTTTTCTAACAAATCGCTCATGTTCCCTAGGCGGATTAGAAAAATATTTCGAAAAGCTAGTATCATCTAATCCAATTATTTGCGGTTTAGATCGATTTTTATTGAATCTCAAAATTCTTGTCTTTTCGGTTTTACCTAAAAATATACAGGAATATGAATTAATCTTAAATATTAAAGCTCACCATCATCATACACTCACCAAAATTAAATGAACTAAAGTAAACTACAATAAACACAAAACACACCAACCACTTCATTATTGTAAAAGATTTAAAAAACGAATGACGAATTTTGTTACTACTTCTCCCTTTTATTTGAAATCGTTTTGGCTCTAACATGACCTACTGACCATTTGGATTTCTACAGATAAATGGAGAACCATAAGTTTTCGATGATTAATGAGTTTCTAAATTCTAATTCTCACTTATCTTTGAGAGGTAATACCTACTTATTAATTAAAATGTTGAATTTTCTAACAATCCTCTTTCACTACAGTCAATAAATTATCCCACTTTGCGAAATTTCTACTTTCATAAAAGTAGGTTTAGTTTATGGTACATATAATTATTATTCAATTAGCAAATCACGAAAGGCGTTTAAAAATCCTTAATTAAATTTTTTTAACATAATTGATCAAAATGTCGAAGCAAATCATAAAGATTTGATTGAATTAAAGTTAATATGAGTAATACATGCAATAATAGAAATTCCCAAAATAATTCCCATTTTCGAAATATTAATGCATAGTTACCGTACGGAGTTTACTTTGGTTTCTGTTTTCTCAAATTTTTAGATAAATCGTAAATCGCTGTGATATATAAATTATGATAGACTACTAAGTGTTATAATGTTTTTATTTGATAGATGAGGATAGTAGACAAGCAGCAATAATCTTTTATATAGCAAAAAATTGATAAAAATATACATTTTTTTATATTTTCTTATTTTAAGCCATAGTTGTTCTTTCAAGAGGGTTACTTTGGTTCCCAGATTTTTTGGGGCACAAAAACTATAATTAAGCAAGCCAATGTAAGTCCTTTAAAATAATACAAAATAAACAAATGAACGATTTATGACATACAAAAATATTTAAATTTCAAAAGAAAAACATAAATAAAAATTAACTTACCCTAAAACTTTGTTACACAAGAAAGTTTGCAGACGTAAAATATGTAAATATTCACAACATGTAAGTTCAAAATGCTTAACCTTGAAAAAAGTCGTGCAATCAATTAAAAATAGGCTCCAGTAACCGTATATAATATTTCCGACTCGAACTAGATTGTTTACGGTCGTAGCTACAGAGAGACAGAAAATACAATTTTTGTTTTGAGCCAAAGTTATCCGTAACCTGCATTTACAGTACTCATTGTAAGTAAACCAGAGTTTTTAGTATAATGTGTCCACAACATAAGTATTAGATCTTTATCTTCTCTTCTTCCCTAAGTCATTTTTCGTGCAACATTTTAATCGAATTATACTAAAATAAAATATAAAAGATGCCCAAAAATTATAATATGGTAAAGTAAAAAATTATATATTATGGTAATTTATTATTTATATTAATTCTGTGAAAAATTAAAAAAAAAATGTTTTCTGCTCCGGAGTGCTTTTATAGGAATTCCCATTTAATATATGTACAATGCCTATCCAACCTCATAGTGCCTACTATTACTATAAAATAACTTAAACTAAACTAACTGAATAAAATTATTCTTTGATATTATAAACTGGTAAGACCTTTTGAATAGGATTTAAAAAACGAAAAAATCGAATGTCCCAAGAATAAATTCTAAGAAATCATATACTTAGTTACAACACCATTGGAGTGTCTAATGAAAGCTAGTAACAGAAAGAAAACACTCACTTTCAAAAATCATTTTGTTAATTTTATTTAAGACAAAAAATTAAAAAAAGTCAAATTTGGGCAAGCCCACTTATTCTCCATAAAATATCCCACACAAAGCATATGGTATAGAAAAGTGGTCTCATTGGATTCAACTAAAATTTTTAGATTTTACTCTTGCTCTAAAGTCCCAAATGGCATCATATTTACACTATATGTCACCATAACTTAAACAAACCAGAACAAATTAAAGTCTCCCATGACGTTTTGTTTAAGAGAGTTAATATATCTCCAGGTTGCTAGATTTTACTTAATTAGTTGCTAGACCACCTTACGCGAATTTTCTGAGGGGTTTAGACTTCGTTATTGGTTATGTTATGCTAGGTGAAGTAATATTAGGTTTGCGAAGTTAAATCTCTCCCTAGATGACCTTTCCTTGCATTTGGGCTTGCCACTACTGGTACCTACTTATTTGAACCCCTACGGGAATTTGATTATAAAATCGACCCTCTGACCCGAAATATTTTGGTATCGGGCCGTTTTTTAAATGACGCTAATTAGGACTTTCGAGCAAGGTCCTATACTACAAAATTTTAGCTACATCCACCGCGATCACTTTGCTATATGTTTTGTGCGAGAGCCTTTTAAAAATTGTATCATAACATGAGTATTTAAAAAAAACAAGGTGCATAAAATTTAACTGCTCACACAAATTTCAACATATGTATATCAGTAATCATAATTTTTTCTGAATGTCCCATATTAAAGTGCATTGATAGGAATCAATTATTGAGCAGTACCCGATTCAGATTTGTTTTGCATATGTACATATTACAAATTTTTAAAAGTGCATACGTGCATATATTGCAGAACAGGCAACAACAAGGGACAAAAGACCGAATTTGAATGATAAACTAGAAATACGAAATGGGTAACATCCACCATAAATGTGAAATCTCCTAGGATTTCAGAGATATATGTACAATATATGTATGTATGTATCCCAAAAATAAAATTTCCACACTACGAAATTAAATTCAAAACAGCATAAGTTTTATCTAAAACAAATATTTTTTTATTTTATTTCATAATAGAAGAGATTAGGTTCAGTAGCATTCAAATTAAAGAAAACACTTAAAAATATATAATAAAAAAATAACAAATAAATAAGTATAATTTTTTTTCGGAATAAAACACAAAACCAATTTTCAGAGGTTACATAAATAAGTTTCCTCGATTGTTAGCGCCTTCAATTACCGCCAATTACTTTACTACAGGCTTACAATTTTCTACAGTAATTTGTTCCCAATTTTCCTTTATGCAATTTTTAACCTCATTGGTATTTCGCTGCGATATGTGATGCTTCAAAATAATCCAAGCATTTTCAATCGACAACAAATCTAAACCTTGTAGGGGTTATTTCCATTCTCTAAGAATTTTAAAACCTTTTTGCGGTTTGAATGTAGTCATGATCTTATTGCAATACAAATTCATTTCTAATTAGTCTTCTTACTTCATTGCGAATTCTTTCAATGTGTTCAGGTAGATTTCGACGTTGATTTTACTTTTTAAGAATACTAATTTTTCTAGTTCATTTACGCATAGACATCCTCATACCATTAATCTACCATCTATTGGTTTTGTAAAGCAGAATCAGACTAATTTATCTCCGTATGTAAACTGTGCCAAGAGAGTGTTTTAGCAGTACTGAATTCCAAAACTCTTGTGGTTTAAAAGCATAATTTTGATAAAATCCCATTATTTTTTCCACATGTTTGCCATCCGCACGCAGACTTCTTCGCATAAGAATAATGGATTTGCATTTCATATAATCTTAATGCCGTTTTCAACTCTTTTAGAAGTGATTTTTGTCGTTCCCTCCCGAATCACATTTTCAATTTCCGTGCGACATTTTTTGAAAATTTTGGCTATTTTCCCATTGGAATCGCCATTTTTGTGCATTTTGATTATGGATTTACGTTTTTCCAGCGTTAATTACTTAAAGTTTCCCATTTTAGTGGTTAAAATGAATAAAAACACTAATTTAATAAGTTTGTATTAAATCTTACCAAATGTTTGAAATAACTATTTGTCTTAGATTAATCTCTTTCAATGGGAGTTATTGCGTTTAACTCGTATTAATAGTAGTTAATAATAATAAAATTATTTAAAACATTGCACTGGAGACTTGCTTTTTTAACGGCAAAGCTAAACTGATATTAATAACTGAAAAAATTTTATAGATAAATAACTATTCTTTTAATGAGTGCTTCATTTCCTCAAGAATTCATAATACATACTAAAACGCATTTTGAGATTGAATGTGCAATAGAAACTTATTTTTTTTATTATACTGTACTGATGATTGTTTGAATGAATACCACTACAATTTGGGATAAGTTAAATAAAGTTTCAGAAAACAACTTCCTGATTATCCAGTGAATTTCACTAAAACTGCAGATTCAATATACTAAAATATCAGGATTTTTGAAAATGTTTTAGAAATTCAATTTTAGCGGAATAACTTTTCGGTATTTTCATTAGAAATTACTGCACAGTTATTCAAATAATTTACTAAATTCCGTCTAGTTAAAATTCAATAAAAGAATTTCTGAGTGTGTATTTTAAAGAATTAGAACAGAGTTAGTTTAGAGCTAAGAATTTTTTGGTAAGTTTTCATTTGAATCATTTATAGCAAGTGCTTAATTAAATCGTAAATGATATTTCAGTTCCACTTTTCAGTTAGTTGTATTATAACTATTTTTTTAAATTATTTCACTTCATTTACTTAGAGCGTTTCAAAATTCCGCTCTAAGAAATTGTTGGCGTTTAAATTCCATCATCAACTATGGCGCTTAATCCATGATTATTCCTTTTTAGTATTTACGTTTATGGTGCCTCGTTTACGATGTTGGAACTCGCACCTCACGATTAACCGGTTTTAATAGGTATGTTAACAATTAACAAAATATCAATCTATCCATTTATGACTGTTGTAATTTAAAGCTGACAGTATCAAACGGAAAAATTGTTTGAAAATGAAATAAACATGAATCAAACTATAATGGAAACCTAGATTTAAATATTGAAATAAGTTTTAAATACTCGAAACAACTTTAAAACAAAGCCCTAGAAATTGCTTGTAGTTCTTAGTTTACCGCAGCAAAAAAATATACCTTGAAGAACCGAACGGGGGAAATCGATCGACATTCCATTTCAGCAGGTGTTTAGCACTGTGATTGCAACAGCCGCGGCTTCAGCTTCACTCTTGTTGTTACTTTATTCTATTCGTATCTCAGAGTTCGAGCAGGTGCTTCGATATTCGCTGGAAGCTCTCAGGCAGAGATTAGGATTACTTACTCTGAAGCTGAAGGCCATGGAGCAACAACACACTCAATTTACGAGTATAGGACGTCAAATGAAATGTTAAAATCTCCTTGGTATACATCTTATTTTTATTTAAAATGCATCTTTAATAACGCACCTTAATGAAATCTCAACCATTAAATTTGCCTCACAAATTGTTTTGTTTTCCTTAAATAAAAAACACAACCCATTTACCCCAGAAAATACGAGTACATTGCTTTAGGCAATTCAATCACTTCTTTTATATTTTGAACCCTGTACATGGCGCAAAAGGCTTTGAAGTACGTATCAAGGGCCGACAGGAATATTGCATGTGTATTCATTGCAATTTACGGGAAGGACTAAGCTAAGCATGCAATTATTAACTTACTACAATGAACAGCACGTATATCAGGAGGAACGTACTTATCAAAAGATTTCGAAGAGGTTAATTTTGTTGACGTGGTATACGGCACTTGTCATGTATTTTCGTGTCCTCTTGGATAAAACTCCCCCGCCTTTTATATAAGAGGTTAGTCTTTCTCTACCTAATGGTTAAAAAAATTGTAAAAGAACTCCTTAAACATGCCTGGCTAGACACGTTCAAGATGTGAGTGGCTCTTAGCTTGACGGCAATACTGCGCCTATTTGTCCCATTGTTTTTTGAAGAATGCAATTTTTACTGCGTATATGCAACACACCTCGCCACCAGATCACTCCTTCTCACACCATCTTTTGAAACATGAACGCCATTAATATACAAGTGAACAGGTTATAGATTTTTTTTTTCTATTATAAAATTTATGTTATGATTCTTTTCATAGGTGAGAACAGAGTTGATTATGGATTAATATGAGTTATTTTTTAAGTATTATACATTAATTTAGTTTTTTGAAGTATATGCTTTTTAAAAATTATAATTTCTAATATATCTTGTTATTATAATGTTGTGCATAATCATAGGACCACATGAATGATCTAACTTTTAAATATATGAGTATCTTCGTTATTATACAATATTAACATCACTTACAAACTGAGTAACAAAATAAGTAAATTGAATCCAAATAAAATCCTTAATAAGTCTGTTAATATCAGAGGTATGTTTTTTTAAAGCATAGTTAAAATTTCTTAGCACCAGTCTTTCACATTGCTTGCTTCAAATTTAATTTTTAGAAAACAATTCCTTTTTAAAATCGTATATTTAAATTCATCATCAGCGATCCCGAAAATCGTACGTAACAATCATTTGCATAAAAAGTAAAAAATATTTTCGAAAATTGATCCATCACAACAGTCGGGATAATTCTTCAAAACAAAGTAAAATATTTTTGTGCATTTCTATAATTTGAAAAGACAAGTCTTCATTCCTTTATGGAGGATATTTACAGGGATTGTAATTTAACTGAAATCAATGTTTATTTTCCTGTAACAGTCGAAACTTAGAGCATATTTCATATATATATAGTGTATACTAAGTTTTAGGAATAAAAGATATATTATTACAAAATTCGTTTTTAAATGATACTAAGAAAAGAACCCAATCCTCAGGGCCCAGTTCTCATAGCAGGTTGGTTTCTCTTCAAAAGTTTTTTTCTTCGATTGAATAATCGTGAAGATTCATCAAAAATTGTAATAATGAAGAATTTTTCCTCAATCGCAAACACTAAAAAAATAGAATACCTACAGTATGAGGCAATATATTATTTTAATTGAAATATATTTTGCATAAAACTGTATAACTTAATTAATTATTAAAGGCGATATTTTGAATTAAATATTTTTTATTTCAATTATTTAGGATTAAATGGAAATCCTCATTATACCTATACAACAAAAATTTTAATGTGCGAAAATTCAAAAACTATACCAATCACAGATTTTGTTTTATTTTTCCTTCTTTTTATACCCGCTTTACTTCGGTTTTAATTGAATTTCTCAAACTCTTAGTAAATGAGTTATTTTTAAAAAATTAATGATTATACTGATTTCAAATTGATACTTACAAGGTATTGATTTTACTCACAACATAATACGAGCAATATTTGTATATTTACTTGTAATCGCATTCTCGAAAACGGCTTTAAAGATTTTTATGAAATTTACAATATAGGGGAATTACGGTTGCGAAAAATCTAGGTCTCATTTGTGGGAAAATTCGTTTTCTCCGCATTTTCACGCACAAGGCAACAAACTTGACTTACCGCAACAATATGATTGGTAAAATTTGTAGCGAATTCATTTAAGTTACCTTTAACTTAAATTTTTTCGTTCAAAGTAGTTAAAATAATACGAAGAAAATGCAATCCGATATATTTTAAAGTATTTTGTGAAAACATTAATTGAAATCAAAGGTAACTGAAACGAATTTATTACAGCTTTTGCAGTTTTATTAAAGAAATATTGGAGTAAAAAAGCCGAATGCTTTAAAAATATTATTACCAAATGAGAATCCACTTCACACCCGAAATAGAGTGTGAAAAGAAGTTCTAAACAACCCAACTAACTACTGTAGGCATGGATAATTTTGGGATAATTTTACCAACAATTCTAAAGATTACAATTTGGATTAGAGTCTAATACTTAAAATTGTAATAACTGTGTAATAGATAAGCAATTTAATGTACCTCTAATACAAACAACGATTATCAAAATAATTGAATTTTATTCTTCTGATAATTCGCCGAATAAAGTTTGACATATTTAAACAAACCAAGTAGGTACCTACACCACCACCTACCTGCTTAAAACGAGATCTAATATTTTGGTATGTAGAAAAGAAATTTTGGTTTACAAACTAATAAACAAACAATATATACAAAATACATCTAGTTAGACGCCTTATATCTGTTCTGAGTAGAGCTCGGTCAGGTCACCTAAATACTTATATATATTTTAAAATTAAGATAGCAGATACAATATGAAGTCTGAAAATTCTTTAAAGGATTTTCATTCAAATTGAAACATTGACGCGTTCAAGGTTGGTCATTTCAAATCTGCTTTCAAAATATTAAAAACTATTATATAAAACGTAAAACGAACTAGCAATAAACTATATTTTGATAATATATACAAGAAGTGACCCATTTTAGTGCAATTTTAAAAATATAATATGAATTTTAGCAAAGTGTACAATAAAATGTTGTGGAAAGAGATAAGATATTGCAAGTTCCAACATAAAAATTCAATTCTTGAGAAATTTCCTATATTAATTGAAACGCATATAGTGTAAGGGCAAAACCAGGGAAATCTCGCTTGGTCTTAAATAAGTAAATTAAATATTTTAGCATATCTTCTCAGCAGCAGGGGTGTTTGTAAGGACGAGCAGCAGTATGATAATCTGGAAATAACGTCGAATGTCTGTGGTAATAAATAACTCAGACGGATCGGCACAAACAGTTTTGTTCGTAATTAAGTGCTGAAAGGGAAAAACAATAACTGAACCCCTTTTTTTACAAGTACGATTCACATTTTGTGCAATTCTAAGAAGGGAAGCATAGGTTCCCTGTGCATGGCCATAAAGTCCTTCGCACATGTGCAATGAACAAAATAGGAAACAGGCACCTTCTTAATTGAACATGTCCTAGCATGCGCATAGTTTAGACGCCAAAGGATTTAGTTATGACCAGGTTAGAGGTATAAAAGGTTAGGCAAGATTCGGGAATGGGGATTATTATCGCGGAGTATTTATTTATTTATTTATTTATTTATTTATTTATTTCGCTTAATGCAAGCTACACAGAACAAAAAAAAATGTAATCAACTTAAAAATAACAAAAGTAACTAAAACTAAGACTAGAACTACATAAAATAAGGGGCAGCAATACAGACATGAAGTGGAGCAGACGGGAGGGGCTAATTAAGATAGTGGGACTGGGTGGTAAAGGGAGTATTTGAAGGTACTTATTTATTTATTTCACTTAATACAAGCTACTTAGATAACTAACAACAAAGAGATAAAACTACATATGAAGAAAACAGGGAATCAACAGAAAGGATCATTGGGGAGTTAAGTTGGTCAAGAGTAGGGCAAACTAAGGTTTTGGGAGGATTTATTTATAATATTTAACAAACGGAATGAATTAGGGACTGGGTAGGGTAGGGCACTCGTTACTTGGACACCATCGGGCGTGCTGCTGAGTTGTCTCCTGCTGCAGTTTGAATTTGAGAGTTGTAGTCTTTACAATAGTAAGTTATTATTTTATTATTATTTATTATTTTTACAACATACAAATTTAGAAATATAGTACATCAATTTCAATTCTCATAAGGTTAAAAAACTTTTCCTTAAGTCGGATTTTTTGTCCAAACTTTTATAAATAAAGTGAAGGTTGTTATTTTGTTATACCTTCTGCAAACACTTACAAATTGAGTGTAATTTTTTCTTAATATTTTATTTTATTTAATTCATCCCTACCTAATAAGTAATCCACCATTGCTACTTACCCTCAGATAATATACATTACAATTTCTTTACTGCTAAAGTCTATATACCTAGCATTTCTTAAGCTCTTTTAAAGATATGTATGCAAAAAGTAAAACTTATCGTCCAAAAGAATATTTACATTGCAAAGTGAAAACGTACCTGTGCCTTGTAAAGTAGTTCCTTTGATTGAAAATTAAGTGAAAGCTCTAAAATCCAGAAATTGGAGCATTAGTATAAAATGGGATTATCTTGCAAATAGATAATTCAAACACATCATTCTCGCTGTTTCAACCGTCCAAAAAACTAGCAGATACTGAACATATTTCAGCCAAAATAAAGAGAAATTTGGCAAAGTTCAAAATAAGTTTAGATTGCCGCCTTTCTCTTTAGTACGATGCTTTATGAACGGCACAGGGGAAATAGCCCACATTCCATGAACGTAGCATGGAACGAAGACTATGTCTAAAAATAGCCCCTGAAATCCTTGTTTCCCAGGCACGCGCTCTTGGCGACAAGTCTGCCCTTAGTTGGGTTTTGGGTCTGTATTTGGCGTAAATATCAATCTGTGAGCTGGGAACTTGGGAAAGACGCACGACCAGTCTTAAAATCGTGTTGTTGTTGTTTACACTGCTGTCATCGGGCAGAGGAAACGGTGTGCTCTAAAATAATACACATAAAAAGTGTGAAACAAAGCTCCTCTACGTTAAACACTTACACCATGTTGACTTCTCTCTTATTAAAATGAAAATCGAGAAACCAGTGAACAGTCAAACTGGAGCTTTACCAACAGTACTGGAACCAGAGGGATGCTAGAGTATCATCGTTTATCGTCCGATATAATTCCACAAGCACAATAGTGTTTTACATGGAGAGTGTCGCAGTATCTGGTTTCTCGTCCAATTGTAGCACAAAATTTCAGTTCCTTTGAATGATCTGAACAGATTGGATTAATGCCGTGATAAGGACTCGCCAAAATACTTTTCGCGCAACCAGAGCATAATATTTTACTATCAAACGAATCGCGCGGCATACCTGTGCTTATTAAAATCAGCCTAAAAAGTTTAAAACGAAGCTGTGACACACTAAAGGCAGCTATATCTGGAAAAAAAATAAATAATAATAAAAATAAAAACGTTCTGTGTTCTTGAAATGGTCTATTAAAACTGAGAAATATATTTTAAAATATACCCCGTAGAACGCGCGCGAATTCTAAACGTTCTCTTCCATGCAGGATATGCTGTGGAATTTAAAGTAATGCACCCTACATATGTGAAAGTATGCAAAAAATTTTTTATTCGAGTTTGTAGTGCTAATGATTTTGCGCTTAATTTAAAGCCAAATAACAACTGTAATTATATTGCGAAAATGTTGTGTGATTATCATAAAAATAATGCCAGGGAATGTGTGTTTTAAAGAAGTGCATAAAAGTGATATTCAATTTAAGTGAAGGGGGTATGGGCATCAAGTTTGTGGATATTTCAAACAAAAAATCTTACAAGGAGAACCACATTTAGCCAATGGTAAATTTTCAATTTTAAGCTTAGTCATTGTATGAATTTAAGGAAAATAGGTGAAATCACAAATTGAATAAGAAAAAAGTTTACAACTAAAATCAATTTATTCTTATAAAAAATCAATTTAGGGATCTGGATAAAAAATAAATTCATTAATTGTGTTTATGAATAAGTAAACAGTTCGAAAATAAATTATGTTTAAGGTACATGTCTCATGTCTTATTCAATACCTTTTTTTCTAAAAGTAAAGAAGAATATGTGTCAGTTATACCTTCTAAAATTCCCCATTTATTGAATATATTTATTTATCAATACCTGAAGAAAAAGAACTTTGGAAACAGTGGGAGAATGAATGCTTTACCTGTAGAACAAATACGTAGGTGCCTTGTAACAACAAAGCAGTTCACACATCTTTATGCCCTTCATCTTTTATGGGCGGTTGTTCTATTTCAACAGGGAAAGTGTACCTTTTCGTTGGTAACTTTTCGAAGATAAAATACACATATCTTAATTGATTACTTTAAGTAAAGAGATATCCACTATTAACTAACTATTCATTTATGAACAGTACAAGCTTAACGGCTTTACGACTAGGTTTGTATATTTTAAATTACCATTCAAATCTGATGATGAAAACACTACAGATTTTATTTTATTTTACTTTTTCAATTATAGTTTTCCGCTCCCACAATCTTCGAGCATATTTTACTACATATTTATTATTCGTTAACCAAAAAAATATGACTTGTTGAAATATTGTTAGTAGTATTGATTTTACAGACATGTCACACCGCTGATGTATTTTCTTTTCTTTTTTTTTTTTTTAGGATATGATAAACGCTTTTAACTCCTCATACATCATTTTAGTCTATTTAACATAATTGGGCCAGCGTTTTGCGTGGAATGAAAATGATAAAATAGGACGATAAAATGCGGACTTACTTTGTTCATAATTTTTTTTCTTCCTCAGCATTCCTGGCTCTGTATATTAATGTGTAGCTAGTACATAATACTATACATATAAAATTATGTATATGGATAGATTCCAACTGGGGCAATGAGTTATCCCATATTTTCATCGAAAAATTGCAATAGTACTTACGTTTGAACAATTTAGATGCAGAGACTTGTACGATGAAATATTTTCGAGTACCAACATATTTTCTAACTTTTTCTGCAGTTGGTATTATATATATATGATGCGGTTAAATTTCGTCCGTGTTCTTCTAATTAGGGTCCTTTTAAAATCTTCGTAAAGGAAAATCTAGAAATATGAGGTGGTATACCACTTAATTCTCTGTCACTAAATACAGTGAAAATTAATTAATACCTATTCCAGGGAGTACAGATAATGCATTTCAGATAAATTCGCGAAATGCAGGAGTTTTACATGCACCTTCCTTTTCTAATTTTAAACAAAATCCCAAAATTCCCCATCGATACTTGTGCCACTAAAAATGTTACGCAGGTAATGAAAAACGGATTTTGTAAAAATCTCGGAAACGGTTAACATTCATTTAAATAGTGATTATCATAGTTGAAGCTTAGGAAATTACCTACAAAAAATATTATATGACTTTTTTTCATAAGACTAACCCTTTTCGATAAAATTTGATTCCAAAAGTTTTTATGCTTAATGCTTCCATGAATATTTTTATAAAAAATTTTAGTTTTAACAATTTCTAACGAAACTGTTTTTTTTTTCTTTATTCCCTGGACTATAAATCGGTTAACAAAAAAATTAAGTTTAACATACAGATAATTTTCGCTACATCCAGAAAAATCGTCTACATTAAACCAACAATTTAAATTACTTATCTTAATGAGACGGTACTTTTCGTAAAAATTATGTAAGTCTTCATAAAATTTAATCAACTGATTAACAATAATGAAAATTAATCCCAAAAAATTTTCCATATTATAAATTTATAAATAAAATATCGTTTTACTTGTTGATTTCAAATTCAAAGATATTGTTGTCCATTATTAAGGAAAACTAATTCAGTTGATTTGCACCCAAATTAATAGTTAAAGCAATATTTGGTAGAATTTAAGAGTTCCTACAAAAGAATGTCTTCTTCTGATTGTTTACATAATTCAAATGTTTAATGTCCTACTAAAATAATATATGGAAATTGCAGTGTAAAAAATGTAAAAAAAAAGCAAAACCAAATACCAGTACCATTACTAATATTGAATGAATTACCATTACCGTACTTTAGTAGTATTACTAAGTATTACTAAGTATTACCTGAGATTGCACAGTATTATCTGCCATTCCCATACTCAGCGTTACCTAACATTGCCTAACAGTATTCAGCATTACCTATCATTACATTATGCAATACTAACTCAACATTACTTAACAATTCTCCAACAGTAGCATTAACCGATAATGTCGAGTACTACCAGAAAATTCTGCATAGGGTCAAGTAATGCCAGAAAGTAAGGAACTACCAATAATTTTATTTGGTGATGGTAATTAAATTTGTTGAAATTGAATGAACTGAACTGAACTGAACTGAACTGAATTGAACTGAATTTCTTAATCATTGCTATTTCTTGTTTCACACTTAAAAAAACGCCTCAACATTTCCACAAAGATAGCAATGTCTTTTGAAATTTTTATGTTATGCTCTTAAAACTCAAATTAATCAATCTGTATTTAGAATAAACTAAATTATTAAAATTACTAATTAACCGTATAAAATAAATTGATTATTCAAAAAATGATTAAATCTTTCGTGGTCAAATAAGTAAAATGTTAGTCAACAAATTAAGATTTCTGCCAGTGCAATTAAAAAGTTTAGTTGCCACAAGTTCAAATCAATATTTAAGTTCGCTCAGTTTACAACTCTCTCTAAAACTTGAGGGGACTCAGTTTTGGAATTTCGCAATATTTAATTCCACTTTTTTTACAATTCTTGAAGAAAATGTACGTCCTGCTCTGAATCTAAAGGCATATTAAAGTAAGGGGATAAAATATCATGATTCTCTTCTAGGATTCGAACATTTTTAAGCTGATATGGATGTAGCAATAAATTAAACAATATTTAAAATAAAAATGCCTCACAACAACAAGTGATATGTTCACCTCCAATTAAAAAATTGTTTTCCAATTCCAATAATAATTAGTTTTCTTCATTATTTTACATCCTATAATCTGAGATGGCAATAAAATTTTCCTATTCATTTTGCTAGCAGGCCACATTTATAGTATCGTATTGTACCATGCCGTATCCTTTCATCAACCATCAAATTTTTATTTAAATCACCCGGTCAGCTTTGCATCCTTGTCACTTTTACACTAATGGAAGAAGGTTTATATTAATGTAACCATGAAATTTTGAATGATGATCAATACATCAATAAGTAGCTGTATTAAACCTCCGTCACGCCTAAAAAGAAATATGCAAGCCCTGATTAAACTCCTCTTTAGACAGTGCCCATTAATCGAATTGAGGGGATCAAGTATGGATTTCTTAGGTTCACTCTCCGGATCTCCCTCAGCTCGACCGTTCAATTCACCTCCTTTCATTGACTGGCTTAAATTGATTTCCCTAAATATGCCTTAGAAGGAACGAAATATCTCTTGAAATTTTTTATATTTTATAGGTTCCAATATACCTCTACACACATTCGGTATTGCTTTTAGAAAATTCTTTGGGCTTTTTTCATTATTTTAAACACGGACGTTAAGGGCAATTGAAGGCATTTGATTATTTGTCTTGTTTTTTAAGATACGAGTGTGTTATTCAGTACCTTGAAGATCTTATGCAGTTACTATTTATAAATATTTAAATTATTGCACAAAAACTAAAGCTTACCTAAAGGTGGTAAATATGACCTATGGGTATTTATTCAGTGATTGGTAACAACTTTAATTATTAAAGAAACAAAAGATACAATTTTAAAATCATCTGTTTCCAATTATAATAAAAAGAGCATTATTTTCCGGAAATTGACTGTTTTATTTTGAACATATGCACCTAATAGAACTAATTCTAAACTAAAGTACTAAACGTAAAATATACCACCTAATATTAATAACTTATATATCATTTTTATACGATTTAAATTTAAAATGAACTAACTTATTGTCATAAGCTGCAACCTATTTAAAAACAAACAAAATTTTCTACTATGACAATACCAAGTCTTAGGGAAGACATTTCTCAGGAAGGAGTGGTAGTTTGTAAATTTTAACTTTAAATTGTTACCTTGTTTTGATATTGGTACCTACACGGACTGAGTTATGTTGGATGCACTTTTGAAAGATCTCTCTTTTATAATCCAATAAGTCCTTCAAAAGGTTTAGAAGGGTTTTAAACCAAAACACCCTCAATTTAAAAATGAAATAATGGACGAGTAGAGTTTTAGAGGGCTTGCAGAAAAAAATATTTATAGAGATACATCTGAGAAAAGAGTGCAATAAGCTTATGTTGTAATACGTCTTTCATAAAATTATATTTGAAACCGTTTTGTTATATTCTTCCAAAGATATCCATTATTATTAGTTATCTTTTTAAAAATAAATAGGATGAATTGAGTTTTATACAGTACAAATATATTAAAATATAAAGCTGTAAACATAATGTTATAATGTAGTTTTCGAACGCACTGCAATACTATTAGCATTAGAAAGTGGCATACCCATCCAAGTCGTCACTGCGATTATAAATCCAAGTTATGTTATTATTGGTCTTTATTAACTTAATTAGTTTATTGATTATTTATTTTACAATTAATAATTCTCATAAACTCTTATTTAACCCTTTGCACTCGAAGATTTTTTCACCAACGTTTATTTACGCATTGTTGAGGTAACTGAGAGTCACCCCTCGGGTGCAAAGGGTTAATCTTCGCTAGAAGAGTAAAATTTTGTTTTCGGTGAATAGTTTTGAAATTCTGTTATTATTAACATATAAAATAACCCTCAACATTTTTAAAATTTTATTTATATACTTATACCAAAAAAAGTCTACCTTATTGTTTTGTTTAAACTAATAAAACTAAGACCAATGACACCGATCAAGAAAATGAGGTTCTTGTATAGAAGCCAGCCAACTTGTATACGCTGAGCTCAAGATAAATATGATGGGAAAAAGGAATTAGTTTATCGCTGCCTAAAATGCGATTCTGACGAAGATAAAGATTTGTGAAACTTACCTCAAGTACTGTGACATCTACCATACGAGGGGTGAGTAATCACTGTTGATTTAATATGTTTATTTAGTTTTATTTCAATGTTGGAATATCGTTATGAAAATAATTTATCGTAATATCGAGACAATTTTCAAAAATACATACCTGAATGTTAAATTTGGTACAGCTATTGTGTGCCGCTTATTTAAAAAGTTTAAATTGATTGCGATGAGTGTATACTCAGCTTTTAACAACCTTTTATATTTTTCTAACATGCATATAAATATAAATAAAATTTGATATATTTTTTTTTTCCTAAGGTATAAATTACGCAAGTTACAAGGGGGTATATTTTTAAAACCAGCCATATAAAAATAGAAGTGTTTGCTTTTAATTTTCATGTTTAACCCATAGACATTTTAAATGTATTTGGAAGTAAAACATAGTTGTTCAAGTTTTGAATTTAATATGAATGATCAAATTTTGAGAATTTAGTCGCTGAAGTCAGTACCTTTTCTAGTATCACGGACGTTCGTGAGCGTTACTTTAAAAAAACAACGGAGCTGTAATAAAAATTTTTGTAACTTTCCTAATATTTATTTTGTTGAAATTGTTAAGATCAGATACTTGGCAAATAATACTCTATCATTATAAATACTTAATCAAAAGTAAGCGTTTTGAAAAATGTTATCATGTAAAAAAAAGGTTTCTTAGAAATGGATGCTCAAACAGATGAGAGCTTAAAAGCTGAAATAAACCAAGTTTGTGCACACATTTACTATAAATTGTGCTAAAGGCTAACCACAAAATTCACAAATTATTAATCTCATTACTACAGCACTATTCAATGTTAATTTTTGGTGTATCTGGATTTATATTCTTATAGTTAAATCTCATCATATGTATCAACCGGAACAACTATTAATTTAAATGCGAATTGATACTTGAGCAAGTATTAATCGTTATTTTGTCAATTTGTAAAAAGTAGTTTAAATGAAAACTATCAAATTTATCTCTCTCGACCACACTTCAGTTTTATATTCACATCAATCGAATTTTAAACATTTTAATTATTTCTTTTTGAGATTGATGTTAAACATCATTTTATTATGTCAAAGTAATTAAATTGATTACCAGAATTACATACGACATAAATTTTTGCTAAAATAAAACTCTTCGACGAAATAATTTGTAGTATGTTTGTATGAGAAATTCAAGTTGTTTTCATTTAAAATATTTTATTCATTTAACATTTAACTAAAATGTCTCGGACTACAGTATACAGCATACAAATTGCGCGGTTTTTTTTAAAGAATAAATAAAATATAGATGGGGCACTGAGTTCGTCTGGGTATTTTGCCATTGAAAAAGTGTGATGTATGACATTCATAAAAATGGCTTAATACAAATGTTACAACAACGCGTTCAAATTATAGAATTATTTTATGAAAATCAGCGTTCTGTGAAAAGCGTTTTTAAAAAATTACGTGAATTTTATGATTTACATATTCGTCCATGTAACTATCTGCTATTGGTCGAATTATTCAAAAATTTCAAAAGACCGGTTCGGTGGGAGATCAAAAACGTGAACAACACAGTCGTAGCGATCGTTGGTGTAATTGGACCTTACTTCTTCGAAAATGCTGCTGGTGAAGCTGTAACTGTCAATGGTGATCAATATCGTCGGATGATAACCGAATTTTTGTAGCCTCAATTAATGAATATTGATCTAGAGGATATTTGATTTCAACAAGGTGGAGCTACACTTCACTTTGCATAAGACACAATTGATTCATTGAAAGTAATATTTCCTGGACGTGTAATCTCAAGAAACGGTGATGTTAATTGGCCACCAAGATCATGTGATTTGACACCGTTAAACCATTTTCTTTGGGGTTATATGATAAGTCAAGTTTATAAAAACAATTCCCAATCGATTCCTTCTTTGAAAAATTAAATTATTCGTGCCATTCGTAAGAGAGATCCTCAATTATATCAAAATGTCATTAAAAATTTTAACAAAAGAGTGGACGTCTGTGGAGCTGCAAGAGGAGGCCATTTGGCAGATATTATTTTTCGCATATAAATGTGATAACCGATACATCAATTACCAATAAAAAGTTTTTGAAAATGAATGCAAACTATGTGTTTTATTTATTCTTTAAAAAAAACCGCGAAATTTGAAATACCCTATACATAAATACTCTATAAAAAAAACTAACTTTTATATTTACAACATTTATTATTTGTGTTTTTATTCTTTTCCATAAAATACTCAATATCTACTATCTCCAAGGGTCGAATTTCTTAAAGTGGAGAAATAAGGATTAAATTTAAATTTTAATTAATAATTAATTACGAATTATTTGTTTTATATTGATAGCAATTTAATAAACAAGAAACGAAAAATAAATAAAAATACAATCCACATAAATAAAAACGTAATATTACATTATTGCATTATTTACGATATTCGTCCAATAAATTTCAAGCAAACCTTGCGACATCAAACTAACATTACAATATTTTTAAAGGGACCTTGCTATCATTCTACTAAATTTTTATTTTTATTGTTGTTATATTACAAAGTAAAAGTTCTTAAACGGACTTTTATATCTATCTTAACTAAAATCATACGTACCAATATGTGGCAGAAAATAAAAATTAAACATTTTTAGGTAGTATGAGAACAAAGAAATATTAAACTAAACTTTTATCGCATCTTTCGTACGAAAAGAAAGAATAATAATAAAAAAAAATTGTTTGATTTACGGAGGTACGAGAGAAAATTGGTAAAAGTTAATATTTCTAAACAAAATTTGAATCTTTTAATGATGTGAAATTTTTTAAGAATTGTTAACCACTTTAAAATGCATACAACATAAAGTAGCTAACATGTTTTGTTTTCAAAGTAAAGAATTGTAAATAACCCTTTGAACAAATTGCTTTAACATAAGGATGCCTCGTAGATATTCAAAACTACGAAAACTCAAACCATGACATTTTTCTACTGCAATTGGTTGCGTATTCCTAAAATAGAGGAAATCTCTTATATATAATTTTGCTTAAAAGGATAAATTTTAAGCCAAATAAAAAAATAGATTACCAAAAACAAGGGAATTGAAAAACAAAACTTTAGGTTTTTCCGGTTTATCATTTCACACGATAAATGCGTGCTTGTCACTGTCGAATAAGTTTTTTGACTTTATTTCATATAAGTATTTTAACAATTTTTCTGGATAGTTTTTTAAGGAAAAGGTCGAGAGTAATTTTTTATTAACTTTTGAATGTTGTATTATCATGATTTATTCCATTAAGTAATTTTCGCAAATATTTCAAAAAAAAAATATTATTTCTGGGCCTGATAATGTTGCCACGATTGTTTGCCGATTGCGGTAACCGTCAATACTTAATTTATCAATACAGACTATCCTATGTTCTATCACATCACGTTTTCGAAAAAAATAGGGTACAAAGTATGGTCGTATTTCGACCATTTTTTAAAAATCATTAAAAAATAACGAATTGATCTAAGAGCTTATAATCTTGCTCATATTATAGCTGAAATCTTAAGTTATTATATAAAAGTACCACAAAATTTAAAACATTTCGAAACGTGGCAAAGGGCATACTCATGAAAAACTTGTTCGTCAAGATGTATATGTAAAAGTCTGTAAATATAAATTGTATTCAATATTCCTAGATTAGGACTTAGGCTTTCATTTAAGCGACATTACAAACTTCTATAATGAAATTTATTTCTTAAAAATTTTTCAAAAGTACCTAAAATATGGATCTGTATTATTAAAATTTTATTTTTTGAAAAATCCTGATGTGAAAAAAAACCTAGTTGATTTCCCAAACCCCCATAATCGGCTATAAAAACCGAGAAAGGGAAAAGAGTTTTTATTCACAAGCCTATATAATCAATGAAACAAAAACAAATTATTAGATTAATAATTTATCTAGTGCTTAATCGACACTTGTGTTTTATTGAAATTTAGCTAAATAGTGGCCTCCGAAAGTATACTTATGGATTTTGAAGAATGAAAGCGCTCGTTAATTGTTTATAAAAAAGAGATTTCTTTAATGTCTAGGATATGCTGTATAAATTTCATTTAAATCCATAGGATGGTTTTTAAATTATAGTGATTACAGTTTTTGCAAGCATATTGTAGTTTTAAGAAAAACGCATCTAAAATATCGCTTTCTGGTGTCAATAGAAAAGAAGATCCTACCACTTTTGTACTGCAAAACTACTCATTGAATCAACTTGAAATGTTTACAGAAGTGATTTAACCCATTCGCTGCCGAGATCAATTCAGCCACACATTCAGCTATAGGCAGTTACGAGATATCTCGTCGTTGGCAGTGAATGGGTTAAAATATATGGATTTTTGAAAATTCTGAGTAGCCGGTAACCCCCTATGGTCCTCGAACGAATCGCTGGATACAGGGTATTCATGTACTACCCCTGAGGATTAAATACCTCAATTTATTATAGAAAGCCACTTTCGAAAGAAATAACACTCATCATTTTACGGTGCATTATACGACATTATATAAAATTTTAAAACTATACCGAAATAGTAGCTTGGTTGTCTAATTTTTTGTCAATCTATTTTTCTATTAATCTCTCAGGTTTTTCAATGCCTGTATGTATGTTTTATGCTATTTCCAAACAGTGGAACATTACGTTTAGATACTAACTGTTTTTATACGCATCAAAGAGGTACTTTTTTATCATTTGCAGATTTTATTATTGATTTTATTAATTGAATTAATTAAAGATATTTATAGTCTTCAAAATAAAATATTAAATAAGAAAACTTATTTGACTTTTAGTATTGTAATCATAGACAAAGTTCCTGGTGGCAGGTAATAAAAGTTAAATTTAAAATAATGAATTAAAACAGTCAATAAATGGTTGCCTATATTATTGATACAAAAATCATTTTGCTTAATATTCATGCTCAAGTTACCTAAGCAAAATCTGAAAATTAAATGATTTAGCAAAGCGTTTTATAAAAAATATAACTAAGGTCAACAGTACAAGAATAATTTGTTCGTAATATGATATAAACGTTTTTATAAAAACACTTAAAGGCAAAAATTTCCGCCCACCTGAATATTATCAGTTGCGAGCCACTTTTTAAACATTCCCTTGTTTTAGGTATTCAAGGTATTGGATGACATTATTTAATAATGCTGTTTTAATTGATTGAGGTAGTTCGATTTGCAGGAAAAATACAATTTATATTTTACGTGCAAAATGCTAAATTATGAAGATAAATGGGCGGAATTATGTGCCTTTAAATGTATATTAGCATTCTTCTTTTTTTTAAATACATTTATATTTCATTCTATTCATGAGAAAGTTTTCATTTTTATATCGCTGAATTAATTGAAAAGAACCATCTGCTGAGTTTATCACCCACTGAAATTTCATCGTTCCTCCCTTTTTTGATAACCTTATAAGCATCTGGGACAAACCCGAACTCGTACATGTTAATGTTTCTTATCGTTCTAATGAAAGCAAATTGAATAATTCGAGAAAAAATTTCGTTACCTTCTTTACTATAGACTACTATATATGGGTTTAGTCGTGATACAAGGGAAAGTATTAGACTACATCAATTTAAATAAAAATAAATAATAAATAATAACAAGAATAATGTAGTAAAGGTCTTAAATACATTTTATTTTTTATTTTTAATAATAATTTACAATTTATTAATTATAATATTAATTATTTTTACAGATTATAGATAAATAGCTGAATTAAAGAAAACAATGAAATATACTCTCTTGGTGAAAGTCTTATGACTTCGCATAAGAATTTTGAATGCCGAATTTATTGAACGAATTGTGAAAATATGAAGCAGCAACGAAAACCTTTTATAGTTAAATTTTTTCCAATTGTCGTAATATTAATTCGAATATCAAAAGTAATCGCCGTATCAAATATTGATAAGCATTTAAGCGGTCAAAGATTTGCAATGGAACCTCAGGATCAAACTGCAATTGTCGGATCACGAGTAACTTTACCTTGTCGAATAATAGCTAAAGAAGGTTCCGTACAATGGACTAAAGATGATTTTGGATTAGGAGAACATAGAAATTTAAGTGGATTTGAGAGATATTCAATGATTGGAAGCGACGAAGAAGGTAAGCTGCTATAATAAAATAAATTATAAAAATCCCTAAATTAATTTAAAACAATTTTTTTTTATATAGGAGACTTTTCATTAGACGTATACCCTGTAATGCTTGATGATGATGCTAGATATCAGTGCCAAGTTGGTCCAGGGCCTAAAGGTAAAAATTAAATGTATATTTAAGAAAAAAATTTATTGTATGTTATAATTAAAAGGACAACCGGGAATCAGATCAAGATTTGCAAAGCTAACAGTACTAGTTCCCCCCGAACCTCCAAAAATTATTCAAGGTGATTACTTAGTAACAACAGAAGATCGGGAAATTGAATTGGAATGCATATCAGTCGGTGGAAAACCAGCTGCTGAAGTGAGTTTTATTTAACTAAATCCATATTCTTTCATAGTTAATTAAGTATATTAGTATCATAAAAAATAATAGAGGTTATTAGCTCAATTTAAAACATATTTTAATGCTAAATATTTAAAATACAGAACCTCAATGTTTCAAGCAGATAATATAGGTATATATAGAGTTAAATCATGAAGCTGAAATTAGCAGCCAACTTTATTAATCATCCTAGGAAAGTCCTAACATTTTAAAAAAATATTTGTAAATCTAATTAATCAAATCCTCTTGTTAAAAACAATTATTCGAGAGGAACCAACACTTTTGCTATATTTTGTTTACCCTTTCAGTGTTATTAATTGTGTGCTCCAGGAATTCAATATATGATCATAATAATATCTTGGAACACTAAGCATATCAATTAATTTTAACAAAATTAACTTAATCACGGTCTTTACAGAAAAAATTATTTCAAGAGAGCTCAGCACTGCTGCCATTTTATTTCACCCTTCGAATATTTTGTTTGTCCCGTCTTATATTTGTCGCATCCTCACATCGATGCTCTATCCCAAAATTTTTAGAAAATACCTCATTTAAAAAGGAATTCAATTTTCGAATAGTTAAGTCGATTTAATGAATTATTTTCTCGAAGCTAAAATGAATACCAGACTTATAAAATAATGAATTACATTGGTAATGATTAGTCCTGGCGTTAGTTCTGAGTAATAAAACATTTTTTAATTCCCTTTGCTATTACAGGGTAATTGTAATTATTATTGAAGAATGAAAGCTTAAAATTGTAATGAAGACATTGTAATTGTGCAATGATAATTAAACTTCCACTACTATTTATTGTAGCTTGTAATAAGCGATAAATAAATAAATAGATCTTCCGAAAATTACCATTTATTTTGAAAAAATTTTAATAAAAGAAGATTATATTTTATAAAATATTCAAAATCCGATATACAGTCTGCTTGGTAAGAGCGTATCGACGATTTCTCAGAAAAAAGAGGAAGAGACAGAAATATTTGAAATGGAAGAGATAAGTATAACCTATATATATGCGCATTATGCTTAAAGTCTCATTTTGTGTTGAACTTTCTACTGTTAAAATCGATTTTCAACATGAGTGCCTTTTTTTATAAACGTTTTGAGGCTGTGTTTCTCTGTCTTCATCCGAAAAGACCTAAATGGGCTTATATCCAGGCAGCGAGATGTATTAAGAAGGATGCGTCTTTTGTAAAGAAATGGTGTAAGAAGTTCTCTGACGAAAAACAAGTCGACGACTTGACAAGAAAGTGTAAAACAAGAAAAACATAAAAAAAAGAAGATATCGCTATTTTGAAACTTTTTAAAAAGGATCCACAAATAGAAGCAATTTAGCGGAAAAAAGTATCAACGTGTCGCTCTATACCGTACGCAAAATAATAATGGAAAATTCCATCAAACACCACAATACTACAATCAAACCACTTTTATCCGAAAAACACATCGAAAACCATTTGAAATGGGCTAATGAATATGAACCTCGATTGGACAAATGTCGTGTTCACTGACCAATTATAATTTTGAGCATATCAAGCACCTAACCGAGTATGGTTAAAAAAAGACGGCATTGCATCATACATACTGTAAAATCCTCTGTTCGCATAGATTTGGAAAATTGATTGCTTTTACTGGAAATCTAAAGACAGAAAGGATGCTGCAAATTTACAAAAACGAGTTATTAAAGTTTACCGGTTTGGAACACGAAACCGATCGTGGGTCTTGCAAGAAAACAGCGATCCAAAATATAAAAGTTATTTTTATACCAAATGGAAAGATCAAGAGGATATCAATACCATGGAGTGGACCTCACAAACCCGAGTAAAAACTAAGGCTCGCCCATTTTTAGCCCGAAACAGGCACGCACGGCATCAAAACGCCTGTATGGCTCCCAAACGCGGCACCGTACGTCTGATCGAAAACCTTATTTTTTCAAATGCGGCCCGCTGCAGGCACGTATTGTTAAAAGACGCACGAAATAGTACAAACGTAGCATGGTACGCTTACCTTTTTCCAGGTTAAAAATTGAAAATAAATGCAATAAAATTATTTTCGTAGATTAAGGTCTGTGACGTCTCATAAAATAAATAATGTATTCTACTCATATATGTGTAATATATAATATATGTGTAATATATTATTGTTGTTTTTATCTGTCGTCTAATTCAATTTGTAGAAACTAAACAAATTTGTAGATTTTTGTGCCTGTAGCGGGAGCGTGCATACCCGTGTGGCTGGCATATTTTTAAATTTTTGGGCCTGTAGCGGAAGCGAGTATAACTCTGTAGCGGGTGGATTTTTTTATTTTCGTACCTGTAGCGGGAGAGTATCATGATAGTACTGGGCTCATTTGTTCGCTATGCCTGCTAGTTTCGGGCGCATGTATAATTTAAAAAATTTAAATGTTTGTACTTAGTTTGGGCGTAAAGATACCAGACAAATTATTTTTACTCGGGAAGTCCTGATGCTAATCCAATTGAAAATGTGCGGGTCCTTATGAAACCAGCAGCGGAAAAATGTATTCACTTTGCAACAACTTAAATCATCGGTTAGGAAAGCCTGGAAAGATCTACCACTAGAATATGCTGAAAAATTAGCTGAAAATATGAACAATAGATGTATAGCTATAATAGAAAATAACGGTGAGTTCACCAAATATTAAATGTATAGCGTAAAAGAAAATAAAGTAAATAATAAAGAAAAAATAATATTTTGTTCATTTTTTATCGCATTGAATTCTGAGCGATACGCTCTTACTAAACAGACTGTATATGTAAATTGGCTTTGAAAACAACCAACTTTTTAAACATTTCATCGAACAAACATTACTTTCTATAGGACTTAATAAGTAATAAGAATAGCGATCACAATAACAATATAAAGATAATAATAAAGATATTATGATTCCTTGGTTTGATTGCTTGATCCGGCCCTAGTGCCTTATCCAGATCGGATCGTTTGAGGAGTTATATTCTTGAACAAATTGCCTAATCCCGTCTTGATCAATTTTATAAAAAGCCGAATCCCGTGAAAAACAAATGGCAAAAGTATTGGCTCCTTTCGAAGTAATTGTTTTTGGAAAGAGGATGATCAATTTTTAAAATTGTAAAACTTTTCTAGGGTAGCATACTGAGGTTCAATAATCAAATTACTAAATGAGCTAAAAATTATAAAAAGAAGAGTTAATCCTTTTCAAGTGGGTATTGGTAATACCAATACGGGAAAATTTAAGTAGAATTTTTAAAAAATAAATGTTGTTAGCTAGTTGATTATGTTTTTGTGTACTTAGAGTAGATTTTTAAAATAATATCCTCTATACTAATTATTCTTTCAACACTTTCAACACTTTCAACCAATAGATTACGTGGATAGATGGCCTTGGAACAGTTCTTACAAAAGGTATCGAATACGTAAAAGAACCACTTCCAGATGCACGACGGTACACAGCCAAGTCTATTCTCAAACTAACGCCCAAAAAGGAACACCATAACACAACGTTTACCTGCCAAGCACAAAATACTGCAGATAGAACTTACCGATCAGCCAAACTTCTCTTAGAGGTTTGATTGTAGAAAACCTTCACTATTTTTTAGCTAAAATAATAAATCTCACTATGTAGGTAAAATATGCTCCAAAAGTATCAGTGTCTGTTATTGGAGGAGCTTTAGCTGGTGGTCGAATTCCAGAAAATACTGAAGTTCGACTCTCCTGTCATGCAGATGCAAATCCAAATGATATAAACTACAAATGGTATATAAACGATAAATTGGCTGTTGGTGATTACACAACTGAAATGGTAACTATATCGTTATTTTATAATATTTACTACAAATTCATTTTTAACAGATTATACACAACGTCTCCCGCGAATATCACGATGCAATTGTTAAGTGTGAGGTTTACAATATTGTTGGTAAAAGTGAAGAAAGCGAAACTCTTGATATTAGTTGTAATTACCAAATTTGATAAAATCTGATTCCAAAATATATTTAAATTTCTTTGTTATAGATGGGCCAGTATTCCGTCAATATCCAAAATCCGTTGAGGCTGACATGGGTTCACCGGTCTCATTGTCATGTGACGTCGATGGAAATCCTCCTGCAGAAATTGAATGGATAAATGAAGCATCTCAAAAAGTATGTTTTAATTTTGAAAAATAAAATTTAAAAGATACATTTTTGGTAAAACAGAAAAATACACAATGCTCATGTAGAAGACGAATTGCAATTTTGAAAATGTTCTTTTTAAAATTATGCACATATTTGTGCAAAAATTGAGTTATTATTGCTTCTAAAAGGGCCTATCTCATGTTCAATTCAATATACACAAATTAAAATCCATTATTATGGGCCATCCCATAAATAATGCGGTTTTTTTATACGAGGTCTGTTCGAAAAGTATCGCGAATTTTGAATTTTCGTGGGCTACGTATATTCGATTTTCGATTTTTTTGTGGCGTTATGTTGCTACTCATGTCCCTCACTTATGCTGACAAGCTCGCCTATTTGAAATGTTCAATTAATTTTTAACAGCTATTTTGCTTGGACCTGTTTTGGCTCGTCTTCGATTTTTATCTATTCTAAAAAATGGATCAAAGAATCTGTATCAAATTTTGGTTTCCATGTCATAACCATAAACCCATGATTCGTCACCAGTTATGACCCTCTTGAGCAAATTTGGGTCGTCGCGGACGGAGTCCAACAACTCCTTAGCAATGTTAATGCGATGCTGTTTTTGGTCGAAATTGAGCAATTTTGGCACGAATACCTAAATCATTGGTAAGAATCGAATAGCACGAGCCAATCGATATGTTTAGGTCCTCAACAACTTCTCGGCTTGTCATAAAAACTCCTTATTTTATAATCACGCTACGAATTTAAAGCCAAATTTAGATCAGAACAAAAAAGGTTTTCTCTAACTCATGGATTTACGAAACCTTCTAATTTGATGTCGTTCACAACATTAATAGGGGCGGATTGACCACTTATAATAAATATATTATCGATCTCGTAATTCTTTTAGTTTAGGAAATTTCAGAGGTACCCCATCTTACCTCACTACCCAATTCTACCCTACTCTCCCCTATTATTTAAATTACATTCAAACTAATGAGTACATTTTTACAGATCGTTGGAACAACACAAAATTTAACAATAATTGTAACACCTGAAACCGTTGGTCAATACTACTGTAAAGCGATTGTTGTAGGATTTCCAGAAATCGCTGCTGAAGCGACAATTTACTTGAAGCAGCCTCCCAGGATAACATCACAACGCGTCCAATTAGGAATAGTAGGAGACAACGCACATATTGACTGTACAGCGTACAGCGTTCCAAAAGCAACACAAGTGTTGTGGTCATTTAATGGTCACGAGTTGAATGCTACCACTGAACAAGATTATTCAATTTTGCTTGATCCCTTGCCCGAAGGTATTAAATCAACTTTAATAATTCGAGAGAGTCAATCACGACACTTTGGGTTCTACAACTGTACAGTCATAAATGAGTATGGCAGCGATGCGCTAGAAATAGATTTTCTTCCCCAAAGTAAACTATGCCAGCTGTATTTAAACCACAAATTTATAATTTTTTTGATTACAGAAAATATTCCAATGCTAATGGTTATTGTTGGATCAATATCACTGGTTGCAATTATTTTGATGATCATTATGATAGTACTTTTATATCTGAAAAGAGGGAAACGAAAATTACCTCCGGCAGATATTATTCGAGAACACCATACCAGCGAAAAGTCTTGCAAGGATAGCGACAAATGTTCAAATATTAGCGATATTAAGCCAGACATCAGAAGAAATTCATGTGAACCGAGCTACTCTGAGACGTTCTCTGGAACCGAAAGTATTTCTACACGGTTAGCGAATAATGTTCTTAGCTCATCAGTGCTGGGAAATGGAATAAGGTAACTGTTTTAACATTTTAATGTAAATTATTTTTGTTATCCCAATTCACATTTTAGACTTTCAAACGATTATATTGAAGGAAGCGCAACATTGCCTCAGACTTCATCTGAAGCTGGTCAACAAAGTGATAACTACAATAGCTATTCTGACTTTTTTAGGGACTACACTCCGCCGTCACAAAATTTAATAGGGAATCTTCGACCGAATAGCTCTAATAATAGCATTCCACAAATTGCTATCCCCAATTTGCATTTAAATGGTCAAGTGTCTTCGAGAAGCACCCTACTATCCAGAAATGGAAGTGAAAATGTGGATGAAAGTGATGTTAACAGCGTGCAGGGCAGCTTGAAACCCTTATCTAATGGACTTTTGGGTAAAAATAATTATTTAAAATACAAACACTGTTTTACCTGGAAATATTTATTTCAAGGTTTACATTTTGCATAAAAATTCTAAAAGCCATTTTTAAAAGCCTACACAGTACCAAAATGTTAAACTAACAAAAATCATATGATATATCATATTTGTACGCCCATACGAAATATAACACGATTTTTTCTTGTGGTCCATTAATCAAGCATAGATAGATAGATGATATTAAGAAATATAAAATGTTATATAAGAAAATATATGATAAGTCGCGCTTAAACTGCTTTCTATCTTGAAAAATTACCTAGTATTTCATTTAAGAAAGCTCTTGCGATATTTATACACACTACAATTTACGTTTATATTAATAACCTCTATCAATCTTACTGAAATCCATATGATAAAATATATGTGTTATGACATAACTAAAACGAGAAAACGGTGGACCCATCTATGGATCTAGGTGAATAAAATTAATAATTACCTCTATAAAAATGAATACACATTAAAAATAACCTACCCTAGTTATTAGATTACATTACTTACTATCGAACATCGTTTCATGCAAGTGTAAGTTGCCACTTGAAGAGGAAAAGCTTTCACTATAACCGAAAGTTCAGTTAAATGAAGAAAAAAGCAATGTCTCAACTTTACAAATGAAAATCTCTAACGACAAAGGATAGACGTCCACTCCCATTTTAACTTTGCAAAGTTTGGCTCGTTTCAAACAAATTGGAAGGAAGTTACGACCATTTAAAAAGAGGTTTCTTCTTTCCCCTTTTTCAAGATGCAAATTGAATACGACAAAAATTACAGTGTTATCCCCGCTACTCTTAGCCCGTTTTTGGGAGTAGTTATCGAAGACTCTTGTTTTCCATTCTGGCCTAAAAATTTAGAATGAGAAATTTGGAGAGTAATTTTCACGGATGTCTAATGTTATTCCATTAATTCTGGAAGGAGAATGTCATTGTTATTGTCGAGTTACTCTCTCCCAAAAATTAGTCAAGAGTTCACATATAGCCCTAAATTCTTTATCAAATCGATTTTCATATTGAAAATAGGGGAAAAAATATTTATTATTTTTCAAAAAGTCATTTAACTCCCCTCCAATCAAACTTTGTAATACCAATGTGGTGTTGGAAGTCTATCCCTTGCCGTGCGAGATTGTAAAGTGAGTGCAAGCGAGCTGAACTTTCACACTTACACCTAAAATTTCCGCCTAGCTAAAGTATTTACAAATGGACCATTCCCAGTAAGAAAAACAAACGCTTCCACATTAATTCGAAATAACTGATTTAGTAAGGACTACCCATTACTAGCTGTATTACACTCTTTCGTCTTATTAAAATGTGATGCTTTCTCTAAGTCATTACAGTCTTTAGATGAAACCGAGTTAAGTGCATAAATCCACATAAACCTAAACTAAAGTTTAATGTAGATTTTATTATTTTAGTTATTTTAAAATAAATAAACAGGATTCAATTCAATTGAAAGAGCATATGCACAATATGCAGCTATTACAGTCTCGCTTCTAAAGACATTACAAAGAAGCGCTTCTGAGGTAATTACCATTAATGACTTATTAATCAGCCATGCAGATGGCCTTCTTTATAAAAATCCTAGCTATCTTTCATACTGGGCTCGTACTAGAGTTACATGTAATTGAAAATCACGTTTTTTTTTGGAAAATAAGTGATGCGTTATTTTTTCAAAAGAGTTCCAAGACAACGTGTATGTTAACTTTAAAATAGTTATCACAGTGCCGTTCTATCTTAAATATAATAGTTGAAATTACAACAAACCCTATTATAAAATTCGATTTTCTCGAAAACATTAATTTCGTTAGTATCTTAGTTTTGACAAAAGTATCTCCGATAGTGGAGTCGATTGAAATAAAGTTCCCAAATAATTCTGGGTAAAGCAGCTAAAATGACTAAATAACTAATTTTTTGTTATGATGTTTTCATTATTTCTTATAATTTTTATTTTATTAGGACAACATTTGCTTCAAAACGGCCTGAGTATAGATCCTCGCTACAACGCAACATATGGAAATCCATATTTAAGAACTTCAAACACTTCCCTGCCTCCTCTGCCACCGCCTAGCACCGCCAATCCTGCTGCAACACCCGCACCTCCGCCGTATCATCAAGTGACAAGAACCCTGCCTAAAAATAACAATAGTGAAACTGTCGGAACCCTCGCAATCGGAAGCAGTAGCAACAGTTCAACGGTAAGCGGCGCCCCGAACTTAGGAACTGCAACAACGAACCCCCAGCATCAAACGCAGCCCCAACCAATGGTCCCGAACTCGGCGGGCAAATTCATTCTACCATCAAACACTAACTTGAGAAAGGGTACACTAGCTACACACGTGTAACTTTCAATCAACATTCTTGCCACTGTGCGTAAGGACATCCTAAGATGTAACGATCTTTCAAAGTGACCTTATTACGTAATTTAACCAAGAGTAGTTCTATGAGAAACAATAATTACAACTTCAAACCTTAGCATACTGAAAGCAGATTCAAGATCAATTCGGGCTGAGCTGGGACGTCAAATATAATCATTCTTATGTGTAAATAGTAATTGCAGAACGCTTAGATTATTAATGTAATTAATTGAAAATTGTAAGTGTAACTACTGCTCCTTTTTCGTAGTAATGAGCTTATTATTTAAGCGCGTTAAGCAGCAGTAAGGAAGAAATGAAATTTTCTACGCTAATCCTTGTAATGAAATTGTTTTTAAAACCTAGACTAATTAAATAAGCTAAGGAAAGTGAAACTGTCGACTGAATAAGAGAAAAAAAAATTAATGTTTTAAATAGATAGAATCAGTCTCGATAGATATTGTCAATTTATTAAAAGACTAAACCAATTTAAAAGGCTATGTGTATATAGAATTTATGAAATTATTTATGAGAGCTAGCAAGAGATGAATAGGAATTTTCATAGCTTTTTTCGACATTATTTCTCGATTGTAATTAATGAACATATCGAATGTCTTTCTAAATACAACGTCAATTCTGAAATTCAATTGTTTTTAGACAAATGTTAAATTGGCAAATAAAATTTTGAATCAAAATATTTTGCATATGATAGCCGACTCAAATATACATAGGAACATACCACAATGTTAAATTTCATACAGTTTGAAACTTTTATATTTATTTGAGAATCGTACGAGTAAACTGAAGACAAATAAAACAAATCATGCATTTTCGTTAAAATTGTTTTTTAATCTAATCAGCAAAAAGTTTTATCTCCCTGTATTTAAAGTACAATTTTATTTTCAACGCTGTATTTCCAAAAAAAAGTGAAGGAAATGAACATAGCCGATTGCGATCCGCGGAAAAGGTTTGCGCAGGTGTTTGTATCACTCTCGTCCATACCAGAAGTAAATGTTTTTATTGAAAATTAAGAGAATAAGTTCAGAGTAACGATATTTGGACTCTTTTCAATGGTTTTTATTTTTAAAAAATAAAATTTTCGAAATGATGCACTAGAGATCGATAACCATAGGTCTATGTAAAAATATATTAAAGTTTGAGCCAATTGGTCCAATAATTTCTCTTTTAATCCCCTGCGTAACTTCGAAAAATGTTGTTTCGAGAAAAACACATTCAAAGTTTCGTCGGCCTTTAAAAGCTTAATAGGGTCTATAATGATGACAATTTCACAGCATATATTTAAAATTATATAAAGTTAAAAAATTCAAATAACAAAAACCATTTTTTTCTTTCTTAAGTTGATGTATTTTGAAAATATCTCCTTAAATTATGCTGCCACTATGCAAACTATTTACATTTCTCAGTTCGTCTAATCGATTGCCCAATTCAGCTTAAGAAAATCAATCGCTGAATTAATCAATTTTCAAGCACGAGAAAGAAAATTTTCTCATTAAACCTTAGTAGTCTGAATCTCGAGAACACAAAAGTACAATTTTCAGTGATACTATTACTGCAATATTATCTTGAAGGAAGTTGTATATCTGATTACTTTAAGAAGTTTACGTGTAATTCAGCTATTTAATGTCGTTTTGAGTTCAGTAAAATTTATTACCTAATTTGTATACCTCCTGCGCCGAGACAGGTAAGTAGGTCGTCGTCTATATATGAACCTATGGAGATGCAACTTAATTTACTATCAATTTACGAATAATTCATCCATTATTAATATTCTTTATTACTGTATGACGTTTCTTTGATTCACATATATATAAATATTATAGTTACAGGAAACAAACAAGGTAAGTCACACTCACTTGAAAATAAGATAATCAAAATTCAAAATTTTAAGACTCATTATTCAATAGTACATATAAGACAATCTTAACAAACTTATAAACTTGTGGAAGAAAAGAAAAGTGAATTCAAAGTAATCGTCATAATCATGTTACACTTGGAAAAAAGTAAATTCATAACGAACGAAAAACTCGAATGTCTTCCTCAAATAAGCAGAAAACTCTTTTAAGGATAGAAATTGATTAGAATAAGATTTTGAAGTTTTTGCCCTACTATCTCCTGCATATAGAAATTTATCCGATTTTTCCCAATTTTTAACCGACTTCAAAAAAGGAAAAAATTTTCAATTCGGCTATATTTTTTTGTATTGATATATGTATGTTGCACGATACTTCCACCATTTGTAAACTGATTTTAATCATTCTATTTAAATCGATACACCTCCGGAGTGGTCGCATTTAAATTTTGATAATATTGAAGATGTAAGTATATGAAGATTTTTTTGCGCTTAGTGTCCAATTTTGAAAACATCGCGGCGAATTCGAAATTGTAGTACATTTATTAAAACTAATTTTATTAAAATATACAAATTAGAGAACTGACAGTAAATAGATTGAAATAAAACCCTGAAGCACTAAAAACTATGAAGTCCGACTAAGGCACTACTATGTTAATCAATTTGTGCACTAAATGGCTCATATATAAATTTGAAAGCAATAAAAAGTAAATTGTGAAGAACATTCTCGTCAAGCACAAGTCCCGATACTTAACATTTGAAAAGTTTAAGTACTAATAATTGGAACTTGAGAAGTCTGCCATTTATAGGACATATCCATTATGACAGACTTCACTGTATTTGATTTTTAGTAATTTTAAATTTGTTCATTAGTAGGATATAAGTACCTGTTAATAATGAAAATATACTTATTATGCCCGTGTAAACTTTACCACTTTATAATCTAAACGAACTCATTTTCAAAGCTGAAGTACTAAATTCGAAAATGCATTAAAACTGCAACGGTGCACAATTCAGCATAGTAGTCTCTGAAGTTGAATTGTGTATAGATTGTGCGGTTTTAATACATTTTAGAATTAACGCTCAGTGACTTCACTAGCTAAATCCAACGAATTCGACTTCCGTAGCAAGACCCGATATGTCTGATGTTTAAAAATAGGGCATCAGGTATATAAGAATAATAAAATTTATACCTGCATTAATCATTTAATAATAATACAATTTTTTCCGTTAAAATGGCAATTGTTAGGAATAAATAATACACGTCTACAGAAAGAAATTTATTATATAAAGTAAAAAAGTAGCACAGTGTTTCATTGCAAAAGTATTACTAAAAATAAATAGCAAGTTAAAATGTATTTAATCACGACAACTATCCAACAAAATATGTGATCTTTGATGTTTTCTTTTCTTTTTCTTTTTTTTTTTTTTGTCATAAATAACTAGCAAGTGCATTTCAATAAGCAAGTTTTACCGCATATATATATATATATATTTAAATATATTGTTTTCTTTTTAATTCTACACAATTATATTGCAAAAGCCATAAATAACTGCAAATAATTGTTTTATCAACGTATTGTGACATATGCATTTATAAAAGAAATATACGTTAGAACATATAACCGCAGTCGATACTGAAAGCAAAATATGTAAAATTATTCTAACAAGCATAAATCACAAAATGTTGGAATAAAGAGGTGTTTCTTACAATTATAATGTAGCTATTATGTATAAGCCATCTGGCTCGCAATACTGGTGTGGAAGAGATTTTGTACAAGCAAAAATTGTTTCATGTACTTTTGTCGAGTAACTAAATGAAATTTAAATATTTTTTAGCCGAATGCAACTCATCACCTATAAATACTGTCACTAAATGTAAACAGTAATAAGAATAAACCGAAGAAACTAGTTCTCTATGTCCAAAAAATAGTTCTTTTGAAGAAATCTGAAATGTAGTACAAATTGCATATCCTAGGTATTACTAAATTACCCGAAAATGCGTGATTAGTTAAGTAGCAGTGTATTGGTGTTTTTTTTGTTTTTCTGTATTTTCTTTTATTTAAATTTACCTATGGAATAAAGGTTTGCTTTTTTACGTAAGTGAATTTTAACTGTAAGCTTTATGTTGCTCTCTAATAGTACTCTATGCATATTTAACACCAGACGAAATTTATTTTTGAGATTTTTGAGATTTTTAAGCAGCATTAGTCATGCAACAGTAATATTTTTATTTTTCTTGTTGTTCTCCTAAACTTTATTCTTTTATATTCTGAACTTTAAAAATTGAGGTTGTTTAACAAATAAAATCTTAACGACAATCAAACCTTTCTTCAATTAATAAACTTTTGAACACCTAATCGAGCCAAATGGAGAAAATACACTCATATTTTGGTTCATATCTTAAGTAGGCAGAATCTCTTCTGTAATATTACTAAATAAGATAACAAAGCGAGACTTCACATGGAATTCAGTGATCGAATTTATTTGCATCTAATTTTGCGACATAACAGGATTTGCTGACGGAATTTGGCCACTACGAACTCCGACAACGTGCCCTTGTCCTGCACGAATTGGTTTTGCTGAAATTATATAAAAATAAAATTAAAATCATAAATTATTCTATACATTTTGAATATATTTACCTATTTGTGCTTGTGGTCCACGACGGGCAAGATTTTTCTGGCGCACAGCTTCCTTAATACGATCTACCTCATATTGATATCGCTTCCTGTCTCTCATCGCTCCTTCTTTAGCTTCTTTCAATGCAGTCTCTAGAGCTTTAACACGTTCCATTGTAGTTCGTAAGCGTTTTTCTAATTTTGGAAGTTCGCATCTCAGATCAGCGTTATCTCGCACCAACTGCTTATGAACTTTGGTAAGTTGTTCTAGATTATTTTCCAAAAATGATATTTTTTGCTTTTGTGCGAGTGATCCACCGTCATCTTCATTATCATCAGCAGTAATTGATTTTTTGATTCGTGCCTTAAATAATAAATAATTTAGTCTTGTAAAAAAATGCAATATTTTTACCAATCTTAAGAAACACACCTGTAAATCTTGAACAAACAACTTGCGCAAATTATGCAAGGTTTGTAATTCCTTCGATACAGTGTCTTCCAATCCTTTAAGATCCTTACGAGCTTGTTCTCTTCGCTCATTAGTTAATCTATAATTCCAATAACAAAAAATAGGTAAGGGTTTAAGTAAATACAAAGAAAAAAAACATATTACATAAATTCAAAATGTTACAAAAATTAATCAAAAATTAATGGAATTGAGAACATGTGTTTAACTTTCATAACAATTTATTAACTGGTTCCATATTTACAACAGCACTTTGTAAATATTAATTGAAAGATTATAATAAAATCAACCACTCAACTGGGAGTACCAAACCAGTGCATTATCGTGACAGAGATTCAACGAAAGTTAACCAAATCGCGAAACAACACATGTTCCCACTACATGAAAGTGAAAGACATTAAATATCTTTAACCGCAACACACGTTACCACAAAGCAGGTACAATATGTGTAGTAATACTCTTAGCCTGACTCAACTATTATCTCTAAACAATTACAGAACAATCAGATATTGTGGACATTGATGTGTTATCAAAACCATCGCTAATGAAAGCAGCAGGTGCAACTGTAAGGTAGGTAGGGCGGAAAGAAATATTGAGCAAATTCCTGCGCTGCGCTTGGTACCTTTTTTCGTAATTACGGTAGAATACTTTGTTCTGACATTAAGCAAATCATTTCTAATTTTATCGTAATTTCTTTTATCTATACAACTACCATAAGGGAAACACAAACAATTTTCCGAGTCGAATGATTGTGAATTGTGCATAAGCCTCAATTGAGGAAGTTCATTTTGGAATACTGACATGATTTCTTGCAATTTAGCTGACTTATCGGCCTCTTCCTGCTTCAATTTCTCGTAATCCGCAGTCATTTGTTGGTGGGCTAATGTAAGTTTTTGATTGATGCTGAAAGTAATAGTTTATTAGTTAAAGTCTAAAAGCTTAATATAAAATATTTACTCCTTAAGTTCATTCATTGCTTCTTGTTTAGCCGAAATTTCGTCACGTAACTCAGCGACTTGTTTAGTATGGGCATCGCGCAGTTCATCCATCTGACTATCAAACATAGCTCGAAGTTGTTCCGCTTTTTGCTTTTCTTCTGCATTAACAGCTGAAACATGTTCAGCTGCTTTAAGTTTTGCACATTCTTCCCTTAAAGAATCAATTTGCTCTTCTAACGTCCTTTTCTTGTTTTCTGATTCACGCATTGATTCCTGAAAAAAAAATATATAATACTCTTATTTCAATACAAAAACCGAAAATTCTTACTTGCAAAGACTTCATTCGTGCCTCATGTTGAGAAATTAGCAGTCTGCATTCGGCAAGATCCTTCTCATACTCAGAGACTTTTTTATTGGAATCCATTTGTTGCGATTCTAAATTTTGACACCGCTGTGCAATATTTTTCGCTTCGGATTTCATCTTACTAATATATAATCTAGCAACTGTGAACTCTTCTTCAACTTTTCCTACTGTGTCAGGTGTGTTCATTTTCATATCACTTGTGCTGTCTGTGCACAAAGCTTGTCCAACTTCTGATAAATCTCGTAGTAGGTTAGATAACATTTCATTTATTCTCTTCTTCTGGTGTGCCGACATATCTTTTAATTGCTGGAGTTCAGACGACGTTGTGTTAAGCAGGCCTTGCTTCTGTTGAAGTTCGTCATTTAATAGATCCATGTCCTTATTTTTAGTCTCAATTTCTTGAGATTTCTGATCATAGTTCACAGCAAGCTCTTCAAGCGCTTGGAGAACTTCTTTAACTTCCTCCTTAGCGCTCTCATTTTCTTGTTGAATTCGTGTCATTTCTGATTGGAGAGTTTCATACTCTCGGCGAGCATTAGCAATTAGTTCTTCTTGGTCCATTATTTGTTCTTTAAGCTTCTCAACATACTGACTCTGTTGGTTTATCTCCTCATCCTTGTCATCTAACTGCTGGTATAGCCGTTCTCGCTCTTGTTCGAGCCTTGTACGTTCATCGCTGCTTATTGAACCGACCATCGTTGTTAGACCGCTTGGTGTTGCCGGAATAGGGGCGGCCAATTCTGTGGTCTCAACCTCAACATTTGGTGTACTTGCTTCCATTATTTCTTGTAGGTTTATCTAGAAAACAGATTGCATTATAATGAAATAAATTAAAATGAATAAAATTCCTTTAACATCAAAAACTTTTCAAACTCTCTAATATTTTCATTTAACAGTGCCTCTACTCAATGATACTAACACCAGTTCTCAGGTAAAATTGTTTAACGACATAATCAATGCGCCCAACTGCACTAAAGCATCATTCAAAAAGTAGGTGTTTTATTTATTTAAAACACTACCTTACGGGAATCTTCTTCGCAGCAAAAAAAAAATCTTGTGTATTCTAAATACTTTAAATACGATTATCTCGAAACTACTATATACCTTCTAAATTAATGACGAGTGGTTTACACAAAATTAATTAATCCTTGAACAATGGATATATTTTTGTTGTATAATTAATTATTGAGAACACCGCGAGACGATTTTGAGTGACCTTGGATAAAATTTAAATAAGAACTTTGATAATTTTTTTATTATAAACCTCTAGCTCCCAGCATACAAATTTTCGAAAGCAAATTTTCAGAACAGAACCTCTATAATTTCTTTAACTTTTTAGAAATATACTATTTTATTGCGCACTTTTCGAAATAAGCACAATTCCAATTTTAAAAAAACCTATTTTTTAGTTTCCTATATCTAGCGATATTTAATTAAATTTAAATTAAATTAAAACACCAAGAAAATTTTATAAAAATTAAAAATTTACTAATGTCGCATTATTGACTATTTTATTATGTGTAAAATTATAATTGAAACCCGCATTGTTTTCTTATTTTATATATTTCAATTTAGATTAGCATAGTCAAAACTATTCTGCGTCTTGTTGCCTTAAAGTTTCTCATTCAACCTGCATGACAAACTGAAGCATATAAATATACTAGGCCAGCAGATATCAGTAAAACATCCTTGTGATTAAATCATAAATTTATATCTCCAATTCAAAATCTGCCTAATTTCTTTGATTGCATTTGAGATAGAGGGAGCTAAAATGGTCTGTTGCAAAAATTGGCCGTATAAAAAAATCAGAATGATAAGATTTCTACAAAAAAATGTTCTATTTTCTTCGTAGGGGCAACTCTTTTCAAATTTTTATTTGGTATTCAAAAACCGGCAAGCATATTTGCTTCGCAGTTTGTAATAATAATTAACAATTTTATAACTCTGAGTAAAATATAATTAAAAAAAAAAAAGAGTCAAGATGTGAATGTTTAATTAAAACGTAATCAAAATCTTGTCATTTGGGATAACAGCAGATATAACCTCAAATAAACCCTAAACCTAATTTCATATTCAGAAATAGAAGCAATCTTTCTCAATAACCGCATTGAATGCCTAATGATGTATAAATATACTTAGTCAGCTGAAGTCTCTTAGGCTGGAGACCTATTACTTATCTTACTATTTTTGATTAATTTAAAAATGTTATTTTGTGTAACTATTTTTATTACTCTGATCCAGCGTTTAAGCTCAAGATAAGATCACTTACATCATATTTCTTGATCAAATTTGCCAATATAATTTTATTGATTAGCTAACTTAACTAACTTAAGAATTTTATATATGCTGGTTAACTTTATGCAGTGACCATTGGTTTAAGTTTTTACTTAATGATATTAACGAAATGATACCCCAAAAGATCATTCAATTTTAAAAAATAAATAAAGTCAAGTTTCTGACTGCGGGAATTAAAAGGCCCATTCTATGTTTTCTGAAACAAACCGACAATTATTAATTTTCTGATTTTAACACTTTAAGCATATCCTTTCCGAAAAGAATTCTTCAAAATTTGGGTAAATCAGTTTAACAAATATTCAATTTAAGATCTTGTAAAAGGTTATTCTTCCTCGTTGGTAGCGAACAATTTCATAATTTAAATCATTTATTTCAGCGAAGGAAAAAAAGTTGTATTATTTCCACAATTTGCAAAATTTCATGGCTTTCAAGCTCTATCGATTATTGGAATTAAAAATGGCTTACAACAGCCGCAACAATTAGCCTACAACAGTAATCATCACAACAGACCTCGTCTGGCCTAAGTGTGTCTTATGCAACCATCTTAAACTACACCAGTCTTGCTATAACTACTCTGATCAAAACACCAAGTTTTTTGGATGAGGACTTGCAAAAAAACAATACATTATATCTGGAGTATATAAGGAACAAAATACGTATTTTACTCAGTTTTAAGCTTATTTTATGTATTTTTTTTCGTAATAAAATGTTGTTATTTTTAATTTATAATTAAAAAGTATATATAATTACTTTAAAACTACGTATAATATTTTGTTCTTCGTTGTCCCACAAAAAAACAAAATTACAGTATTTTTTTACAAGTATTTATAAAATGTATGGACGGACTATTTTGCACCAGAGAAGTGTATTATAATTATTCGGTTTACTAACGTTAACGATGTTTACAGTTATTCCTTTTTAATTATTATCTGATTTTGTATACATATTTGAAATCTCTGATGTATGAAACTAAAAAGGAAAAACAAAATAGTTATCACAAAGACACCGAACAGTACCATTATGTGACCCATTGTAACTTAAGATTCAGAACATCATTATAACAAATAGTAACAATATAATTATTAATTTGAATTTAAATTTAAAAATATTATCCTATATAATACGCATTTTTTTTTCGTTTCACAAACACCGATAGAAGAATTCCTGATTTTCTGATGGTTCCTTTGAACATTTTCCCTCTCTTTGTTTCCACAAAATAGGCAATCTGGCCAGAGGGAACCAATAAAATGTTCCATTTATCTTGAGCCTCTTGTGCCAGATTATGCACTTCGCTTGTTTCTAATCACAGAAACAGAAGAGGCGTACTATATCCATAAAAGATTAATCTTCCAAGACTTTACAATTGCATTCATATAGCAACCAAAATATATTTCTATTTTATTATGGTATATGATCGTATGTTCCTTCAAATATGTCTTCATAGTATATAGTATAACAGAAATTAATTATTAATTCATTACATAAGTAATATGTTACCTTTACTACATAATAGTTTTAAAAATGTACCAATTGCTCTATAAAAATATATAATTTTCGACATATCAGTTTTCGATGTTATAAGGCGTGTCTTCGCAATTGGTATATTAAAATAAGGAAGAAACATACCTGTTCGTCTAGATTAACCGTCTCGCCGGCTCGCCACCTTGCCAATTCAGCTTCCAATTTTTCAACCTTTCCTTTTAACCGTGCATTCTTTTCTTTCTCCTTCTCATAACGTCGCTTCCACTCCTCAGCCGTAAGCTCCTCGTTGACGCAAACGACATTTTTGACGGTTTTAGCTCTTCGACCAAACTCTAATGTTGACTTTGTTTCTGCCTCATTAAAACTAGCTGGAGAACAACAAATCACAATTGTAGTCCGGGCATTGCCACCCAGTGATTCTTGTAAAATACGTGTAAGTTTTGAATCACGGTAAGGTATATGTGTTTTATTCCCATCAGCTAGCGCCGAAATTACATTTCCTAATGCGGAAAGTGATTTATTTATATTTTTGGCTTCGTCCAATACTGTTCCTTCAGCCCCGGTTTTTGAAACTTTTTCAGAACCAGCCAAATCTACAAGATATAATTTACCAGATAGCTTTTTCTGATTTTCTAAATTTTCCTGTTTGACATTTATTAAAAATACAGAATGAGATCGGGAAGAATGTTCATTCATATCTGAAAAAATAAAATTATCAGTTAATATTTCTACGCCATAAAAAGGAAATTATTTACTCGTCACTGCAATATGCCTATTCGCTTTCCCTTCCTCAATAACTTCAAATACATCCTCTGGACTGGACACAAAACGCTCTGTGGCTCCTTTTACATACGGTACACGATTTTTGTCCTCGTGAACGCTTAGATTCACTTTAGACACGTCCAATAAATCCCGAATTTTGTCCATATAAATTTCATAGTATGATACTTTTATATGAAATTCTAAATTCATTTCCATGGTGTATATGTGATTAAATATATCATTGACGATTCTGGGGATGATTCCCTGCTTTGTAGGTTCCCCAATAACGCCTTCCATGGTATGAGTCTTTCCTGAAGATGTTTGACCGTATGCAAATATCGTTCCATTGTATCCAGCGAGTACGTCCGAGACAATCGATTTAGCGGCCTCATTATAAACCTTTTCCTGGGATGCATTTGGTTTAAAAACTTTGTCAAATAGATATACTTTCCCCTGTAAATATAGATAAGCAATTTGTAGAGTTTTGCTACAATGAAGTTAAAAGCAAATAGAAATTTTTATGCAGTCGAGCAAAATAACAAGGCTATTAATGTTTTGGGGTCATAGAAAACTAAAGTGGGCTCAAGTTTACAGAGCTCATAAAGAGTCCACATTTGATGGTTAGTCCTCGAGAGTTGTATAACCTAAATATAAGTTTTTGATGAAGGAGATCCCTGCAGACATCGACTTTGCAGGAAACACATACTTCCTTTTTTCACTGACGTGAACAAGGAATACTCCGAAGAGGTATGACATCGATTTGCTCAGGGCAAATTTTTATTGATTATTTAATGATGATACCATCCCTCAAGTTTCATCGTTTGGAGCAATGAGAACACCGAACCGACTTTTTATTAGGTTTCGCTAATGACTCATTCGCTACGCATACTTGCCTATTCAGTAAAGTTCAGTTTTAACACTCGCCAAGCGAATAAACTCAATTAAAAACTCGATATCTGCATTCTGTTACTACATCGATTTTCTCAGCGAAAATGAATCATGGTAGTGTGTTAAAGTGGGAAACTTACAGCAATCGAAATGCAATTCTCCTCAGTGCTATTTGGAAATTTTACAATGAATTTCGACCCAGCCTTTTCTTCGCTATCATTTAGGGGACGAAATCTGCACACAACTTTTATGCTATCCTCTGCCGGAATTTCTCGTTCAACAGACATTTTTCATTAAAATCGGCAATTAGACAATGCTCCAACTAATTACTTTACGGTTATATAAAACGGAATTTAAATTATAACTGATAAATTACTAGAAACTATTTCACTTTTGAACTTATATTTCTGAATTTGCGATTATATCTAGCTGTGTGCCAAAAACTTCACAAATATCTCGTCAACATAATCGTTTAGCAAAGAGTAAACCTTCCTCTGCGAAATTACACGGCCATCTTGTGCGAGCTCTCAAACACCACCAACGCTCACGCGCTATACAGCAGATCGTGCACTGGTGTGTGGGTGTGCAATGGCACGGGTGAAAGAGAGTTCGTAAACCAAATTAAAGCGCAAATTGCGTTTAATTCGAACCGTGTGAATTTTATTTATGTATTTCGTTTTCAAATATAAATCGGTTTTATTAATATTACACGTAATAGACCAACTTTTACTTACATTATTTGTTTATGATGACCTAATCTAGCCCTGGGTGAGTTCCGAAAAGAAAAAGGATTTAAATCTATTGATGCTACTGTCATATGGAAATAGACCACTCCATTTGACGTCTTAAATGTAAATGTGTATCTCTGTAGTGTACGCTAGCTTTGAAGTCTTCTAAAATCGTAGAGTCATGTAGAGTTCACACATTTCGCTAGTGCGTAAATGACTAAACACAATTTTGTTTCCAATAGTATGTCAGATCCCATTATATTCATGTATATTGAGCCACACAATTGCTCATAGCTGCTCATACAGCATTAGCTGCCTTCATTGCATGAGGCTCATGTAAAAAAAGCGAATAAAGTAATCTGAATCTGACGTCTCAAATTGTTCGCCAGTTTTTTTGACAATTCTCATTTAAGCGCCTTCAAAAGATGATGAAATTAAAGACCGACAAAATATTCACTTCTGAAAATGCGATTTACATAATTAAACAATAGTTTTAAACAGTGAACACTGCAAATTAGAGTATTTTTGGTTGTTTTCTGTAGTCCTAAATTAAGTTTAGTTATAATAAAAGGAGATAATTAGATATAAATCCAATAAATTTACCACATTACGCCGTATAGCCTCTTTTGATTTGTGTCATTCGCATCGATATATCAGTCATAAAATAAGAAGAATTCGCAATATAAGATGCTAAAAATCAATCCTCATAATTTAAAAAAATTATTTTAAATTCGAAAAGATTACGTGAAATTTTGTATCTTAAAATTAAATAAATACACGATTGCATTCATTTTAAAGGTTTTATGATGCAAAACAAATAACTTAATAAGATCGGATGCAATTATTTCTTGTACTTATAACATTAAAATTAAGAAATGCTCCTTAAAACGCATTTGACAATAATTCAAATTTTACTTATTTATTTAACGCTTAATACAAGCTACGTACAATTAAATAAACTTAAGACTAGTGCTAACTTAAGAAACTAAATTAGAGGACAAGGCAGATTAGGGGAGACTATTTAGGTGGTGCCTGAGAGAATTTTTACTCAGGTGAAAGTGGAAGGAAGGGAAGGAGTTGGCTCTTCGAAGCATTCTTGTGAGGGGCTCAGAAAGACCGTAGTTGGTTCGAAGGTAAGGAGGACGAAAGAGAGGGGACGAGCGGAGGTTACTGGGGATTGGTGTAGATAGGGATCCGTTCAAGTAGAGAAGGACAGTCAATCTCGCCGATTAGCAGTTGATGAATGAATGTGATATCGGCAAGGTCCCGCCGCTTCCATAGAGGGTGCAAGTTAATAAGCCGAAGGCGGTTATCGTAGGGCGGAAGGTTTTGAGGGTCAGACCAGGGGAGCTCACGTAGAGCAAAAGACCTAACTGCTCAAAATCTCTTAACAGTGCAAACAAAGAGAAAAAAAACTCATTTCTATATATCAGTGAACCAGCACTGTGCTCTGTTCAGGAATTTAAACGATATCAAAACGTTTTACACCGATTTCGAACTCCACATAAAAATGCAATTTTTATTTATTTTATTAAATCTTTATACACAAAAATGCAATTCTGACTCTCAGTCTGACTTTCGGAACCCGCACTTAGGACTTAGTCTATTCGTGCAGTATGTTAAAGGGAGAGATCGCTATATACACACAAAATCAAGTATATCTGACTGTTTTAGCTTAGGTGATATACCGATTCGATGCATGCAGAATTCGTGGAAAAGGAAATTGAACAGTCAATTTCTGTCTGCCTGTGTTGCTCTCATGTTTCTGACAGTTGTTTGTTATTGATCTTTAATTTCAAAGTTGAATGTGAATTTTAGGAGAAGTAAATGATGAATTCTGTTTAAAAATTGACTTCAGGCAATGTTTTTTTTGTAAATATGAATTCCGTGGAGCGTATACAGGGAAAAGCCCTATTTCAGGAATTGGTACAAATTGTGAAGGAATGCCAGCAACAGTTTGAGGGGAAAAAAGAAATTGCTACAGAAAGTAACCCAACTGTAAAAAAACTTTGTTCAGCATGGGAAAATGTCCTTTGTTTTGGAATTAAATCGACCAAAAATAAGATCCTCGAAACAATAGACATAATTGGAAAGCTGAGCGATTTCCCACTTTGGGATTTTTGCCAATCGCACATGACCAAAGATGAACGGAAGAGATTCGATAATCTGAAAAATGTAAGTCTTCAATAGAGAATAAAATGTTTGAATTTTTCTTCCAAAAAGACTTTAATTGCTCTCTAAATTACGTGTTCGAAGTGCAAGGCGTGATGTTACTGCCAGACCACTGGCCTTGGCCTTCAAACTGGCACAAATTTTCTCTGCTTTAAGCTTTTAAATTTCCGAGCTTTATAGCTTCAAATGAGTTATTAATATAATAAATTTTGTAAATTTGATTCCGTAATTATATTCTTATTCGTCCCCCAATAAACTAGATAAATACAAATCTGCAATCAGTTTCCACAGTTGCGAGTTGAGCTAGCATTGAACATTTTTTATGACTCAGAGATAACTTTTTTTTTTTATACAGAATACTACGTAATAATATATAAAGTAATTTACGTTATTTATCGCTTCATTTTAATGATTACGATTATCTTACTTTAAAAATGTTCCGACCATTTCGAGGGATCATTGATCGACATAACGATGACCTTACGAATTTTGGCTAATATTTCTCTCTGTTGTAATGGCTTATGGACAAATTACGGTTGCCAAATCTCCTTCTTATCCTACAGGTAAATTTACATTTAATTTATAATTATTTCCAACGCTCTATAGTTTTGGGAAATACATTATTTTAAAAATTCAATTATAATATGCATATCTTTTTGTATTATTGCTTTATTGTCTGTAAATATATTTTCTTGTAATATTTTTTATCTATTCAATGGGCTTAAAAAATTTTTAAAAATAATAACGAACGACCATACTTAAAAATAGCACACAGCAATGATATAATCATTTTTATACACCGACTGCTACTGCTCAAGTTGTCGTTTACATGCGCGTATAACTGTGCTAAATGTTCTAAACTAAACAAATTATTTAATTTTTGTACCTCCAAATGTATGCACCTTAGAACTTGAACAGAAGAAATTGCTTAAAAGTGTAAAATTACTATATCTATGTATGTAACATTTTTTACCTAAATGAGGACAAAAATACTTGATTAAGTAAATAGGAATAAACTGTTGGATCAGACCTGTATACCAAGGATGGAAAATAAGTTATTTTTTATATATTTCTATTAAAAAACTAAATAGCATAAGTTGTTTGATTATTAGTCAGTATATTAATTTTTTAAATCAGTAATAACTATTAAAAGGGATCATTTTTTGTTTGTCTTGTACAAAAGTCTTTTTTAATAGTTATTTTTGATTTAAACTATGTCTCATTTCTTTTACCAAATTAAAGAAACAAAAAACTTAAAATAACAATGGTATGAAAAACTACTCTAGTAGAGAAACGAAATATTTAGCGAAGATGAGGGTATGAATAAGAATTTTATTAATAATTTTACCGCTTGAATACTTTTCCTCTAGTTGATGTTGATGTTTATTACGTCGCTTACTAAAAACCCACTTATGTACAGTCTCATTTCAACGTGAACAAACGTTGTGGGCTTTTAATTATTTTCTTAAATAAGCACCATGATAGAAATTTTAAGAAGTTCCACGGAGACGCTCCCATTAGAGTTCAATATATGAAAATTTGATTTTTGGCCTTTTCTAAAGTATAATAAATAACAAGTTTCGGCGGTTTCGATCTGGATGAAATTTTGTTAACATAATAAGTTTCAGTTTGGTAGACACAACTAAATAAGTTTTGTTACAATAAATCGAAATGTTATCTGGTATTATAATTTCAGGTTTCTACTAAACGCGGTAAGCTTAACGCTTTAATTCGATCATCCCTCAATGAACGATCCTTAGAGCGTTATTTATCTATGTGGCTTGGAGACATTGGACTACAGGAGTTTTACGATCCATGGTCTGTTATGTTAAATGCGGAATCAGGACGATGTCTTCCATCGCTAGCTGAAAAATTATCTAATATACTTTTCGCTATCCAAGTGGACACCACAGAAATTGATTATGAAAAACCAACAAAAAAAGAGCCTCTCATTAAGGTACACCCTCCTGTCGGTCCCAAAAAACGGACAAATGCTATCAAAAGACGGATATTGACCTCTCCTGATGACACAAGCTTAAACACTGTAAAGGCAAATTCGGATAAAGAAATAAATGCTTCTATTATTCAGCCAAACATAGAGGTGGAAGCTTGCACAGAAGAATTGGCTGAAATTTATATTGATACCTCAACCGTCAAATTATCAAATTCTGAAAATGAAAAAGTAACAAATGATGAGCCCAAAAAATCATTTAATGAAGTTAATGTTACAACTTCGTGTAATGTGGAGGAACAAAGTAATTTACCTCTAAAACATAATGTCATCGAGAAAACTTCTTTGGACCTGAATTTGTAAGTAATATATTATGTATAAACTATTCCCGAAAATAATGATCAGACAATCTAGGAACTTTCAGGAAGTTAATCATAACAGTTGTGAGGTGAACGAAAGCAGCAACTATTTTTCAGTTTCCATACCCAGGGTAGTTTTAAGAAATTCGAAGCGTAAAAAGTATTACGTTTACGAAATTAAAATTGATTTTATGTTTAACAACGACAGCTTGGTGATTGAGAGGCGTTATAGTGAATTTCTCCAAATGCATGATAGCATGAAAAAGAAAAATGATGTCGTTAAAGTGCTTGACTTCCCCCCAAAAAAATTTGGAAACCTGGTAAGGCATTTACAAACGAAATGTAATCAAAACAGAACGAATTCAATATGCACATATTTTATAGATCAAATTTGCTCCAAATATCTGTTTTATCATAGTGATATTTTTGTTTAGATTGATTGGTCGGATATTTTTAAAAGAATGTACAAATTGAAATTGTTCTAATTTGTTCACGGTTTTCTTCCAAAAATTATTACCTGTTTTAACTAAATGTTTGTTTCAGAGTACAACTTTTATAGAAGAACGTCGACAGCGGCTGCAAGTTTATTTAAATCATCTTTTGAAACTTCTTCCTGAAACAATGTACTGTAAAACGAAAAAAGACATGCAAGCTGCTTTAGATTTCTTCAAACTCTGATTTTTGTATGTGCACTATGAGGAATATTATTATTGTATGTTATTAAAAAAGAATAAACCGATTTTTTATTTTAGTATTATTCTTAAGAGTTCCGAATGCCCAAGGCTTGTTCTAGTTCAGCCCGCTTCTGATTTACTTTAGTGAAGAAATAGCGTGAAACCGCTTCTTGCGTCCAGGGTTGATAATAAAATTCAGCTCGTCTTTCTTCTTCTGGATTTCCCACTACGTCCGTCATGGTCTAAAAATTAAAAATATATATATCATATATTATTAACAATTATATATTTTACCTTTAAATCTCTTGTCTGGCTTACAATCCAACGATGAATGAATGTTTGAGGATCTTTAGCAAAGCTGAGGAAAAACTCACGATTAGTCTTGAGCTGGTTAATGGTGTCCACTGTTTCGTGAATTTTCGCATCAAGTCCTTGAATTTCCTGCTGACTTGCGGTGCTCATTAAAAAGTTATTCATTTGATTCTTCAAGGTGTCGTCTACTTCAACGTCAATGTCGTAGCAGGCTGTTTGTTTATTTTCAGCTCCGCTTTCTATAAAGTGGTTAATTACAATTGGATCTGGAGGGTGCAATAGAGGATTAAGGCGCTGTGGAATTTCAGCAAATTTCATTCTTGGACACCCAAAGATTTGCTCTAAATATTTGTCACAATTAATAAATTCCCGCTCATGTGCATCTTGTAATTTATGCGTTTTTATATACTGCCAAAGTGCACTAATTATCACTGGTCGGGTTTGAGTATGAACTCCCAACAGTCGCGCCAATCTGGGATCTAATTTAAACTGCAGCGGCTGATAATCGAGGAGAAGCAAAATCGTGCAACGAACATTCCGATCTCCTGGACGTTTCACCTGAAATCCATCGGTTTCCTGAGTTGTGTGCGTACGGTGCCATTCAACTAGATGATTATCTGGCCCATACAGTTCCTTGTCGAGCTCAATAACCAGTGATTTGAAGAAACTGGAAAACTTTCGCTTTATTTTGTTTGGATCGTTTTTCGAATCTTCCAGCAGTCTTCCTTCTACCCGCAATTCCCACGATGCAACAGAACCTTCTGCACCCTCCGCCCCGTCTCCAGAGGGCTCCTTGCTGGGATAGAAAGTGTTCGATATAAAAATTCGCAATTTCCGCTTTTGCTTCATGGGTCTTTTTAACGCCTCTTGGATGTCTAAGCGTTTCCTCATTATCGTGGCGTCCAACTTTCGTTCAAACGTCAAGAGGTCCATGTAAGCTTGAGATTCTGGCACCAAATCCCTAACTTTCTGCGGTAGAATTTTATCAGCCAATTTCTTCTTTTTCTTCGAAGCGTTATATTCATTTTTCGATTGAGGATTACTTAAACTTCTTGAATCTTGAGATCGTTTTCCCCCACCACTGGATCCAGTTCCTCGCAGACCACTTTGGAAGCCTGGCTGAGCAGCACGCTGATGTAAATTTGATGAGCCCGGTGATGGAGCATTGCCCACTTGCTGAGGAGTGGTAAATCCTCTCTATTAAAACATTAGGACTGTTTATATATAGCTTGTATTATAAAATTTCTACCACTTTACCACAAAATTTCCTGCAGAATAAGGTCGCATACTCGAAGGTGTTTGCGGTGCTTGATATCTCTGTTGAGCAGAATTTGGCGGCTGAGCCGGGCTTGAAGTTGAAAATCTCTGAGACATTGGGATAATTTTAAACAGAAACTAAACTACACAGGCGAAAACTTTTTATCAATTATATGCAGTAAAGAACCAATTAAAACTTTAAAGCCGACGACCACAAAATACAAGCCAATTGTCACTCTTGTTCTTTCAATAATAAATTTCCCAACTTGAGCTTGCAATTTTGACAAAATCTCCCAGGAACAAACGAAAATAAAACGAATAAAGACTTAAACAAGAAGAAGAGGCGCTGTCAGGATAGCTAACTTCTTTTTATCGCAAAAATTGTAGAAAAATGCTAGGAATTATTCAGAGCGTTGCAAAGCGGTAAATAAATGATGCATATTATTTTCATTTTATAAATTGTGGTTTTGTTATATTATTTGCAGGTTGGGGGGTAGTAACATTGTCCAGGTGGGTCTGGCGATGTCTCCCGGCGGATTATGGTCTACAATTTCATCCCGGTCAAAAGTAAGGTGCTATTTTCCAAAGCCAAAGGAAGTAAAACGTATAAAAGTGCACGGATGGAATGTGAGAATTTCGACACCCGAAGGGCGAAGAACGATAATGAGACGAATACTGAAAGGCAGACATGTGCTAACACATTAGAAACTAGTTCGCTAGTTACAAATGTAGGGGAACTATAATTTAGTGGGGTACTTGAATAAGAAAATGCAGTGATTCATATTTCTGGATTAAAAATAGTTGTGCTAAATGTAAAGTTATATAGCCAATCATATTAGTTACAACTTTTCCAGTCATGGTACCAATTAAAATTCTTAATAATGAACAAGGTTAGCTCCTTATTTATAAGATGATCCTGTGCATATCCACATAACGTTACACTATTTTAGTGTTTTGTGTTTGATGTTACTCCAACGAATTCCATTCGCAGTCCTCATCGCCAAAAATATCATTAGTAATCCCATTATGCAATCAATGCACCCAATTCGACAATAAAATCAAAATAATTTAATCTATCATATATAAGTCAATTGCGCAAACTAAATCACATATAAAATTGTGACATAATTCAAAAGTAAGTAATTTGGGCTTTTCATTTATTACTTAATTGACACACAGGCGGGTTTATGCCCTTTAAAGATTACATTTCATTGGACCTTCATCCCCCACAGAAAAATTCCTAATCTCACTCCCCCCCGCAATTTTGGATCTGTTCCTCCTGATTCCAAGGCTAACATGTCCCCGATGACCTACCGTAAACTCTACTGAATGAAAAGCAACCATCTCAACAAAGATTTTCGATACATAGACGCCTGTTTCTCAACCTAGGGATTTAGCGAATCTTCTCGCATTTAACTCTGAATTAAGCAAGGAAAAAATCATGACTCTGATAAGATTTAAGTGTAGGGTACACATAACTGAATAAAACTAATCCATGAATATTTTGTGCGATAATAAGGGTCTTATGCTTATGGTCTTTTTGCTCTCAATGCACACAGCGGATCCAGAGTCGCCCACGCTCTCACCTCTTACAGTAAGACTCTAAGTTTTATGTCTGACCCCAACCTCGTAACCCTCCTTGAAGCTCCTCCTATAGGAAAATGCGCTAACGCTTCGAAAATAAAGCAACACTAAATCAATGGAACTGCTGGACAGTTATTATTTACCCTTCTACGAAATACAGGACCATCAATATACTCAATAGCCATAATATTCGTAGTTATCCTAATAGCTCTATTAACCCTAGAATCTGTGGTAGTTATTATCTAACCCTATGTATTTGCTGCACCAAGAACCTTATACTGTAGAGAAGTAAACTAGTGTTTATAAAAGCTAACCACCCCTACCGCACCAATGCTGCCTCCATCTAATAAATAAATTTGAACCTGTTGTTAAATCTTACCTCTTACTATTTTCGAACTAAAGTATTTTGAAAGCAATAGGAAACTTTTAACCAAAATTTATAGTGAAAACTAAAACAATGTGAAGAGAATACAAAAATTTCAGCAGATTATTCGAAGTGGGAAAAGATAAGGTACAACGTCTTGGGCTTAAAGAAATTTATCAACACATGTTCAAAAGGTATGCGTCAGACAAGAATTTCGTTGTCTGAAATGCCTCTGCTTTTTCGCGTAGACTTCAAATACGAAACGTGGAAAGTTAACTAAATTTTGGTTTAGCACAATATATGCATTTCGCTGTGCGCACTTGCAGTTCTGTTCTAATTTCCTTAATATAATAAAATATTAAGTATTAAAATCAAAATTAAAAGGAAATAAAAAAACGAAATATAATTCACATTTTATTTATTACTGAATCAAATTCTATTGTTGATTAAATTAAATCTTTCCTGGAAAAGTGCCCTCCTCCCTTTGGGAGTCCCACTTCTCGACCCAGGCATTTGGGCACATGGACTGAAAGCATTTCTTAAAATAATTACAGGGCTCATAGTTAGTTCCGCGAAGTTTCTGACACCGATGATAGTCAAGGTAGCTTTGGTAGCAATAGCGTGTTTGATTCTGATTCGGGAATCTGGGATCAAAAGGAGCAGTTTCCAACTTCGCCGACATCTTTAAATTCTATTTAAAAGAAAACAATGTTCAATGAAAAGAACTTGTTAGTAATGCCATTAATAAAACTTAAATAGAATAGTTCGAGATATTCATTTTCATTATCCAAAAAACACGACTTCAAAGATTTCTTTAATATGAATCAAGATAAACTGGCCGGTCATAAATGAGAGTATCAATTTTTTTTATCTCTCAAAGACAGACGAGCTTGCGAGGCTTAAAATTAATTAAAAACAATGAGAACATTTAAATAAAATTCACAGCTCCGCGTTCAACTAAAAAATTCAATTTAAACCTTGAAAATAAAACGTGTACTTAAAACTCAAAACTTGGATTGTCTAACACGACATGAAGTGCTCAGCGTATTTTAAATACGCAATATTTGTAGTCAAATGGAATGCTAGTTATTTACAAAAAATCTTACGTATTGTTATAAGTAAAAGCACGGTGAAATGGAATTGATGGAGCTTACATAGTTGACTACTTTACTAAAGGCCTAGTTTTGCTATCTATATCACAAGAAGCGCTTTTATATTTCTTGACTTCTTGCAAATATATGGACCAGAAATCTTTTGGGTCAGTCTCTTTGGTGGATGTTTCCACTTTTGGTTTCGACACTATCCCTGTTTTAAGAATTTTTCCGCCACGTCGTTTGCATAAGGGTTTTGAAATGCTTTTCGAATTATCAGACTGTTGGGCCTGTTTGACTTGCTCCTGCATTTTCTTGAACACTTCTAGAAAAGAACCATCATTGGCAAAAACCGGATGTGATGCCTCTGGTTTTGGAGGGGGATAGATTTTGCCTTCTTTTGCTAAAGCCTGCCTCAACTTCTCCTCAATTTGTTTGTGAATTTTCTCTTTATCAATGGGATCATCGTCATCAGTATCTGTTTTAAAACATCCAGAAAATGTTTGATAATCTTCGCTATTGCTTTCCTTCATTTCGTCTTCATCTATAGGTTCATTTTTCACTCGCAGCTCTTTAACCTTTGGCAGTTCTTGGTAATTTCTTCGGCTTAACGAGCCTTCACGATAGTGCTCTTTTCGTGGAGTAACTGAACGTGAACGTGATCTACTTCGACCCCTCGATTGTGATCCTTTACTTTGAGACCTGTTGCGGTGCCTCCTACTATAGCGGGATATTGACCGACTCCTTGATCTCGAAGAGGACCTACTGCTGGACCTTCCTCGCCAATGTCGTCTAGAGTGGGACACCGATCGACTCCTCGATCTAGAGCTTCGCCTGCTATATGTTCGTTTCGGAGATCTTGATCTATGCCGTACTTTATCATAACGACTTCGGTAGCTTATTTTCTTCTCAGAGAAGCTGTAATCTCTGGACTTGTTCCAGTGTTCCTTGTCTTTGCTTGCTCTGCCACGATAATGGCACATCCTTTCTGGTGTTTCTCTGGGCATCGCAAATCTGCAATTTAGACTACACCATCTGTTACTAACATGCACTCATAAACCGAACAGGGATATATTTTCCTATTTGCTTTAGAATGTAAAGCTTTTCAAGCATTGATGCAGATACAGATTGAGCAAACAAGAAAATATATACGTTTTTCCAAAGTGACAAAATCAAATTACTTTTTCTGCTGTCCAGTCAACCCTTGCTTGCTCCTACGATTCGCCTCGCTGTTTGCTACTCAAGCTCCCGTGTCCTATAAATATACTTCATGGTGAAGATATGTCGAACACTTTTATGAAAAAATCGACTAAACCCACTTAATGTGTGATAAAACCCGCACAACCATGGTTATATAATAAATTTGTATTGCTTTTCGAAACATCAATTCCATTTCTCCCTAGGCGGTAAATACGGATAGGCGTAAGTAAAATTAAAATTACCTCGGATTCCTAAAGCGGCAGCGATTATTGCAGAACTGGAAAAATAATCCAAAATATTCTCAATATGGCCTCTCTCACTGGCAGACTTGGGCAATTTTCACACTGAAGATAGACCAAACTAAGGAGTCAGGGGATGACCGACAGTAAAAGTAAAAGATCAAATCGAAATATGTACCAAAGATTCTTGAATGTCAAAAATTAGGCTTCATCCGTTGTATTTACTAGGAGCGATGTTTCAAAAGCAATCATTATACGATAGTTACAAAGCTATTTATTACCAATTTTTATTATAATTTTAAATATCAAAGTACCTAATGACAATGATTTTTTAAATGAAAATCTATTATCTAAATAGACAATTTTATTAAAAAAATATTTTTATTTATTTCAATTAACATGTTGTACATGTAATCTTGGCTTTAGCAACTAGAAATAATTTGCAAACTTAATGAAATGACACTTTCATCTGTTAATTGTCAACAAAAGTTTGTTGTGGTTTAGGGCGGTTTTTCTTCAGTTTGCATGTTTTATTTGAGTGGAAAGTAGTTTAAGCATTACAATTGCATTTTATTAAAAATTTACGAGTAAAAGCAGGTAAATACAACAAACGGGTGGAATGGTCCCAAATAAACGCACGACTATATGGGTTCATACACAAGTACGCATATGCAAACACTATCTGTGGATGAACTCTAAAGGGGGGTCTCCATTAGGCGAGCATAAGAAGGGAATTATTATCGAAATAAAGAATATAGAAAATCGGTTAGAAAGATATATATATTTTTTTAAAAGCAGTTATATAAACAAAAACTAAACTATTGGTCCCTGTTTTTGAATCTGTAAGGAATAAATAATTCGAAGAGAACTTACAAAAAATTTCTTCTGAATTGAAAATCCTTAAACAATTTCGTAAATTTGTGATATATTAATTTTGAGTTACCTTAGGTAATTCGATAGAAAAATGCAATACATAAGAACTGGTCTGCTAATTCCCGTTCTGTTATAACATAAAGCATTTGTAAAAATATGTGCAATAATATTTAATGTAGGACTATAAACAAATTTGAACAGTTTGTCCCTTCAGAAAGTGGTAAAAACTCTTCTCAATTAAACGGACGATGTTTCGATAACCGGGCTTGCACTTTATACATGATTTAGCTAATTCAGCAAACTGCTTGGCTGGTCTTTGCCAGAGATCATCAAATACAAGATGTGACACTCGTGACGTGCTTCCTTATCTTTTTTTGACCTTGGTCCCATTAGCCCACTGGCCTTACAGATTTTGCTAAAAGCAGATAGTAATATAGGGCTTAAGGGCACCACTCAGAACAGCGTACACGTTGGAATACTTTGGCCCGCCTTTAAAAATGCACAGTAAAAAAATGTAAACCGCCCGCATTCGCAAATGTGCTACCTGCCTCTTCCCCATTCTCGATTCAGAATTTCCCTATGCTGCAACAATGGGTGGGGATGGCACTAAGACCATGCATGCAGAGGCACACAGTCTGCCTGAAACTTTGGCCCGCCTTTAAAAATGCGTGGTAAAAAAACGCATACTATTGCCTACACTGTGCTGTAGATGAGAATAGTTGGCTGCCTATTCTTATCTCTTTCACCCTTATGGGAATTTAGATAAGGCATGGGAAACAGTAATTCTTTGCTGTTTTAACTAATGGGAAAATTTTGCTTAGGCAGTTTTAGAAATTGCATATGGATTAAAACTTTGGGCTTGTATAGAGAGTGTCACATCTTGTACTTGGTGATTTTTGGGTCTCTGCACTGGGGAATAGACATATTGGGGTTTGAAAAACGAGACCATTTTTAGGCAAGCTCAAACCTCTTAAGGCAAATCATGCCATTTAAAATTCTCAAAAATGTCGTACAATTACGTTTAAACAAAAATAAAAAGTAATCAAATTGTTACGAACCGATTTATGTTATGTCAAGCTCAATTTTTATTTTTTTTACAAAAATACCCTAAAAACATGGAGGAGGGTCAATCTGTGTGAGGCCCTTTTTTCGTGAAATGGGATCGGCCCAATTTGCATCCAGTCGAATGAGAAATATCTGGATGTACTGAAAAATGTAGGTAATTATACCATAGACTGAGGAGAATTTACTTGCAATTTAGGAATTCCAGCAGTATAATAATCCAAAGCATACGGCTAAACTTACAAAACAATTTCTTCGAGACGATTTTATTAATGTTCTTGAGTGCTTTCCATGCAGTCTGGACCTTGAATTCGATAAAGCATCTTTGGGTAGATGTAAAAAATGCCGTTTTCCAGCAAAATATTGTAAATAATTCTGAATTTTTTAATGCAATTGAGGCGGAATTCCTGTGAAAGAATGTAGGCGTCTAATTTTATCAATGAAAAGAAAATGTGGACAAATAATATTCCAAAAAGGATTTCCCACAAAAGTTTATTTGCCTGTGCATATTTAGAAATAAATATAATTATGCCATAAGTAAAAAAAATACCCTCATATCTTGTTGTCGATAGCTTTTGCACTATTTAGGGTATTTTACATACACCCCAACGAATTTCAACCATTACTTTCATTTCAAAAAGTATTGTTTTTATTTCAGGAATGGCTCTCAGTACGCATTTAACGCCTAATTTACAACAAAAACCTTCCATTTTTGAAATATTCGCGGCGGAATATTTAGATAAGATTTGCTATCCCGCTTTCAGCCGTTTACTTAAGGTATTTGTAGATTGATAATCTAGTTAGGCGATTTATGCATCATAATTAATATTTTCAGTTTGTGAATGAAACAATTCCTCTAGGTATAAATACAAATTTACTTTCTTGTGGGGTATTAAGTGGTCTTCAATTCTTATATTTCAAAAAGTACGGTATGTTCAAATGCTCTTTTTTGAATTGCTAGAGTATATTTAATAAGTATATTTTTGCAGGTGCTTCGTTTGGCGAATCTTTTTATGGTTTGGGCCGTTCTAATATTCAAAGTTTAAATCTAGGTATTTCTACCCGTCAGCAAATTGCTTCGGTTATCCTCCTTACTTTTCCGGAATATTTCAGGATGGAATGGAAGGATGAGTTAATAAATGGCTCTGGAAAAAGGCGATTTTTATCGAGCATTATTATTTTATATAATATTATGAAAACCGCGCATACGTTAGCTTTCATGATGCACCTAATTAAAACTCATTCAGCACTTCTTTGGATTCTAGGGATTAAAGTAAAATATCAACAACACCCGCCAACTAATGATACCACTGTGTAAGGGTTTAGGTCAAACTTTAATTTTAAGTTTTTTTTATTTGCATCAATAATGAATTTAAATCATTTTCCAGCTTCGTATTATTAAAACTGTTCGAGGTGTTTGCTTTTTTCTTACAATTTATGCAATGGTGGAGTTCGAATGGTCAACAAAAACTCGATAATCTGAAGAACCCTCCCGCTTTTCAAAAAGATATTAATTTGGTGAAAAATAAATGCCCCATTTGCATTCAGGAATTACAAACACCTACCGCTTGCTCTTTAACGGGGTTAGTATTCCTTTACGATTGTGTTACATTTTTTTATGTATTTAAAATATTTTTTTTTATAGCATAGTGTTTTGTTGGAAATGTATTTCAAGAAAAATTCATCTTGGAAAAACTTGTCCAATTACAAACCTTCCTATGGACTTCAAAGATTTAGTTCGAGTTTTTGAATCATAAAAATAAATGTTGTGATATAGAAATAAACAATTGAAGAATTGCTCCTGTTTAATGCAAAAAAATCCCTATATACTCCTTTTGTTTCAAAAAATTTCAGTAAGTAGCTCAATTTGAAAGACTGAAGTGAAGCATACGTCGTATGGCATTTTTTTCGCGTTAAGTAACGTGATTTAATTCAACTTAAAAAACAAGTGCAAAAAGGCCTGGATAAATGCCGTTTTTGTATAATTTTTAACATATAAAAAATGTTTTGTTTTAACAATTAGTTTATTATAATAGCACAATTAGATTAACTTAACTTATATTTCAATTTTTTGGTATAACTTACATAACACAAATATAATTCAGCTAAATTTTCAACTTTAATTTATAATGTCTTTAGTATTTGCATAACAATACTTGTCTTATTGTAATAAAATTGAATATACGATTTAAGAATTTACAAATATCTATATATACAAACTTTAAAATATTGCATCTTGGACATATGTAAACCTAACAAAATAAGCCATCAATCGAATCAACTTTATTTTTTGGCGGTATACTTAGGTTTCACGAGTTTACTTGTGGATCCTAAAAGATAAAAGTAAAACATAAAATATTGTGCAGCTTTTTTAAATTGGTAAATGTACCTTAATAAAGCGATTGAACTATCATTTCCCTATCAGGTAACTGCCGGACTTTCATAGAACCGTCAGCACCGCATGAGAATAGTCGACCTTGAGAATCCAGCTGCAGCTGACTAACACCTTGTCCAATGTGCTTAAAGAAGCTTCCCTTGGCATGCTCTCCGGCAAAGGAATACAAAAGTGTATGTAGGGAAAGTCCCCAAATCTAAAATAATAAATAGCAGTGTGATATAACTGCTTTATTCAAAAATTTACCTTAACATCTCCTTCAGCTGAGCCAGTAACAAATAATTCCTCATGAGGGTCGATTGCCATACATTTAACTGCCGACTCGTGTGCCTAATTAGAAATAAAATAAATCATTGTTTGCATAAAATTGAAATTTACCTGAAATCTGTGACGTAGTGTTCTTTGACGAACATCAAATATACAAATGTCCCCCTTTTTTCCAGATGATATTAATACTTGATGTTGTGGTGCATATATCAAACTTGAAGCTCCTTGCTCATGGCATGTAAATGCTTAAAATTTTAAAATATAATTTCTGCAAATACGCTATAGTGAAGTGACTTACATGAAACTAAACTCTTTTTTTGCGGTAGCAAAGTATCCCATATGCACACGTTCTTATTTTCAGAGCTATGTCCAGCTATGTTTTAATTAATATTTTAGTAAATAATAAATTTTAAGTCTATTTTGAATGTCGCAGCTCACCTGTAGCAACTAAACTGCTTGACCCAAGGAAAACGAAATCAGAAGTAGTTTTATTGTGGCATAGGTATGTCTGTAAGATATGAACATTATTTAGTTTATTTTTTAATTATTTCCGTGCCAGATAAAGGTATTGAAAAAATGAATATCAAATATTTCTGTCATCACCAAAACGGTTCCTTTAAATTAATAAAGTTTAGCTCAAAAATTCTTTTTCAAAACACTTATAAAGCTGATCTTAACAAAACACGTTTGAACACATCTTCAGGAAAAATCTGATTAGATTAAGGTTGTTACTAGCCGAATACTTTTGAGATAAAGGAATAGTTGGGTTCAATGTGGAGTTCTGGTAAGGTTCTTAGAAAGTATTTTATTTATTATTTATTTAGGTCGTGTAGTTAAAATCGGATGTATTTTGTTAAGCGAATAAAGGGCGATCGATCTTTAGAGAGAGAAACTCTCGATATGTGTTTTACAGGAGCGTCTAATTTTTGTCTATAAATTTTCATCTCTTGTTCACTGATTCAGTCTATTTTTCGATAGTTTTCAGACTACCTTTAAAACCTTTTTCAAGTTTCTTGCTAAGTCCAATATTTCATAAATTTCCATTGGTTTGTGTCTTTCTAAATTCCAAAATTTGAGAAATTTCCGTTTGCTTCCAGTTTTCAGTGCAACTAATAATTCCAACTGTTTTCCGTGTAAAGTTCAACTTTCAGTATATTTTCCGTCTTATTTCTTCACCTGGAAAGTGCAAGTGTTTATTTGTCAGCTCATAGGCGATTAAATAGTATTCGCCCAGGACGCAAAGTTTAGCAATAAATTCCTGATAAGAATAAACTCACTTATTGTATTTGCAATACTTTTAACAACACTATCTGGAAAAAATCCTGAAATCATTGCAAGACAAAATGTAATTTTTAGAAATTTAAAATCGAATGTTCGTTAGCTAAATTTTTAAAATCTTATTAATTTAGTTTTTATGAATAGTTTATCGAGAAAAATTTTGAGGCCTTCTGTATATTCAAACTAAAGTGATTTATACATAAATGAAATTTTTTAAGATAATAATTTTAAACTTACGAAAAACGGCCTATTATTTTGCGAAGCCAGACTGGCCTGCCATAAGCTTAAATTTCCGTCTCCATCACCAATACCAAATTTGTTTCCATGTTGCGAAAAGCGACAGCGCGTCACTTTGGCGAATGCTCCTGGTGCACGAGTAGTGCATACGACTTGTTGATGTCCCCATTCCCAGAGCTGAACTGAACCATCGTGGCCACCAGTGAGATAAAGAGGCATCAGAGGGTGGGCACACATCCTTTTAACGTTGTCAACTTTATGTTTGAGTACCTGTAGCGCATTGAGCATAATGAAAATTTTAAGATATAATCAGCATAGTCAACTTCGTATTACAACGTGTTTCCGAACTAGCCCATAAAAGAGACTTTTTCAAAAGCAAATAAATAAGGTAGCATGCACGACACAAAAACCTCTTCTCATTAAAAACTAAAGATGGGGAAATATATCTAATCAACTTTATATTTTATAAAAACCAGAATTAAATTTGATAAAAATAAAATTACGCTAATATATGTTTATATAACAGCAACAATACCGGTTTTAGCAAGTGTTTAGAGCGATCTACAACCAGTTTACAAAAACGTGGGTCTTGACATCCTGGGAAATTTGCCCCTTTTATCTGCAGCGTATAATGAGACAATACAGAAATACATATACTTTTACACTAGGTCATTAAATAATATTTTAAATAATTTTTAATATTCAATTTTTATTATGCGTTGATGATCATTCTTTAAACTATACATAACTGTATTGTTACAGTTAAGAGATATTTTATTTTAACGTAACAAATTAAGTAAGGAAGATGGATTATTTTAGACCTTGATTCTCTTTAAGCACTTCATTTTTAAAAAATTAAAGAAATAATTCATATTGCCACTCAAGGTAAAACATAATTTCCAAAGTTTCCCTAGTATTATAAATAATTTTCGCTCGTACTTTAGGTCAATGGTGATAGATGAAAAGTATTTTTCTTGTTTTCGATGGAATTCCAATTCTTTCCAAATTTAAGAATTAAGATTTAAGAATTTAAGATTTCAAAACGTTGAACTTAGCATCGTTCTATCTACATTTGAGCGGATTTCAATTTCGTCAATGCGACCTGCTATCCAAAATCATTTATATTAATGATTCGGTTATTGTTATAATAATTAACTTAGTGCAAGCCTTGAACATTTTCTTATTTAAATCAGTTGAAGTATAAGTGTTGTTCAAGAACAAGGAAACTCTGTACAAGCCGCAAGAGCATTTTTATAGTTAAAATTTATAAAGCTTTTTCCATTCACAAAGCTATTGTCAGCTATATCATTGCAGAAAAGCAACGTAAACTAAATCATTCAATTATTGTAGTATAAACCCATTACTTAAATGATTGAATTTTCTTTCCAACAAATATTTTATATCGATTCAGAGTGCAAAATGAAAAAATATGCGTATCTACTTACAACAGACGTTCCACGACCCGATTGAACAGCTAAACCAGATTGAGGACCCGCAGGAGTTCCAAAGTTTTGCATATTTGAACTTCCTTGAATGTTCCTAAAAAAAAGATAAAAAGTTTATTTTGCTGTTAGCTCAAAATCAAAATTAATTTATTCTTGAAAAACTGACACTGTAAATATTCTAGTCCAGATCATTAAATTACAAAACTACCTTCAAACACATCCATAATTCTCTTATTCAAATTTTAATTTCATTAGGTATCATTAAGCTTTTCTTTCTAAGAACTTTGATCTCTTTCTCTATGAGATACATTTATTGAAATTTTTGCCATAAGCTGTAAATATTAAATAAAACTAAGCTTTAAATATTACCAACAGGTTTTAAATGAGAGTGTATAAGCATTAACTTTCTGTAATTTCTCAAATCAACCAACTTTGGTTTCGGACAAAGACTAAATTTTATTTTAAGATTTTTCCATGAGAATTTAGTTTTTAAACAAATCTGATAATTGTTGAAATTTTTTGCCGATTACAAAATGAACGGAAATTGCACCCTAATTACAGGGAATTTAAAATCGCAGCGTTTAAAGCCCATAATTTAATAAAAGTGATAAAACTTATTTATTCAAAATAATCGATGTTTTGAAATAATTATTTGCTTATTCTCATCGTTTTTATAAACTTACCTATCAGCCGGTGTTTGAATAACGAGAAAACTACTCGTGGGTAGTAGATCCACATCTTTAGAAAGATTCATAATATCATACTCGCATTCGTCCTCAAACCAATTTGGTGAATCCAAAAGAAGCGATATATCCATTTCTTGAATTTCGCGTGGAGTAGCTATTGCCATCAGACCTGATGATACATTATTAATGCAGAAAGCTGATATAGATTCTTGCTCTTTATGTATTATTCTAATTGGTTCAGGAATGTATGGATTACAGTTAATTTGCTCTCCACCTTAAAAAAAATTAAATTAAATTAATTACATAAATTATGCCAATAGTATAAAAATATTTACTGCCTAATTTGCTGTTCATATCTAAAGAAGAACTTGACTCCAGTTTAGTCGTATTTGTTATGTCATCCTTATCAGGGTTTCGTTTTTTTCCAAAAATTGATCTAATAAATATATCTTGTACCGTCTCTTGACGAACTAAATAATTCCAAAGCCTTCGAGCAGGGCCCGCTGCTGATGACGAAGTAAATGGTGTATTGTGCTTTTCAAGAAGTGATCTGTACTTGTGAATTGCAGGTCCTTTCGCATCAGCTTCAACAAAGCAACCTATTTTTTTTATAGTATATAAATTTAAATTTAAATTTTCTATTTGAAAGTACCTGGAATGAAATCCACTGGCGCTGGACCTCTTGTTTGCAATTCATCAGTTAAACCTTCCTGCCAAGTAGATAGTGTTCTCAAAACTCCGTGACAAAGTGGACTAGCTACCGGCAGTTCTAAAAATATATCCAAGTAAGAAGTATATAATATACAGGGTGTTCAGAGGTGGGAGGGAAATAATGCAGGAGGTGAAAGGTCAGGCCGAGGCAAGCAAAAAATCGTATGGGTGGGGGGGGGTCACCTCGCACCGTTCGGCAGTTACAGGTTGATTCGTAAATCAGGATGTTGCCTTATATGGGAACCGCTATTGTATTTTTATTTTTTTTTCTACGCATCGCAGCGACCCCAAACCGGTCTCAAAAAATCACTATTCTGAAACCCTTTCCAAAAAGGTCAACACCGCCCCCCTACCCCCAACCCCTTGGCCACAATCACCTCTGGAAGTTGAAAAATTGAATTTTATTTCACGATTTTGCATCTTTCGCCCCACTTTTCTCCTAAATTCACGTTATTAACATACCTACTTTTTATTGTTTTTAAGTTTCCTATCTAATTACCTTTCAAAAAAGGTACAACATGCACAGGTAGAAAAAGGATACAAACATTTATTTACAAAAATCCTTTTATAAAATATTAGGATAATTCGAATTTTTAAGAAATTATACTTAAATTAACTAAAAAATAAATTTTGTTTACTTAAAAACTAATTACAATTAAAACTTATGTGCTACAAAAGATGTTCGAAATGTTCTCCGCCACTCTCGATGCATGTAAGTAGCCTTTTTCTGATTCCGCGTTTGAGGTCTATGGTAGCCAGTCTCTCCCGTATTTTTGTCGCTGCAGTCCCAATCCTGGTAACTAATTCTTCTCTGGTGTTGATTGGTTGTGAGTAAACATCATCTTTCATCATTCCCCATAAGAAAAAGTCCAGTGGATTAAGGTCCGGTGATCTAGCAGGCCAAGGAATCGGTCCACCTCGTCCAATCCAGCGCTCTGGGTAATGTTCATTCAACTTTGCCCTAACAATGTTCCCAGTATGCGCAGGTGCTCCGTCGTGCTGTAAATACATTGCGTTTCTGGTGGCCACGGGGATGTCCTCTAACAGATCCGGAAGGGTATTCTCCAAAAAGTCCGAATATAGCTGACTATTCAGCACTTGAGGCAAGATGAAGGGTCCTATCAACTGGTTGCCGATAATGCCAGCCCAGACATTGGCACTAAATCTTTGCTGGAAGGACCGACACCTTGTCCTATGTGGGTTCACATCTGACCAGGTATGGAGGTTGTGGAAGTTTGTGATGCCATCCCGGGTGAATTGCGATTCATCCGTCCACAGAATTCGGTCTATAAACCTTCTGTTTTCGATGTCAGACTCGAGCAGCCAAGTGCAGAACTGCAATCGTCTTTCGGAATCTCCTTGATGTAGTGCTTGGACCGGGGTATGGTGGTAAGGATGTAGTCCCTCTCGGTTCACAACGGTCCACACTCTCCCTAAAGACAATCCTAACCGTCGTGCGACCTGTCTGATGCTTATTTCAGGGCTGTTCCTGACAATGTTGAGAATTTGTAGGTCGGTTTCCGCTGAATCGGCCGAAGTTCCTGATCGCGCTTCTGCTCTAGGGGTGGTCACACTTCCGGTTTCTTTTAACCTCCTGAAAGTCCTTGAAAATACCCTTCTATCGGGTACACGCCGATTCGGGAATCTCCTTTGGTATTCCCGTAAGGCCTCACTATCATTTCCGTCTACTAAACCGTACACGTAAATTATGTCGGCATACTCTTCAACAGTGAATTCTGCCATTTTGTCTTAATGTTTTGTGTTAAACACCCGTTCTTATCAATTTCCTCTTCAACTATGGTCAGTGTCCTTTCAAACCTACCCATTTTTATACCATAATTCATAGGAGGTATTAGACACGGAGCGTCAGGATACTTAGAAGTCAATACTGGATATCATAAACTAATAACGCCATTTAACGAGATTCCATTTAGTATTTTATAACAGTTTTTCTGAAATAATAAAACTTTATTACCTGTGTTTCCTAAATAAACATTTCCGAACTTGCTGTCATTAAAATTCTTTACTTAACAACTTTTTCCATTATGGGGCAATAAAGTAATTAGGTACCTGTGAAGATGTTTTAATTTCAGGATTTTTGTATCCTTTTTCTACCTGTGCATGTTGTACCTTTTTTGAAAGGTAATTAGATAGGAAACTTAAAAACAATAAAAAGTAGGTATGTTAATAACGTGAATTTAGGAGAAAAGTGGGGCGAAAGATGCAAAATCGTGAAATAAAATTCAATTTTTCAACTTCCAGAGGTGATTGTGGCCAAGGGGTTGGGGGTAGGGGGGCGGTGTTGACCTTTTTGGAAAGGGTTTCAGAATAGTGATTTTTTGAGACCGGTTTGGGGTCGCTGCGATGCGTAGAAAAAAAAATAAAAATACAATAGCGGTTCCCATATAAGGCAACATCCTGATTTACGAATCAACCTGTAACTGCCGAACGGTGCGAGGTGACCCCCCCCCACCCATACGATTTTTTGCTTGCCTCGGCCTGACCTTTCACCTCCTGCATTATTTCCCTCCCACCTCTGAACACCCTGTATATATAAGCCTGGCACAGAACGAGTTAATAATAAGAGATAAGAGTAAGATTGTTTATTATTTTAAAATTGTCTTTTTCAAATGTTTGCATTAAAATGAAGTTATTAATGGAAATGCGCTGCCTTTTCCAATAATTCCAAGAAGAAATAAATTAGTGCATTTGTAGAATATAAGTAAATGCTCATAAAAACTTAAACGCATTGGGTTCGCAATAAAAAAATTTTGAATCTTTATACCCTCTGCACTAACAACAAAAAAATATTCAATCATGTGCGAATCCAGCATAAACTCAGCATTCAAAAAGTCAACTTTGATGTCAATAAAAAGTTTTAAGCATTATATTCACCATATAATTGAGTATATCCTGCTCATTAAAATGACGACCTTTCATAAAAAATGATGAGAAAAAATAAATCATCGAAATATGATAGGAGTATATAAATGAAATATCATTTCGGTGTAAATT